>JASDDO010000012.1:453395465-454595465 GCA_030015575.1 Agapanthus africanus | reverse complement strand
AACAACAAGAATCGGGTTTCAATGGTATTTTCCAAACGACAATCAAGAATGATAAAGAAGCTCGTAGGAATCGATAGGATCTTTAGATGTGTTGTAGTCTACAATATTTCGTATTCTTGTCCTTCGAAAGATTGATACTAGATCGATGATCATCAACAAGAGTTAGGGTTTTCTCGTGAAACTAGGGTTTCATCTTATCCCTTGTTCTGTTGTTGATATCATTCACATTCTAGCCTCTAACAATTTCAAGAAACGATCGGATCACCCCAATCTTGAGCGATGTTGATCAAGAAAGCATCGCATCAAATTGGGTTGTCGATTCTTGAACTTGCTAGGGTTTACACACTCGTGGGATTCAAGAATTGATTATAAATTTGCTATATCATCATACTAAAGATCGTTTCGACTCCTTAACGAGCGGAGTTTTACTCACGCATCACCACATAGACAATATTCAAGAATAGTAAAGATAACATGATGCGGAATTTAAAAGAAACAAGATAGAAGAAAATATCACCTTTTATTTCATCAACAATTTCAATACAATCTTTCAAGATCTACAAGAAGAAAGAAAATCGATCGTTGACTCGGCTTCGCTCGACTCCGTGGATCGTGGATCTACTTTGGATCTCTTGCCCGATGGAAGATCGGCTCGGCTCATAAAAGGGTTGAAGGAATCTTGCTTGGCTTGCACTCAAGATCTTGAATTGTGGTTGGATCTAGGGTTAGGGTTTCCTACAAGATTTCTCACTAATCTTGAGGAAGAAGAAGATGGAGAAAGAGAATGGCTAAACTAAAAATGGGTTGAATCTATCACTCTCCAAGATTGAATCAAGATTTTCCAATTTTTCCAAGATTTCCAAAGATTTCCAAAGATTTCCAAAGATGAGAAATGAGTGAGCCTAGGGTCTTATTTATAGACCTAGGTTTAGGTTTGAATTAGACTTTCCCTCCCAAAGTTTGTTGACAAGTTTGTTGGCTTTAGCTTAGGGTTTAAGCAAGGGTTTGGGAAAGTTCTAGAAGTTTTAGGCTAGTTTAGGAGCTTGATGATCTGGTGGAAGTGTCTGGACTCTTCTGGACTTTTGTGTGCATTTTTGAGTAGTGGGAACTGAATCAGGAGTTTTGGTGAAACTCGAGGGGCTGACTCATCGGATCCGCCGCGCAACCGCCGCGTGAGGTGCCTTTAGGCCGCCCTTCCGCCGCGCATTGGTGGGCTTGGGCATTGGTCTTTCTGCTGTGGTCTGGTACTTCTGTATGGGTTATCCTTTGATATTTAGAATTGCAGTTGCCCTTCTATATTGATACCAGATTTGCTTTTAATGAGTTTACGAGCAATTGTAATGGTCGAGCAATGTATTGATCGAGCAAGTATCTCTTTTCCTGCATAGACTTCAAAATAGGGGTTGCAAGATATAGAAAATATGCTATGTAATGCAATGCAGTTAATTTCCCTAGAATTTCCGGTTTAAAGGTCGAATACATGTAATTTGATATTTTGCGACCGATTAGCTAATATGTGAATTATGAATACCGTACTCTCCTATATGTATGCAGATGTTAAGGAAATTGCCTGCTAAAATATACAGTATTTTCGACTGATCAGGCGACAACTGATTACTTCTCCAAATGGGCAGAAGCAGTACCGCTGAGGGAAGTGAAGACGGAGAATATCCTCCACTTCTTCAAGACGCACGTTATTTATCGGTTTGGAACTCCGAGGCGGATCATCTCCAATAACGGGCCAGCCTACAGAAGCCACAAGATCAGCCGTTTCGCACAACAGCACAACATAGACTGGAGATACTCCTCAGTTTATAATCCTCGAGCTAACGGTCTGGCTGGGGATTTCAACAAGACCTTGACAAAGATAGTGAAGAAGACGGTGTCTCGAAATAAGAAAGACTGGCACGAGAGACTGGAAGAAGCTCTCTGGGCGTATCGAACTACGTTCAAGACGGCCACGAACACAACGCCGTACGTATTGGTATTCGGTACAGAAGCGGTACTCCCCCTCGAGATAGAGTTACCCTCTCTACGAGTGGCAGTTCATTACGAGCCGACAGACGAAGAGAATGCTCGCCTTCGCCTCGAGGAGCTCGATGCCCTCGATGAAACCCGGCTCCCAGCGCAACAAAATCTGGAAGCTTATAAAGCAAAGATGACGCGCTCCTACGAAAGATTGACCAGGCCAAGGACATTCCGCCAGGGCGAACTCGTCCTAGTGGTCAAAAGACCCATGATCCCCAATCGTGCTAAACGAGGGAAATTCGAGCCGAATTATGAAGGCCCGTACATTATAGACAAGGTCTATCAGGGTGGAGCCTATCTACTCATGGACATGCATGGCGAAAGGCCTTTCAGGCCAATAAATGGTCGCTTCCTGAAGAAGTACTATGCCTGACGAGTCACGACCTAGGTCAATGATAGATGGCGACGACTATGTCCGCTCGCTATCTTCTTAAGCCCAAACTCCATAAATAGTAACTGACTTACTTTACAGTGGACCGAAACGTCCTTAAACTAACAGTGGACCGAAACGTCCTTAAACTAACAGTGGACCGAAACGTTCTTAAACTAACAACGGACCGAAACGTCCTTAAACTAACAACGGACCATTATGCCCTAAAACTAGCTGTTGACCGAGACGTCGACAAACTATGGTGGATTGCAGCATCCCAAAGCTGATACAAAGAATAATAAAAAAAAGAAAACGGTATGTCCATAAGCAAAATGGGCACGGATGAAAACCCGAAAGGGCTCCGTGAGTAAAAACAGCAGGGCTACCGGCGAGTGTTTGTGAAAACCCGAAAGGACGCAATCTCGTTAAAAAAAAGAGAATAAAAAAAGAAGAAGAGAAAACGGTATGGCCATAAGCAAAATGGGCACGGATGAAAACCCGAAAGGGCTCCGTGAGTAAAAAGAGCAGGGCTACCGGCGAGTGTTTGTGAAAACCTAAAAGGGTGCAACCTCGTTAAAAGACACTTACAGGGTCCTCTCGACCTTGTAAGGAGAAATCACCCGCGTGAGATCCTTACGACTCATAAGGGAGCTACACACTTAGGGATCCCCACGATTCCTAAGGAGAAATTACACTTGCGAGATCCTCACGACTCGTAAGGAGAACTCTCTTATGGGACCCTCACGGCTCATAAGATTTGAAAGTCTTAAGTTACAGAGACCTGAACCTGTTCTTAAGCAACCCCCACAATCTCCAATACCGCCCTACAAGCGGCTCAATGCTGACCCTTGTATACAATCCACGGGCCGAATAAACATTTCCCTAACCAAGTCCCACCCGTGACTAGGGATATGTTCGCATGGTGAACAACCCTTCTGAGTCCTCTCGACTTATAAGGGGAAAACTCTCTTGTAAGATCCTTACGACTTACGAGAAGCCATACACTTAGGAGTCCTCACGACTCCTAAGGAGAAAACGCACCTATGAGATCCTCACGACTTGTAGGGAGAAATACCTTTATGAGACCCTTACGGCTCATGAAGTCAAAAGCCTTAGTCGACCGGATCATAACCCTGTCTACTAAGCCACCTTTGTCCGATATCGACAGGGGCAAATGATGATTCGCTCCTGGCAATATCCCAGTTGTAGCGGTGCTGATGCCGAAATCGGTGTCTAATCCCAAGCTGGCGGCAAAAAGCTAGCGAGCCACACATGCATACGAAATAGCCGAAATGATGGGGCAACTTACAACAAAATCAGCAAGTAAAAATGTATGCATGCAAAATAGCCGAAATGATTGGGCAACTCGCAATAAAAAACAGCGAGTAAAAATAAAACAAATAGCCGAAATGATTGGGAAATCGCGACTTTCGCGATATAAAAGCTGAAATGATAGAGCACCGCGGAAAGAAATAAAATAAAAGTAAAAATGAAATCCATGCCCTACAGGTGATATCATGTCAATCCCTGTATACAATCCAGGGGCGCAAACGAAGAAGGAATCACACCTTTCCTCCTCAGGTTTCATCAGAAGAAGAAGCCAAATCTCAATGGTTCATAGATAGCCTAGAGATCATCTCAACATTCGTCTCATTACAACAGACACAACATCAGGCAAAGCGGAACAGCGGCAACTCCCAGTTCCATGGCTCGTCGGTGTACAGATGACCGAGAGTCAAATCCTAACTCCGTGAAACGCGGATATAATCAACAAAATTCCTGGCTACGTGGAACACGGATTATGTCACTTCTGACCCCGTGGAAAACGTCCAGAACGGATCCTGGTCCTCGTAGAGCACGGCAGTGAACCCGTGTGAAGCATCCAGAGCGGAGCCTAGTCCTCGCCGAACACGACAGTGAACCCGTGGGAAGCATCTAGAGCAAAATTCCTGGCTACGTGGAACGCGGATAACGTCACTTCTGACCCCGTGGAAAACGTCCAGAGGGGATCCTGGTCCTCGCAGAGCACGGCAGTGAACCCGTGTGAAGCATCCAGAGCGGAGCCTAGTCCTCGTCAAACACGGCAGTGAACCCGTGGGAAGAATCTAGAGCAAAATTCCTGGCTACGTGGAACGTGGATAACGTCACTTCTGACCCCATGGAAAACGTCCAGAGCGGACCCTGGTCCTCGCAGAGCATGGCAGTGAACCCGTGTGAAGCATCTAGAGCGGAGCCTAGTCCTCGCCGAACACGGCAGTGAACCCGTGGGAAGCATCTAGAGCAAAATTCCTGGTTACGTGCAACGCGGATAACGTCACTTCTGACCCCGTGAAAAACATCCAGAGAGGATCATGGTCCTCCCAGAGCACGGCAGTGAACCCGTGTGAAGCATCCAGAGCGGAGCCTAGTCTTCCCCGAACACGGCAGTGAACCTGTGGGAAGCATCTAGAGAAAAATTCCTGGTTATGTGGAACGCGGATTATGTCACTTCTGACCCCATGGAAAACGTCCAGAACGGATCCTGGTCCTCGCAGAGCACGACAGTGAACCCGTGTGAAGCATCCAGAGCAGAGCCTGGTCCTCGCCAAACATGGCAGTGAACCCGTGGAAGCATCCAGATCAAAATTCCTGGTTACGTGGAACGCGAATTATGTCACTTCTGACCCCGTGGAAAACGTCCAGAGCGGATTCTGGTCCTCGCAGTGCACGATAGTGAACCCGTGTGAAGCATCCAGAGCAGAGCCTGGTCCTCGCCAAACACGGCAGTGAACCCGTGTGAAGCATCCAGAGCAAAATTCCTGGCTACGTGGAACACGGATTATGTCACTTCCGACCCCGTGGAAAACGTCCAGAGCGAATCCTGGTCCTCGCAGAGCGCGGCAGTGAACTCGTGTGAAGCATCCACAGCGGAGCCTGGTCCTCGCAAAGCACGGCAGTGAACCCGTGTGAAGCATCCAGAGCAAACATCGGACTGTAGGGTCCTTAAACTCATGGACTATGATGTCCTTAATCTCGATCGTGATGTCTTAAAACTAACATCGGACTGTGGAGTCCTTAAATCCATGGACTATGATGTCCTTAACCTCGACCGTGATGTCTTAAAACTAACAATCAACCGTAATGATTTTAAGCCAATTTCACCTTGGTTCAAGGGTACATCTCATCATCCCTTTGATATTTATCGTTGTAATTCCTCAACGTCTTCAGAGAGGTGACGGGTCCCGGCAACCACACATTTCATGGACTGTGAGGTCCTTAAACTCACGGACTATGATGTCCTTAACCTCGACCGTGATGTCTTAAAACTAACAACGGACTGTGGAGTCCTTAAACCCATGGACTATGATGTCCTTAACCTCGACCGTGATGTCTTAAAACTAACAACGGACTGTGGAGTCCTTAAACCCACAGACTATGATATCCTTAACTTCGACCGTGATGTCTTAAAACTAACAACGGATTGTGGAGCCCTTAAATCCACGGACTATGATGTCCTTAACCTCAACCGTAATGTCTTAAAACTAACAACGTACTGTGGAGTCCTTAAATCCACGGACTATGATGTCCTTAACCTCGACCGCGATGTCTTTAAACTACGGTACCCCGAAGAACATCCAGAGCGGAGCCTGGTCCTCACTAAACACGGCAGTGAACCCGTGGGAAGCATCCAGAGCAACCCTTAACTTCATGAAATGCGGATAAGGACAACTTCACCCATCACTTGCGGGTCCTCACGACTCGTAAGGGAGTAAATTCTCTTGTGAGATCCTTACGACTTTCAAGAGAAGGCAGGCACTTAGTAATCCTCACGATTCTTAAGGAGAAACCACACCTATGGGATCCCCTCGACCTGTAGGGAGAAAAACTCTTTATGAGACCCTCACGGCTCATAAGGTTGAAAAGTCTTAGGAGGCAGATCTTAACCCTGAATCCTAAGCCATCTCTGTCCTGCAAAGAGATCAAGATAGATTATCCGCAAAATACATTCAATAAAAAGGGACACACCATTGAGAAGAAAAATAGGTCTTTTATTCATGAACCAAAATGAATACAAAGTACAATTTGTGAAAGAACAAAAAGAATATATACTCTCATTCAGGAGTATGTACAAAAAAAGGGGGATATACAAGTCTTCAGGCCGGCGGGCGATTTAGCAGAGTGGTTAGCTCATCCCTTTTCCGCTGGGCCTCGCCTTCGTGGTTCAATATCGCCAAAAGACGGGCCTCCGCCTGAGCCTGCTGGGCCTGATACGAGGCAAGCCGGCCTTCAAGCTCTTTCTCGGTAGCCTTGTGAACCTCAACCCTTTCGCGAATGAACACGGCAGCTTTATTGAGGGCCACCACCTCTTTGATAGACTCTTGAAGTACTCACCAGAGTTCATACGCTTCGTTGGCCTTGGCTGTAAGGTTGGCTTGGAGTTCACTCAGCGCTTTCGAAGCCAGCTCCCTCTCCGAGAATTTGCGGCCAAGCCTCTTCCCGCACGACACCATGTTCGCCGCGCACCGCTCTATCAGACCCCGCAAGCTCGCCTTTGCAGCCGCAACCTCTGAAATAGGGCATGTACGCTCAAGACTGTATAAACAAGCCTCCATTCAACGGCAATATTCGAGCTGAAACACGCACACATCACATGATATGGGAGGCAACAAGGAAAATCTCCGATGTATATCCTATCAAGCATGCATTTGCAACTATATGAATATTCGAAAAGAAATGATACCCGAAGCTCTGATGTGCATGCAACATAATGACAGTACTCGCAATTAAAGAAAGTTCTCATGGGAAGAATAGGAAGCTCATTTACGCAAGCAAGACGCACGTACGAGTACCCAACAAACATGAAAATTCAATATGAAGCATGCGACAACCAATGATAAAAAGAGTACACTGATTTAAATATACTACGCTAACGGGAAAAGGTCACCAAACAAAGGATCAGTGGCACAAGGGTTATCAAAACAAAGAACAAATTCTCCATCTCTCTCTCTGCCTTCTCCTACACGTCGAAGCGGCGGTTCTCGTGAGGAGTCGCTCCCCACCGATTGGCGCCATGTTCGTCTGCAAAAGCAGACATAATAGCCCGCCGGGCTCTTATTTGGCCCAATAGGTAAACCGAGCAATCTTTCAGAGCCTGAATAATCAGGCACGATTCGTGAAAACACTCGAGCTTGTCCTCAGCCGCATCAAGCATCGCCAGGGTCATCTCTACTGGGTGAGGAGGGATGTCGGCAAGCACGGCAGCAAGAATCATACGGAGCCAAAGGGATCCCATTGGAATGGGGGACCCCATACGGATCAAGAGTTCATATGTCGCCAAATCACACTCGTCGTCTGTGAGAAGGGGATCCACCAGTCGTGTAGCAAAGCGAGGAATCATCTCCTCGATAGGTACTTCCCATGGTTGTCGACGAGCATGGGGACGGTTGCAGGCTATGGCACTCAGTTGTTTCCTCAGGATAAACCACACTAAATTGAGAATAGATTTCTCTGTGAAGAGAAAAAGAAGGCTATGGTCTCAGGTTATAAAGAGAAACATTAAATGCTGCGCACGGAGAATATTACATGGTGGAACTATTTCCGAGGTCCAAAAAAGGGAAGGCATTGGAAATCAAGGAGATGGAACTATTTCCAAGGCTCCTTTTCCGCATCTAATGCCGTGCACAAAAATATGGCATGGAAAATTAAACAGCCCCATCAAAAGGGCCCCACGTGCAGAGCACGTGAGCACCAAATTTGATATGCGCCGAAAAGTAAAATGGTGCCTCACACGCCGAACACGTCAGCAGCAACAATGACAATATAACAAAATCCCAGAAAGAAGGCATGCAAACACAGAAGGGAAGGAAAAACTTATCACTCATACTTTAAAAGTTCATACAAAAATAAGAGGAAACAATTACAATGGCAAGACCTCAGATTCGGGGCATGGATTAAGAAACTCAAAAGTGACTTTGTCCAAGATCTTCCAGGCATTTCGAACCATCCTAGTATGTTTTCTCTCGCGATCACAAGCGTTGGGATCCTCACGGATGTCCTCCACCCTCCGATAAGCAGCAAGTATGGCCGACTGCTGAAAATTCTGATGCAAGAGATCAATGAGATCGTCTCGCCTTCTCTTTGAGATTAGGCTCATCAGATACACCGAATGCACTTTATCCTCGGCGGCATCCAATGCCCCGAGCGGTACGCCAGTGCAAAAGAGAGGGAGCGCCTCCCAAATCGCAAGCACGATGAGTTTCAAAAGAGAAGAGCGACGAGGGAGTAGCCGACCATTGTACTCGTCAAAGCGGCTCATGATCTCAGCACACCGAGCGTTGGTGAACTCCTGGTTCTGGCTGTGGCCCAGTACACGAATGTTTCCGTAAGAAATGATTTCATCAAGATCATACAAATGGGCGTCCATAATACCTGAAATAAAGATCATGAGAATTTAATAGACAAGCCAATCAAGAAGAATACTTGTCTAAATAAACAAAGGATTTCAAGCAACTCTGTACGCTCCCTAGGGAAAGGCATCATTGCAAGGTTCTTCCTCTTGGTTACAAGAGACAACTCAGGGCAAGAAAACCCCAAGAAGCTCTTTGGGAAGAACTGAGTTCTTCATAGGAATTAAATTCCTTGTTAAAAATGGGGGGAATTATATTCTCAGAAATATTTGTGCGATGGAATTAAATTCCATGGAAAAGACAACTGCCACCATTAGCCCCCTGAAGATCAGAAAAACCCTAAGAGATCTATGATTTGAAGATTAAATGATTCTCTGTTTTTTAGAGAGTTTCAAAAAGATGGGTTCTTGATTAAAGGGAAACCCCTTGGTGTGGATTTAAAGTCCAGTGAAGGTTTCTGTGAAAGTTCTTCGATTGTCCAAAGCCATTACCTGAAGAGATGGGTCTTTCTTAAACAGAGTTAAACTCTGAAGATTTTGGAACAGAGAACTAAGCTCTGAGAACGAGAATTAAATTCTTAAAAGAAAGGCTTGCAAGGAAGAAGATGAAAGAGTGGAGGCGCTTCTGAAGAGACCCCTGCATTTATAGGATGTGATGGAAACGCTTCATCTTCCCGATTCCCTAGATGAATCCAACGGTCACAAAAGTGACAGCGTTGCACTTACGTGCAGACACGTGAGAACAACGTTGTGGGGGCATTTGTTTCCTGATTAAAAAATCAGGAATTACCTCAATGAGGTATCACGTGTTCACACATGACCAATGGTCACGTGATGACACGTGATGGTTAAAACTTCATCAAACAGAAGCGAAAAAAAACTGCTGAAAAATAACTCAGTTGAGGGTCACGTGCTCACACGTGACCAAGGGTCACGTGCCAGCACGTGACAGGCTTTGAAAGCCTTACAGCTTAAAAGAATTTAATTCTAAAAGTCAGAAAAAATTACCTCAATGAGGTATCACGTGTTCACGTGTGACCAATGGTCACGTGATGACATGTGATGGTTAAAACTTCATCAAACAGAAGCGAAAACAAACTGCTGAAAAATAACTCAGTTGAGGGTCACGTGCCAGCACGTGACAGGCTTTGAAAGCCTTACAGCTTAAAAAGAATTTAATTCTAAAAGTCAGAAAAAAATACCTCAACGACGTGTCACGTGCTCATACGTGACCAATGGTCACGTGTTGACACGTGATGGTTAAAACAACAACATAAACAAACTGCTGAAAAATAACTCAATTGAGGGTCACGTGCTCACAGGTGACCAAGGGTCACATGCCAGCACGTGACAGGCTTTGAAAGCCTTACAGCTTAAAAGAATTTAATTCTAAAAGTAAAAAAAAAACCTCAACGAGGTATCACATGCTCATACGTGACCAATGGTCACGTGTTGACACGTGATGGTTAAAACAACAACATAAACAAGCGGCTGTTAAAAGACTCAATTGGGGGTCACGTGCTCACACGTGACCAAGGGTCACGTGTCAGCACGTGATTGGCTTCGAAAGCCTTACAGTTAATATAATTAAATTCTAAAAAAGCTTCTAAATCTTTCCAAATGGAAAAGGATTATGGGGACCGTTGGATTAAAGATCCAAGGGTGATTAAAAATCACCAATTTATGGAAAAATCTTAGACAATGAAAGATTTCCTTAAATCTCACCAGAAATAACAAACAGAATATCTTTGGATTTAAAATCCAACGGTGAATAAAATTCACTATATAATCTAAAGGCTCATATTAATTATGAAAAACAATCAAATCTTTCAATGAAAGATTTACTAAACAAATTGATTCTTTTCCTTCTCCGATAAATAGGAACCAGAGGAGAGTTTTGAAAGAGAGTTTTTTAGAATCTTGAAATTTCAGAGAAAAAGAGAGAGGAGAATTTAATTCTCTACAAAAGAAAAACCCTAGGTAAGAAAAGAAAGGGGATCAAAACTTCAATAAAGAGAATTTAATTCTCAATCTAAGAGTTTAACTCTTCTACAGAAAAGAACTTAGTTCTTCTTCTGCTTGAAGATCTGCACAGAGCACATCTCCCCATAAGTTGAGAATTTAATTCTCATCGGGTCGAGATCCTGCCATGCAGATCCTAACCTTAGAGGGGGAATTGAGTTTAGAGAATTTAATTCTCCCAAACTCACAGGAATTTAATTCCTCTAAGATATGAAGTTAGGGTTTAACCCTATATGAGAATTTAATTCTCCCAAAGTTACAGGAATTTAATTCCTTCAAGATGGACAGAACTAGGGTTTAACCCTAATGGAGAATTTAATTCTCTCAAAATTCACAGGAATTTAATTCCTCCTAAAATGAAGTTAGGGTCTAACCCTACATAAGAATTTAATTCTTTCACAATAGGAATTTAATTCCTCCAAAGTTATAATTAGGGTTTAACCCTACGGAGAATTTAATCCTCAGAATAAAATAAAGAGACTAAAGAGATCTCTGTGCATGAAAAAGACTCAGGTCACGTGTCCCCACGTGACCCCTGAAAAAATCCTCAGAAATGAGAAGGGAAGAGCTCAGAGGCAACGCCTCACGTGCTCCACGTGACCCCCGGAACACAGAAAGAAAAAGCAAAGGAAATAGAAGCTTTGGGCTCTCTCACGTGCTCCCAAGTGACCCTTTAGCAAGTGCTTTAATTATCAATGTATAAATCTCCATCATGTGTCAACACGTGTTGCTCAAAATAAAAATAAAAGTGTTTAACACTTAATTGCAGAACGAAGAAAAGAAATCTGGTCCCACCTTTGGGCGCCCGCACGTGTCCACACGTGACCCTTTTTTCTTTAGTGTTTAACACTAATTCGAGTGCTTTATTCCCAGTGTTTAACACTGATTATCTTTTAGTGTTTAACACTAATTTGAAAATCTTATTTCCAGTGTTTAACACTGTTATTTTCTAGTGTTTAACACTAATTTGGGATTCTATATTTCCAGTGTTTAATACTGTTGTTCTTTAGTGTTTGACACTACTTTTAGCCAAATTGACTAATTTTCCAGAGGCAAAAGTCCCTCCTCCAAATGAATCTCAAAAAAATTGAGGAAATCAAAGATGAAAATGTTTAGCATTGCTAAATAATGTAGGCTTGAACCCAGACAAATGTTTAATGGTCCAACAAAGAGCCAATATTTCTAATCTAATTGGACTTAGCCTAAACTGGCCATAAGTCCTCAATTCAGATTTAACTGAGCCAATGTGCTCATAATCTAATTATTTGATCTTAGTTCCAAATTGGACTACAGATCACCAAGCAACCATGGTTCAAAGGTACATCTCTTCACTCCTTTGATAATTGTCGTTGTAATTCCTCAACGTTTTCAAAGAGGTGATGGGTCCCGACAACCACACATCTCACAAACTATGACGTCTCTAAACTACGGACTGTGGGGTCCTTAAACTCATGGACTATGATGTCCTTAAACTCGACCGCGATGTCTTAAAACTAACATCGGACTGTGGGGTCTTTAAACTCATAGACTATGATGTCCTTAACCTCGACCGCGATGTCTTAAAACTAATAATGGACTGTGGAGTCCTTAATTCCACGGACTATGATGTCCTTAACCTTGACCGTGATGTCTTAAAACAGACAATGGACTGTGGAGTCCTTAATTCCACGGACTATGATGTCCTTAACCTCGACCGCGATGTCTTAAAACTAATAATGGACTGTGGAGTCCTTAAATCCATGGACTACGATGTCCTTAACCTCGACCGCGATGTCTTAAAACTAACATTGGACCACCAGGTCCTTAAACTGGTAATCGACCGCAATGTCATTAAACTAAACAATAGAGTCCAATCGCTCTTTTGTCGGAACTAAACGATCCCGTTAAGTTGATCTTAGTCTAAAATGAGACTAACGTATCCTTAACAAACGTTTAAGTTGATCTTAGTCTCAAATGAGAATAACGTATTGATTGGTAGAGTTTTTGCGTGCTTAGTTAATTACCGCAATCAAGACGGTTTCGCTTGTAGCTAGCCGGTTGAGTACGGGTCGTCCGCATGGAGATGGGAATCTTTTTCTATGTGCTTTAACGAGTTAAGTCCAAATGTCCAGGTTTATTTTTAGATTACTTATGTGCTAAAATGATATATAAAGAGAGCTTGTTAGGGTTAGGATTAGGTTAGTTTGAGTTAGGAGTCGCTCACTTCTTTCATTGCCACTCTTAATATCGATGTTACGGTAATTGGCAACAACGGGGATTAGTACGACTAGGAAGGAACTTGCGAGTATAAGCTAGGCTTTCCAATGCATAAGTTCTTCCTTTTGGTGCTTGTCCGTCCGTTCTTGGCTCTTAGCCTTAACCTCCGGTTAATTCAACCACAACCGGTCTCACTAAGGAATCACCGCTATCATGTAGGATAGGGTGCCGTAGGGAGCGGATTGTGGTTCAATTAACGGGAGTTCGAATTAAGATGTTGGGCAAGAAAAGAGTGAGAGAGATTTCCTTCTCTCAAACTTTCCTTATCCTACCCTAACAAGTATGAAAACTACTCACCCATTATAAGAAAAAGAAAATAAAACAAAGGAGGAAGATAGAAAGAAAGAGGTTAGAAGATTACAACTCGCTATTTGAGATCTCACCTTGGCAAGGATCAAGCTTAAGCATCATAGTTGTTTAAGGATAAAGAAAAAGAGAACAAGAAAGAAACAAACAACAAATAACAACAACTAGATTAACAAATAAAAATTACAAGCAATTATAATTAATCAAAAGAACAAGACAAGCATGATAACAAAGAGAACTCTTTTATTCATTCTTCACTCACAAAAGCTCACTACAAATTTTTAATGGAGAAGAGATGAGAGGAGGAGGAAGAACAACACATGTATTCTAAAATCTAAATACAAGAATATGGACCCTTGGCTTTGACAAGTTCTGCACTGTTTATAGGCAGGAAACTGAAACTCTAGGGCAATATTCAGAACTAAGATGGAATGACCTAAATACCCCCAAAACAACTTCAGCAGACAAGGCCGTACGGTCGCGGTTCCGCGGCCTAAGCATGCTTAGGCCGCGGTTCCGCGGCCATAGTAGATAGTTAGGCCTTTATTTTTGGTGAGTTTCCCCGTTTGTTGTTGTCTGCAGTGTGGTATATGTTTTTTCTCAGAAACTCTTCACAATTTTTCCAGAATTTCAGCAGATCAAAAGGTGATTTGATGTGGATCTTTTGCCATGATTTTCTCGAGCTCCACGTAGATATTTTGGATCTTGTGTTAACATTGAGCTTTGTGCATGAAAATGACATCGATTTGCCATTTTGTCCCTTAAACTGGTGTGCGACAACATACGGATAGAGAGCAGAGACCCGTGTTTTATCTGTAGTTGGCAGTAATCCGGAATTTGTCGTGCTTTTCCATCAATTTCACTGTTCAGAGCCGAGAACCTGTATCCTGCAATTGACTAGCAAACACGGCTCAAGAGTACCTACCGATAAGCAATGTGATAAAAATTGGGCGGTATAAAAATGCAAAAATCCGATATGAACAAATACCCCCAGACTTATCATTTGCTCGTCCCGAGCAAAGCCAATTTATTCACAAAAAAATCCTAACCTCATTTTCGCAGGGAACGCGATTTCACTGAGCATGTGCAACAAGCCGTTAAACCTCCAGGTGTCCCTAGTAGGAGGAGTGTTTTCTCCTGAGGGTTTTCAGCGGATACTACCCACAAAATCCGGTCAAGCTAGTTTTGCAAAATAACTTATGATTCAAACCCTGAAGTTTTGTTTCAGAAAATAACAATTCTATTATCCTAAGTCTAGACTATCGAACCATTATTTTTCACATCTCGCTTCTTATTTAACTTAAGATTTTATATGTCTTTACGTGTAGTGCAAATAGTGTCGTTAAGTTCCAGAAGGGTCGAATAAAGTCATCATGTCACACAATAAAGCCCAGATAAGAATTTTGAAAGGATCATATAAGTTTTATAAAGAGTTAAGCATTTTTCAAGTTTCGTTTTCCAGTAAAGTTTCAACTTCAGAATTTCTATCTTCCTTAACAGGAAACTAGGTCTTATTTTTCACTCCACCTTTTTCTTGTTTTCATTTCATACACACCTCTGTGAACGTGCAATGGTCTTTATCATAGAATAAAACCTTCATATCTCCGCTAGAAATATTTTTTATAAAAACCTGTCTTTTGTCAAGATTATTCTCACACAAAGAACCGTTAGGAATTTTAACTCGGAGAGAACACTTGCTTGACTATGTTTTAATCTGGACTTTCTAGGTTTCTTAGCGAGCTTTGGGCCAATGCTCCCAAACCAGTTGGTTTTAGGGAATTAGGTGTAGAAACACCCCAGCGGACTTAATTACTCAAGTTACCTAGGTCCAAAAACAAAAGACAATTTAGCGTGAAAATCATGATGATTCAATGCGAACGGAGATATAACCGGCAGTTCAATTATTTTTTTGGATAAAAGAAGTTTTTAGTGGGTTAGGTGTGTAATCATTCCAAACAAGTTTCAGATGGGTTATTTTTCAGAATTAGTTCCAATTAAGGCGTCAATAACATTCCTTTATATTCGCTTCACTTCATAAACTATTCTTGATATTATTTACTTCAGAACAAACCTATTTGATCTTCAGAAAATCATTTATCCATTTAAAAGTTCTTAGACATAAAAGACTTATCATCTAATTTCCAAAACTCATGACACGTGTAGTGTGATGTAAAGACGTATATCAGCTATAGTTAATTTCAAAGGAGGGTTATCTTTCAGGTTTTCAAAATCTAAAAATAAGATTTAGTTATTCTTATCTTATCAAACAAAACCATCGAAATGTTGAATCAGAGTTCTCCCACTAGCTAACTTGACAGAAAAGTTTTTATGTTTTTAGAATTTTTTTTGATTTTTTTTGATTTTATGGATTTTAATATGCAGATGCAAAATATACATATGAATGCGAAGGTTAGAAATGCATACCGAGCATACCCCCAAACTTAAACTGGACAGTGTCCTCACTGTCATTGCATGAAGAGATCATTTGAAGGGTCAAAATTGTCGGTTAGATATACACAATTTTTTTAAAATTTTTTTTTGTTGTTTATGTTTTTAAAGAGTAAAAGTGGAAAAGAATATATCCACAAATAAATACAAAATTGTATATACATACCCCCAAACTTATTTGGAACAGTGTCCACTGTTCTTGGCTAGATAACCGAAGTTTGGTGGTAGGCAGAGGAAGATTATGCAGGGTAAACCGGCTCCTGTAAGACCAGGAGCTCCTCTGTTGGTTCGGCGCTAAGGTATGGTTTTAGTCGGTGTCCGTTCACTTTAAAAAATGAACCGTTCTTTGGATTCTCCAAATCCACAGCGCCCTGCGGATACACATTCCGCACAAAATACGGCCCTTTCCAGCGAGATCTGAGCTTTCCTGGATGGAAGTGTAGCCGGGTGTCGTAAAGCAGTACCTGCTGACCAGGTACGAAGGTTTTGCGCAAAAGGTGTTTATCGTGAAACACCTTCTTTCGGTTCTTAACGACAACCGCGTTATCGTAAGCCTCATCCCTAAGCTCGCTCAATTCGTTCAACTGCAGTTTCCGATGGCTGCCCGCATCTTCGAGAGACAGATTTAGTTCTTTTATCGCCCAAAATGCGCGATGCTCTATTTCGACAGGTAGGTGGCAAGCCTTTCCGTACACAAGCCGATAGGGAGACATGCCAAGATCGGTCTTATAAGCGGTTCAAAATGCCCAAAGGGCATCAGTGAGTTTCAGCGACCAATCCTTACAGTTCTTGAAAACCGTCTTCTCCAGTATCTGCTTGATTTGCCGATTTGAAACTTCGGCCTGCCCACAGGTTTGGGGGTGGTAGGGAGTAGATAGCTTATGATTAATGGAATATTTCCGCATCAAGGCCTCGAAAGTCTTATTGCAGAAATGAGTTCCATTGCCGCTAATGATCGCTCGGGGGTGACCAAACCGGGAGAAAATGTTTTCTTTAAGAAACCTAACGACAACCTTGTTGTCGTTAGTCCGGCTGGGCACAGCCTCGACCCACTTACAGACGTAATCAACAGCGAGAAGGATGTACAAGTTCCCGAAAGAGCTGGGAAACGGCCCCATGAAATCTATCCCCCAAACATCGAAAATCTCCACAACCAAGATTGGTTGGAGCGGCATCTCGTTCCTCCGGGATATCCGGCCCAAGTGTTGGCACGTGGAGCAAGTCTTGCAATAGTCATGAGCGTCTTTGAAGAGTTGTGGCCAGTAGAAACCACATTGCAAGATCTTCTCAGCTCTCTTTCTGGGGCCAAAATGCCCGCCACATGCTTGATCGTGGCAAAATGACAGCACACTCTTGAATTCATCGTCAGGGACACACCGACGAATAATCTGGTCGGGACAGTACTTGAACAGATAGGGTTAGTAAAAATGTTTTACTTGGGATAAGAATCGAAGTCTGTCCTGACTTGACCATTCAGTCGGTAGTAGCCCTGTGGCCAAATAGTTCACAATATCTGCGAACCAGGGTTCGCGAAATACTGTCAAGAGTTGATCATCCGGAAAAACGTCGTTGATCGGAAGTTGAGGCGACGGCGAAGAAGGAAGTCGTGAGAGATGGTCGGCGACCACGTTTTCACATCCTCTTTTATCCTTAATGACAAGGTCAAACTCTTGAAGCAAGAGGATCCAACGTATTAGCCGAGATTTTGCATCTTTCTTCGCAAAAAGATGGCGCAGAGCAGAATGGTCTGTGTAGACAATGACTGGAGAGCCGATGAGGTAGGGCCTGAACTTTTCTAAAGCAAATATAACAGCCAAGAATTCCTTCTCAGTTGTTGTATAATTAAGTTGGGCGTCGTTCAGGGTTCGGCTAGCATAATAGATTACGTGAGGCATCTTGTTGATGTGTTGTCCAAGGATAGCACCAATGGCAAAGTCAGATGCATCGCACATAATCTCAAATGGGTGCGTCCTGTCAGGTGAAGAAAGAACAGGAGCAGAAGTGAGTGAGCTTTTTAATGACTCGAACGCAGTCACACAGCTCGAGTTGAAGTCGAATGGCATGTCCTTGGCCAGTAGAAGAGTCAAGGGCCTAGCAATCTTGCTAAAGTCCTTAATGAACCGTCTATAGAAACCGGCATGGCCAAGGAAGGCTCGGATGTCTCGGACGCATCTGGGAGGAGGGAGATTGGAAACGACTTCAATCTTCGCTTTGTCAACCTCTATGCCATTTTGTGAAATGATATGTCCTAAGACAATACCTTCGCGCACCATGAAGTGGCACTTCTCCCAATTCAAAGTGAGGTTCTTGTCCTTACATCGGGTAAGGACAGCGTCAAGATGCAGCAAACACTCGTTAAAGGAATCACCGAAGATGGAGAAATCGTCCATGAAGATCTCCAGGAATTTCTCCACCATGTCTGAGAAGATTCCCATCATACACCGCTGGAAGGTAGCGGGCGCATTGCATAACCCAAAGGGCATGCGACGATATGCGAACGTGCCGAAAGGACAAGTGAATGTGGTCTTGTCCTGGTTTTTTTCGGCGATGAGAATCTGATTATAGCCGGAGTAGCCATCAAGAAAGCAGTAGTACTCGTGTCCGGCCAATCGTTCATGTAAGTCTACGCTAGCGCCCCGGCAGTCTACAGACGCCAAAATGCGGAACAAAACTTTTAAACTTGCGCTATCGTATACTTTAACCCGGATCTGCCATTATTGCTAAACTAACAAACTGTAAAGAGTGTAGAAAGTTTATACCGAACGATCCGAGTCCTTCGTTCTTCAACCATCATCCCACGCTCCGTTGCGGCTGCTCCGATCTCGTCGATCTCCGATATCCTCGTCGAGGTGGCACCACATGATCGGTTCTTTAAACGGGCTCCCGCCTCTGACTTGAGGCAACTCGATCGTCAAGTTTGCTAAAAGAGACGACCAAGAATGATGTAGAGAATGAGTAGATGACTTTGTCTCACTTCGTCCAAGTCCGTGGACGATCGGTTAATGAAGTTGCCGAGGGAATCGGGTGATGGAATGAAATGAACTGTAAAATTCCATGCACCCCAAATACTATCATATCTTTTTACAACCATGAAAAACTATCAAGTGAGAGAGAGATTGAGGAGAGAGAGGGGGCCGACCTCTTATAAGGAGGAGGGGGTGACCGTAGGAGCAAAGAGGGTGACCTTAAGAAAATATCATGTATGAAAACAATGAATGCAAAAACCATGAGTCATTAGAAACAATGAACCTTAAAACCCTTAGTCATCATTGCATTAATGACACCATTAATGCACTAATGACTCACTAGCCTCATCATCACTTCTAGAAGCTTCTAGAATGATGACTCACCTCAACTGAAGAAAAGATAAATCCGTCTTTAACCGAATGTTAAAAGACGGCTGATAGATAACTAGAAACTGGCAACTTCCAAAAGTGATCCTGAAACGAATTTCAGGACAACCCCGAAACTGTATAAATATACCCGCATTTGTATTACGACCGAATACAAATGCAACTGAGACAAAGATATTATACCTACTCAATATAATACTCGGATCCGGCTTAAACCAAAGCCGACCAGTATCATCTGCCCGAAAAATAACACGTGCGTAAACGCACGTGCATTTTCCGAACCCTGCCATAAAACCATACGGCCTCTACAACGTTTCGCCCGAACTTGGGAAACTGTCTGTGGGGAACTCTAATGACTCGTCAGTACCCTGGCAGTGGGTTTAACCACAAACCGTCAGCGGCACTAGCAATGCGTAACGGCTGCCCACGGACTGACCTCAAGGGAGACCGATGAGCGCACTCAAGGGAGGCCGATGAGCGAACTCATCCAGAAACCCTACTGAGCCTAACAGTGACAATGTATATACAGTCCGGTCCGTTCGTCTATGAGTATCGCATATCTGCCTAGGGGGCTAGTAACGTCAGACCCCCAATAGCAGTATAAGTCGTGTCGGAGTGAAGCCCAATAACACCCTGAGATACTACTGGAGTACCTACCAGTAAATCTCCTGCCATGGCCATGGACTTTGTGTAATGGCTCTCCTAGACACAGCACGACCTCGCCCCCAATACCGGGAGAGACGAATCCCCTGCCGATCCGCTCACGTGCCTCCATATGGCTCGGGACTGTACCCAAAAGCTACCTGTTTGCACGACTCCTTTGAGCCGTGGTAGGGTAGAAATCAAAGCACAGTGGGAACTCACACGAGACAAATGACGACCTCAGGTCGATGAACTAACCTGTACACATGTCACCAGGGAACTGCTATCTGACGGTAGATATAATACTAACTAGCAGATTCCCGGCGAGTCCTGTCCGGTGTACTCATAACCCAATGAGCACCTGTATACATCTTAGGTGATCCAACTGACACCAGTGGCTTGTGAGACCGGCCACCGCCCCTCGTCGGGGTCTCGACTGTACACACTAGTCTACTCCGGAGTATCGATGCCCTGTCTCGAAACTCCCACGACCAGGGACCACAATTAAGGATATGCGTATAAACTACCCAACTCTCACGTATATGATCACCATCATACTGTTGGTAGTAAAGCAAGATCCTAAGGGCTCTATCAAAGTGTAACATGCAATCAGTCACCTGAACATGTACACGACTGATAAAGGCAAACCAGATAGCATACTATCATCTCGAGTAAGACTGTTCTACCGGTATAGGTCCTCCGCAATCATTGCAATCACGTACCTGCGATCCAATAATTGACTATGAGGGCACTATCTCCAACAATCTCCCACTTGCACTCAAGGCTAATATTGCGATGTCGACTACTCACAGCCCGTGTGAAACCGAACATCCAACTCCTCTACTAATCAGTTTCACAAAGCCCGTTTGAAAAACTATTGTGTTCGAGAAATAGCCTCAGTGAGTGGATCCGCCTAGAAGTATCTTTCTATATCTCTCTTAATCTCAAGTTCGCGGAGAAAACCATCTCCCGAATTGAGTAATACCTGTCTTAGAACATGTCTGGATATCTGATGGGACCTTAGTTCATAAATGAACTCCATATCCAAACTTCTTAGACTGAATCGATCACTGAACCTAATCAGTATTGGGCACCTTGCTTCCCACAGTATCCTCTTGGACCACCTGTCCATAATACTGTCCCTCTTCGTCAGAGGGAAAAACTAAAACTCTGACAGTCACTCTGTCATCCACGTCACCTTTGAAGCCTGGAATGATAATCGTCTCCCGAAGGAGGCTGCCGTCATCAAATCCGTAGAACATGTACTTATGTTCTAAAACTGCTTCCTTATGTTTCTCCAGGATTGGATTAATACAAACTTATTGCATCTAGTGCAAAACCAACATTTGGTGTGGTACTTGACATCTCATGATTGACTCAATTGCCTAAGCAAGTGATCTGCCAATCATGCACATCCCTCTCCCCTTTAGTCTATACGACACCTTTAGAGAGGGTGACTCCATCACCTGCAGGTACACCACCATGCTAGGAGTCAACTATTCCAAAAACCATTAGAATATCTGTCAAAGTACCCACATTGGGAAACTACCCAAATCCAGATCTAAAACCATAGATCCAGAAACCAGAATGTCAAATATTATATCCATATCCTGTCTGGAGAAACAACTGTGTGACGACCACAGTACAACCGATCGTAGTATAGGAATTTTACTTCCCACTCTGTGTATGTCATCCAGATACCATGACATCACACCCTACTACCTTCTTAACTGATCCATCCCCTATTCTGATTGAAGTCAAACCCATAACTGTCACATCAAAATTAGATGATCTATCTCCGCTAAAACTGCTCAAGTCTATAAATAGATATAAGCGTCTCGCCCACTATGCTTCCGCTGCTCCCACTGACTATGACAACCCTCCTACCGGGTCTCATAGCCTGGAACAACAGTAGTGTCAAGTCTGTGTAGATAAGAACCTCCCTGTCACCGTCCTTGAGGCTACCGGAGTACCTCTCGGGTGTCTGAGGTTACCCACCAAATCTGCGGAGTGGCTATTGGAATGTCAAACCTGATTGAATGTATAGGTCCTATTAAATTTTCCGTAATCATTCGCGGTTCTGGAATCACTTCCAGTTCTACCATACTCCCACTACTGTTTTCTGAAAAAGATCCATTTTACTAAGACTGTGGCGAGTCAAGAACAATAACACTATTGATCTTCCAAATGGTAGAATATCAACCCTCGTCATAGCCAGGGTCAACCCACAAACAGCCATTACAGAAACGTGCCCTGAGTTATCCAGAGTCTGGTTTTAAGCATAAGCTGGACAACTCCCCGTACCTTAGTTTCTTTTAAGGTACGAACTATTCTATATCCAATATAGAAACTTTGGCACTTATTTAATTGGAACCATATTCAAATCATGCAACTGTCTCCAGTGCATATCAACTTTAATGGAAAGAGGCTAATCAGCATTACTCAACTTAGGAATCCATCCAATTATGAGCAACCTGAAAGAGAAAACTCGTTTCTCAAAACCATCACTATCATCTGAATACCAATCACAAGAATCTACATCTTCGATCTCTTTGAAGAATCCCGATACTTGTGACACCTGGTTCTCTACTTTATTCTTATACCCACAACTTCTCAAAACTTAGACCTTGTATTTCTACGAAACACTCGTCTAAATACTAGAGAAGTTATAAGTAAACAGAACATAGTACGAGGACCTACCCCTTTGTCCTGATGGACACTTGGACAACATACAATACTCTGTATAAGTCCGCTGAGTTAAACAACTCAAAACCTGTGCGTCGTAGGTAGAAAACTGTACCCTGGCGATTTCCTCAAATATCACCAATTACAACGAATTCCGATATAATGAGGATGATTACCTAATTCCCAATATTTTACTCCCACTCATCATCTGTAAAACCATACAGATATGAGAATGAAACCTGGTAAATACATACCCTTGGAGTAAGTGTCTAATCGGGAAAACAGTTTTTCCTTTAACAATGCACTGAAACATGAAAATGTTTCGTAGGGGTATCCTGGTATTCATAGTAATGCCTCTTCCATAATCCAATTCATGACTTCAACCGTATATTTTATTGCCATCTCTCCAAATCCCTTTATTTGTCTTTAGTCGTTACCTTCTGTACACCATCGTTAGGCTAAATGGTTTTCTTCCTTCCCTACCGTTCGGCACCAGCCTATGGTTTGGAAGAAGACTATCCAGTAAGCATAATAGGTGTACCCTCCTAAACCAAGGAGTACTCGCAACTGAGAGAAGGTGATGATAAAAGACAACTGAATAATACCTTATTCTTTTAAAGGTGAAAATAGGAGTGGCGATGAAGTACGCGGTTTTAGTCGTGAATGATATCAGTCGCAATTTACTTTGCCCTCTTTCTAATCCCTTTATTTTGTCTTTACATATTACCTTCTGCACACCCTACTTAGGCTAATTGGTTTTCTTCATTCCCTACCTTTCGGCACCAGCCTATGGTTTGGAATAAGACTATCCAATAAGCGTAATAGGTGTACTCTCCTAAACCAAGGAGCTCTCGCAACCTGAGAGAAGGTGATAATAAAAGACAACTGAATAAACCAATTCTTTTCCTCCTGAACCTGGATCCATCCTCGAAGAAGTCCCTTCGAGTTCGTATATAACCATACGATGGATCTATCCAATGGAAGTGGATATCCGTAGTAATACGGGTGTTCTGAGAAATTCAAAGGGTAAAAGAAGGAGTGGCAATGACTTATGCAACACAGACAATCCAAAAGCCAGTATTTTAAGATGGTTCGGTCAACTTGGTCACTGAGTCATAGTCTAGGGTCGGTCAAAGGTCGCTGCCAAAGAGAGAGAGAGAAAAGAAACACTCTGCGTGCACTCTAACCTAGATCAGAATGGTCATCACTTTATCTAATCCGGAAACCTTCCACTGTCCTGTCAAATTCTCCTCCAAACCTAAAGAAGAATCAATCGGGATCACCCAAAGAGTAAACCAACTCATCAGTGGGAATCGGGATCCAACTCTCATCGCATGTTAACGTGATGGAATGCATCCACGTTATTCATACTCCAGAAGGTATGCGCATACTTGGCAAGTTTCAGTTTCTTTAGAAACTCCCGATATCATTTTCTTGCCCCATGCTCTTATGACCTTGGCGAAAGTCAACAAATCATAAGTCACATGTCAAGTTCTGCCCGTCATTATCTTGTTAATTTGAATCCACCCGTACATACCCTTGACGAAAGCCAACAAGGTAATACGACTGTCCCAAACCAACTCATCTATCTATGCAACAAATGAATACCCAGCAGCTACCAAACACTATGCCTTGACGAAAGCCAACAAACATAGCTTGAATACTACTGACCATCCATAAGAAACGACGGAGGGCTACGGCTGGTTTTTGGCGAAAAACCTTTAGCGTAGTGAACTTGATATCGCTGAAGGAACCTGATAGCTTTTTAAAATATAGTGGCGAAAACCTTTTGCTAAAGAGGTCACTCTCGGTAAAGGGATCTCGGCTCTTTCCTCGTGGAATGAGGTGCAGGATATTCCACTGAATACCGCTATGCAAAGCAACATGTAATCGACTATAGTGAAGTTATTACGCTGACGTAAACTTCTGCCCAAGGGGTCAGTCCCGGTGAAGGGATATCAGCCCTTACCCCGTCGAATGAGGTGCAGGATATTCCACTGAATACCGCTATGCATAACAAAAGGAAACGTCTTTGCAATAACACTTTTTAAATTTGTTCCAACAACTGTAAACAGGTTTGTTTTACTTTGCATTGATCAGAATCAACGCAGTCCCATCATTAATCACACCAGAAAAGAACGAAAATAAAATGTACGTATATGCCATCCGCATTCGTCACTGGGTCCCGTCATCACTCGTTAGGTTACTTAACTAACGACAGAGCGGGGACTGGACTAGCGCGGGTGTAAAACATATACAACATCTAATAGTATATAAACCAATATACAATAATCGCTCCAGGCGTGATAGTATGCAACATTACAGAAAAGTAATAAGCATCACAGAACAATATTGATAATCTGGGATCCCCGAGTTTCACAGAGCCGCTGCTGAAACTCGACGTTCCCCTGTCGTGTGGATAGCCTGTGCAATGAAACCTAGACCCCTACGGGTGCGGCAAGTTACCCGCCAAAACCTGAAGCGAGGTAGTCCCCACAGCATAGTGAATGGAACACCCGGCACTTCACGGAATCCGGTAAGCTTGGGCACCCCTCCTTGGGTCAACCTGTACCCCCTACGAGTGCGGCGAATAGTCTGCCAATTCTAGAGTGGGACCCCTCTGCCTCTCAAAGCCATGAGATGCGGACCCGTTGCCCTCCAGAACCCGGCTATCCGTACACTCCGTCGCGGGGCAAAACCTAGTACAGTAATGAAAAATAGTACAATAGGTACATCGACCGCAACCTGGTCGTGCCCCAAAAGAATATTATACAACAGGCAGTGACGGCAGTCCACAAGTTGGACGCTCGCCCCGCAATATCAAATGTACAAATAAACTCAAACTGTACTACCATTGCACACTGCTATCCACCACGACAAATCCGCAACATCACAGCACGACACAGAACATCAACGCGAATGTCACGTTCGCAAACCCGTCTAAAAGAACTATAGCAATTAAACGCGGTTTACCGATCAAATGACATTCCCGGTCGGAGATATAATGTAAGCACTGTAAACTAACGTGTTTAAATTTCGATCGTCCAAAGACCAAATATCAAAAAGTGGGCCCCACTGCTTACTGGTGAACAGTAACAAAACCTGGGCCAAAACGATATTTACCAAAAACCCCAAAATCCATCACAGAACCCACTGACCAAATTTGGGAGCACGTGCTCACCACATGGCCGCGGATGCGCGGCCAAACCATAGGTTTGGCCGCGTTTCCGTGGCAGCTTGGAGGAATCACGACCCCAAATTTTGTCGTGGCTCTTAAAAACGCCTGCACAGATTTTTAAGATATATAGAAATAATTTTTGAGACCGTTTAGAAACAACAGAAACTGTCAAGCAAGGATTTTGCCTTTTTTGATTTTCGGTTCAATCGATGTTTTGAACGCGTTAGCACAAGTTAGTATAGCAAAATGGTTAGGCTCTGATACCACTGTAAGTCTACGCTAGCGCCCCGGCAGTCTACAGACGCCAAAATGCGGAACAAAACTTTTAAACTTGCGCTATCGTATACTTTAACCCGGATCTGCCATTATTGCTAAACTAACAAACTGTAAAGAGTGTAGAAAGGTTATACCGAACGATCCGAGTCCTTCGTTCTTCAACCATCATCCCACGCTCCGTTGCGGCTGCTCCGATCTCGTCGATCTCCGATATCCTCGTCGAGGTGGCACCACATGATCGGTTCTTTAAACGGGCTCCCGCCTCTGACTTGAGGCAACTCGATCGTCAAGTTTGCTAAAAGAGACGACCAAGAATGATGTAGAGAATGAGTAGATGACTTTGTCTCACTTCGTCCAAGTCCGTGGACGATCGGTTAATGAAGTTGCCGAGGGAATCGGGTGATGGAATGAAATGAACTGTAAAATTCCATGCACCCCAAATACTATCATATCTTTTTACAACCATGAAAAACTATCAAGTGAGAGAGAGATTGAGGAGAGAGAGGGGGCCGGCCTCTTATAAGGAGGAGGGGGTGACCGTAGGAGCAAAGAGGGTGACCTTAAGAAAATATCATGTATGAAAACAATGAATGCAAAAACCATGAGTCATTAGAAACAATGAACCTTAAAACCCTTAGTCATCATTGCATTAATGACACCATTAATGCACTAATGACTCACTAGCCTCATCATCACTTCTAGAATCTTCTAGAATGATGACTCACCTCAACTGAAGAAAAGATAAATCCGTCTTTAACCGAATGTTAAAAGACGGCTGATAGATAACTAGAAACTGGCAACTTCCAAAAGTGATCCTGAAACGAATTTCAGGACAATCCCGAAACTGTATAAATATACCCGCATTTGTATTACGACCGAATACAAATGCAACTGAGACAAAGATATTATACCTACTCAATATAATACTCGGATCCGGCTTAAACCAAAGCCGACCAGTATCATCTGCCCGAAAAATAACACGTGCGTAAACGCACGTGCATTTTCCGAACCCTGCCATAAAACCATACGGCCTCTACAACGTTTCGCCCGAACTTGGGAAACTGTCTGTGGGGAACTCTAATGACTCGTCAGTACCCTGGCAGTGGGTTTAACCACAAACCGTCAGCGGCACTAGCAATGCGTAACGGCTGCCCACGGACTGACCTCAAGGGAGACCGATGAGCGCACTCAAGGGAGGCCGATGAGCGAACTCATCCAGAAACCCTACTGAGCCTAACAGTGACAATGTATATACAGTCCGGTCCGTTCGTCTATGAGTATCGCATATCTGCCTAGGGGGCTAGTAACGTCAGACCCCCAATAGCAGTATAAGTCGTGTCGGAGTGAAGCCCAATAACACCCTGAGATACTACTGGAGTACCTACCAGTAAATATCCTGCCATGGCCATGGACTTTGTGTAATGGCTCTCCTAGACACAGCACGACCTCGCCCCCAATACCGGGAGAGACGAATCCCCTGCCGATCCGCTCACGTGCCTCCATATGGCTCGGGACTGTACCCAAAAGCTACCTGTTTGCACGACTCCTTTGAGCCGTGGTAGAGTAGAAATCAAAGCACAGTGGGAACTCACACGAGACAAATGACGACCTCAGGTCAATGAACTAACCTGTACACATGTCACCAGGGAACTGCTATCTGACGGTAGATATAATACTAACTAGCAGATTCCCGGCGAGTCCTGTCCGGTGTACTCATAACCCAATGAGCACCTGTATACATCTTAGGTGATCCAACTGACACCAGTGGCTTGTGAGACCGGCCACCGCTCGGGGTCTCGACTGTACACACTAGTCTACTCCGGAGTATCGATGCCCTGTCTCGAAACTCCCACGACTAGGGACCACAATTAAGGATATGCGTATAAACTACCCAACTCTCACGTATATGATCGCCATCATACTGTTGGTAGTAAAGCAAGATCCTAAGGGCTCTATCAAAGTGTAACATGCAATCAGTCACCTGAACATGTACACGACTGATAAAGGCAAACCAGATAGCATACTATCATCTCGAGTAAGACTGTTCTACCGGTATAGGTCCTCCGCAATCATTGCAATCACGTACCTGCGATCCAATAATTGACTAGGAGGGCACTATCTCTAACAGTTCAAGCATTTGGTCAATGAAAGGTAGCGGAAAGTGGTCTTTCCGCGTTGCGGCATTGAGTTTTCTGTAATCGATGCATACTCGCCACCCAGTTTGGGTGCGAGTAGGGATTAACTCATTCGCCTTGTTAGTAATGACCGTTATGCCTGATTTCTTGGGGACAACGTGAATGGGGCTAACCCACTGGCTATCAGAGATAGGGTAAATGATACCACTATCCAGACACTTCACGATTTCCTTTTTCACAGCCTCTTTCATGACTGGGTTGAGTCGCCTTTGTGGATCCCTGGCTGGTTTGGCATCATCCATCAGATGAATGTGATGTTCAACGATCAGGGGACTAATCCCCTTGATGTCCGCCATGGACCAGCCAAAAGCTTGCCTATTGCTGTGCAAGACCGCAAGAAGGGCTTTCTCTTGCTCTGGAGATAGAGAAGCCGAGATGATAACAGGGAGGGTCTCGTTCTCACCCAAGTAAGCGTACTTAAGGTGAGACGGCAAAGGCTTGAGTTCGAGCGTTGGAGGTGAAACGATTGAAGGCAAGATTGGTGAAAAGGTCTCGAACTCAAAGGATTCCAGCAAAGGTTCAAAACGAGTGTAAGCGACCGAGTTGGATGGTTCAGGTAACTCATCCGGAAATTCGAAGGATTCAAACTCGGGTGGTGAGTGGCTAAGATCGTTCGAGAAAGTGAAACACTCGTAGTCATTGTCGGGCGCAGAAACAGTAGCAGGTTCGAAGAGGAATGCACTAGTGGCGTTAAGGTTATCGTGATCGAACAAAAACTCCTCGAATTCACACTCTTCAGGGGTGATCTCCTGGATTGAGCAAACGTCTAGTATATGAGCATTAGGTTCGGAGGGCTGATTCCCCAACCTAAAAATGTTGAGTTCAATTGTCATGTTTCCAAAAGATAGGTTCATCGAACCATTTCGACAATTGATCACAGCATTTGAGGTTGCAAGGAATGGGCGACCGAGTATCACCGGAATTTGATTCCGGGGGTTAGCTACAGGCTGTGTGTCTAATACAATGAAGTCAACGGGGAATATGAAGTCCCCAACTTTGATTAACACATCCTCTAGCTCACCCCTAGGATGGGTGATCGATCGGTCGGCCATTTTGAGAGTGCAGTGTGTGGGTTTCAGCTCTCCTGCACCTAGTTGCTCATATACTGAGTACGGAAGCAGGTTAACACTGGCACCAAGATCTAATAGTGCGCGGTTGATGTTCTTATCCCCAATGGTAATAGAAATCGTAGGACAGCCAGGGTCCTTCCGTTTTTGCAGTAAATATTGGGTAAGAGCATTACTCACAGCACTAGCCAAGAAAACTTTCTTGGGTACCTGAGACTTTCTCTTTTTCGTGCACAAGTCCTTTAAGATTTTTGCGTAGGACGGGACTTGTTGGACAACATCTAAAAGGGGAATGTTAATGTTAACCTGCTTAAACAACTCCAGAATCTTCTCCATTTGTGGATTTTGTTTATTGGACCTCAACCGGTTTGGAAATGGAACGTTTTTAAAATTGGTTGAGTCCAATACTTGTGGAGGAGATTGTGGAGCTGGAACGGATCCCAGAGCTGGTGTTTTCGTAGAGTGAGAAGTGGGTCCGTTCAGAGCAGCAGCAGAAGAAGAAGAGCCTTTTGAAGAATGGAGAATAGGCTCAGAAGACGAAGAAGAAGAAGAAGAAGCGGCTGGGATGTCATTATCCTCAATTGCTGTGCCGATGTTGTTGTGCAGCATCCTTCCCGATCTTAATGTAGTCACGGCACTCACATTATGGTTCTGTTGTTCAAGAGCAACATGTACATTATGTGGGTGACCGGGATTTGGGAGTGGTTGAGATGGAAGCTTCCCCTTTTCTTGCCCGCTTAACGCCGCATTCAGCTGTGCAATCTGGGCTTCGATGGTCTTGATGCTTTGCCCGTGTGCAACAGTGTGTTGCACCAAAGACTGAATAGACGACTGGATGTTGGCGGTGGATTGTGTCGGTTGTTTAACGAACGCCTCCAGACTTCGTTCTAGCGAGGAAACCTTATCGTTGTTTGACGGAACAAAGTTGTTTTGTGGAAAAGAATTGTTGGGTGCAAAGTTGTTCGTCTGATTTTGAAAAGGTTGGGGTTGGAAGGGCTGCTGAAACTGTTGTTGAGTTTGTTGTTGCGCTTGTTGTTGCGGAGGAGGGGGCCTCTGGAAATTGTTGCCTTGGAATTGTTGCTGATTCTGATTCCAGGCGAAATTGGGGTGGTTCCTCTAACCGGGATTGTAGGTGGAAGAGTATGGATCATTTCTCGGTCTTTGCTGAAATGTAGCATTAACTTGATCCTGTCCTTGAGATGGTGGATTGTAAGGACACTCTTCGGTTAAGTGAGAAGGATCGGAAAAACAAGCACAAATGGTACGAAGGGGAAGAACAGGGGCAGGAGCAGGAGATGAAAATTTGCTCTCTATCGCTTCAAGTTTTCTCGTTATTGCAGCCATTTCAGCTTTCATCGCAATAGAGACATCGAGTTGGTGAATACCTATCCTAGACTGACCAGTAGAAGTGGAGGAGGAAGAAGAAGTAGTTGGTCAAGTGCTCTCCCATTGAAGCGTTTGTTCCGCAAGGTCGTCGAAGAATTGCCATGCTTCCTCGTCAGATTTCGATAGAAAGTGGCCCTGACAAATGGTTTCCAACAACTGCTTGGTTGCTGGGTTCAGGCCCTTGTATAAGGTTTGGCAAAGTTTCCATTTCTCAATACCGTGGTGAGGGCACTGAACAAGAAGGTCTTTATACCGATCAAAGCACTTCCAGAAGGGTTCAGAAGGAAGCTGAGAGAATTGGTTGATTTCGTTACGGATCCTTGCGGTTTTATGATTCGGATAGAATTTCTTGAGAAACGCTTTCACAAACTCGTCCCAACTGGTTATGGAGTGGGAAGCGGTGCTATACAGCCATTTTTCAGCAAGATCGCATAAAGTGAACGGAATGACCCGTAGCCGTATAGTATCGTCCGACAGCTGGGTGGTTTTCATCATGGCACAAACATTTTGGAACTTGTTGATGAAGATATAGGCATCTTCAGATTCAAGCCCATAAAATTTCGGAAGCATGTTAATGAAGTGGGGCTTAATTTCAAAATTATCCCCATTGGCCGGTGGAAGGGAAAGACAGGTGGGAAGTGCAGAACGGGTGGGATAGAAACGATCCTGGAGCGCGATTCGCTGCGGCGCTACAATAGGTGGTGGTGGTGGGTTATTTGCCTCCATAGGAGGTGGAGTCAATCCCGGTGGAGTCAAAAAGATGTTTGGATTAAATCCTGACATCGTGGAAGAAGAGGTTGGTGATGGTGAAGGTGAAGATGTATGAACAGAATTCCGGTCAACGTCGGAGTTGGCCGGCAAATGTAAGGGTGAAAGAGGCGTGGACGGAGTTTCGACGTCTGAGTCGATCGCGTAGTCGGTAGCGACTAACGTAATGCGGACTAGGCGGGCGCTAGTGTCCCGAGCCCAAGCGGACATACACTAAACGAGTTTAGTATAGTCAAAGCGGAGAAGGTAAGGGTAAGAAAACGTCAATGGAGAAATACGATGGGTGGTGGGTGAAAAAATGGATTCTGGCGACAAAGGGCAAGTTTTTATAAAAGTTTTTGGTTTTGTGTTTTTTTTTCTTTTTTTTTTAGAAAGATCTTTACAGAAATATGTACGGGCTTACGGCTTCAAGCAATCACAAACAAGATATGCACAATCACACCTAGATCTAGGGTCACCTAGGTCAGCTAGACAGCTCCTAACTGTTCCAAAGGGCTAGAAATAGGAACTCAAACCGTCTCTTCTCCAACAATTGTGGCCAGGTAAGTGCCAGGTAAGTGGGAGGCTCCCCACTACGTAAGTAGTGGTCCTAATTAAGTAACCACTTGCCTTGGACACACTTGCCTAGACACCGCAAAAGTCAGGATAGGATAAACGGCCGATGCCTGTAACTAGTTCTCTGTCCTATTGAGCGCGAAGTCCTTAGGGCTGAGTCTAATATTTTTTAATTTAAGCAATGGTCAATGCATATGCTTTTTGTGATTTCTGGGGTCCTGGGAAGGGTGATGAAATCCCCACCCAATCTGGATTGGTTTCAAGCCCCTTAAAGTCCGTATTAATATATGCAAAGCAGTAACAATCAACTGCAATCAATTTTATTTTTTTTAGTGCGGCGCAAAGAATCCTGCACAAGAACAATTTATTGGAAGGGGGAAGAGAATTTGCGCAAAGAATGCTGCAGAAAACATAGTTCAGTGGAGTTCAGAGGAGTGGGGAGAGAGAAAGAAACACTCACAGAAGTTTTGAGTTGATGAGGGCACCAAGTGGCCGCGGTTCCACGGCCTAAGCCTACTTATGCCGCGGTTCCACGGCAAGAATGCAGGCTTGGGCCTTCAAATTCCTTGCAGGTGCTGGGTTGGGTGTTCTCTTCAAGTTTGGAGCCCCTGAATCTTGATTTGCTCACTGTATCTGCTCCAGATTTTCACTGTAGACCGTTGGCTCCGTCTTGATTTGTTGCGGTGTGGCCGCGAGTTATGGGTCTAACTTCCCACGTCTTTGGCACTGAACTTGAACTTCCTTTTTATCCTGCACACTTGCACAAAAACTAATCAAGAATAACAAGATGGTTTTTTTTACAATGTATTTTTTTTCGGTTATATTTATATTCACAAATTAACCCGAAATTACATAAAGAAATAAACTACCGTCTCCCCGGCAACGGCGCTATTTGATTGGTAGAGTTTTTGCGTGCTTAGTTAATTACCACAATCAAGACGGTTTCGCTTGTAGCTAGCCGGTTGAGTACGGGTCGTCCGCAGGGAGATGTGAATCTTTTTCTATGTGCTTTAACGAGTTAAGTCCAAATGTCCAGATTTGTTTTTAGATTACTTATGTGCTAAAATGATATATAAAGAGAGCTTGTTAGGGTTAGGATTAGGTTAGTTTGAGTTAGGAGTCACTCACTTCTTTCATTGCCACTCTTAATATCGATGTTACGGTAATCGGCAACAACGGGGATTAGCACGACTAGGAAGGAACTTGCGAGTATGAGCTAGGCTTTCCAACGTATAAGTTCTTCCTTTTGGTGCTTGTCCGTCCGTTCTTGGCTCTTAGCCTTAACCTCCGGTTAATTCAACCACAACCGGTCAAACTAAGGAATCACCGCTATCATATAAGATAGGGTGCCGTAGGGAGCGGATTGTGGTTCAATTAATGGGAGTCCGAATTAAGATGTTGGGCAAGAAAAGAGTAAGAGAGATTTCCTTCTCTCAAACTTTCCTTATCCTACCCTAACAAGTATGAAAACTACTCACCCATTATAAGGAAAAGAAAATAAAACAAAGGAGGAAGATAGAAAGAAAGAGGTTAGAAGATTACAACTCGCTATTTGAGACATCACCTTGGCAAGGATCAAGCTTAAGCATCATAGTTGTTTAAGGATAAAGAAAATGAGAACAAGAAAGAAACAAACAACAAATAACAACAACTAGATTAGCAAATAAAAATTACAAGCAACTATAATTAATCAAAAGAACAAGACAAGCATGATAACAAAGAGAACTCTTTTATTCATTCTTCACTCACAAAAGCTCACTACAAATTTTTAATGGAGAAGAGATGAGTGGAGGAAGAACAACACATGTATTCTAAAATCTAAATACAAGAATATGGACCCTTGGCTTTGACAAGTTCTGGACTATTTATAGGCAGGAAACTGAAACTCTAGGGCAATATTCAGAACCAAGATGGAATGACCTAAATACCCCCAAAACAACTTCAGCAGACAAGGCCGTACGGCCGCGGTTCCGCGGCCTAAGCATGCTTAGGCCGCGGTTCCACGGCCATAGTAGAGAGTTAGGCCTTTATTTTTGGTGAGTTTCCCCCGTTTGTTGTTGTCTGCAGTGTGGTATATGTTTTTTCTCAGAAACTCTTCATAATTTTTCCAGAATTTCAGCAGATCAAAAGGTGATTTGATGTGGATCTTTTGCCATGATTTTCTCGAGCTCCGCGTAGATATGTTGGATCTTGTGTTGACATTGAGCTTTGTGCATGAAAATGACATCGATTTGCCATTTTGTCCCTTAAACTGGTATGCGGCAACATACGGATAGAGAGCGGAGACCCGTGTTTTATCTGTGGTTGGCAGTAATCCGGAATTTGACATGCTTTTCCATCAATTTCACTGTTCAAAGCCGAGAACCTGTATCCTGCAATTGACTAGCAAACACGGCTCAAGAGTACCTACCGATAAGCAATGTGATAAAAATTGGGCGGTATAAAAATGCAAAAATCTGATATGAACACATATCCTTAAACCCAAACCCCCAAACCCAAATCTAAGAAAATACGGATTTGGACTAATCCACGCCCTACGGGCGACAACATAACTTAGTCTCCGTATATAATCCATGGGCAACCAAACACAAAACAAATACCCACGATACGAAGTGACCATCTGGAGAAGGAGAAAGTTGTTACCGCGACGCGGTAGCGTAATTAACTGCAGGGGCTTGCGCCTGCAGGGAAGAGCGTCCCCACAATCAAAACCCCCTCAAACGAGGGGGAATCTGACGAAGTCTGCTACATCGGCCGCATCCGTTTAAACCTTCGATACATGGTTCCATAAATCAACTTGGCATCTTCGGAGAGGTGGACGGATAGCACCAATTAGCATCTGCCCCGAATTTCAGGTAAGACGTTTGTCTTGCGCCGTTTTTCGGAGGGGAACAGATATTAGGAAAATAAGATACTTAACTAAAAGTGTAGAGTTATACCTCATTTGGCACATTAAGAAAATTCTAGAGTTGCCAAAGTGCTTCAAAGTTGCAACTTGATCTACCCATGGGGTTTATAGTGAGGTTTTGAAAAGGGAGCATGGTATTTTGGTGTGGATTTAGGGATGGTTTATGGTGGAAGAGGAGGTAGAGGATGAGGGAGATGAAAGCGGAGGAGAAAAATGAGATGAAAATGAGAATGGTGAAGAGGACCATGGTGAGAATAACCCCCCTCTCTCTTTGCCCATACCTACATGTCTCCCATGCCACAAAATATCTTTCCTTTTCATTTTTCATTTTTCATTATTTTAAAACAAAAGCTAAAGAAACCATATAATGAAATGAAGCATGTTTCAAAATAATACAACAAGTATTGCAACATGTCATGTTACATGCCATAACACATAAGCAAGATTAATGCATAATTAGTGAAGTATTAATCAAGTTTAGCATTAACTTGTATACAATTAATTGTATAATAATTTATAAAATGCCCAAATCACATAAGTACCTTCAACATCAATAATTCATATCAATTTCCCAATTATTTTCCAAACTATAAGTATATAATTATACTATTTCATTAAAACCAATCTCTATATCTTTATAATATTCATGAAATTTATTATTTTATTTATTTAAATTCCAAAAATAATATTTTATTTTTCTTAAATGTTACAATCTTCCTTCCTTAAATAAATTCGGCACCCGAATTTAAATTTAAACCCCCCAATAATTAAAACATTTCAGCAAAACAATCAAGTCGTCGGGGCTCTAAAATCACGAATACATAAAACATATCATAGCGCAATGCATGCGCATGGAAACGAGTGCAAAACTCAAATCGAAACTCCGTCAAGCGTAACGCAATCACTGGAGTTATAATGGAAACGTAAGTCTCGAAATCCACTGCTGAAATCTAATGTGCTATAGTCAAAATCATAATACGTATATAGTACATACTTGTCAAATCCTCTAAAAACTGAATAAAACACATGCAAAATCTTTTTCGAATCGCCGTACGATGCATAACTAACGGCACAAGTGGCGAATGCTTATTTGTAAAGTAGTAAATATACGTTCATATATGATTTGTTCAAATATACGTTCCGCCTTTTTGAAATATCCTAAAAGGTTCTCCTTGTAAAATTTCGTGTCACTCGCGGACACGTAGGAAATAGCGAGACTATAGCTCCTTTTTGAAAATCTCTTAGTAAACTTTTATGCATGCAAAAGTATTCAGGTTCTATTCTCAGATTCGTTCTGCTCGGCTACTATATAATATAGTACCCATCATGAAAATATGATGCTCGAAAGAATTCAATCTCAAATAGTGTACATAAAAATATCACGTGCGTACGCACGGAAATCGAAATCAAATACAAGCGCCACTAGTGTGCACAGAAACAAAACTAAGTGCAACGGGTGTGCACAAAAACATCTGCCAAGTGCAACGGGTGTGCATGACAACAATATCAAGCGCATCTAATATGCACGAAGAATCACGATTAAGCGCATCTGGTGTGCACAAAATCACAACTAGTGCGTCAAGTGTGCGCAAGAATCTCAATCAAGTGCACAAGGTGTACAAAAACATAAATCCAGTGCACTAGGGTGCACGAAAATGAATATCGAGTATCAAAATCGAAATCAATGGTATACGACATGCACCAAATCAAGATCAGTGTACCGCGGTATATAAACTCAGAAACATGTGCATTTGTGCGTACAAAACCATATCAAAGTACCAAAAGTTCGTGTAAACTACACCGAATGCATAAGTCAAATCATGTGCAACTATATGCATGAAATCAAATCAAATATATCGGCGTGTGCGAAATCAAAATCAAGTGCAATGGGTATGCACAAAAACGAAAATCAGTACAACTGATACACGAAAATGCGAATCAAGTGCAACTGTGGTGCACATAAAAATATCAATCATGAAACGAAATCCTCAGAATGCTAGAATCAAAACGATAGAAACGCGATATCCGAATCATCAAGACGCAACTTATAAATAACTGATGTCAATGTCAACAAGTGCCGGTGCATCCAAGGCCGGCAGAGCAAGAATATCTATTTGCTCTTGCCCACGGTCCGGCATCCTCTACTCTTAGATCCTCGTTTCTCCCTGCGGATTACCAGTTACATGACTCCTCAGCGCGATAGCCCGATACAGAGTAATGACGGAAACAGTCCCATCCCGGCGCTTCTCTAAAGATTTCCTGACCAATTAACATGGTCGCTTGTAATGTATTACGTCAACGATGGTAATCTCTGGCCCACTGAGTGTGCGCGATACAGTCGATCCTGGTTCAAGTATTTATCATGAAGTACTCCCGAAAGATCCTGTCAGGGTCTCTTCCCAAGCTCAGCTCTGCAGGACTGCCCGAAAGTTGGCACTCTTTACTTAATCTGTTTCTCATTCCGGGACAGTTACATTCTCGTCAAGACCTTCCTCTAGAAATCATGGTCGTATCCAACGCCTCTGCGTGCGTAGTACATCTCTGACATCAACGGAGTAGAATGCCAACTCGTAAAAATCTCGCACGAATTTCTTACTATGTTTTCCTTCAATATGGACCAATTTGGAATCATCTCTTCGTAGCTGTGTGGACTGCGCTCCAACTGGCTGTAGTCATCTTTATGGTCTCTTTCGAAGCTATGAACTCGGCGTCTCCAATACCCTGTGGAAGGTTTCTGTCCAATCTGTAAGTCCACGTTGCGACCCCCGGTTCTTACGGGGAGGCGGAAACGGTATAAAAATCAAATTTTTAGCGCAAGGGGCAACATGGATTAAACAAAGTCGGGATCTTTTCCTAAACTAAAACTAGCAAACTTGCTAAAGAGAGTTAGCTACTCGGAAAGATGGTTATACCTAAACTTGAACTCCTTCTTCTTCAAACTTTGTGGAGGTTGATGGTTCTTTCCTTGTAGCCTTCTTCCGTCGAAGATGGATCCACCTGAGGGTTCAACTTTTGGGCTCTTCCTCGAACTTTGAGTGAACTAGGATCTCCGGCTTGCTAAACCTTGAACCTAGAATGAGTAGAGAGTGTCTAGGGGTTGTTTTCTTTTCAAGGTGAGGGATTCTCAACACATGAGAAGGAATCACCTTGAGCTTGAGGAAGAAGAAGATGAAGTGAGGAGAGAGAATGGTTATGAAAGAATGAGCTCTCTTTTTCCTTTTTGCAACCATATCAAAAGAAAAAGAATTATCTAATTAGTAATAATAATTCAAATGAGAATAGTTGATGGTTGTTTTGGAATGACCACTATCATACTTCATTAAATGAATGTTGGCAAGAATCAAGGAGCATCCTTGCTAAATAATGATGATGGTCAAACATTCAACCATGGTCAACAAGTCAACCATGGTCAACAAGTCAACAAAACCAACCATAACATAATTTCATTTAATTACTATTATTAATAGATATCTCACTAATTCATTAGGGTTTGGAAAAAAGACGACTGTCAACTGTGCATGCGCACCCGTTCCGAAACCCTAATGAAAAGCCTCTTCTTCCACCTCAAACAACTGTGCATACACACCTGCATTCTTGTTCCGAGGAACATGAATACTGAGAGATAATAGTAACCCCAAAACATATACCAGTATCCGGCTCAAACCAGAGCCCACTGGCAATATCCGTCCGGACTCCAAACGTGCACAAGTGCGCGGATGAGAACGAACCCTGTCGCAAAACCATGCGACCTCTACTCTGTTTTGCCCAGAGGCGAATACCCTCTGTGTGGGACTTTAAAGACTTGACACTACGCTGGCAGTGGGTTTAACCACAGACCGCAAGCGGCACTAGCTGTGCGTAACGGTCCCCAGGTAGATGCCGACAAGAAGGCTGACGAGGTGAAACCCCATCTGAACTCCTACTGAGTCTGAATGTGACAGTCTCCGTACAGTCCGGTCTGTTCGTCTGATACATCGCATGTCGGGCCTAGGGGGCGGTAAAACGTCAGTCCCCTAATAGCGGTACAAGTCGTGTCGGAGTGAAGCCCAAAACACCCTGAGATAACACTGGAAACCTACCAGTATATCTCGCTTGCCCTGGCCAGGGACTACTCGTGTAATGGGTCTCCTAGACACAGCGCGATGTCAACCCCCAATACCGGGAGAGACGAATCCTGTCTAACCGGCACTGCCTCCAAGTGCTTCGGGACTGCACCCAACCACTACCTGTTTGCACGACTCCTTTGAGCCGTGGTAGGGTAGTGATCAAAGTGCAGTGGGAACACACTCGAGGCGAAGTGCCAGTGTCAAGTCAGCGGACTAAGCTGTACTCATGTCACCTGGGAACTGATGACTGACGATAGGTATAATACCAACCTGTCAGTTCCCGATGAGTCCTGTCCAGTGTACTCGTAACCCAACGAGCACCCGTATACTATCTCCAGCACGACGTACTGATGGCTGTGGGACAGACCATCTCCCACACTGGGATGAGAAGCGCATACGCTGGTCTACTCCGGAGTATCGATGCCCTGTCTCGATAGTCCTGCGACTAGGGACCTGTATAAGGATGTGCTTATAGATTACCCAGCCCCCACTAGTGTGACTGCCATCACAACGCTGGTAATCAAGCAAAGATCCTAAGGGCTCCACTAATGCGTATAAGTGATATACTGAAATAAACATAAGTACACATTGAAGTAGAAACAAACCAAGTAGCATACTACTATATTGAGCAAGATTGTTTATACAAGGTGAATATCCCAAGCTTCCATTAAGTAATATACAAACTAGTATGATACAGTAATGGCCTCTAGGGCATATACACTAACAATCTCCCACTTGCACTAAGGCCATGTACTGGCGTATCGAAGACCTATCATCTCGATCAGCCGCTCGAACTGAGTCTGGGGTAGGGCCTTGGTGAATGGATCTGCAGTGTTCTCTTCTGAAGCAACCCTCCGAACCTCGATCTCCTTGCGATCCACGATCTCCCTGATCAGGTGATACCGCCTCAAGATGTGCCTGGATCTCTGATGGGACCTGGGTTCCTTCGCTAAAGCTATAGCCCCGTTGTTGTCGCAATACAGAGGTATTGGGTCAACAATGGACGGAACCACCTGAAGTTCTTTTAAGAACTTCCTCATCCAGACAGCTTCTTTTGCGGCATCAGATGCAGCAATGTATTCCGCTTCCATAGTCGAGTCTGCAACGGTTTCCTGTTTGGAGCTCTTCCAACACACCGCCCCTCCATTGAGGGTAAAGACAAAACCCGACACGGACTTGGAATCATCCTTGTCACTCTGGAAGCTGGAGTCAGCAAAGGCCTCGATCTGGAGGTCTTTTCCGCCATACACCAAGAACATCTCCTTAGTCCTTCTCAGGTACTTGAGAATGTTCTTTACCGCTATCCAGTGTTTCTCCCCAGGGTTTGACTGATACCGGCTTACCACACTCAGTGCATAAGCTACATCCGGTCTGGTACACAACATCGCATACATTATAGAGCCTACCGCAGAAGCGTAGGGTATAATAGACATGCGATCCCTCTCCAAATCAGTCTTGGGAGACATCTCTTTAGAGAGGGTGATCCCGTGACAAGCCGGTAGGTTACCGCGCTTGGAATCTTCCATACTGAATCTTTTCACTATGGTGTCGATGTACCTGGACTGAGAAAGTCCTAATATCCTCTTGGATCTATCACGATGGATCCGGATCCCCAGGATGTATGAGGCATCACCCAGGTCTTTCATGGAGAACCTGTGTGACAAGAACCCCTTGACAGATTGTAGCATAGGAATGTCATTTCCTATTAAGAGAATGTCATCCACGTATAAAACGAGGAATACTACAGTTCTCGCTACAAATCTACTATAGATGCATGGTTCATCTGGATTTTTGATAAAGCCAAATTCCTTGACCGTATCATCAAAACAGATGTTCCAACTCCGCGATGCCTGCTTTAGTCCATAGATGGACTTAAGCAACTTGCACACCTTTCCGCTGCTCCCACTCTGAATGAAACCCTCTGGCCGATCCATATAGACACACTCCTCTAAATTTCCATTCAGAAAAGCGGTCTTTACGTCCATCTGCCAAATCTCATAATCGTGGAAGGCAGCAATGGCAAGAAGGATCCGAATGGATTTCAGCATAGCCACTGGAGAAAAGGTTTCGTCATAGTCCAAGCCAGGTCTTTGACGGAAACCCTTTGCTACAAGTCTAGCTTTATAGGTCTCAACCTGTCCATCTACACCAATCTTCCTTTTGAAGATCCACTTGCATCCTACGGGTTTTACCCCGTCTGGAGCAATGTCCAACGTCCATACTTTGTTGGTGTACATGGACTCCATTTCGGTCCGCATTGCATCCAGCCATTTTACCGAGTCAACGCTCTGAACGGCCTGCTGGAAGCTAGTAGGCTCATCATAATCTATGATGCAATCCTCTCTATCCCCGTCTATGAGAAAACCGTAGTATCTCTCGGGCGGATGAGACTGCCTACTACTCCTGCGGAGCGGCGTAGGAATGTCCTGTTCATTTGAACCATCTGGTTCCACTAAGCTTTCAGTAATAGCTCGTGGTTCTGGAATTTCTTCCAGTTCTACTGTGCTCCCACTTATCTGGTTTTCCAAAAACTCAGTTTCCAAGAAGTAGGCATGACGAGAAACAAGAACTTTTTGTTCCTCTTCACAGTAGAAGAAATATCCCTTGGAGTTCTTTGGATATCCCACGAACTTACACTGTACTGAGCGTGCCTCAAGCTTGTCCGTATGCTGCTTTTTAACAAAAGCTGGACATCCCCATGTCTTAATGTGCTTAAGATAGGGTCTCTTCCCACTCCACATCTCATATGGTGTGGTAGGCACAGTCTTAGTAGGAACTCGGTTCAAAAGGTACGCAGCTGATTCTAGCGCATACCCCCAGAATGATCGCGGTAACTCAGCGTTGCTCATCATGGACCGTACCATATCCAATAGGGTTCGGTTCCGTCTCTCCGATACACCGTTGTGTTGCGGAGTGTATGGAGGAGTAAGCTGAGAGAGAATTCCGTTCTCTTTTAAATAATTCAGGAACTCGGCACTTAAGTATTCTCCACCTCGATCCGATCTTAGAATCTTGATACTTTTGCCGGTCTGTTTCTCTACTTCATTCTTATATTCCTGGAACTTTTCAAAGGCTTCGGACTTATGTTTCATTAAGAAGACATAACCGTACCTTGAAAAGTCATCCGTAAAAGTAATGAAGTAAGAGTAACCGCTTCGCGCATGTGTAGACATTAGACCGCACACGTCGCTGTGTACGAGTCCCAAGAGCTCGCTCGCTCTTTCTCCGTGTCCAGTGAACGGAGTCTTTGTCATCTTTCCCATGAGACAAGATTCACAAGTGGCATAAGACTGATACTCGAACGGATCCAAGTATCCTTCTTTATGTAACTTAGTCAACCGTGTCTCATTGATGTGACCCAGTCTACAATGCCATAAGAAAGCCTGATTGATATCTGGAGACTTTCTTTTGTGTGTATTCTGGACATTGAAAATCTGTGGTTGGTTCAATACGTATATACCATTGCTCAGTGTACCTGACCCAATCAGAACTTGATTAAGGTGAATGTTTACAACATTACTTACAAACGCAAATTCATAACCTTCTTTAGAAACCAAAGATACAGAAATGATATTACAAGTTGCGTTGGGTACAAAAAAGCAATTACGCAAAACCAAAACATGCCCATCTGACATTCCCAGGTGATAGTCCCCCACGGCTTTAGTATCCATGCTAGCTCCGTTCGCAACTCTGAGGGTCATGTCACCTGCCTTCAAAAACCTACGGTTTCTCAACGCCTGCAAAGAATTACAGATATGAGATCCTGATCCGGTATCCAATACCCAGGAAGTAGAGTTTATAGAAAGACAGTTTTCAATAACATACATACCTGAAGCTGAAGCCGCAACCTGCTTCAGTTCCTGTGTCCTGGCCTTCCAAGCCCTGCAATCTTTCTTCCAGTGTCCACTCTTGTGACAATAGAAGCATTCCTCTTTACCCACAAGCTTCCCCGCAATCTTTGTTGCCATTTCTTTTCCCTTCGTACCCACTTTACTAACACCGCCTCTTGGTTTGGCGGGGGCTTTCCTCCTCTTTCCCTTGGCTTTTGCCTTGGACCTAGAGGAAGAAGATCCTCCTACAAACAAAGCGGGTGTTTCCCTACCCTTCTGTAGGGTGCCCTCTGCGCTCCTCAGCATGTTGAGGAGTTCTGAAAGTTCAACTTCCTTTTCTTGCAAGTTGAAATTCAGTATGAACTGGGCGTAAGTGGATGGAAGGGACTGGAGAATTAAATCCGTATAGAGTTCACTGTCCAACGTGGTCCCAAGTTCCACGAGCTCCTCAGTGTAGCCAATCATCTTAAGCACGTGGTCCGCTACCGATGATCCGACGGCCAACTTTGTCGAAAACAACTTCTTCGACACTTCGTATCTTGCGATACGAGACTGCTCTCCATACAGTTCTTTTGTATGAAGAAATATGGATTCCAAATCCATATTCTCGTACCTCCTCTGATGTTCGTTGTCCATCGAGGCAAGTACGAGGCACCTGGCCTTCGCGCTGTCAATCTCCCAAGTCTTACGGATTTCCTTATCTGCGACGCTGGAGGTGGGACCTGGGACGGGGGGAGCTTTGGTGGTAAGAAGATACCCCAGCTTGTCGTAAGTGATTGCCAACTTGACATTCCTGAGCCAATCTTTGTAGTTTGGCCCTGTCAATATGTTTTTATCTAGAAGTAACTTAAGTCCAGTCATTTCGATTTGGTCGCTGCAGGGGGGAGAGAAGAAACACTTTAGCACGATGCTCTTGCAAGTTTAGAATGGTTTTTAATTTGTCTAAACAGGATGGCTCCCACTGTCTCTCGAATCCCTCCTCAAACCATAAAGGAAGAATTAGTCATGATCAATCCCACCGCACAATACTTGCTTAACCGTTCAGCCAGGCCAGTGTCGGTACTTCGAGGGAGGTTTTCCAACGCTTTCGCGAAGTTCCTTAATTAAATAACCTCTTTTCCCTGGGGGCGTAGCCCCGCTAACACCTTTCTAGGCACCTACTAAGTTTATAGCATTGATCGTTTAGTGAAAAATTTCCCGAGGAGTAGCATATACTCACAGTAGGATCGGGATCCAAATATCATTGCGTGACGAAACTGAAGGAATCCTACCAGAATCATCACACTCCAAATGGTATGCAAATCTAGCAAGTTTCAGTACTTATGAAACTCCCGATGTGGATTTCTACCCCATGCTCTTATGACCTTGACTTTGGCCAACAAATCATAAGTCACATGTCAAGTTCTACCCGTCGTTCTCCAGGTTAATTTGAATCCACCCGTACCTACCCTTGACTTTGGCCAACAAGGCAGTACGACTGTTCCAAACCAACGCATCTATCTATGCTGCATATGAATACCCAATAGCTACCAATCACTATGCCTTGACTTTGGCCAACAAACACAGCTTGAATACTATTGACTATTCATGTGAAACGACGGAGGGCTACGAATGGTTTTGGCGAAACCGTGAACGTAGTGAACTTGATATAATCGATGGAACGAGATAGCTTTTAGAAGGAGTGGCTCAAGCTCCGCATTTAAAAGTTAGTTTTGAAAAGAACCGAGTGGTTTTTCGAAAGTGTTCCAACGACTTTAGCTTGGTTTATTATCTTGCATTAGTTCTTTTAATGCGTGATATTCTTGCATTAGTTCTTTTAATGCGTCCCATCATTTAATCCTACCATTGCAGAAAACAACCAAAATATGACGTACGCTTATGCCATATGCATTCGCCACGGGGCCCCGTCATCACCCGTTAGGTTACTTAACTAACGACAGAGCGGGGGCTGGGCTAGCGCGGCTGTAAAACATAAGCAACGCCTAAATAGAAAGCAATGATAGACATTACAGATCACAGATGAATACATTGGATATACTAGCAATCCGCAATCCTTTCGAGCCTGCAACGAAAAGCGGATTACACGATCGCGGTGAATAGCCAATACCCCACCCAAGACCCCTACGGGTGCGGCAAACTGCCCGCCAAGTACTCGGCAGTTTGTGCACCCCTCCATGGGTCTATCCTAGGAGCAAAAACAGTAAAAAGAATTATACAATGACGGCTACAACCCCGACCCGGTTGTGCGGCCAAACAAATAATAATATTACATCAATTTACATTTACAATGAATGAAAGAAAAACAAAAGCTCATCTCACATCCACCCCGGCTATTCACCCGCGACAGTCCAACACATTCATATACACATTCCAATATCAAACACAGATCATGTATAACCCCGACCAATCGACTTATAGCGATTAGCCGACGTTCAATACATGCAAGCATCACATATATAACCATCATAGTCAAAGTGCAGTGAAGTTCGGAAAAAAATACGGAATTATAGGACCCCCAAAAGTAAATTTCTGTTCTGGAAAATCTGGGCACATATAATATATCTTAAAAATCCCAAAACCAACACAGAGACACACTGCACGAAAAACGATGACGATAGGACAACAAACGGCGGCGGTTCCGCGGCACATGCCTACCTCATGCCGCGGAACCGCGGCGGTTTGAATGAATCAGTGTATCGTTTTTCTTGGGTGTTCACACAAAACCCTGAGCCGAATTTAGGTGTATAACAAATCTCGTTTTGACCAGAAATTTTTTTAACAGAAACTAGGGTTTTGTAAAAGTTTGGTTTTTGGATTTTTCGGTTCCGAACTTCGTTACACTTTACTACCAAGCTAGTTTAAGTTTAGTTAGGCTCTGATACCACTGTAAGTCCATGTTGCGACCCCCGGTTCTTACGGGGAGGCGGAAACGGTATAAAAATCAAATTTTTAGCGCAAGGGGCAACATGGACTAAACAAAGTCGGGATCTTTTCCTAAACTAAAACTAGCAAACTTGCTAAAGAGAGTTAGCTACTCGGAAAGATGGTTATAACCTAAACTTGAACTCCTTCTTCTTCAAACTTTGTGGAGGTTGATGGTTCTTTCCTTGTAGCCTTCTTCCGTCGAAGATGGATCCACCTGAGGGTTCAACCTTTGGGCTCTTCCTCGAACTTTGAGTGAACTAGGATCTCCGGCTTGCTAAACCTTGAACCTAGAATGAGTAGAGAGTGTCTAGGGGTTGTTTTCTTTTCAAGGTGAGGGATTCTCAACACATGAGAAGGAATCACCTTGAGCTTGAGGAAGAAGAAGATGAAGTGAGGAGAGAGAATGGTTATGAAAGAATGAGCTCTCTTTTTCCTTTTTGCAACCATATCAAAAGAAAAAGAATTATCTAATTAGTAATAATAATTCAAATGAGAATAGTTGATGGTTGTTTTGGAATGACCACTATCATACTTCATTAAATGAATGTTGGCAAGAATCAAGGAGCATCCTTGCTAAATAATGATGATGGTCAAACATTCAACCATGGTCAACAAGTCAACCATGGTCAACAAGTCAACAAAACCAACCATAACATAATTTCATTTAATTACTATTATTAATAGATATCTCACTAATTCATTAGGGTTTGGAAAAAAGACGACTGTCAACTGTGCATGCGCACCCGTTCCGAAACCCTAATGAAAAGCCTCTTCTTCCGCCTCAAACAACTGTGCATACACACCTGCATTCTTGTTCCGAGGAACATGAATACTGAGAGATAATAGTAACCCCAAAACATATACCAGTATCCGGCTCAAACCAGAGCCCGCTGGCAATATCCGTCCGGACTCCAAACGTGCACAAGTGCGTGGATGAGAACGAACCCTGTCGCAAAATCATGCGACCTCTACTCTGTTTTGCCCAGAGGCGAATACCCTCTGTGTGGGACTTTAAAGACTTGACACTACGCTGGCAGTGGGTTTAACCACAGACCGCAAGCGGCACTAGCTGTGCGTAACGGTCCCCAGGTAGATGCCGACAAGAAGGCTGACGAGGTGAAACCCCATCTGAACTCCTACTGAGTCTGAATGTGACAGTCTCCGTACAGTCCGGTCTGTTCGTCTGATACATCGCATGTCGGGCCTAGGGGGCGGTAAAACGTCAGTCCCCTAATAGCGGTACAAGTCGTGTCGGAGTGAAGCCCAAAACACCCTGAGATAACACTGGAAACCTACCAGTATATCTCGCTTGCCTTAGCCAGGGACTACTCGTGTAATGGCTCTCCTAGACACAACGCGATGTCAACCCCCAATACCGGGAGAGACGAATCCTGTCTAACCGGCACTGCCTCCAAGTGCTTCGGGACTGCACCCAACCACTACCTGTTTGCACGACTCCTTTGAGCCGTGGTAGGGTAGTGATCAAAGTGCAGTAGGAACACACTCGAGGCGAAGTGCCAGTGTCAAGTCAGCGGACTAAGCTGTACTCATGTCACCTGGGAACTGATGACTGACGATAGGTATAATACCAACCTGTCAGTTCCCGACGAGTCCTGTCCAGTGTACTCGTAACCCAACGAGCACCCGTATACTATCTCCAGCACGACGTACTGATGGCTGTGGGACAGACCATCTCCCACACTGGGATGAGAAGCGCATACGCTAGTCTACTCCAGAGTATCGATGCCCTGTCTCGATAGTCCTGCGACTAGGGACCTGTATAAGGATGTGCTTATAGATTACCCAGCCCCTACTAGTGTGACTGCCATCACAACGCTGGTAATCAAGCAAAGATCCTAAGGGCTCCACTAATGCGTATAAGTGATATACTGAAATAAACACAAGTACACATTGAAGTAGAAACAAACCAAGTAGCATACTACTATATTGAGCAAGATTGTTTATACAAGGTGAATATCCCAAGCTTCCATTAAGTAATATACAAACTAGTATGATACAGTAATGGCCTCTAGGGCATATACACTAACACAATCTCGTCCTCGGAAACTCGTCCAAGTCACCGGAGTAATGCGCTTTCGCTCGCCTATCTCGTTCGACTCACAACGCGTCTAAGTGAGGTCCCTATCTGACTGAAGCTAGTCAATTTGATGACCTCGCATCGAAGCATCCAAACGAATAAACTGTCCTAGTCACTTATCCAAAGGTGACTAGCGATCTGTTACCACACCCCTGTATATAAACTCATGCTGCATTAGCTTCTATGGTCTGGGGGCGATATCTTATCAATCTCAGCAGCAGCTGGCTCATTTGTCTGCACGGTAGACAACGTCTCAATCATCGGAGTAGACGATACATCAACAGTCTTCACAATCTGGCTGGCCTCTAGCAATGGCCCGATCATCTGGTGCAGATCCCGAACGCTCGTGTCAACGGGAAAATCCTAATAAAGCAATATATCAACGCGTTCATGTATCACCAGAACATATCCTGGTCAGTCCTCGTCTGTGACGAGCTCGCTCTGACCGCATCTCTCTCTGCTCATATGGCCAAGGTAACAGAAACCACCATCCGATATCGATGAGAATAGAACATAAGAACGAATAGGAATACAGTGCATAAGAAATATACATCCTGAGGCCACTTAAGCGGAGTAGCGTATCATAAGTATGCCGCGGAACATACACACGGTACATCACTCTACTTAAGTTACCTACTCCATCAACCAAGGTCAACCTACACGACGAAAGTTCGGATCTAATACCCCCTCAGCCAAGTCTAAGTTCTGTAAGGTCAAGCCTAGGTTCCGAATTATACATACGCTCTAGACTCCGCATAGTCAAACCTAAACTCGAACCAAGGTTAAACCTAACGCTCTGATACTAAATTTGTCACGACCCGAAAAAGGCACATGACTGGCACTTGAATCATGTGAAGTCTATAGGACTCCACCTAATTCAAGTAAGCCAAAAGCCCAGAAATCTAAACCTTTTTAGGGAAAAATAGTGGAGGTGAAGTTTTGAAATAAAGGTTTAAATGAAATCAGGTTCTTTCTTAAAAACATAAGTAATATCATATAAAAAGAACCAATATTTTGTAACTATCTTGAAAACATGTTTCATCGTTTGAAATTTGGGCAGCGCCCCTTTTGTAATTTTTAACCCGAAAATAAATACGACAATCAATAATAATAGGCATCCCCAAGCAGGAGCTAGCTCTTCTTCAATTGGCGAAACAACCACGCAATGATATAAATATACAACACCGAAGGCGAGGATCAAAACAGAGAAATAATAATAAATACAAGAGCGTGACTCTAAGTCCGAAAGAATATACAACAAGGTTTCTAAGTCAACAAATATACAAAGTCTGCTTGATGGAGCTTTTAACTAGATACAACTGAAAGAAATATACAAGTATAATGGTGGTCATGATGCAAGTGAACCCCACTTACCAAAGCAATCATCCGGAAGCAAGCAGTGTGCTGGCAAGCCGCAACGGAACCTGTGCGGTCAAACCTGCAAGAAACTGTGGCACAAAGGGGGTGAGTTGCCAACTCGTGAGTAGAAAATATCAGCAGGTAGAAATCGAATAAACAACGATCTCTAGGTCCTACTGTAACATGAAGGTAATACTATGGTATCTAGGGTGACCATGTATGCATGCGTATCAACAATAAAATCAATGCCAATGACAACATGAAAAAAACCAATCATCTGCATCATATGCTTGTATGTATGAAAATCAATCAATGTGTGTCCATCAACGACACATAAACATCATGGAACCCGAGTGTCCAACATCGACACTCGAAACATCATGAAACCCGTGTCCAGCATCGACACATAAATCCTCATATCTCAGGCGCCGCATCCTCAGATCGTCCCTTATATCCATCTCACGACTCCGGCCGGTATCCTCCGGATAACCACCGAGTCCAAACTATCACCGGTAGGTAGCACATCCCCAGCCAAGCTCATCGTCTACTCCACGATCTTCTTGCCCCGGGGTACCTTACCGGGTATACCATGTACCCGCAGACGGCTCAGCCAACTCCTCGAATCGGGTATGCTCATAACTCATAACCGAGAAAACTCATAGTGGACACGAAATATCATATCACGAGAAATCGCGTTTTTAAAACAATACATAATTTTCTGTGAAATATAACCACGGTTCTCAAATCCAGAGATCTCATGAAAATAGCATCACAATGAATTTAACCATAAAGTACGATATATGCAAATATAGAACAATAATGTGAGCATATCAAGTATATCATGCAAGCATATCATGTGATAATATTGAACAATGAATGTACTTCATAGTTAAGAATAATACCATGATATAGCAGCTCTATTGTGTAAGTGGCATAGCAATTACCGATGATGAATGTGTGTGAGCCGGCTGATTGATTTCTATTTTAGAGTGTGTAGTAACCGCAATCAATAACGGTGTCGCGTGTAGCTAGACCGAGATGAGTACGGGTCGTCCTCAGGGAAACGTTGAATCTTTCAATCTTACTTTAGACGTGTTGAAAAAGAGGAAGAATAGAAAAATAAAGAATAGTGGAGAAGAGTTTCTAGATCAATGTCAAAATACGGATGCAGAAAATAGATCTAGTTTAAATACGGATAAAGAACATATAAGAAGACGGCTCGTAGGGTTTGTTAGGATTTAGTAGTCATGGATGACTAATAAAGATTACTTCTTTTATCTATTGATAGATTTAAAACTAGATAGATAGTGATGATTGAGGATTAGGGTTCTTGGAAGAAACTAAGGTTTCCACACTATTGACCCTTTTCCTTTCATTGATCTCTATTCATGTCTAGCCCTTAACAAAAAAATTGTTAATCTGATCTCAAATCGCGATCGAGACTAGTAATAAATTGGTAGCGCGTCCGATTATGATGTTAACGATTCTTTTACTAAAGTTTATAAACTTCATAAGATTTAAAAGAAATTAAAATATTTTCTCATCTATTGTTCTACCCTAATCCTACGAACCCTATTAAGCGGAGAATTACTCACGCATGATGGGGATAGAAGAAGAACAGATAGAGATCATCATGTAAATACAGAAAATAAATGCAAACTAATTAATCTAATGATCTACCTTTATTAATCAACTTCACAAGTATAATGCCTTCAAGTTTAGATTACAAGAGGAAGAAGAAGTTGCTCTCGATCTCTGCCTTGTCGGAAGTAGATACTCTATCGAATCTCACGCCGCCTTATCACGTCGAATCGCGGACCTGTCTTGGATCACTTGTTCTTTGACGGTGATTTTCTTCATGTAAAAGATTGATTATTTCTAAGTTTATTCATCGGTCCTTTATATAGCCATGGAAGCAGAAACCCTAGTTCCCTAATATGGTGATTTACCGTTAAGATCCTATCACCAGAATTTCTCATCCAACGGACATAATTCCGCCGCCCAACCACCGCAAATCCTTGCATTTGACTGCGGATCCGCCGCGATATGGTGGGATTAGGGTTTGGGTTTTCTGCTGTGGTTTCATGTTGACACGTAGTGATCTTCTAGATATCCGGATTTTGGAAATATTTCTTGAGTCTCTGCCAGTATTGATTCTACGATATTTTTGAACTTCATCGGCAGATTTTTGATTCCCGGATATCTCGATATCCCGATCTCTTGAACCGAGCTAATGCTTGCACCATATCTCAATGAATAATGTTAGTAATATTTGGTATTTTTGAGATATTATCCTAACCATTTGATATGATATTATATTTTAAGAATATTGATTAAGGATATTTGATATGATATGCATATTTAAATTATCAAAATATTATATAAATATTATATGCATACATTTTCCTTCATAATGTTAATTATAATATATAAACATATGGTAAATAGTATTTTTACAGATAAACCCTCATATGTGTCATATTTATAATAAACACCTTTAGATATTTAAGAAAATTAAGGAAAATGTCATATCAAAAGTGCGATATTTTCGACCGAACACCGGCAGATCTGTGTAAGTGTAACATGCGCGTCATCGGTAATGGCGCATGTGTCCTAGCAGGCGAGATCATAACAACTAATGAAAGCACATGTATATATATAATGCAATGAGAGTAATATGAACATAGCAGAAAGGTAATTAGTAAACGCAACAAGATAAGATATGTATCGATATACGAGTCAAAAAGTAAATAGAAAACGAACGCATTTCCGAGTCGATATATCTAGTAGTCGGCGATCTAGTCTCATAGCATCACGTACGGTATAATCCATCATACGACATTCTCGAGTCAAGAGTGTGGATCAATCATCATATATATATATCTCGTACGTTATATTCCGTTGTACAACATCCTCAAAATCAAGGGTACGAGCCAATTTCGTATATCTCATATTTCGTACGGTATCATCCGTCGTACGATATCATAAACAAGGGTACGGATCTAAGGTCACGTACATTCTATTATATTATCAAATCACATGTTATCACATGTTATGTGTATATCGCCCAACAATCCTTTAATATATCACATCACAAACGATGTCTCAACTCAATCATATATCATAATCTCTTGACATCCCGTTCGATTGTATCGACTCATATCCATATAACATATCATATCCTCATCTTACATGCATATATATATATATATATATATGAACTTATATGAACATACACATACTTATGTGTGTGTGTGTACATACGCATCCATATCATATCAAGTGTGTGTGTGCGCGTGCGCAACAAAAATAAACAAACGACTCACAACTAAGGAAATAAGACTAAGGGTATACCTTCCTACGTGTATTTTTAATCTAACCTATAGTCTCCTAGGACCCTACTTGCTAAGTATCCAAAACCCGCCTTGAAATATATATATATATATATATATATATATATATATATATATATATATATATATATATATAAGTACCCTAATCTACGGTTGCGGGGTTGCTATACGGGATCTACCTGACTTTCCCTGTAGATATACATCTACTCACATTCGATCCTCGTTTGCTGAAGTCGATGACGCCTTGCTCTCCTTTTCGTCCCGAAGTCCACGCAAAGGTACCACAGTTAAAACACGTCGTATCGTAAACACGAATCGAACATGAAAACCAATACGGCACACAAAACACACACAGGTTAGAACCTATTGTCCACGCATGCAAGAATAGCCAAACAACTCTCGACGTTGACGTATAAACGTCAAACGACCGAGTCAAAATCCAAATATCAAAACTCCAGTTTACAAAACTCACAAAACGAAATCAGCAACTCAAGAAAACACCTCCAGATTTTACCTCAGGTGAAATTGGGATATTTTGCACATAGGATAGGTCTAATTAACAGATGATTGAACCATGAACCAAGAACGAACCCAAATGCCCATACCCAGGCCGCAAATTGCGGCCATTTGGGTTAAATCTGCCGCTATGTTTTGGAATGGGGGTATCAGGTCTTGGGGGTAGCTTCTAGGTCACATGCACGTCTCACTGTGTTCGCCATATATTTTTCTGGGTTCACTAGTTGCAGCAGATCCTATAATATCATCATAATTTCCGCAAAAATACGATATTGGCAAATTCAAAGTTCAAGTCTTGGGGCTTACTACACTCAGTTGGCCCAGGATTGACACTAGAGGGGCTGTAGTCATGACTAAACCTCAATTACACCTTTACATCTCCAATTATTCCCTAAAACCTCATCTAGGAAATTTCTAAGATCACCAAACTATATTAGTTTAGCTCTAAACTGCTATAGGATATTAGGAAAACAAGATAATTAACTAAAAGTGTAGAGTTATACCTCATTTGGCACGTCACGAAAATTCTAGAGTTGCCCAAGTGCTTCAAAGTTGCAACTTGATCTACCCATGGGGTTTGTAGTGAGATTGTGATCAATTTTTATGAAGGGAGCATGGTATTTTGGTGTAGATTTAGGGGTGGTTTATGGTGGAAGAGGAGGTGGAGGATGAGGGAGATGAAGGAGGAGGAGAAAAATAAGATGAAGATGAGAATGGTGAAGGGAACCATGGTGAGAATAACCCCCCTCTCTCTTTTTGCCCATACCTACATGTCTCCCATGCCATAAAATATCTTCCCTTTTCATTTTCGTTTTCCTTTTATTTTTTTTCTTTATTTTAAAACAAAAGCAAAAGAAACCATATAATGAAATGAAGCATGTTTCAAAATAATGCAACAAGTGTTGCAACATGTCATGTTGCATGCTTTAACACATAAGCAAGATTATTGGCTAATTAGTGAAGTATTAATCAAGTTTAGCATTAACTTGTATAAAATTAATTGTATAATAATTTATAAAATGCCCAAATCACATAAATACCTTCAAAATCAATAATTCATATCAATTTCCCAATTATTTTCCAAATTATAAGTATATAATTATACTACTTCATTAAAACCAATCTCTATATCTTTATAATATTCATGAAATTTATTATTTTATTTATTTAAATTCCAAAAATAATATTTTATTTTTCTGAAATGTTATAGCGATGCAGACACCAATCAAAATCCAAATCCCTAAATCCTCCAACGGCGAATGATGAGTCATTCCTTGTACCATTCCAGTGTAGCGATGTAGACGCCAACCAAAACCCAAATCTTCAAATCTCCTAACGGCGAATGATGAGTCGCTCTTGGTACTTTTCCAGTGTAGCGATGCAGACGCCAACCAAAATCCAAATCTCCGAATCCTCCAAAGAAGAATGATGTAACGAATTAGATTTCGGTTAGTGTTTGTTTAGACGATAATGCGGATTTACTGTAAAAAGTTTAACAATTCGGGTTCCTCACATTTTATAACATTCAATTAATAATTTATTAATATTTGTTATGAGCATGCACGCACATGTGCATGTTAATGTGAGGGTTTGTTAGTGTTAACTTAGTTCTTAGCAACCATGACAACTTAACCATTTATCTAATCTTTGCTTTAATCCTTTGCTTTAACCCTAATCCTTAATCCTAACCCTTGATATTTTGTGTGAGAGAGAGAGATATTTTCTTTTGGGTTTTTGTTTGTGAGAAAGGTGGCATGGTGACTTGGTATGAATGCATTAATGGGAGAATTAATGCAAAGGATACACTCACCTCTCACTCTCACCCTCACTCACCTCACTCTCTCTTATCCTCACACACTCTCTCATTTCTCTATCTCTTTTATTCTTTCATTTCCTCTCTCATCAAACTGAACACTTTCATTATCCTTCATCAAATTCATCAAAAACTTCATAAATCTCACAAAAGTCATATCTTTTTCTTGGATTCGCCTCTTGGATGCCTTGGAGTTTGCAAGCTTGGATCTTTGAGTTCTTTTGGTTAGGTAATGATCTCTATCTGTTCTTTTTATAGTTTTTGTGTTGTGTAAACTTTTAGTTTTAGTTTAGAATATTTAAAGTTAAGTTTATGTGCAAATATCGCATTTTTAGTATCAATATGTGACTTTTGTGATCTGCTGTGACCCGGAGAGTTTACTAGAAAACCAAACAAAGTAGTTGTGTTTTACCTAGGACCCTGAGCCTTCACCTCAAGCCCGGACCACCCTTCTCGGACCACGGCCGGCGACACGAAGGCCAATTCCGGCGACCTCGGCCGTGGGTTAGAGTTAGGGTTTGGGTTTTTCTGGGTAGGTGTCTGCAGTGGTTTTGGTGTATTTGGTCTTGTTTGGTTGTTGAGTTTTCTCAGTATGCAAAATCTAGGATCACCTAGGTAGTTTCTTGTGTTTCGTTTAAACGCGATCCGTTATACGACACGGATCGTGCACTTTGTGTGATTTTTCTCTTAGGTTGTATTTGTCATGTCGCTATGCACGTTAGCTACAATACGAACAATTGAGAGTATGTTTTGTGTTGTTGCGTCGGTCAAATGTAGTTTGTACGTGTTTTGGGTCTATTACTAATATACACTTGTTTTATTGTCTTAATATTGTAGGTTCGCAAGCGGGGACTTCGGACACTGCTACAAAGGAAAAACAAGTGGTAGGCTTCACAAAGCCAGGAGCGTTGGTGAGTAGATTTAACATCTACAGGGGAATCTCCCGCATGGCGTTATGCGTCTGGGCTAGAGATGTTAATATTGTCGCATATTCTATGTCATATTTCGAATTGCGCATATACCCTACTTCTTAGTTAATTGTTGTGCTTGGACTACTATCCTTAGCACACTGCACATATTATTGACGACTCATATTGCATGAGCACTGATTGTATGCCACACACACCGTCAATAATTGCCATGACACACACAACCCACTTATAGATATGGTATTGCTTGGTTAGGGATATTGTGACATTGATTCATATTTCTTATCGCATATGATATATAGCATACCTATATACCTACATGCTTACACTTATGCTTTGACATACTTACATGCTAGTTACCTGTATACCTATGGGTATTGTACCATTAATGATAGGTATATACACACATAATGATATAGTTACTTGTATACTTTGCATACATACTTCACTTATATCTGGAGGGTATATCACATCATTACTGATAGGTAGATACCTATATTTTGCTATACCTTTATGTTTACACATATATCTGGTTATAGCTACATATTTACCTTTACTTGATATTATTTAGAATTTGAGAAACTAGGAACCGCATGATATTTATATTAATTTGTTGCAGTTAATTAGCGGCTTTTCCTTTATATACTTACATTACAGTTTTCTGTTGCATATTTTATATTCATGGATTTTCGCATTGAGATATGGATTTTTCATGATGTTTTCTGGATTTGGGGACCGTGGTAGTTTCATGAAATTTTGCATTATTTGAAAAACCCGGTTTCCCTTGATATGATATTTCAGCACCCACCATGAGTTTTATCGGTTCTGATATATATACCCCACGCGAGGAAAGGAGGGGTCCGTGTGCGGGTACATGGTGGGAGCCGGAGGTACCCCGAGGCAAGAATCTCAGTGAGGAGATGAGTTAGTGGGGGAACCATACCATCCTGTGACATTACCAATGACTCGGCGGTTATCGTGGGGATACCGACGGGAGTCATGTGCGTATGGATACGTCGAGAGGCGAGGGTCAGAGCTAGGCTCTCGAGCTTTCGGTATAAAGTATGATAAGCACCTATTAAGGTGCCAGTCGTGGTAACAACACCTGATAGATCAGTATTTCTGTGTCGATGCTTGACACATTGTTTTCATGATATTTTACTCTTAAGTATATATAACAGTGGAATGGGATGCTGTTATATATATATATATATATATATATATATATATATATATATATATATATTAGTGGAATGTGACGCTAATATATATGTATACATATAAATTCATATACATCATCATATTTATTCATGTAGATTTACTTAGAATATTAGAGATTTACTTAGGATATTAGAGATTTACTTGATATTAGATTTGGGATATAGGAGATTTATTTGAGATTTGATACGGGATTTATATATATGAGATTGCTGATTTTGTACATTCAGGATATATGAGATTTATTCGATATTGTACATTCAGGATTTGTGAGACTTATATGATATGAGAGCCAATTTGGGGGCTGAATTGAGGAAATTGGGATTTGGATTGTCTTGATGGATTTTGATCCTACCACGATGTCAGGATTCCGTGAAAATGACATGTTTCTTTCCATACTCCACATTTATTTTTTATGCACTGCTTCATGTATTAGTTGTACCTGATAGAGTACCTTTCATGACTGTTGCATTTACATACCTTTATTTATATGCATTACTTCATGTGTTAGTTGTATCTGCTAGCGTACCTTTCATGACTGTTGCATATATACACATTCATATCATTATTGCATGATTATTGCATACCGATTGTTATGTTATTGCTTCATGTATTTGTAGTAACCGTTAGTGTACCTTTCATGATTATTGCATTCATATGACCTTTTATTGCTATTAATTGCATATGTTAGATTCGCGCTGTACGTGCATAATTGTGATTACCTGCATATGTTATTTACTATTCATGAGTTGGCAACTCACCCCCGTTGTGCCACAGTTTGTTTTGCAGGTTGTTCCCCAGAGTATTCGAGGCAGGTTATTTATCTATCATATTCTCTTTTGCTGCGGATACCGCATCGGCTCACAGTGTGCAGTTTTGCTTAGGTGGGTTTTGTGGTTATTCGTTGTTGTATTGTATATTCGTTGTATTCTTGTACTCTCCATCTACTATTTTCATGTTGACTTAGAGACTTGGTGAGGACGATATTGTATATTATTTTGTGACTTGGTTGTCTTTTATACAGTTTCCTTTTTATCGTCTTTTATTTCTTCGCTACGGCGTTGTATATTTGTTGTGGTGGTTGTTTTCCACCTTTGGGCGTGTATTTTCTCCCGTTTGGGGATGCTTTACTTATATTTATGTTGTACCCATTTTTTGGGGCTAGTTTTTACAAAGGAGGTGCTGCCAAAATTTTAAAGGAAATAAAGTTGGATTTTTAAAGAATTTGGGTTGCGATTTCAAAGGTTTTAAATATGTTTTTATTTCTTACTACTTTTGATGGTTTAGATTGCTGGGTTTTCGGCTTACTTAAATTGCGTTACGCCTGTAGACGTTGTGTAGTTTAAGGGCCGTCACGTGCCAATTTCGAGTCGTGACAAAGTTGGTATCAGAGTGCTAGGTTTTACCTTTCGGAGTGTAGGATGACCTTGGTATGATGGAGTAGGCAGCTTAAAGCAGTGTAACGTAGTGTGTGTATGTCCGCGGCATACTCACGATGCGGTACTCCGCCTAAAGTGACCTAAGTACAAATTGTTTGAAATTCCTTCCTTGATGATTCATATTCTTGTGATTCGATTTCCATGTTCATATCGAATCTTATTTCCATTTATAGCCTTTGCAGCCGATGACTATGGGGACTCAGAGTGATGCAGCGAGGGCCGAGGTCAGAGTTGGTTCGGGTGGGACGAGAACTGACCAGGATGGCACGCTCATTGCACATGTGCGGATGGATCCACCTTCGACAGATCATCTTGCTAGGCTTGTGGCAGATATGCAGGACATACGCCAGACGATGAGTTCATTGGTTGAGGCCATTCGAGCGCAGCGAAAGGAGGTTGTCACCCCTGTTACTCAGTTGTTCCTTGCGATCAACATGCAGCATTCCGTCACCTACATAGCACTAGTGGATGCAGCCCCAGTTGACGAGGCACGCCTTCCAGAGACTTTGAGAGTTCCGAAACCGTGGAGGACTCGTACCGGTGTACCAGCCCAGAGACAGAGGCTTAGTCGTTGAGACAGATTTCGTGACCGTCGCGGGAGTAGTAGAGGCTTAGGACGAGGACAGTCGTTCAGCTCTCATACCCAGGAGGGTCAGCAGTCATCGCATGGATGCTTTCGATGCGGGAGCCTTCATCACCTTATCAGGGATTGTTCCTTAGCACTACGTCAGGGTCGTTTTCAGAGAGGTCGTGGATGCAGAAGGTTCTCTCAGAGGGGACAGTTTGGCAGAGGAGGAGTTCAGCCGGTTCCGGGTAGAAGGCAGACACGAGAGTTTGCTTCTACTCATCGGGACGCGCGGGCGTCCAATGCAGAGTTTTCAGGTATTCTAAATTCGTATGTTCTTTTGATGTACTTGTTTGTTTTACACACTTTGTGCCGTGGTTGGGACGAGAGTCGTGTTAGGTAGATCAGTCGTTTGTTGTGTTAATTTCTGTCAGCGATTCTTTTGTTGTGCAACACGTATTTCAGTCGTGTGCCAATCGGTTAGGAGATTTGTCCGTCATTGTGATCCTTCTAGAGATGTTGGATTTGACGTTCTCCTGGGCACGGACTGGTTATCTACGTGCTAGACGTCTTTGGACTACCGTCAGGAAACAATCAGGTTTTATTTTCCCGGCAAGTCAGTTCTTGTTGTGCAGGGGGACATTGGTGCCGCCTCTCATAGCTTTTGAGGAGAGGATGTCGAGGATTCTTGGCATTCATTCGTGATACCGGAGCCACAGTGGGTTTGTTGGACCGGGTTCCTTCGTGCGAGAGTTTTCCGACGTTGTTCCAGATGAGCCGGCGAAGCTTAGGGAGCTTAAGAATCAGCTGCAGAGTTGTTTGTTGGGGGGCTTGTGCGTCTCAGTGTTTCGCATTGGGGAGCTCCTATTTCTGTTCGTCAAGGTGAGAGACGACAGTTTGAGGTTTTGTATTGATTGATCGTCAATTGAACCGGCTTACGGTGCGGATAGGTATCCTTTACCTCGCATTGACGATTTCTTGATCAGCTCGCGAGTGCGAGACTTTTTCTAAGTTTGTTCGGGATCAGGTCATCATTGTTGCGGGTTCAGAGTGATGACATTCCGAAGACTGCCTTGTGCGTGCTACGGGCTTTGTGTGTTTTGGTGGTGTCATTGGACTCACCAATGCCTTAGCAGCATTCGGAGATATGATGAACCAGATTTCTTCAGGCCGTTCCTCGACCAGTTATTGTTGTGTTATTGACGACATTCTGGTCTATTCAATGTGTCATGAGGAACAGGAGCAGCACTTGAGGATTTGTTTTGTAGACATTGGGAGAGCCCCAACGGTTTGCTAGATTCTCGGAGTGTTCCTTCAGGCTTGTTTGTGTTGACTCCTAGGTCTTGTAGTTGCGGGAGATAGTTTTGTATGGTTCCGAGGAAAATCGAGGCCGTACAGCTTAGGCCCAGACTTGTGTGCAGGACGGAGGTCCGCAGATTATGGGCTACACAGGTTTTTACCGCCGTTTTGGGCAGGATTGCTAGTGTAGTGCTGCACCGTTGACTGAACTGACCAGAAAGGAGGTTCCTTTTTCTTTGGACTGAGGCATGCGTGCGGAGTTTTCGGCAGTTGAATACTTGATTAACAACTGCATCAGTTCTTTCTTTGCTTTCTGGTTCGGGCGACTTTGTTATTTAACTGTGATGTTTCACGAGTGAGGCTCGATTTTGCATTGATGCGGCACTATAGAGTTATCGCTTTTGCTTTCTGACATTTGGAGGAAGTACTAGTAGGATATCCCACTCATGATCTGGAGATGTCCACTGTGGTCTTGCGTTGGAGATTTGGAAACACTACTTGTTCGGAGAGTCGTGTCAAATTTTCACGGACCACCTGAGCTTAATGTACATCTTCCTGCATCGGGTTTTGATTGTTGAGACAGTCTTCTGCAGATTTACAGTTCTTGTGCGATCGTTGAGTACAGCTTAAGTTCGCCTCTACTGAGGGGACAACTTGCTCATGTCCGCGCCCGACCACTTTTCCTTAATCGCTTTCGCGAGGCACTGCCCGCCGATGCTCGTTCGTCAGAGATACTTGAGCATACTTGGCTGGGTAATGATTCAGAGTCCTTGATTTGTGACAAGGGTGTGCTAAGTTTAGGAACGTGTTTGTGTACCTGATACCATTGGGTAGAGACGTGAAATCCTAGAGCAGGCACATCTGTCAACTCTCTGTACTCATTCAAGTTCCACCAGCATTTGACGTGACTTGTGAGATAGTTACGGGTGGGCAGGGATGTAGAGTTAAGTTTCGGGTTTCGTTGCAAGGTGTCTGTCTTGTTGTGTGCTAAGGTTGAGCATCTGAGACCGGCTGGAGAGTTGCAACCTTTAACCGTTCCAGAGTGGGAATGGGAGCAGGTCTCCATGAATATTCGTTGTGGCGTCTACCCAGGTTTAGTCAGGGTGTGACTCCATTCGGATGCTAGTTGTCCGGTTATACTTGGGTTTCTCAGTTGTTCTTTGTTAAGTTTGTGCGTTGCACGGAGTTCCTTCATGGGTCGTATCCAATGAAGGCACCCTGTTCGCTTGCCGTCTTGGGCAGGAGCTTCAGGAAGCCTTGGGTACTGGTTGAGCTTTAGCTCTGTCTTTCCATCCGCAGGATGATAGTTTTGTGAGAGCGGGCTATACCGACTCTGGAGGATATGCTTGTGCGTGCGTACTAATTGTGTCGACAGTTAGGATCGTCACTTGCCATTGTTAAGGTTCTCCTTTGATAGCAGTTATCAGGAGACACTCCAGTTGACAACCTTTAGGTTTAGTTGTTGGGTCGTGTCGATCTCCAGTCTGTTTTTCTGACTCTGCGTAAGTAGGATTTTTGGACCCCAGCTAGTCTAGAAACTTCGGAGATGTTCCAATTAGTTCAGGTTAGGATGAGAGTAGCCCAGTGCAGACAGAGGTCTTATGCCGACCGTGGTGGTCGCAGACTTGGGTTCGCAGTGGGAGATCATGTATTCCTACGGACTTTCTGATGAATGACGTGTTGAGTTTTAGGAAGCTTATCCCAGGATTATAGGTCCTTTTGAGATCCTTAGAGCGAGTTAGTTCCGTTGCCTTTAATTTGGCACTTCCGCCCAGATTATTGAGTATTCACCCTGTATTTCCTTGTGTCGATACTTTGTAATTACCTTCATGACCTTTCTCACATGATTCAGCACCAGACCATTTAGCTTGAGACGCGATCTTCCGTTCACCAGCAGCCAATTGTGTTAATGGCTCGGCAGGTGGAGAAACTTCGGTCAAGGGTCTTGCCATCTGTGAAGGGTTTTCTTGGACGTAGCCGTATAGTGAGGTAATCACTTGGGAGGCTGAGTAAGATATGAGAGTTTTGTAATCTTCTCCTTGAAGGTACGCTTAGTGAGAATTTTAAATTCGGGGACGATTTTTATAAGGGGGGGGGGGATTGTAACGCCTTAGATTTCGGTTAGTGTTCGTTTAGACGTTAATGCGAATTTACTGTAAAAAGTTTAACAATTCGGATTTCTCACATTTTATAACATTTAATTAATAATTTATTATTATTTGTTATGAGCATGCACGCACGTGTGCACGTTAATGTGAGGGTTTGTTTGTGTTAACTTAGTTCTTAGCAACCATGACAACTTAACCATTTATCTAATCTTTGCTTTAATCCTTTGCTTTAACCCTAATCCTTAATCCTAACCCTTGATATTTTGTGAGAGAGAGATATATTTTCTTTTGGGTTTTTGTTTGTGAGAAAGGTGGCATGGTGACTTGGTATGAATGCATTAATGGGAGAATTAATGCAAAGGATACACTCATCTCTCACTCTCACCCTACACTCACCCCTCTCTCTCTTATCCTCACACACTCTCTCATTTCTCTATCTCTTTTATTCTTTCATTTCCTCTCTCAACAAACTGAACACTTTCATTATCCTTCATCAAATTCATCAAAAACTTCACAAATCTCACAAAAACCACACATTTTTCTTGGATTTGCCTCTTGGATGCCTTGGAGTTTGCAAGCTTGGATCTTTGAGTTCTTTTGGTTAGGTAATGATCTCTATCTGTTCTTTTTATAGTTTTTGTGTTGTGTAGACTTTTAGTTTTAGTTTAGAATGTTTAAAGTTAAGTTTATGTGCAAATATCGTATTTTTAGTGTCAATATGTGACTTCTGTGATCTGCTGTGACCCGGAGATTTTACTAGAAAACCAAACAAAGTAGTTGTGTTTTACCTAAGACTCTGAGCCTTCACCTCAAGCCCGGACCACCCTGCTCGGACCACGGCCGGCGACACGAAGGCCAATTCCGGCGACCTCGGCTGTGGGTTAGAGTTTGGGTTTGGGTTTTTCTGGGTAGGTGTCTGCAATGGTTTTGGTGTATTTGGTCTTGTTTGGTTGTTGAGTTTTCTCAGTATGCAAAATCTGGGATCACCTGGATAGTTTCTTGTGTTTCGTTTAAGCGCGATACGTTATACGACACGGATCGTGCACTTTGTGTGATTTTTCTCTTAGGTTGTTTTCGTCGTGTCGCTACGCACGTTAGCTACAATACGAACACTTGAGAGTATGTTTTGTGTTGTTGCGTCGGTCAAATGTAGTTTGTACGTGTTTTGGGTCTATTACTAATATACACTTGTTTTATTGTCTTAATATTGTAGGTGCGCAGGCGGGGACTTCGGACACTGCTACAAAGGGAAAACAGGTGGTAGGCTTCACATTGCCAGGAGCGTTGGTGAGTAGATTTAACATCTACAGGGGAATCGCCCGCATGGCGTTATGCGTCTGGGCTAGAGATGTTAATATTGTCGCATATTCTATGTCATATTTAGAATTGCGCATATACCCTACTGCTTAGTTAATTGTTGTGCTTGGACTAGTATCCTTAGGACACTGCACATATTATTGACGACTCATGTTGCACGAGCACTGATTGTATGCCACACACACCGTCAATAATTGCCATGACACACACAACCCACTTATACATATGATATTGCTTGGTTAGGGATATCGTGACATTGATTCATATTTCTTATCGCATATGATATATAGCATACCTATATACCTACATGCTTACACTTATGCTTTGACATACTTACATGCTAGTTACCTGTATACCTATAGGGTATTGTACCATTAGTGATAGGTACATACATACATAATGATATAGTTACTTGTATACTTTGCATACATACTTCACTTATACCTGGAGGGTATATCACATCATTACTGATAGGTAGATACCTGTATCTTGCTATGCCTTTATATTTACACATATATATTGTTATAGCTACATATTTACCTTTACTTGATATTATTTAGAATTTGAGAAACTAGGAACCGCATGATATTTATATTAATTTGTTGCAGTTAATTAGCGGCTTTTCTTTTATATGCTTACATTACAGTTTTCTGTTGCATATTTTATATTCATGGATTTTCGCATTGAGATATGGATTTTTCATGATGTTTTCTGGATTTGGGGACCATGGTAGTTTCATGAAATTTTGCATTATTTGAAAAACCCGGTTTCCCTTAATATGATATTTCAGCACCCACCATGAGTTTTATCGGTTCTGAAATATATACCCCAAGCGAGGAAATGAGGGGTCCATGTGCGGGTACATGGTGGGGGCCAGAGGTACCCCGGGGCAAGAATCTCAGTGAGGATATGAGTTAGTGGGGGAACCATACCATCCGGTGACATTACCAATGACTCGGCGGTTATCGTGGGGATACCGACGGGAGTCATGCGCGTATGGATACGTCGAGAGGCGAGGGTCAGAGCTAGGCACTCGAGCTTTCGGTATAGCGTATGATACGTACCTATCAAGGTGCCAGTCATGGTGACAACACCTGATAGATCAGCATTTCTGTGTCGATGCTTGACACATTGTTTTCATGATATTTTACTCTTAAGTATATATAACAGTGGAATGAGACGCTGTTATATATGCATATATATATATATATATATATATATATATATATATATATATTAGTGGAATGGGACGCTAATATATATGTATACATATAAATTCATATACATCATCATATTTATTCATGTAGATTTACCTAGGATATTAGAGATTTACTTGATATTAGATTTGGGATATAGGAGATTTATTTGAGATTTGATACGGGATTTATATATATGAGATTGCTGATTTTGTACATTCAGGATATATAAGATTTATTCGATATTGTACATTCAGGATTTGTGAGACTTATATGATATGAGAGCCAATTTGGGGGTTGAATTGAGGAAATTGGGATTTTGATTGTCTTGATGGATTTTGATCCTACCACGATATCAGGATTCCGTGGAAATGACGTGTTTCTTTCCATACTCCACATTTATTGTTTATGCAATGCTTCATGTATTAGTTGTACCTGATAGAGTACCTTTCATGACTGTTGCATTTACATACCTTTATTTATATGCATTACTTTATGTGTTAGTTGTACCTGCTAGCGTACCTTTCATGACTTTTGCATATATACACATTCATATCATTATTGCATGATTATTGCATACCGATTGTCATGTTATTGCTTCATGTATTTGTAGTTACCGTTAGTATACCTTTCATGATTATTACATTCATATGACCTTTTATTGCTATTAACTGCATATGTTAGATTTGCGCTGTACGTGCATACTTGCGATTACCTGCATATGTTATTTACTATTCACGACTTGACAACTCACCCCCGTTGTGCCACAGTTTGTTTTACAGGTTATTTCCCAGAATAGTCGAGGCAGGCTATTCATCTATCATATTCTCTTTTGCTGCGGATACCGCATCGGTTCACAGTGTGCAGTTTTGCTTAGGTGGGTTTTGTGGTTATTCGTTGTTGTATTGTATATTCGTTGTATCCTTGTACTCTCCATCTACTATTTTCATGTTGACTTAGAGACTTGGTGATGATGATATTGTATATTATTTTGTGACTTAGTTGTCTTTTATACAGTTTCCTTTTTATCGTCTTTTATTTCTTCGCTACGGTGTTGTATATTTGTTGTGGTGGTTGTTTTCCGCCTTTGGGCGTGTATTTTCTCCCGTTTGGGGATGCTTTACTTATATTTATGTTGTACCCATTTTTTGGGGCTAGTTTTTACAAAGGAGGTACCGCCAAAATTTTAAAGGAAATAAAGTTGGACTTTTAAAGAATTTGGATTGCGATTTCAAAGGTTTTAAAAATGTTTTTATTTCTTACTACTTTTGATGGTTTAGATTGCTGGGTTTCGGCTTACTTAAATTGCGTTACGCCTATAGACGTTGCGTAGTTTAAGGGCCGTCACGTGCCAATTTCGGGTTGTGACAAATGATGAGTTGCTTATGGTATCATTCTCCAGCGTAGCGATGCAAACGCCAACCAAGATCCAAAATTCAAAATCCTACAACGGCGAATGATGAGTCACTCCTGGTATTATTCCAGTGTTAGCGATGCAAATGCCAACAAAATTTCAAATCTCCAAATTCCCCAACGGCAAAAGATGAATTGCTCCTGCCATCCATGCTCCAGTGTTAGCAACGCTGATGTTAGCCTCAATCCCAAAGTTCCAAACTTTCAATCCAAATTCAAATCCAACTCCAGTCCAAATCTCAATTCAAATTCAAACCCTACCAACTTCGGAAATAAAAATTCCAAGCCCCACTCGGCAATACTTCTAAGCTAAAAAAGTCCCGCCGAACAGTGTAGAAGTCAAGAAAATCAAATCAAACAAAAATCCAATTCCAACTGCCAATCCAAATTCTATTCAAAATCTTCAAATTCCAATTAAAACACAATCCAAATGCCAACTAGAAAATCAAAATTCCAATTCTAAAATCCAATCCCAACTTCAAAATTCTCAACTTCAAATCCAACTCAGTCTAAATTCTGGGTAAAATCTAGACAAATTCCAAATTTCAACTCCCAAAATCTGGACATTTAAGTTCTAATTCAAACCCTAACTCAAATTCAAACCCCTCCAGCAGGAAATTTGCAAATTTTAAACCAAATCCCTAATTCAAATCCTATGAGAGCAGATGATAAGTCACTCATAGGATTAAACTTCGAACATCCCATCTATGATGACGTTAAACATCCCGTCTATGATAACGTTAAACCCTCGGTCTATGATGACGTTAAATATCCCGTCTACGATGATGTTAAACCCTACGTCTATGATGATGTTAAACATTCCGTCTAAGTAGACATTAAACCATCCGTCTAAGATGACATTGAAATCCAAATTCCAAATAATAATCTCCAAATATCTTCCGTCTAAGATGTCGTTAAGCTCTCCCGTCTAAGTAGACGTTAAAGCTCCTCCGTCTAAGTAGACGTTAAACCAAGCTCTTTCGTCTAAGTAGACGTTAAACTAAGCTCCGTCTAAGTAGACATTAAACAAACTCTTCCGTCTAAGTAGATGTTAAACCAAGCTCTTCCGTCTAATTAGACGTTAAACAAAACTCCTCCGTCTAAGTGGACGTTAAATAAAATCTTCCGTCTAAGATGACTTTAAACTCTCTGATCTAAGACGACGTTAAACGTTTCGTTAAATCACATCATGTGGCAGGCAAAAAAAGGCGACGACTCCGTTCCCGAACCAAATCAAATCAAGCATCGACCTCCCCGTCGAAGATTTAATACCCGATTGCTTTCTGTAATTTTCAGTATTTTAATAAAATTTCTTTCCGATATTTCCCCCCAAATATTTTCCTATTTTCCCTTTTATTTTATGTTCTTTTTATTTCTTTTTCCCCAAATTGAGCTAGCCCAACTCCTCTCTCTACCTATTTTTCTTCCTTCTTATTTCCTTGGCTCAAAAGCCCAACCCAAGACCAACCTCTCTTTTTCCTCCTCTTCTTCTCCTATGACTCCTTTGCACTTATAACCCATGCCCACCCTGGCTCAACCACCTCCGCGATCCTTGCGCCCACCACCCGAGATCGCACCCCTTATCTCACAACCTCCCCTCTCTCTCATATCTTCCTCTCTCTTAATCTCTCTCAATTTTCTCTCTCTCTCTCTCCCATCAAAACTCACTGCACCGATCTCATCCGACAACCACTACATCATCGACGCTGTCAAATACTCACAGCCGACACCTCTGAACCACCACCGAAGAGCCCCTCTCCTCATCTACACCACCTAGCTCCCTCACTTTCTCTCTCTCAACTCCAAACACCTACCAAAACAACACCCGAGCTTCATCCCGCCACATTCACCGTTGATTGATCTGTAAAAGTGTTTTTTTTGTAGTAACCTCAATCAATAACGGTGTCGCTAGTAGCTAGCCGAGATGAGTACGGGTCATCCGCAGGGATGCGTGGAACCTTAATCTTGTTTTAGACGAGTTGATTGAAAGAAGGGGTGATTGGTTGTAAATCTATGATATACGGATGTAGAATCTATAAAGAAGAGGCTTGCAGGGTTCATAGAATTTAGTAGTAATGGATGATGGATTAAAGATGACTCCTTTTTATCTTTTAATAGATTTAAAACTAGATCGATAGTGTTGAATGATGATTAGGGTTTTCGGAGGGAATATGGTTCCCACTCTTAACCCTTATCTTGTCATTGACCTCTATTCATGTCTAGCTTTCACCAAAACAATTGTTAATCTAATCTCAAATCACGGTCGAGATTATCAATAAATTGGTAGCGCGCCCGATTAGGATGTTAAAAATTCCTTTTCTAAAGTTTATAAGATGTAAAAGAAGTTAAGAGATTTTATTATCCATTGATCTACCCTAATCCTACGAACTCTATCAAGCGGGGAATTACTCACGCATGGTAGAGATAGAAGAGAAGATGAAGAAGGAGATCATGATGTAAATGTAGAAAGTAATGTAGAATGTAATATGCGAAGAATTAAACTAAATATCTACCTTTTTATTAATCAACTATCATTTACAATCTGTCGAATTTAGAGTACAAGAACCCTAGTTTATGCTCCCGATCTTTGTCTCGTAGGAAGTAGATGAACAGTTGATGATCAACCTGGATGCGTGAATCGTCTTGGACCTCTTGATCTCTTCAGTTTTTTGATCCTTTGATGTAAAAGGTGATGGTTTCTAATTTTAGCTCTCGGTCCTTTAAATAGTAGCAGAAGAAAAAACCCTAGATCTTATGTGTAGGATTTACTGTTGTGATTAGCCCCACAAAATCATAGATTCTACGACCACAAGATGGCCGCGGATAGATCTTATTGGCCGCGGTTGGGTGACGGTTTGGGAAGATCAGGGGTTAAAATTTCTTGGGCTTCCTCATGCTGACACGTGGAGATTTCTTCAATGTCTGGAATCTTTAAATCTTCTCTGAGTCTCTGCCATTCATGATTTTACAATTTGATTCAATTTTATCTGCAGATTTTATTCTCGACATCTTAAATATCTCGATCTCGAGACCTGATCTAACTCTACACAATATCTCAATTCATAGTATTAGTAATATTTGTTATATTATATTTGAGATATCATCCTAACCATTAGTACGATACAATATTTTAAGAATATTGATTAAGATTATTTGATATGATATGCATATTTAAATTATCAAAATATCATATAAATATTATATGCATATATTTTCCTTCATAATCTTAAATATAGTGTATAAAGAGTATTTTGCAGATAAACTCTCATATGTTCCATAATTAAGAATGCACCCTTAAGTACTTAACAAAAGTAAGAAAAATGTTCTATCAAATGTGCAATATTTTCGAATGAACAAATACCCCCAAACTTGACTTTGATCGTCCCGAGCAAACTAGTTATTCAAGAGAGGGAGAAAAAAGAAAAATAAAAACCTAGCATACTTTCGTAGGCAATCACGATTGCACTGATCACGTGCAACAAGCCTTTAAATCTCTAGGTGTCTCTAGTAGGAGGAGTGTTGTCTTCTGAGGGTTTTCAGTGGATTACACCCACAAAATCCCATAATAAAAGAAAGAAAATGAAAGTTACATACAAAGATAAGAACTATAAGAAAAAGAACTTGAAAATAAGAGTTTCCAATTACACTAGCTTTTTAGTTGCCATGAGCCCTATCTTAATGGTCGTGAAAAAATGTCTGAAATCACATCACCCCTCAATAAAACATCGCCTTTATTTTTCCTCCCTACCTTTCTTCCAAATATCGATCATATACCCCTACGTATGTGTAAAAGACATCTCTATACTTAGAGAATTCAATTCAAGCTATCATACTCTTGTCTATCTTCCTTAGTAATTTTTAGTCGGTGAATATTTCAGATGGAATTGCTCACACATCCTTCATGCGACCGTTAATCCTTCTTAAGGTACTAACCGACCGATTACTAAATGTGCTTGCTCTTGTAGGCGTAATTAGCAATTTCCCGTCTTGCAACACCTAAGGCTTAGTAGTGGCTCCCAAACCACTTGTTCTAAGGCACCAGGTGATAAAGCACCCTCACTATATTTTTTTTATGCTACCTTAAGCAATTACAAAACCAGTGTTCATTTTTCTTCACCATTTTTTTCATTTATAATTTTTTGTTTGTATATTTATTTTCCTTCATACTAAGGCTTTTAGACAAGAGCATTTCAAGGTATTCTCTACTATCCCAAGTTTCAAGATGTGTGCAAGTGCATATAGTAAGGTATCAACGTTCAAAAATTTGGACTCAAGAATAGAGACTATTTTTCAGATTCAATTCTATCCTCAGAATAGTGATTCCCTTTATCTACTAACCCTTGGGACAACGGCTCATGACTACTTATTACTAGCTTCGTTTAAGAAAATATCTAACTTTCTTGCTTTTCTCAAACTATTCCTATCTTTCATATGTAAATTTTGCACTTTCTAACTTTGATTATCAAAGATTTTTTTTTGTGATTATATTTATGATAATGCAAAATAATGCGTGAATAAGCACAAACCTCCCCCCAAACCTGTCTGCAGCAGTGTCCTCACTGATGTCATCTTTTAAGCTAAAAAAAACCTATAGACTTGGGAGGAAAAGTTATTAAAGGGGACAAGAAATAATGACAGTGAAATCCTCCCCCAAACTTATTTTTTTGGCTCGCAATTTTGTAAAAAATTATTTTCTTTCAAGAGCCAAAATATTTTCTCCCCCCCAAAATTGAGTAAAACCGTATTAAGCATTTAAAATTATAAAGGGGGGAGGGTTTAAAGTATTATTGGTCAATATAAAACTTTACAAAGACCACAATTCAACACTAACCATTCAAATATTTTATCAATGTTGTACCAAGGTTGGTAGAAGAACATGTCACCTATAGACGTGAAGAAGTGGAGATTGTTAGTGTATATGCCCTAGAGGCCATTACTGTATCATACTAGTTTGTATATTACATAATGGAAGCTTGGGATATTCACCTTGTATAGACAATCTTGCTCAATATAGTAGTATGCTACTTGGTTTGTTTCTGCTTTAATGTGTACATGTGTTTATTTTAGTATATCACCTATACACATTAGTGGAGCCCTTAGGATCTTTGCTTGATTACCAGCGTTGTGATGGCAGTCACACTACTGGGGGCTGGGTAATCCACAAGCACATCCTTATGCAGGTCCCTAGTCGTAGGACTATCGAGACAGGGCATCGATACTCCGGAGTAGACTAGCGTATGCGCTTCTCATCCCAGTGTGGGAGACGGTCTGTCCCACAGCGTCAGTACGTCGTACTTGAGATAGTATGCGGGTGCTCGTTAGGTTACGAGTACACTGGACAGGACTCGTCGGGAACTGTTGGTTGGTACTATACCTATCGTCAGTTATCAGTTCCCAGGTGACATGAGTACAGCTTAGTCCGCTGACTTGACACTGCCACTTCGCCTCGAGTGTGTTCCCACTGTACTTAGATTACTACCCTACCACGGCTCAAAGGAGTCATGCAAACAGGTAGTAGTTGGGTGCAGTCCCGAAGCACTTGGAGGCAGTGACGGTTAAACAGGATTCGTCTCTCCCGGTATTGGGGGTTGACATCGCGCTGTGTCTAGGAGAGCCATTACACAAGTCGTCCCTGGCCAGGGCAAGCGAGATATACTGGTAGGTTTCCAGTGTTATCTCAGGGTGTTCTGGGCTACACTCCGACACGACTTGTACCGCTATTAGGGGACTGACGTTTACCGCCCCCTAGGCCCGCCATGCGATGTTATCAGACGAACAGACCGGACTATACGGAGATTGTCACATTCAGGCTCAGTAGGAGTTTAGATGGGTTTCACCTCGTCAGTCTTCTTGTCGGCATCTACCTGGGGACCGTTACGCATAGCTAGTGCCGCTTGCGGTCTGTGGTTAAACCCACTTCCAGCGTAGTGTCGAGTCTTTAGAGTCCCACACAGAAAGCTATTCGCCTTTAGGCAAAAGAGTAGAGGTCGCATGGTTTTGCGACAGGTCGCATGGTTTTGCGACAGGGTTCAGTCACATCCGCGCACTTGTGCACGTTTAGTGTCCGGGCAGTTGACACTAGCGGGCTTTGGTTTAAGCCAGATCCTAGTGTATGTTTTGGGATTGGTTTTATCTCGTTTGTATTCGTGTTCCTCGGAACGCGGATGCGGGTGTGTATGCACAGTTGACAGAAAGACAGAGGCAGAGGATTCTCATTGGGGTTGTTGACTGTTGACTATTGACTTTTGCAAAACCCTAATGGGAATAAGAAATATGATTAATGATAATATTAATTAAGTATTATTGTGTCATGGTTGAGATGAAGCGTTGACTTTGTTGACTTGTTGACTTTGTTGGCCGGTTGACTAGGTTGGACTAGTTGACCACCATCATTACAATGGCTATCATTTCATGGAAAAGACTTTTGGCTTGCTTGTTTCTTTTTGCAAAATGAGTGCATGAAATGATATGGCCATTTTGACTTGAACCATCACATAATACTCAATTACTATTATGAGTTATCATGATTTTGGATTATGAGAGCATGGGAGCCAAAAAGTCTTGCTCATTCTTTGATTTGCTTTCTCTCTCTTGAGCTCTCTCATCCTCAAGCTCTCTTCCTCTTCCTCTTGCTCTCTCTCTAGCTCAAGGCAACTCCCTCTCATGAGTTGAGAAATATTGCCTTAGAGATAAAAGAAAACCCATATCACTCCTCTACTCATCCTAGTTCACAAGGTTTAGCAAACCAAGTATACTAGTTTCTTCTAGTTTGAAGAGAAGCCAAAGGTAGAAGCTTTCAGGTGGATCCATCTTCGGCGCAAGGAGACGACGAGGTGAGGCCGATACGATCACCTCAAGGAGTTGAAGACGAAGGAGTTCAAATTAAGGTATAACCACCTAACCGAGTAGGTAAAACTCTTGTTAGGTTTGTTAGATAGTTGTTTAACAAAGATCCGTATTTTGAGTCCATGTTACCACCTCTAGAAAAATTGTTTTTCATCATTTCCGCAAGCCCGTAAGTACCGAGAGAGGTAACGTGGACTTACAGCAGTCACGTGACATTTCGGATTATGACAAAGTTGGTATCAGAGCGCTATATTTAACCTTGGTTCGAGTCTATGTTTGACTATGCGGAGTCTAGGGCGTATATATATATATATATTCGGAACCTAGGCTTGACCTTACGGAATTTAGACTTGGTCGAGGGGGTTTTAGACCCGAACTTTCGTCGCATAGGTTGACCTTGGTTGATGGAGTAGGTGACTTAAGTAGAGTGACTTACCGTGTGTATGTTCCGCGGCATACTTACGATACGCTACTCCGCTTAAGAAGCCTTAGGATGTACATTTCCTTGCACAATATTATATTCATTCCTATGATCTATCCTCATTGATATCAGTTGGTGGTTTTGTTACCACTATTGCGTAGGCAGAGAGAGCTGCAGCTAGAGTTGCGGTCAGCATGAGCTCGTCTTGTACGAGGACTGACCATGGCGTAATTCCGGTGACACACGATTGCATAGATGTGTCGTTTTATTGTGTTTTTCACGCCATGAGCGTTGATGGATTGCTTTACAAAAATTTCTCGAACGTGCAGATCAGCACCAGAGGATTAGACCACTGCTAGAGGCCGGCTAGAATGTGATGATCGTCAATGCACCGTTTATTCTTGAGAATTGAGGCACTGTTCAGCGTGCAGACGAATGAGCTAGTTGCTGCTGCGAACGACGAGATATCGCCCCAGATGTTCGAAGCTAATGCAGCATGAGTTATACTTGGAGATATGATAGAAGATCGCTAGTCACCAAGGATGAATGACTAAGACATGTGGTTCGTTTGCACACCCCGATGCGAGGTCATCAGATTGATTGATTTCCAGCTTAAGAAGACTTCACGCAGGTGCGTTGAGAGTCGATAGAAAATGATCGAATGTAAGAAACCCATTTTTCCAATTTTAAGGTATTCGGAAAAACACGCAAGTAATTCCGTGGACCCTCTAAAAGAATGAAACCCTAACTCGATATAATGACTCTGGGAACGCTTTTGAACCTTAGGGTTTGCAGCAGTTCCGCGGTGCCATTAATGAGGCTTGGGTTAGCCCTTCTACGGCTGGTCCATGGGTACTGTGGCATGTACTGGATATTATTAAACTGTACTCAAGAGTTGAGCTCTCGGTGAATTATGGAACTTTGACGAATCGATCGAAAAGTTCGACGTCGTCCGGATATCATGTGATGGGATACATTACTTGGGAGACTCTAGATATGAGTATAGCCGTTGTAGCGCAGTCCATACAGCTACGAAGAGACGAGTCCGAATCAGTCGACAATAGAGAAAAATGGAGTAAGAGGTTCGTACGAGATTTCGACGAGATGACGTTTCACTCCGTTGACACCAGAGATGTGATATGCATGCAGAGACGTTGAATATGGATATATCTTCCAGAAGGAGTCGTGATGAGTATGCAGCCGTTCCAGAACAAGAAATGGATTTAGTAAAGGGTGATTACTTCCGGGCAGTTCGGCAGAAACGAGATTGGGAGAGACCCCGACAAGATCTTTCTAGAATACTACACGAAAAGATTTGGACCCAGGATCGGTCGTATAATGCACACCAAGTAGGCCAGAGTTCGGCATCATCGATGAGACATGTTGTGAGTGACCATGATAGTTGGCCATAAATCTTTAGAGGATGTGCCAGAGCAGGACTGTTTCCGTCATCATTCTATATTGGGCCGCTGAGCCGATGAGTTATGTAACTGGTAATTCGCAGTGAGAGACGAGAGCCTAAGGGCACAAGGCACCAGACCGTGAACAGGAGACAAGAATATATCTTGCTCTGCTAGCTTTGGATGCACCGACACCTTCTCGACTTTGAAGGAAGGACACGCCGACGACAGTGTTTACGATTTGCGAATTGGTGATTTGAATATCACGTGTCCATCATTTTGGACTTCGTGTTTTGGGCGATTTATTTGCATGATTGTGATTTGTGCACCACAGTTGCACTCGACTTTGATTTGATATCATTCGAAATGTTGATTTTGATTTCATGCCTATGGTATGCATGTGATTTGACTTGTGCCTTCGGTATAGTTTTCATGCACTTTTAATACTTGATTCGATTTTGTGCACACTGATGCACGTAGTTGTGAGATTTTTATACCACAGTATACCTGATTTGGATTGAGATATGTTGTATACCGTCGATTTTGATTGTGATATTCGGTATTTGTTTCCATGCACCTTGTGCACTTGAGTTGGATTTTGCGCATACTTGGCGCGCTCGATGCGATTTCGGTGTACACCATATGCACTAAATCGGGATTTTTCGTGGATATCAGATGCACCGGATATTGTTGTCAGGCACACTCGTTGCCTTGACAGGTGTTTTCGTGCACACCAGTTGCACTTAGATTTTGTTTCTGTGCACATGTATGGAACATTCATGGATTTCGATTTTCGTGCGCACCGGACACACGTTGCATTATTATACGCATTTTGGGATTGATTTCTTGTGGAGCAGTACGTTTTTATGATATTTACTATTTGTTTTAATACTGAGCAGGACTAGTCCGGGGATAGTACCTGAAGTTATTTTTGCATGCATTGATAGTTATCGAAGGGATTTCCAAAAAGGAGCTATAGTCTCAGTATTTACTTACGTGTCCGAGATGACACGAGACATTTAACAAAGGAAACCCTTCTAAATTATTTTTCAAAACGGCGAGACGTGTATGTTAAACAAAAGGTGTATATATATATAGTTATTTTCTTACAATAAACATCTACCACTGTGTCGTGATACGTTCATCGCACAGCAATATGAAAGTTTTGGCATGCATATCTTTCAGATGTTTTGACGAATTTACAACGATGTATACATGTATAGTTTTGACGTACATCTTGTTGGTTTCATATTGGACTTGACATTGGTGTCTTCACCATAATTCCGATGATTGCGGGATGCTTTACGAAGTTTTGATTTTGGTTTATATACTCGTTTTTCATGCGCATGCATTGCACTACGATGTGTTTTATATATTTATGATTTCGGAGCCCCGACGACTTGATCTTTTTACTGAAATGTTTTAGTAATTGAGGGGTTTAAATTTAAATTCGGGGACCGAATTTATTTAAGTGGGGAAGATTATAACATTTCAAAAAAATAAAATATTATTTTTGGGAATTTATATAATTAAAATAATAAATATTATGGATATTTTTATGATACGGTATAATTAAATACCGATAAATTGGGAAATATTGGAAAATTAAATTGAATGGTGATTTTTGGAGGGATTTATGCTATTTAAACAAATTATAAATTCTTTATGATTAATTATATTCTATTTTAATGCTAATCTCGATTAAATATTACTAATCGTGCTTTAAGCATTGATTTGTTTTGTGCACATAACATGCACCATGTCATATTACACGATTGTTGCATTTTCCAACCATGGTCTTTTCTTTTCCTCATGCATGTCTTTTTTTTAAACGAGAAGAGAAAAGAAAAGAATAGAAAAGAAAAGAAAAGGGAATAGAATAAACAAATAGGTATGGGCAAGAGAGAAAAAGAGGCGAGGGGTCTTCATTGACCTTGGTCATTGTTTCTTCCTTCATCTTCATCACTTCTTCTTCTCATTCCCTCACCATGGCTGCCTCTTCTCCCACCTCCTATAAATCCTCACAAACAATCCCAAATCAATATCAAAACATCATCTTGCCTTCACTAAAAATGTGCACAAGCTCACTACAAGCATTTTGGACCAAGAAAGCTAGGATTTTGAGCACTTAGGGCAACTCAAGAAATTTCTTGAGTTGCTAAATGAGGTAATTCCTTCACACTTAGTATAGTATTGCATTCACTTAAGCATCCATGCATGTTTAGAAGTGTTTTAGTGGAGGTTAATGAACTTAGAAAATTCCTAGATGAGGTTTGAGGAATTCTTGAATTGAGATAGTGCAATTGAGGTTAGTAGAGACCACACAACCCCTTCATTGTTTGATTAAAGACCAAAACCTAAGACTGAAACCCCATTTAGCAAATTTAGAAATCCCCGATATCATATTTTATGGAAATTGTGATGGGAAATTGAAATCAGCTATGACCCGGGAACCCTAAAAATTATTTAGCGATTACGGTGAGTCGTGCAGGCAACCTTGAGTATACCCTGAAGACCCGAGCCCCAATCCCTTCACAGTGGTCGCAAATTTAATCTTCCTGGCCGCAAATTGCGGCCAGGGTGGGGTTGAATTCATGCGTGTTTGGTCCATGGCTTATTATTCAGTAAACTAGACCCTTCCCATGTGCAAAATTGGCTAATTCAACCTGGGGTAAAATCTGGAGTTGTTTTCTTGAGTTGCTGCTTTGTTTTGCGACTTCATTTTAACTTTGGTTTTGGTATTTGGGTTTTAAATCGATGGTTTGACGTTGGTACATCGACATCAAGGATTTGTTTGGCCTTTCTTGCATGCGTAGTCCGTAGGTTCTAACCTATAGGCATTTCGCGTGTCGTTTTGGTTTTGAATCAGATATTAATGCGATACGATACGCTGTGACATGTAGGTAACTCCGCGTGAACTTCAGGACGACAAGCAAGAGCGTGGCGACATCGACTTTGGCAAGTAAGGATCAAGTGAGTAGATATATATCTACGGGGGAAGTCGGGTGGATGGCGTATAGCACCCCCGCAGTTTGTAGTGTAGCCCATGATATATTACATTTATATATGAATACGTGTTATGTGAAACATGGATAGTTAACAAGTAAGATCTTAGAAGATCATGAGTTTAATTTTAGTGTAATTGGATGATAGTGTCGTTAGTTATTTTTAGTCGCGAAACCCTAGAATAAGGTACACGCACACACACACGCATACATTTGATTTACTTGTGCGTATATGGGGATATGTGTATATATATACATATATGTATGTGAGTATGTGTGTGTATATATATATATATATGTATGTATGTATACGTATACATGTATGATGAGGATAGTATATGATACTGGGAAATGAGTCGATGTGATCGGGCATGATGCCGTGAGATCGGTGATGTGATTGGGTCGTGTTATGAAATACGACATATTATATTAGCGGATTGATGTGCAATGTGTTTTTATACACACGCGGATATATGTTGATGGTATTGGTATGTACTAGACTTAGATCAGTACCTTAGTTCACGATATTATGATGATGATACCATATGGATACTGAGGTATATGTGATAGGAGACTCGTACCCCGATTTTGGGATGCCGTACGATGGATTTACCGTACGAGATATAAATATGATGATTGATCCGCACTCATGATTCGAGGATTTCATATTATATTTTTTATTGTATGTGACGCTATTGAGGCGGGATCACCGACTACTATATATGTATATATCGACTCCGACTTAGGTGGTTTTCCTAACCCTTTGATTAGTCTCTTAGGTTTGTCCTTTAGTTACCTAGTAGATATTATACTGGGCTCGAGTCATACGTATTTCCAAAACCAACGAATCGTGTGTATTTTAAAGACAGGCCGAGGGATACTACGGATATTTCAAAGGACGCACCTTTTCTTAAAAGCACTGTAGCCCCTATTTTCTAAAACCATGATTCGTGCGATTTCTGACACTAAAAACTGTATGACTCGTATATAGGAATTTATATTTCCTTATTGTTGTGTTTACTATTCATTTTCCGTATATTTTTGCTGTTCGCATCGCATCGCATGCTTAAATGTGCTTTTATTGTTATTATGAAACCATGCTGTCAGGACACGAGCACCATTACCGATGATGCGTATGCTATACACACACCTGCTTGCCGGCTCACACACATCATCATCGGTAATTGTTATGTTATGTACACATTAGAAAATACTACTTCATTAGTATAAATTGCTAGCTGATAGTTCGACATAGTACTAGTGCGCATGCCTTTATATGCTGATTTAGATATTGCATTTATTACTGGGATATTCCATGTATATTTATATATTCATTTGCCATGCGATATTATGGGCCAGTCCGGATTGCCGGAGCCCGGTATTCATAGTTATTGACCCTTCATTTTGGGATTTCGGATTTTCCATGAGATTTTTGGATTTGGAGAAACCGCAAGGATTTTATAAATTGATTATCATTTCTAAAAATAGAAACTGCGGTTTACTCGTGATATGATATGAGATATGTCCACCATGAGTTTTCTCAGCTCTTGAGCGGTATCATACACCCGATTCGAGGAGGAGGAGGAACCGTCTGTGGGTGCATGGTAGACCCGGTGCGGTATCCCGGGGCGAGAAGGTCGCAGATGATGGCGTTGAGCCTGGCAGAGGAGCATTACCGACCGGTTATTTGTGATGCGGCGGATATTCGGAGGATACCGACGTAGTCGTGAGATTATACGATTTGGGCCAGTCCGGATTGCCGGAGCCCAGGGGCCAGTCCGGATTGCCGGAGCCCGAGATATTGAGACATTAAGGTATTGAGATTATATGAGATGGGCTAGTCCGGATTGCCGGAGCCCAAGATATTGGATATTGGGATTTATGTTTTGTGTCGATGCTTGACACGGATTCTATGTAGATTTCATTGATGATATCTCGATTTTTATATACAGAAATCTCACTATTTATGAAAACAGTTTTCTCATTTAGATGTATTCTGTTTTTATCCATTCATACATCATATATATGATATGTTGCTACCTGAGGCACTGACACGAGCACTTGGTATTACACTTATGTGTAGATATATTGAGGATATATTATCATATGACTTAGAATTGAGTCATACATTCGATTTCTGCTCGATGATGTTTTCTACTCACAGGTTGGCAATTCACCCCCGTTGTGTCACAGTTTCTTGCAGGTTTTGCCGTACAGGTTTCCTTGGCGGCTTTGCTGGCACACTTCTTCCTTCCGGGTGATTGCATTTGGGGTGGGTTCACTTGCATCGTGACCACCTTTGTACTTATATTTACATTCAGTTGTATCTAGTACACTCCATCAATCAGACTTGTATTATTTGATAGACCTAGAAGACCAGTGTATATTTCTTTCGAACTTAGAGTTGCGCTTGTATTATTGTGGTTTTCTTGATGATATTAGTTTTCCCTTTGAGTTTTGATCCTCGTCCTTCGGCATTGTATATTATATTGCTTGCGTGGTTGTGACCGCCAATTGGCGAAGACTAGCTCCCGCTTGGGGATGCCTTTTATCATTATATATATTATTCATGTTTGTACCAGTTTGGGGCCAGTATTTACATAGGAGACTCTGCCGAAATTTTCGGGAAAATATGATGTTGCTTTTAAATGTTTATCGCCATTTATGTTATTTAAACCACTTGTTTTAAACAAGTTTTCCTTCACTTCTTCTATTAAATGGTTTAGATTTCTGGGATTTTTGGCTTACTTGAATTAGATGGAGTCCTATAGACTTCATATGATTCAAGTGACAATCACGTGCCATTTCGGGTCTTGACAAGACGGTACTTCTTGAGGCAATTCAAAGTCTTTTGGAAGGACATCAGTAGCAAACTGCTATATTACTAAATCGTCTAGAAGTGGAAGCGCCCGGAGTAAAGTAATTCTGGGCATTGCACCCAAAACTTTTGCATTCTTTCGTTCTTCCAAATATTTTTATGCACTATCAATAGTTCTATCATCAAACTTTTCTTTAATCTGTTACACTTTCCTTCTACAAATTTTGAGGACGAAATTTGTAGAAGAAAAGTAGAATGTAACAACCCTAAAATTTCTGTACAATTTTTTTCAAATGTACAAAGAGGAATACCTAAGCCTGAGCAAAAGTTATAAATTTGATTTACTTTTGAAAAACAAGAAAGCACTTGTAGCTCATTGGTAAAGCCGTGCACCGCAGTGACATAGCCCTTGTGATCGAATTCCCCGAGCCACATATATTTTTAATTGATTTTTCTTTTAATCTCTTAGAAACCTAAAGGTTTACATGTGCACTACATGTAAAATGAAAAGTCACACAGAAATCAAACATGTGCACTAAGTTATATGAAACGACACCAATACGTGGCACAACTCCCTGACCCAACCAAACCCAAATGGCCGGCGAGATTTGTCATGGGGCCGGCACCGCCGGGCCCCCATGGCAAATGCTCTAAAATTTTTACCCCTGAACCCCTTCGCCTACCCCACTACTCCCATGTTTTTTGTTTACTCTGAAAATATCCAGAGAGTGATAATTCCTATCTTAAATTCATTTTTAATGCACATTTTAATTGCATTATTCATTACCCTAAACCTTAATTTTCTCTATAAATACTACACTCCATTTCACCCCTCCTCATTCAGAATTCGATTACAAAAACTCTATAAAATTTTCAAGTCCCAAGTTGTACAAGTGGAGTTAGCAAAGGGCAAGGTTCCGGCGACGTTTCGGGACGGTTCCGGCGACGAAATGACTCTCCGACGATTTCGATAGCTTCCCCGACCTCTCCTCTCTAATTCTAATCTATAAGTCTTCTCTCCCCTCCTCCTTTTCTCTTCTAAAAATTCTCCTTTTCAAAACTCGTCGGAGTTATTCCAACTTCCGATTCGTTTTTCTTTAAAAACTCCATTTTTCTTAAACAATAAAATACCATATTCTCTCATAATGATCAACAAACACATTAGAACAAGTTTCATCTTAAAAGAATCTATTATGCAACTTTTATTGTATTTTTACGGTTAAATACCATATACTTTACTTTCAACACAATTCAACATATTCCCTTGTATTATCTTTAGAAAACTCACGAGGTAATGACCTACCTCATCACAACGCACATTTTTGACATAGCACGATAACTCTTGGGACATTAGGTTATGGGAAAATACGAGTTTACAATTAAATACCATGAACATTCAAAAACCATTTTCTTAAAAAAGTGTGTTATTTAATTCCGTGCAATTATGCCTTTAAAATCCAGTTTGGGGAACCCCGATCGGGATGGTGCGGGCTATCGCACATTCTAGGGCCTAGTAGAGCAAGATGCAGACCTCCGCAAGGAGCATTCGATCTCGATGGAATTTTTAATGCAATTTTTAAGAAAAATGTGATTTCTATTTAATAAAGTAATTCTATTTTTATAAATATTAGATATATATAAATATTATCAAAATATCTACTTTAAATATATTATATATATATTCCATGTTTTCTAAATCAAAAGAATCACAAATGTCATGGAACCACCTTTACAATTCAATACTATTCCAAGATTTCACTAAAATACCATATACAATGAAATCCAGGTTATATCCACTAGAATATTTCACTTTATAAAAATTACAATTATGAAAACCCTAAAGACGATAATTAAATACTTGAGGGGTATTTGAAAATATATCAAAACTATTTTTCATAAAATCCCCTCAAATTATATTACTTTACAATAAGGACCCTGGTACATAGGTTTAAGCAGGACCAGTTCTCTTGAGTCTCAGGGAGCCGGAGAATATGGGTGCTTGCCTAACTAAGATAGACAACCTAACAACGGTGTTATCAATGCGGTAATTGTCCTGGAAAAAGACACAAATCCTGTCGTCCATGTGCAGCAGTTACCGATAACATCAAAACTAATTCAGGACTTCAATTTATTTTCAAAGTGTCTGACACAGTTCAAGTCATGATCTGAAATCAACCTGATTTGAATTCAATTCAAGTATAACTACAATACAACATGAATCCACGAATACCAGAATACAATACATATCAACATGAACATGACCGAACCGAACCATGGATATACTCTGATTACATGACTATCCATTTATATCCATTCCGTTTACTGATATCATGGTTTCGGCAAGTCTTCCATTTACTACAAGACAATACAATACAATCAGTACAATCTGTTGGATATAGTGCCCTCAAATTCAATTATTGGATCGCAGGCACGCGATTGCAATGATTGAGAGAGGACCTATACCGGTAGGACAGTCTTACTCGAGATAATAGTATGCTATCTGATTTGTCTTTATCATCACTATTACATGTTGATAGAGCCCATAGGATTCTTGCTTGACTTCCAGCAGTATGATGGCGGTCATATACGTAGGAGCCGGGGTCAATAAGCACATCCTTAAATGGTCCCTAGTTGAGGGAGTTTCGAGACAGGGCATCGAAACTCCAGAGTAGACTAGTGTATACTGATTGAGACCCCAACGAGGGGCGGTGGCCAGGTCTCATAAGCCATTGGTATTAGTTTGTTCACCTAAGAAAGTGTACAGGTGCTCATTGGGTTATGAGTATACTGGACGGACTCGCCGGGAACCTGCTAGTTGGTATTATACCTATTATCAGATAGCAGTTCCCAGGTGACATGTGTGCAGGTTAGTCTGTCGACCTGAGATCGTCATTTGTCTCGTGTGAGTTCCCACTGTGCTTTGATTACTACCCTACCATGGCTCAAAGGTGTCTTGCAAACAGGTTTTAGTTGGGTACAGTCCCGAGCAATATGGAGGCAGTGAGCGGATCGTCGGGGATTCGTCTCTCCCGGTATTAGGGGTTGATGTCGCACAGTGCACGGGTGGCTTCACCAGAAATCCTTGGCCAAGGTAATCGAGAATTACTGATTCGGATCAGTAGTTTCTCAAGTGGTGATGGGCTTCATACCGATACGAATTATCACGTTATTAGGGGTCTGACTTTATCCACCCCCTAGACCCGATATGCGATACTCTTAGACGAACAGACCGGACTGTATGGATATTGTCACTGTTAGGATCAGTAGGGTTTCAGGATGAGTTCGCTCATCAGCTTCCCTTTCTTTCAATACATGGGCACCCGTTACGTACAACTAGTGCCACTGACGTGCTTGTAGTTAAATCCACTGCTAATGTATTGATGAGTCATTAGATTCCCCCACAGACAGTTTCCCAAGTTCGGGCGAAACGTTGTAGAGACCGTATGGTTTTATGGCAGGGTTCGAACATTCACGTGCACTTGTGCACGTGTCATGTTTCGGACGGATAATACTAGTGGGCTTTGGTTTAAGCCGGATCCTAGTATTATATTGTGTTGAAATATTTTAGTCTCGTTGTATTCGTATTCAGTCGGAATGCTGATGCGGGTATGTATATATGGATGAGGAGTAATCTTGTAATTCGTTACGAGATTACTTTTGAAGTTGCCAATTTCTTTTCTCATTTTAAACATTTGGTTTAATGTTTAATTAATGTGAAATGTGAGTTATAGGTTTTTGGTTTAATTGATGTGCATGTAATTTTTGTGGATATTTATTTTGGGCTGCCCATTTTCGAAAGTCACTGTTGGAGGGCATGGTGCATTAATTGTCATTTGTGACTCATGCTTTGGAGTCATGGATGCTTTTGTATTGGGTAAGATATTTAGCTATTGTTTTTTGTGAGGTGGCTGATGATTTTTTTGATGGGATTAATTTATTAGTTTTTCTTGAATTAATCTACACACTCACCTCACCAATTCAAATACAATCCCCAGAGAACCAAAAGCTTTCTGGCCGAGCCCCATTTGATTTTGCTTCACAAGTTTTCCTCATGTGCTCACATTCTACACTAATGCAACTTCAATTTACCTCCACCCAAATCATTGGGTGTCTTGAGACAAAATATTCTACACACTTTCTACTTCAATCTTGGACATGTCGGCTAGCAAACTTCATGTCCGAGTTATTTCGGTTTGAAACGGGAGACCGTATAAAGATTCCTCGATGTGGTGCCACTTCGACAAGAGAGACCGGAGAGCGAACTTCGTCGGAGCAGCCGCGACAAGCATGGGACGGAGATTGAAGACCGAAAGACACGGATCGATCGGTATAATCTCTGATCTCATTTTAGTAGTTAGTTAGTTAACGGTTAATAGTTCGATCCGGGTGATTGGTTGCGGTAGCGCCAAGTTGAAAAAGTTTTTGTTCCGCATTTGGCCTCGGATTGATGGCCGGGGCGCTGCCGTATCGCAATATGGTATCAGAGCCACCCATTAACCGTAATCTAGCTTGTTTAGACAATGTTAAAGTATCAAAACCGAAACAAAACCCAAACACCGCCACTGAATTAGCAGTTTCTGTTGTTTTTCAAAGTGTGAGAAATTATTTAAACATATGCAGAAGACTACTCAAGAGACCACAAGACCACACCCTAAAGACGGACCCTACCCCTCGGATTTTGGCCGAGCCCAAGCTCACCAAAACCGAGGTCGCCGACCAGTTGATCTCCTCTGGGGTTTATTTTTAGGGTGTTGTCTTGTCTCTATGGTTTTGGTTCAGTGGTGTCGTTTGTGTAGCCCAGTTTGGATAAATTTTTATCAGGTTGTTTGGGCTATTCAGGGGTTATTTCGAATTCGATATTTTCTAACATTATTTAAAGTTTGCAGTGCATTAAATTTCTATCTGTGACCGTGAATGTCATTTGATTGGTAAATCTTGTCTAATCGCTATAGTCCTTTTAGACGGATTTGCGAACGTGACATTCACGTTGGTGTTCTGTGTTGTGTTGTGATGTTGCGGATTTGTCGTGGTGGATAGCTTGTGTGCAATGGTAGTGCATTTTGGATTTATTTGTACATTTGATATCACGGGGCGAGCGTCCGACATGTGGACTGCTGTCACTTCCTGTTTGTATATTATTCTTTTAGGGCACGACCGGGTTGAGGTCGATGTAGCCATTGTACATATTTTATTTTCTATACTAGGATTACCTCGCGGTGGAGTGCACGGATAGCCGGGTTCAAGAGGGCAACGGGCCCGCATCTCATGGCTTTGAGACGGAGGGGGCTTCACTCTAAAATTGGCGGGCTATTCGCCGTACTCGTAAGGGGTACAAGTTGACCCAAGGTGGGGTACTCAAGTTACCGAATTCCGTGAAGTGCTGGGTGGTCCATTCACTTTGCTGAAGGAGGCTGCCTCACTTCTGATTTTGGCAGGTAACTTGCCGCACTCGTAGAGCTCTAGGTTTTCATTGCACAGGCTATCCACACGACCGGGGGAACGTCAGGTTTCAGTTGCGGCTCTATGAAACCCGGGGATCCCAGATTATCTGTATTGTTTTGTGATGCTTATTACTTTTCTGTAATGTTGCATTTAATCACGCCCGGAGTGATCATTATATATTGTTATATATATACTAGTAGATGTTGTATATGTTTTGCACCTGTGCTAGCCCAGTCACCGCTCTGTTGTTAGTTAAGTAACCTAACGGGTGATGGTGGGATACAGTGGCGAATGCGGATGGCATATACGTACATCATATTTTCGTTCTTTTCTGGTGTGATTAATTGATGGGACCGCGTTGATTCAGATCAATGCAAGAAAAACAAACCTATTTGATATTTTTGGAACCAATTTTTCAAAAACTGTTATTACAAGGATGTTCTCTTTTGTTTTGCACAGTGGTATTCGGTTATAAATATCCAGCACCTCATTTGACGAGGCAAGGGTCGAGATCCCTTCATCGGGAGTGACCCCTTGGACAGAGGTTTGCGTCAGGATAATAACTTCACTATAGTCGATTACTTTTTGCTTTGCATCGTGTTATTCAGTTGGAATATGCTGCACCTCATTCTACAGGGAAAGAGCCGAGATCCCTTCACTGGGAGTGACCTCTTTAGCAAAGGTTTTCGTTACTATATATTTATAAAAAGCTATCTGGTTCCTTCAACGATATCAAGTTCATTACGTTAAAGGTTTTTCGCTAAAAACCAGTCGTAGCCCTCCGTCATTTCAGATAGGTACCTCGTAGTATTCGTGCTATGTACGTTGGTCTCTATCAAGGCATAGTGTATGGTAGCTGCGTGATACTTGTCTGTAGCATGGATATGCGATTATCAAGGACAGCCGCATAATCACGTTGGTTTCTATCAAGGGCTTGTGCGGGTGGGTTTAGATCAATCTTGGATAATGACGGGTTGAACTTGACTAGCGACTTATGGCACGTTGGTTTCTATCAAGGCCATGAAGTCGTTAGGGGTAAAAACACACATCGGGAGTTTCAAACATATATGAAACTTACCAGGTTTGCGCATACCTTCTGGTGTGTGGTGACTTGAGTGGATTCCATCAAGTTATTTTGCGATGATAGTTGGATCCCGATTCCCACTGATGAGTTGGTTTACTCCTTGAGTGATCCCGACTAATTCTTCTTTGGGTTTGTAGGAGAATTTGAGGATTCAGTAGGAGCCATCCTGATTAGATAAAATGACTAACCATTCTGATCTAGGTTAGAGTGCACGAAGAGTGTTTCCTTTCTCTCTCTCTTTGACTGTGACCATGGCCGACCCTGGACTATAACTCAGTAACCAAGTTAACCGAACTTTCTTAAAACACTGGCTTTTGGATTGTCTGAGTTGCATACATCATTGCCACTCCTTCTTTTACCCTTTGCATTTCTCCAGAACACCCCGTATTACTACGAACTTCCACTTCCATTGGATAAATCCATTGTATGGTTATATACAAACTTGAAGGAACTTGTTTCAGATTCGAGGATGGATTCTGGTTCTGGAGAGATTGAATATGATTATTCAGTTGTTTTTTCCTTTTACCTTCTCTCAGGTTGTGAGGACTCCTAGGATTAGGAGAGGATACACCTATTACGCTTATTGGATAGTCTTCTTCCAAACCATAGGCAGGTACCGAAAGGTAGGGAATGAAGAAAATCAATTAACCTAAATTGGGTGTACAGAAGGTAATAAGTAAAGACAAAATAAAGGGATTAGAAAGAGGGCAAATGCGACTGCTAAAATTCACGACCGAACCCTGTATTTCATCGCCACTCCTACTTCACCTTTGTATTTCTCCAGAACACCTCATATCACTACGAACATCCACTTCCATTGGATAAATCCATCGTATGGTTATATACAAACTCGAAGAAACTCGTTTCAGTTTAGGGATGGATTCTGGTTCAGGAGAAATAGGAATAAGGTTTATTCAGTTGTCTTTTATCATCACCTTCTCTCAGATTGCGAGTACTCCTAGGATTAGAAGAGTACACCTATTACGCTTATTGGATAGTTTTCTTCCAAACTATAGACTGGTGCAGAACGGTTGGGAAGGAAGAAAACCATTCAGCCTAACGATGGTATACAGAAGGAAATGAGTAAAGACAAATAAAGGGATTTGGAGAGATGGCATAGAAATATACGGTTATAGCCATGAACCTTGATAATGGAAGAGACATTACTAGGAATAGCCGGATACCCCTTCGAAACATTTTCATGTTTCAGTTTCACTATGCGTTGTTAATAGAAAACCGATTTCCTAATTAGACACTTACTCCAGGGTATGTATTTACCAGGTATGATTCTCACATCTATATGGTTTTACAGATGATGAGTGGGAGTTGGTTATTGGGAATTATGTGATCATCCTCATTATATCGGAAATCGTTGTAATTGGTGATGTTTGAGGAAATCGCCTGGGTACAGTTTTCAACCTACAACGCACAGGGTTTGAGTTATTCAACTCAAGGGACTTATACAAAGTATTGTATGTTGTCCAGTGTCCATTAGGACAGAGGGGTTGGTTCTCGTACTATATTCTGTTTACTTGTGACTTCTCAAGTTTTAGACATGTGTTTCGTAGAAATACAAGGTCCAAGTTTTGAGAAGTTACAGGTACAAGAATAAAGTAGAGAACTATGTGTTGCAAGTATCAGGATTCTTCAAGGTGATTGAAGATGTAGATACTTATGTATGGTATTCAGCTGATAGTAATGGTTTTGAGAAACTTGTTTCTTTTTCAGGTTACTCATAATTGGATACACTCCCAAGTTGAGTAATGCTGATCGGCCTCTCTCCATTTTGTTGAATGCACTGGAGACAGCTGCATGATTTGAATCTGGTTCCAATTAAATCAGTGCCTTTATATCTATATTGGATATAGAACGATTCATATCTTAACGATGTTAAGGTATGGGGAGTTGTCCGGCTTATGCTTAAAACCAGACTTTGGATAACTCAAAGCACGTTTCTGTAATGGCAGTTTGTGGGTTGACCCGGGCTATGACGAGGGTTGACTTTCTACCATCTGGAAGATCAATAGTGATATTGTTCTTGACTCGCCACCGTTTTAGTAAAATTGATTTTTTCAGAAAATAGTAGCGAGAGTATGATAGAACTGGAAGTGATTCCAAAACCGCAAACGATTACTGAAAATTTAATAGGACCTAACGATTCAATCAGGTTTGACATTCTATTAGCCACTCCGCAGAAATAGTGGGTAACCTCAGGAACCCGAGAGGTACTCTGGTATTCTCAAGGACGGTGACAGGGAGGTTCTTGTTTACCCAAACTTGCCATTACTGCTGTTTTAGACTATGAGACCCGGAAGGAGGATGGGTATAGCGTCGTTCTAAACTAGCTTTGGAAGTGCACATGTATATGACTCTGCCAGAGGGTTGTCGTAGTCAGTGGGAGTAGCGGAAGCATAGTGGACAAGTAGATTATGTCTATTTTATAGACTAAAGCAGATATAGCGGAGATAGATTATCTATTTCTGATATGACAGTCATGAGCTTTGACTTCATCAGAATAGGGGATGGATCTGTTAAGAAGGTAGTAGGGTGTGATGTCCTGGTATTTGGATGACATACACATAGTTGGAAGTGAAATTCCTATACTACGATCGGTTATACTGTGGTTGTCACACAGTGGTTTCTCCACATAGGATATGGATATAATATCAGTCATTCTGGTTACTAGATCTATGGTTTTAGATTTAGATTTGGGTAGTTTCCCAATCTGGGTACTTAGACAGTATTCTAAAGGTGTTTTAGAATGGATGACTCCTGGCTTGGTGGTGAACCTGCAGGTGATGGAGTCACCCTCTCTAAACGTGTCTTACAGACTAAAGGGGACAAGGATGTGCATGATTATCATATCACTTGCTTAAGCAATTGAGTCAATCATGAGATGTCAAGTACCATACCAGATGTTGTTTTTGCACTAGCTGCAATAAGTTTTTATATATTAATCTAATTCTGGAGAAACGTTCGGAAGCAGTTTTAGAATATAAGTGGATGTTCTAGGGATTTGATAATGGCAACATCCTTCAGGAGACGGTTATCATTCCAGGCTTCCAAGGTGACCTGTATGACAGAGTGACTGTCAGAGTTATAGTTTTCCCTCTGACGAGGGGCAGTAGTTTGGACAGGTGGTCTAAGCGGATACTGAGGGAGGCATGGTGCAGGATACTGATTAAGTTCAGTTGACGATACAGTCTAAGAAGTTTGGATTTGGAGTTCATTTGTGAACTAGGTCCCATCAGATATCCAGACATATTCTAAGACAGGTATTGCTCAATTTGGGAGATGGCTTTTCTCAGCGAACTTAAGATTAAGAGAGACGTAGAAATAAACATCAGGGAGGATCCACTCACTGAGGCTATTTTTTGAACACAATAGTTTTACAAACGAGCTTTGTGAAACTGATTAGTACAGGAGTTGGATGTTCGGTATCATACGGGTTGTGAGTATGTGACATCGCAATAATTAGCCTTAAGTGCAAGTGGGAGATTGTTGGATATAGTGCTCTCAAAGTCAATTATTGGATCACAGGCACGTGATTGCAATGATTGATGGAGGACCTATACCGGTAGGACAGTCTTACTCGAGATAATAGTATGTTATCTGGTTTGTCTTTATCATCACTATTACATGTTGATAGAGCCTAGAGGATTCTTGTTTGACTGCCAGTAGTATGATGGCGATCATATACACGGGAGCCGGGGTCTATAAGCACATCCTTAAATGGTCCCTAGTCGAGGGAGTTTCGAGACAGGGCATCGATACTCCAGAGTAGACTAGTGTATACTGATCGAGACCCCGACGAGGGACGGTGGCCAGGTCTCACAAGCCATTGGTGTTAGTTTGTTCACCTAAGATAGTATACAGGTGCTTATTGGGTTATGAGTACACTGGATAGACTTGTCGGGAACCTGCTAGTTGGTATTATACCTATTGTCAGATAGCAGTTCCCAGGTGACATGTGTAAAGATTAGTCTGTCGACCTGAGATCGTCATTTATCTCGTGTGAGTTCCCACTGTGCTTTGATTACTACCCTACCACGGCTCAAAGGAGTCGTGCAAACAGGTTTTAGTTGGGTACAGTCCCGAGCTACATGGAGGTAGTGAGCGGATCGTCGGGGATTCGTCTCTCCCGGTATTGGGGGTTGATGTCGCACAGTGCACGGGTGGCCATCACCAGAAATCCTTGGCCAAGGTAATCAAGAATTACTAATTCGGATCTGTAGTTTCTCAAGTGGTGATAGGCTTCATACCGATACGAATTATCATGTTATTAGGGGTCTGACTTTATCCACCCCCTAGATCCGATATGCGATACTCTTAGACGAACAGACCGGACTGTACAGATATTGTCACTGTCAGGCTCAGTAGGGTTTCAGGATGAGTTCGCTCATCAGCTTCCCTTTCTTTCAATACATAGGCAGCCGTTACGTACAGCTAGTGCCACTGACGTGCTTGTGGTTAAATCCACTGCCATCGTATTGATGAGTCATTAGAGTCCCCCACAGACAGTTTCCCAAGTTAGGGCGAAACGTTGTAGAGGCCGTATGGTTTTATGGCAGGGTTCGAACATTCACGTGCACTTGTGCACGTGTCATGTTTCGTACGGATAATACTAGCTGGCTTTGGTTTAAGCCGGATCCTAGTATTATATTGTGTTGAAATATTTTAGTCTCGTTGTATTCGTATTCAGTCGGAATACGGATGCGGGTATGTGTATACGGATGAGGAGTAATCTTGTAATTCGTTACAAGATTACTTTTGAAGTTGCTAATTTCTTTCTCATTTTAAACATTTGGTTTAATGTTTAATTAATGTGAAATGTGAGTTATAGGTTTTTGGTTTAATTGATGTGCATGTAATTTTTGTGGATATTTATTTTGGGCTGCCCATTTTTGAAAGTCACTGTTGGAGGGCATGGTGCATTAATTGTCATTTGTGACTCATGCATTAGAGTCATGGGTGCTTTTGTATTGGGTAAGATATTTAGCTATTGTTTTTTGTGAGGTGGCTGATGATTTTTTAATGGGATTAATTTATTCGTTTTGCTTGAATTAATCTACACACTCACCTCACCAATTCAAATACAATCCCCAGAGAACCAAAAGCTTTCTGGCCGAGCCCCATTTGATTTTGCTTCACAAGTTTTCCTCATGTGCTCACATTCTACACCAAGGCAACTTCAATTTACCTCCATCCAAATCATTGGGTGTCTTGAGACAAAATGTTCTACACTCTCTCTACTTCAATCTTGGACATGTCGGCTAGCAAACTTCATGTACGAGTTGTTTCGGTTTGAAGCGGGAGCCCGTATAAAGATTCCTCGATGTGGTGCCAATTCGACAAGCGAGACCGGAGAGCGAACTTCGTCGGAGCAGCCGCGACAAGCATGGGACGGAGATTGAAGACCGAAGGACACAGATTGATCGATATAATCTCTGATCTCATTTTAGTAGTTAGCTAGTTAAAGTTTAATGGTTCGATCCGGGTTATTGGTTGCGGTAGCGCCAAGTTGAAAAGTTTTTTTTTTGCGCATTTGGCCTCGGATTGACGGCCGGGGCGCTGCCGTATCCCAACGCAATCAATACAATCAATACAATAAACATTACGGGGTTTATAAAGGGGTAGAATGGTATGAAACATATTAAAGATGGCACGAGGTGGTCACTAAAAGACGTAATTACATCCATGCCGTTGTTCCGTGGTATTATCGACGGGGCCTTGTACTTCGGGTTACCAAAGTCTACGGTGTAAGTTGGACTCCTCTCTTATACACTGGCATATTCTGTACCAAGCTACAACAACGATGTTAGTGTAACAAATATAACATATCTACTTCACTGTCTATTCTTCTCCTTCTTTCTTTGGGACTTACCGAGCGATTGTTCGCTGACGACATTCCTATTTCTCTTCTTCTTTAGAATGTTGTCAGGAGGAACCGACTCTGAGGAGTTCGAGACCAGCCAGGAGCACTTGGAGCAGTTCACAGAAGACCCTGAGAATTGACTTTATTTGTACTCATTTTATTTTCAATTCATGCCATTGTTTAGACATTGCTTTTGTAAGTCCATATTGCGACCCCCGGTTCTTACGGGGAGGCGGAAACGGTATAAAAAACAAATTTTTATCGCAAGAGGCAACATGGACTAAACAAGGTCGGGATCGTGTCTAAACTAAACTAGCATACAAGCTAAAGAGTTTTAGCTACTCGGATGAAGGTTATACCTAAACTTGAACTCCTTCTTCTTCAAACCTTGTAGAGGTTGATGGTTCTCTTCTTGTCGCCTTCTTCCGTCGAAGATGGATCCACCTCGAAGGTTCAACCTTTGGGCTCTTCCTCGATCTTTGAGTGAACTAGGGTTTCCGGTTTGCTAAACCTTGATCCTAGAATGAGTAGAGAGTAACTAGGGGTTGTTTTTCTTTTCAAGGTGATGGATTCTCAACACATGAGAAGGGGTCACCTTGAGCTTGAGGAAGAAGAAGATGAAGAGAGGAGAGAGAAGCTAAATGAGATAATGAGCTAGGTTTTCTTTCTTGCAACCATAATGCCAAAAGAAAAGAATTATCTAAATAATAATAATTCAAAATAAGAATAGTTGATGGTAATTTAGAATGACCACTATCATGCTTCTTTAAATGAAGTGTAAGCATGAATCAAGGAGGATCTTTCAAAGCATGATGGTGGTCAATGGTCAACAAGTCAACCAAGGTCAATAAGTCAACAAAAATCAACCATAACATAATTCTCATTTAATTACTATTATTAATAGATAATTCATAAATCCATTAGGGTTTGGAAAAAGATAACTGTCAACTGTGCATACGCACCCGTTCCGAAACCCTAATGAAAAATCTCATCCTCCGCCTCAAGCAACTGTGCATACACACCTGCATTCTCGTTCCGAGAAACAAGAATACCGAGATATAAAAGCAACCCCCAAAACATATACCAGTATCTGGCTCAAACCAGAGCCTGCCAGTATAATCCGTCCGGACTCCAAACGTGCACAAGTGCGCGGATGAGAACGAACCCTGTCGCAAAACCATGCGACCTCTACTCTGTTTTGCCCAGAGGCGAATACCCTCTGTGTGGGACTCTAAAGACTCGGCACTACGCTGGCAGTGGGTTTAACCACAGACCGCAAGCGGCACTAGCTGTGCGTAACGGTCCCCAGGTAGATGCCGACAAGAAGGCTGACGAGGTGAAACCCCATCTGTACTCCTACTGAGTCTGAATGTGACAGTCTCCGTACAGTCCGGTCTGTTCGTCTGATACATCGCATGTCGGGCCTAGGGGGCGGTAAAACGTCAGTCCCCCAATAGCGGTACAAGTCGTGTCGGAGTGAAGCCCAAAACACCCTGAGATAACACTGGAACCTACCAGTATATCTCGCTTGCCCTGGCCAGGGACTACTCGTGTAATGGCTCTCCTAGACACAGCGCGATGTCAACCCCCAATACCGGGAGAGACGAATCCTGTCTAACCGGCACTGCCTCCAAGTGCTTCGGGACTGCACCCAACCACCACCTGTTTGCACGACTCCTTTGAGCCGTGGTAGGGTAGTGATCAAAGTGCAGTGGGAACACACTCGAGGCGAAGTGCTAGTGTCAAGTCAGCGGACTAAGCTGTACTCATGTCACCTGGGAACTGATGACTGACGATAGGTATAATACCAACCTGTCAGTTCCCGACGAGTCCTGTCCAGTGTACTCGTAACCTAACGAGCACCCGTATACTATCTCTAGTACGACGTACTGATGGCTGTGGGACAGACCATCTCCCACACTGGGATGAGAAGCGCATACGCTAGTCTACTCCGGAGTATCGATGCCCTGTCTCGATAGTCCTGCGACTAGGGACCTGTATAAGGATGTGCTTATAGATTACCCAGCCCCCACTAGTGTGACTGCCATCACAACGCTGGTAATCAAGCAAAGATCCTAAGGGCTCCACTAATGCGTATAAGTGATATAGTAAAATAAACACAAGTACACATTGAAGTAGAAACAAACCAAGTAGCATACTACTATATTGAGCAAGATTGTTTATACAAGGTGAATATCCCAAGCTTCCATTAAGTAATATACAAACTAGTATGATACAGTAATGGCCTCTAGGGCATATACACTAACAATCTCCCACTTGCACTAAGGCCATGTACTGGCGTATCGAAGACCTATCATCTCGATCAGCCGCTCGAACTGAGTCTGGGGTAGGGCCTTGGTGAATGGATCTGCAGTGTTCTCTTCTGAAGTAACCCTCCGAACCTCGATCTCCTTGCGATCCACGATCTCCCTGATCAGGTGATACCGCCTCAAGATGTGCCTGGATCTCTGATGGGACCTGGGTTCCTTTGCTAAAGCTATAGCCCCATTGTTGTCGCAATACAGAGGTATTGGGTCAACAATGGACGGAACCACCTGAAGTTCTTTTAAGAACTTCCTTATCCAGACAGCTTCTTTTGCGGCATCAGATGCAGCAATGTATTCTGCTTCCATAGTCGAGTCTGCAACGGTTTCCTGTTTGGAGCTCTTCCAACACACCGCCCCTCCATTGAGGGTAAAGACAAAACCCGACATGGACTTGGAATCATCCTTGTCACTCTGGAAGCTGGAGTCAGCAAAGGCCTCGATCTGGAGGTCTTTTCCGCCATACACCAAGAACATCTCCTTAGTCCTTCTCAGGTACTTGAGAATGTTCTTTACCGCTATCCAGTGTTTCTCCCCAGGGTTTGACTGATACCGGCTTACCACGCTCAGTGCATAAGCTACATCCGGTCTGGTACACAATATCGCATACATTATAGAGTCTACCGCAGAAGCGTAGGGTATAATAGACATGCGATCCCTCTCCAAATCAGTCTTGGGAGACATCTCTTTAGAGAGGGTGATCCCGTGACAAGCCGGTAGGTTACCGCGCTTGGAATCTTCCATACTGAATCTTTTCACTATGGTGTCGATGTACCTGGACTGAGAAAGTCCTAATATCCTCTTGGATCTATCACGATGGATCCGGATCCCCAGGATGTATGAGGCATCACCCAGGTCTTTCATGGAGAACCTGTGTGACAAGAACCCCTTGACAGATTGTAGCATAGGAATGTCATTTCCTATTAAGAGAATGTCATCCACGTATAAAACGAGGAATACTGCAGTTCTCGCTACAAATCTACTATAGATGCATGGTTCATCTGGATTTTTGATAAAGCCAAATTCCTTGACCGTCTCATCAAAACAGATGTTCCAACTCCGCGATGCCTGCTTTAGTCCATAGATGGACTTAAGCAACTTGCACACCTTTCCGCTGCTCCCACTCTGAATGAAACCCTCTGGCTGATCCATATAGACACACTCCTCTAAATTTCCATTTAGAAAAGCGGTCTTTACGTCCATCTGCCAAATCTCATAATCGTGGAAGGCAGCAATGGCAAGAAGGATCCGAATGGATTTCAGCATAGCCACTGGAGAAAAGGTTTCGTCATAGTCCAAGCCAGGTCTTTGACGGAAACCCTTTGCTACAAGTCTAGCTTTATAGGTCTCAACCTGTCCATCTACACCAATCTTCCTTTTGAAGATCCACTTGCATCCTACGGGTTTTACCCCGTCTGGAGCAATGTCCAACGTCCATACTTTGTTGGTGTACATGGACTCCATTTCGGTCCGCATTGCATCCAGCCATTTTACCGAGTCAACGCTCTGAACGGCCTGCTGGAAGCTAGTAGGCTCATCATAATCTATGATGCAATCCTCTCTATCCCCGTCTATGAGAAAACCGTAGTATCTCTCGGGCGGATGAGACTGCCTACTACTTCTGCGGAGCGGCATAGGAATGTCCTGTTCTCTCGAACTTACTGGCTCTTCTAAGCTTTCAGTAATAGCTTGTGTTTCTGGAATTTCTTCCAGTTCTATTGCGTTCCCACTTATCTGAGTTTCCAAAAACTCAGTTTCCAAGAAGCGGGCATGTTGAGAAACAAAAACCTTTTGTTCCTCAGCGGAATAGAACAGATACCCCCTGGAGTTCTTTGGGTATCCCACAAACTTGCACTGTACTGATCGTGCCTCGAGCTTGTCCGCATGCTGCTTTTTTACAAAAGCTGGACATCCCCATATCTTAAGGTACTTAAGACAGGGTTTCTTCCCACTCCACATCTGATATGGAGTGGTAGGCACAGTCTTGGTGGGAGCCTTGTTCAAGATATATGCAGCTGCTTCTAGTGCATAGCCCCAGAAAGATCGCGGTAACTCAGCCTTACTCATCATGGAACGATTCATATCCAATAGGGTTCGATTTCTCCTTTCCGATACACCGTTATGTTGCGGAGTGTATGGAGGAGTACGCTGAGAGAGAATTCCATTCTCTTTTAAATAGTCCAGGAACTCGGCACTCAAGTATTCTCCACCTCGATCCGATCTTAGAATCTTAATACTTTTGCCTGTTTGTTTTTCAACTTCATTCTTGTAATCCCGAAATTTCTCAAAGGCTTCGGATTTGTGCTTCATTAAGAAGACATGTCCATACCTAGAGAAATCGTCTGTGAAAGTAATGAAGTATGAATAACCGCTTCGCGCATGTGTAGACATTGGACCACACACGTCACTGTGTATGAGTCCCAAGAGCTCGCTCGCTCTTTCTCCGTGTCCAGTGAACGGAGTCTTTGTCATCTTTCCCATGAGACAAGATTCACAAGTGGCATAAGACTGATACTCGAACGGATCCAAGTATCCTTCTTTATGTAACTTAGTCAACCGTGTCTCATTGATGTGACCCAGTCTACAATGCCATAAGAAAGCCTGATTAATATCTGGAGACTTTCTTTTGTGTGTATTCTGGACATTGAAAATCTGTGGTTGGTTCAATACGTATATACCATTGCTCAGTGTACCTGACCCAATCAGAACTTGATTAAGGTGAATGTTTACAACATTACTTACAAACGCAAATTCATAACCTTCTTTTGAAACCAAAGATACAGAAATGATATTACAAGTTGCGTTGGGTACAAAAAAGCAATTACGCAAAACCAAAACATGCCCATCTGACATTCCCAGGTGATAGTCCCCCACGGCTTTAGCATCCATGCTAGCTCCGTTTGCAACTCTGAGGGTCATGTCACCTTCCTTCAAAAACCTACGATTTCTCAACGCCTGGAATGAATTACAGATATGAGATCCTGATCCGGTATCCAATACCCAGGAAGTAGAGTTTATAGAAAGACAGTTTTCAATAACATACACACCTGAAGCTGAAGCCGCAACCTGCTTCAGTTCCTGTGTCTTGGCCTTCCAAGCCCTGCAATCTTTCTTCCAGTGTCCACTCTTATGACAATAGAAGCATTCTTCCTTTCCAACAAGCTTCCCCGCAATCTTTGTTGCCTTTTCCTTTCCCTTCGTACCCACTTTACTAACACCGCCTCTTGGTTTGGCGGGGGCTTTCTTCCTCTTTCCCTTTGCTTTCGCCTTGGACCTAGAGGAAGAAGATCCTCCTACAAACAAAGCGGGTGTTTCCCTACCCTTCTGTAGGGTGCCCTCTGCGCTCCTCAGCATGTTGAGGAGTTCTGAAAGTTCAACTTCCTTTTCTTGCAAGTTGAAATTCAGTATGAACTGGGCGTAAGTGGATGGAAGGGACTGGAGAATTATATCCGTGTAGAGTTCATTGTCCAACGTGGTCCCAAGTTCCGCGAGCTCCTCAGTGTAGCCAATCATCTTAAGCACGTGGTCCGCTACCGATGATCCGACGGCCAACTTTGTCGAAAACAACTTCTTCGACACTTCGTATCTTGCGATACGAGACTGCTCTCCATACAGTTCTTTTGTATGAAGAAATATGGATTCCAAATCCATATTCTCGTGCCTCCTCTGATGTTCGTTGTCCATCGAGGCAAGTACGAGGCACCTGGCCTTCGCGCTGTCAATCTCCCAAGTTTTACGGATTTCCTTATCCGCGACGCTGGAGGTGGGACCTGGGACGGGGGGAGCTTTGGTGGTAAGAAGATACCCCAGCTTGTCGTAAGTGATTGCCAACTTGACATTCCTGAGCCAATCTTTGTAGTTTGGCCCTGTCAATATGTTTTTATCTAGAATCAACTTAAGTCCAGTCATTTCGATTTGGTCGCTGCAGGGGGGAGAGAAGGAACACTTTAGCACGATGCTCTTGCAAGTTTAGAATGGTTTTTAATTTGTCTAAACAGGATGGCTCCCACTGTCTCTCGAATCCCTCCTCAAACCACAAAGGAAGAATTAGCCGGGATCAATCCCACCGTGCAATACTTGCTTAACCGTTCAGCCAGGCCAGTGTCGGTACTTCGAGGGAGGTTTTCCAACGCTTTCGCGAAGTTCCTTAATTAAATAACCTCTTTTCTCTGGGGGCGTAGCCCCGCTGACACCTTTCTAGGCACCTACTAGGTTTATAGCATTGATCGTCTAGTGAGAAATTTCCCGAGGAGTAGCATATACTCACAGTAGGATCGGGATCCAAATATCATCGTGTGACGAAACTGAAGGAATCCTACCAGAATCACCACACTCCAAATGGTATGCAAATCTAGCAAGTTTCAGTACTTATGAAACTCCCGATGTGGATTTTTGCCCCATGCTCTTATGACCTTGACGAAGGTCAACAAATCATAAGTCACATGTCAAGTTCTGCCCGTCATTATCCAGGTTAATTTGAGCCCACCCGTATATACCCTTGACGAAGGTCAACAAGGCAACACGACTGTCCCAAACCAACGCATCTATCTATGCCACATATGAACACCCAACAGCTACCAAACTCTATGCCTTGACGAAGGTCAACAAACATAGCTTGAATACTATTGAATATTCATACGAAACGACGGAGGGCTATGAATGGTTTTGGCGAAACCGTGAACGTAGTGAACTTGATATAATCGATGGAACGGGATAGCTTTTAGAAGGAGTGGCTCAAGCTCCGCATTTAAAAGTTAGTTTTGAAAAGAACCGAGTGGTTTTTCGAAAATGTTCCAACGATTTTAACTTGGTTTATTATCTTGCATTAGTTCTTTTAATGCGTGATATTCTTGCATTAGTACTTTTAATGCGTCCCATCATTTAAATCCTACCATTGCAGAAAACAACCAAAATATGACGTACGCTTATGCCATTCGCATTCGCCACGGGGTCCCGTCATCACTCGTTAGGTTACTTAACTAACGACAGAGCGGGGGCTGGGCTAGCGCGGCTGTAAAACATAAGCAACGCCTAAATAGAAAGCAATGATAGACATTACAGATCACAGATGAATACATTGGATATACTAGCAATCCGCAATCCTTTCGAGCCTGAAACGAAAAGCGGATAACACGGTCGCGGTGAATAGCCAATACCCCACCCAAGACCCCTACGGGTGCGGCAAACTACCCGCCAAGTACCCGGCAGTTTGTGCACCCCTCCATGGGTCTATCCTAGGAGCAAAAACAGTAAAAAGAATTATACAATGACGGCTACAACCCCGACCCGGTTGTGCGGCCAAGCAAATAATAATTATTACATCAATTTACATTTACAATGAATGAAAGAAAAACAAAAGCTCATCTCACATCCAACCCCGGCTATTCACCCGCGACAGTCCAACACATTCATATACACATTCCAATATCAAACACAGATCATGTATAACCCCGACTAATCGTCTTATAGCGATTAGCCGACGTTCAATACATGCAAGCATCACAGATATAACCATCATAGTCAAAGTGCAGTGAAGTTCGGAAAAATACGGAATTATAGGACCCCAAAAGCAAATTTCTGTTCTGGAAAATCTGGGCACATATAATATATTTTAAAAATCCCAAAACCAACACACAAACACACTGCACGAAAAACGATGCACAGAAGAAGACAAAGCGCGGCGCTTCCGCGGCAAATACCCACCTCGTGCGGCGGAAGGGCGGCGGTTTGGACGAATTAGGGTATCGTTTTTCTTGGGTGTTCACACAAAACCCTGAGCCGAATTTACAAGTATAAAGTTTTTCATTTAGAGCAGAAAAAATTTTAACAGAAACTTAGGGTTTTGTTTTTCCGGTTTTGTGACTTTTTCGGTTCCGAACTTCGTTACACTTCACTACCTTGCTAGTTTAAGTTTAGTTAGGCTCTGATACCACTGTAAGTCCATATTGCGACCCCCGGTTCTTACGGGGAGGCGGAAACGGTATAAAAAACAAATTTTTATCGCAAGAGGCAACATGGACTAAACAAGGTCGGGATCGTGTCTAAACTAAACTAGCATACAAGCTAAAGAGTTTTAGCTACTCGGATGAAGGTTATACCTAAACTTGAACTCCTTCTTCTTCAAACCTTGTAGAGGTTGATGGTTCTCTTCTTGTCGCCTTCTTCCGTCGAAGATGGATCCACCTCGAAGGTTCAACCTTTGGGCTCTTCCTCGATCTTTGAGTGAACTAGGGTTTCCGGTTTGCTAAACCTTGATCCTAGAATGAGTAGAGAGTAACTAGGGGTTGTTTTTCTTTTCAAGGTGATGGATTCTCAACACATGAGAAGGGGTCACCTTGAGCTTGAGGAAGAAGAAGATGAAGAGAGGAGAGAGAAGCTAAATGAGATAATGAGCTAGGTTTTCTTTCTTGCAACCATAATGCCAAAAGAAAAGAATTATCTAAATAATAATAATTCAAAATAAGAATAGTTGATGGTAATTTAGAATGACCGCTATCATGCTTCTTTAAATGAAGTGTAAGCATGAATCAAGGAGGATCTTTCAAAGCATGATGGTGGTCAATGGTCAACAAGTCAACCAAGGTCAATAAGTCAACAAAAATCAACCATAACATAATTCTCATTTAATTACTATTATTAATAGATAATTCATAAATCCATTAGGGTTTGGAAAAAGATAACTGTCAACTGTGCATACGCACCCGTTCCGAAACCCTAATGAAAAATCTCATCCTCCGCCTCAAGCAACTGTGCATACACACCTGCATTCTCGTTCCGAGAAACAAGAATACCGAGATATAAAAGCAACCCCCAAAACATATACCAGTATCTGGCTCAAACCAGAGCCTGCCAGTATAATCCGTCCGGACTCCAAACGTGCACAAGTGCGCGGATGAGAACGAACCCTGTCGCAAAACCATGCGACCTCTACTCTGTTTTGCCCAGAGACGAATACCCTCTGTGTGGGACTCTAAAGACTCGGCACTACGCTGGCAGTGGGTTTAACCACAGACCGCAAGCGGCACTAGCTGTGCGTAACGGTCCCCAGGTAGATGCCGACAAGAAGGCTGACGAGGTGAAACCCCATCTGTACTCCTACTGAGTCTGAATGTGACAGTCTCCGTACAGTCCGGTCTGTTCGTCTGATACATCGCATGTCGGGCCTAGGGGGCGGTAAAACGTCAGTCCCCCAATAGCGGTACAAGTCGTGTCGGAGTGAAGCCCAAAACACCCTGAGATAACACTGGAACCTACCAGTATATCTCGCTTGCCCTGGCCAGGGACTACTCGTGTAATGGCTCTCCTAGACACAGCGCGATGTCAACCCCCAATACCGGGAGAGACGAATCCTGTCTAACCGGCACTGCCTCCAAGTGCTTCGGGACTGCAACCAACCACCACCTGTTTGCACGACTCCTTTGAGCCGTGGTAGGGTAGTGATCAAAGTGCAGTGGGAACACACTCGAGGCGAAGTGCTAGTGTCAAGTCAGCGGACTAAGCTGTACTCATGTCACCTGGGAACTGATGACTGACGATAGGTATAATACCAACCTGTCAGTTCCCGACGAGTCCTGTCCAGTGTACTCGTAACCTAACGAGCACCCGTATACTATCTCTAGTACGACGTACTGATGGCTGTGGGACAGACCATCTCCCACACTGGGATGAGAAGCGCATACGCTAGTCTACTCCGGAGTATCGATGCCCTGTCTCGATAGTCCTGCGACTAGGGACCTGTATAAGGATGTGCTTATAGATTACCCAGCCCCCACTAGTGTGACTGCCATCACAACGCTGGTAATCAAGCAAAGATCCTAAGGGCTCCACTAATGCGTATAAGTGATATAGTAAAATAAACACAAGTACACATTGAAGTAGAAACAAACCAAGTAGCATACTACTATATTGAGCAAGATTGTTTATACAAGGTGAATATCCCAAGCTTCCATTAAGTAATATACAAACTAGTATGATACAGTAATGGCCTCTAGGGCATATACACTAACAGCTTTATAGACTTGTATTTATATTTCCTGTTTTACTGTAAAGAAATGTTGAATAAATACAAGTTGATGTTCATTTACATTCATATCTATTGTGTATATTTTACTTTATATTGCTTAGATACGCTTAGCTTGTTTACTTCTGAATAATTACGTCGCGTGACCCGTCGCGTCTCCTTCCCCGAACACTGGGAAGCGGGGCGTGACTGAAAGGTTCCTAGGCACCCTATAGAGGTCTCACAAGGCATCGAACATGCCAATTTAAAATTTTATGGGTGCCGAGAGACCCTAATGCGGATCGTAGACTAGATGTTTAGGCGAAATACAAAACTAGTTAACAAATTAACTAAAGTTAAGATGCTACAACCTTTGTAGATCCGGATACCCACTTCCTTAGCTCCACGTGGGCGTCCTCTCGCTGTCCATCTTGAACCTTGGACTCTCGCGACGGCTTCATCGGAGAAACGTGCGGAATAGGTCGTCGGCTTCGTGTCAAAGACGATCTACGTCGAGGCATCACAAGTTCAAGCTCCAACTTCACCAAGTTGTGAAACTTGTGAAGAAAACACCCAAAACTACTTGGCAAGAGGTAGAGGGTGAAGAAATAGGAGGTGGGTTCACTTTAGAATTGGATTTATCTCACTTTAGCTCAAGTTGCCATTGATGGACCTTAAGCTTTTCTTGAAGAAGAAGATGAAGATAAAGAAAGAATATGATAAGTGTTGTTAAAAAAGAATAATAAAATCCAACTCTTATCATGTTCTAACCTAGGTTAAGTGTAGAGAATAAACCATGGTAAATGGGAATGGTTAGGGTTAAGGATGATGACAAAATAGTCACTTTAGTCAAAGCTTCATGAAGCTTCATGAAAGAAACCATTTTGTTATCATATATATTTATTTATCAAAAAGAATAGATAAATAAATAAGTAAATAAATAAAAACCCTAACTATTATCATAACCATGATTTAAGTCTTAACACAACACCAAACAACATGTATCATCAAACATGACACAAAGTAGTGCACAAAAGTATATCATATATACTTCTTGCACATCGAGTGAGAAAATCCATATAAAGTGAACCAATACTAGCTAATGCAAAGTAATATATCAAATATATAATTATGCATTAAATCATTAAATCAACATTTGATTCAATGATCCGGTCATGTCGCACATAACCGACTAGAATCCAATGTATCGATTTATCGAATCAATGATTCGATAACTAGGTCATATCGAATATAACCAATCGAAACATATATCGCGAGAATGAAATGCGGTATCACATACACACATTATTCTCGGTCCTGCACATATTTCATATGCGCTCCTATTTCGTTTCGCTTGAGCCAGGAAACCTCTGTGTAGGACTCTAAAGACTCGTCAATACGTCGGTAGCAGATGATGATCATATCAAGCATCCACAAGCCGCAAGCGGTCTGCTAAACGTAACGGCCATCCGGGTATTGAGCGATCAGAAGATCGACGAGCTAGCCCGCTCACACTCCTGTGAATCCAACCAGTAACACTTACCGTACAGTCCGGTCTGTTCGTCTGATACGTCGCATATCAAGTCTAGGGGTGGTAAGCGTCAGAACCCAATACTCGATAAGTCGTGCCGATGTGAGGCTCATAACGGGTCGAGAAACTACTGGTAACACTTACCAGCAAATCTCTGATCAGCCCTGGCCAGGGACTTCCCTGTTACGGCCAATCGAGCACAGCGCAACATCAACCCCCAATACCGGGAGAGACGAAACCCCTCCTATCGCTCATTGCCTCCATTTGACTCGGGACTGTACCCAAAGACCACCGTTTTGCACGCCCTCATGGACGTGGTAAGGTGGAGATCAAAGCACGGTGGGAATCACACAAGACTCTATGACGATCTCGGGTCTACAGACTAACCTGTACAAGTGTCACCTGAGAACTGCCATCTGACGTGAGGTATAATACCATCTGGGAGTTCTCGGCGAGTCCGTCCAGTGTACCCAGTCACCACTGAGCACCCGTACGCCATCTCTGATGTCAAACACCAATGGATATGGGATCATCCATCGCCCATCTCATGGGTCGAGAAGCGTATACGCTAGTCTACTCTGGTATATCGATGCCCCGTCTCGATACACCCACGACTAGGGACCTTGAAGGATGTACTTATGGACTACCATGTCCCCACTAGTATGATCTGCATCATAGTCCAGGTAGTCAAGTACACATCCTAAGGGCTTTACCAACATATAACTATAAGACAGTTTAAAGAGACAAGTGTACATGTTAAGATAAAGAGTAACCAGATAGCATACTATCATATCGAGCAAGAAAGTCATCTCTATATATGTCCAAGCATCCAATATAATATACATCATCTGTATAATACTGGCCTCTAGGGCATACATACAACTAACAATCTCGCACTTGCACTAGGGCCAGCTGCTGTAGTATCGCATACCGAGCATCCCGAAGAGTCTCTCAAACTGTGTCTGGGGAATGGCCTTCGTGAGTGGATCCGCCGTGTTGTTCTTCGTATCAACCCTCCTGACCTCGATCTCCCGGCGATCAACTATCTCCCGGATCAGGTGATACCGCCTCAGAATATGCCTGGATCGCTGATGGGACCTGGGTTCCTTGGCCAAAGCCACCGCTCCATTGTTATCGCAATACAAAGGTATTGGACGCTCAATGGATGGAACCACTCCAAGTTCATTAATGAACTTCTTGATCCAGACAGCCTCTTTGGCAGCATCGTTTGCAGCGATGTATTCAGCTTCCATCGTCGAGTCTGCCACGGTTTCCTGCTTGGAACTCTTCCAGCTAACCGCCCCTCCGTAAAGGGTAAAGACAAAGCCCGACTGCGACTTAGAGTCATCCTTATCACTCTGGAAGCTCGAATCGGTAAAGGACTCCACTTGGAGCTCCCCGTTACCATACACCAAGAACATTTCTCTAGTCCTTCGTAAGTACTTGAGAATGCTCTTCACAGCTGTCCAGTGACTCTCTCCAGGATCAGCTTGATACCTGCTCACTATACTTAGTGAGTATGCTACATCGGGTCTGGTACATAGCATCGCATACATGATAGAGCCTACTGCCGAAGCATAGGGTATCCCTTGCATGCGAGCTCTCTCCAAATCAGTCTTGGGAGACATCTCTTTGGAGAGAGTGGCTCCAGAGATCGTGGGTAAGTTCCCACGCTTGGACTCTTCCATACTAAACCTCTTTAGTATGGTGTCAATGTACCTGGATTGGGACAATCCCAAAATCCGTTTGGATCTATCTCTATAGATCCTTATTCCCAATATGCAGGAGGCATCACCAAGATCTTTCATTGAGAATCTTTGTGATAAGAAGAGCTTGACCGATTGCAGCATAGGAATATCATTTCCTATCAAGAGTATGTCGTCCACGTACAATACGAGGAAGACAACCTTACTCTCTGCCACCTTCTTGTAGATACAAGGTTCATCTGGGTTTTTGACGAAATCAAACTCTTTGATAACGACGTCAAAGCAGATGTTCTAACTCCGCGATGCTTGCTTTAATCCATAAATGGATTTAAGCAGCTTGCACACCTTCCCGCTGCTCCCACTGTCTACGAAGCCCTCTGGCTGAGTCATGTACACGCACTTTTCTAAATCACCATTTAGAAAGGCGGTCTTAACATCCATTTGCCAGATTTCGTAATCATGATATGCAGCGATGGCAACCATGATCCGGATGGATTTAAGCATAGCCACTGGAGAAAAGGTTTCGTCATAGTCCACACCTGGTCTTTGACGAAAACCCTTTGCTACAAGTCTAGCTTTGAAAGTCTCCACTTTCCCATCTACACCAAGTTTCTTCTTGAAGATCCACTTGCTCCCAATGGGTTTTACCCCTTCAGGAGCAACGTCCAAAGTCCATACTTTGTTGGTGTACATGGATTCCATCTCGGACCGCATAGCATCCAGCCATTTCACTGAGTCCCCACTCGTGATGGCCTGCTCGAAACTAGTTGGGTCATCATCCTCCATGATGCAATCCTCGCTCCCACCATCCATGAGAAAACCGTAGTATCTCTCAGGTGGGCGAGGAACCTTACTAGATCGGCGGAGAGGCTGAGGTTCGTCGGAAGCTACTGAATGCTCTGGTTCCACTAAATCTTCTGTTGTGTTTTGTTCAGCTGGAACCTCTTCCAGTTCTACCTCAGAGCCACTAATTTCTTTTGCAAGAAATTCCTTTTCTAAAAAGGTGGCATGTTGAGCAACAAACACTCTTTGTTCCTCACTGTGGTAGAAGATATACCCTCGCGAATGTTTGGGATATCCAACAAACTTACACAAAACAGATCTTGCCTCGAGTTTGTCCGGTTTTTGTCTTTTGACATAGGCCGGGCAACCCCATATCTTTATAAAATTAAGATATGGTCTCTTCCCTTCCCATATCTCATATGGTGTGGTAGGCACAGATTTGGTGGGAACCCTGTTCAGTAGGTATGCTGCCGTTTCCAGTGCATATCCCCAGAAGGAAACAGGTAACTCAGCTACACTCATCATAGAGCGCACCATATCTAATAGGGTGCGGTTTCTCCGCTCCGATACACCATTGTGCTGTGGTGTATACGGAGGAGTTAGCTGAGAGAGAATCCCATTCTCTTTTAGGAAGTCCAGGAATTCAATGCTCAAGTATTCTCCTCCTCGATCAGATCGTAGGATTTTAATACTTTTTCCGGTTTGGTTCTCAACTTCTTGTTTATATTCTCTAAATTTCTCAAAAGCTTCTGATTTGTGTTTCATCAGGAACACATATCCGAATCTAGAGAGATCGTCAGTGAATGTAATGAAGTACGAAGAACCATCCCTGGCATGTGTAGACATGGGACCGCATACATCACTATGTATAAGTCCCAAGAGTTCGGTAACTCTTTCTCCGTGTCCCGTAAACGGAGTTTTGGTCATCTTGCCTTTGAGACATGACTGGCAAGTATCATAAGATGAAAACTCAAACGAATTTAAATATCCATCTTTATGCAACTTAGCTAGTCGTGTCGCATTGATGTGACCCGGTCTACAATGCCACAAGAAGGATTCGTTGAGTTCAGAACTCTTCCTCTTGTGTGTGTTTGTTATGCTCAGAATTGTTGATTGATTTAGAACATAAATGCCATTGCATAACGTGCCTGATCCAACCAACTTTTGGTTACGGAAAATGTTCATAACATTGTCCTGTAATACAAAATTATATCCCTCTTTACTTAATAAAGAAACCGATATAATGTTGCATATCAGGTTCGGCATGTAATAGCATTCGTTCAGAACCAATGTATTACCAGTTGGTAATACAAGGTGATATTCCCCGACAGTCTTAGCTGCAACAATTGCACCATTTCCAACTCTAATGTCTTTATCACCTTCTCCAAGTTCTCTACCTTTCTTAAGCCCATGTAACTGATTACATATCTGGGATCCTGACCCGGTATCCAATACCCAGGACGTAGAGCAAATGGAGAAACAGTTCTCAGTAACGAACACACCCGAAGAAAATGCATCAACATGTACTTTCTTCATTCGGGTGGCATGGGAATCCTGGTATTCCCCTATATCCTGTTCATTCCTATAACTCTTATAAGAAAGAACGGAACCAACGTTCCCCAACACAGTATAACATGCCGGTTCGGTCAATACATCCATATTATTATCTTGATTAAGGCATGAACTGGTCGCTACCTGGAGAGAGAGAGAAGAAAACACTTTAGCGTATGCTCGTGCAAGATCAGATTGGTTATTATCTTATCTAATCAGGATGGCTCCCACTGCTTTTTATCAAATCTTCCTCCAAACCCTAAAAGGAAAGACTAGCCGGGATTAATTACACACTACAGGTTCGCCAATCTTTCAGCCAGGCCAGTGTCGGTACTTTGAGGGAGGTCCCCCGTGCTTTCGCACGAACCTAATTAATGTAAACCTCGTTTTCCCAGAGGCGTAACCCCGTTGACACCTTTCTAGACACCTACTTGATCAGCTAATTGCAATGTTTAAAACTCTCCCAGGAGTAACTCTTACTCGCAGTGGGTATCGGGATCCAACTATCTCATAGAAGGTATGCAATCTCATTGCAAATTTCAACACTTGAAATTCCCGATAATATTTTGCCCCAAGCATTCTATGACCTTGACGGAGGTCAACAAACCACAGGGTGCAAGTCAAGTTCAACCCGTCATTTCTTGATTGAATCAAACCCACCCGCACGACCCTTGACGGAGGTCAACAAGGTCGTACAACTACCCTAATCCAATCTGCATCATATGCATAAGCAGACAAATACTAGTTAGCTACCGCACACTACGCCTTGACGGAGGTCAACAAACGTAGCACGAATACTAAGTAGGATTTATCTGAAATGACGGAGGACTACGTCAGGTTTTTCTGAAAACCTATTGCGTAATGAACTTGATATCGTTGTAGAATCAAATGAAGTATTAAAAATGGAGTGATTTTGAGGCTTTCTAGTTTTGCTAAAGGGGTCACTCCCGGTGAAGGGATCGTCGGCCCTTTCCTCGTCGAATGAGGTGCGGGATATATCATATATATCGCTGTGCAAAGCAAAAACCCAAAAGCAGTCAAAAGCAAACCGAGTGTGTAGCATCTGCCAGTTATTGCTAAAGGAGTCACTCCCGGTGAAGGGATCTCGGTCCTTTCCTCATCGAATAAGGTGCAGGGTATATCATATATACCGCTGTGCAAAGCAAGAACTGTAGCTACCTGTTTTATTTTAAAATTCGATTCCACAACATCTTAGGTTTCTTGTCTTTCATTAATCACATTAATGAAGTCCCATCATTTAAATACCTAAACATCACAGATAGATATGACGTACACTTATGCCATCCGCATTCGCCTCGATGTCCCCTCGTGCACCGTTAGGTTAGGTAACTAACGACAGAGCAGGGCAGGGCTAGCGCGGGTGTAAAACATAAGTAACGTCTATATAATATATCATATATACTATATACTATATCCATCACAGAATCACATCACAGATATCGCAGCAGAATAAACATATGAAATATTGGATATACTAGGACGTCCGTGTTTTCAATACGAGCCAGTATAAAACACGGATTCCACGGTCGTGATGAATAGCCAATCCCACACCCTTAGACCCCTACGAGAGCGGCAAGCAACCCTGCCAATTCTAGGGTTAGGAGACCCGGACTCGACTCCTCGAGTTGGTCTCCCATTGGACCCCAGAACCCGGTTACTTGTGCTCCCCTCCTTTGGTCTATCCTAATGCGGAAAAGTAAATAATATACAAAATGTGACATCTTCCGCTACCTGGAAGTGCCCCAAATAAATGAATATTACATACAAGTTTTTACATGAATGAAAATGAAAAACACTCATCTCACATAAAAACCCCCCGGCTATTCGAACACGACGATCCAATATAACATATCCAGCAACACATAACATCACATGTCATCAACGTAAGTAAATATGCGCATCCCAATTGTCGTTGACATATAGCAACGAAACCGGCGATATCACATATTACACTTACGGTCACAGAGAAGAAAGTGTAAAACTACAACAATTGGAATCCGCAACTTCTTTAGACATCACATGCCTAATCAAATGAAATACTTAGACATCACATGCCTAACAGATATAAATCCCGCATTTTAGTCTCATTATCCAAAACTCTTTTCAATATCATGTAGGACTAAACTGCTAGATTTATAACATTCATTCAGTTATCTCATAACTGTTTGTGAATTCCAATTATTGTATCACATTTCAGATAAACAGAAAATGTTAAACTTTCCGATCGAACAGTCGAATACCCAAGTTTTCCCGATACAGCTCAACACATGAAATAAGTCTAACAATATTCAGTTCGTGCCTCAGTACCAACGGTCCAGCCGTAGAAGGGTCAAGCCAACGCCTCACATGTGGCACGCCGTACTGCCCCAAACCCGAAGGTTCAAAGGGCAGTTCAAGACGGTCACATAATCGAGTTAAGGTTTGTTGTCTTCTAGAGGGTCCATCGCGTTACTTGCACTACTTAGAACGTCGTTAAACTACGGAAAAATCCAACATTTGGAAATTTCCCGACAGGGGAAAAATTGGGTATTTATATCCGGTCGAACCTTTTAACATATTCTAAAATTTATCCGGAAAGCCACAAAGACGAAATTTGATAATCCGGTCGAAACACCAAAGCTCCAAAACACCCCAGAAAATTAAACTCTGGAATAAATATTAAAAATATCCATAAAACTCAGCTTCTGAAATAATCAATTACTGCACAAAGCAGGAGTGCTGACGTCATCATCCTGCCGCGGAACCGCCGCTTAAGGAGGCTTATGCCGCGGTTCCGCCGCAGGTTGCACTGTTCATGACTCAAATTTTGTGCCGCAATTCTTAGAATTTCTTCCTAAGTTTTCTGCATATTTTTAATTTTGAAAAAACCCAGTTTTTAAAAATTGTACAGAGAGCCGTTTTCGGGTTAGTTTTTTGGTTCGATCGGACTTCAAACGTCGTCGGGACTTCGCCTAAGGCTCTGGCTAGGCTCTGACACCAGTGAAAGGTTCCTAAGCACCCTATAGAGGTCTCACAAGGCATCGAACATGCCAATTTCAAAAAAATGGTGCCGAGAAACCCTAGACTACGGATCGTCGGCTAGATGTCTAGGCGAAAAACAAAACTAGTTAACAAATTAACTAAAGTTAAGATGCTACAACCTTTGCAGATCCGGATACCCACTTCCTTAGCTCCACGTGGGCGTCCTCTCACTGTCCATCTTGAACCTTGGACTCTCGCGACGGCTTCATCGGAGAAACGTGCGGAATAGGTCGTCGGCTTCGTGTCAAAGACGATCTACGTCGAGGCATCACAAGTTCAAGCTCCAACTTCACCAAGTTGTGAAACTTGTGAAGAAAACACCCAAAACTACTTGGCAAGAGGTAGAGGGTGAAGAAATAGGAGGTGGGTTCACTTTAGAATTGGATTTATCTCACTTTAGCTCAAGTTGCCATTGATGGACCATAAGCTTTTCTTGAAGAAGAAGATGAAGATAAAGAAAGAATATGATAAGTGTTGTTAAAAAAGAATAATAAAATCCAACACTTATCATGTTCTAAACTAGGTTAAGTGTAGAGAATAAACCATGGTAAATGGGAATGGTTAGGGTTAAGGATGATGACAAAATAATCACTTTAGTCAAAGCTTCATGAAGCTTCATGAAAGAAACCATTTTGTTATCATATATATTTATTTATCAAAAATAATAGATAAATAAATAAGTAAATAAATAAAAACCCTAACTATTATCATAACCATGGTTTAAGTCTTAACACAACACCAAACAACATGTATCATCAAACATGATACAAAGTAGTGCACAAAAGTATATCATATATACTTCTTGCACATCGAGTGAGAAAATCCATATAAAGTGAACCAGTACTAGCTAATGCAAAGTAATATATCAAATATATAATTATGCATTAAATCATTAAATCAACATTTGATTCAATGATCCGGTCATGTCGCACATAACCGACTAGAATCCAATGTATCGATTTATCGAATCAATGATTCGATAACTAGGTCATATCGAATATAACCAATCGAAACATATATCGCGAGAATGAAATGCGGTATCACATACACGCATTATTCTCGGTCCTGCACATATCTCATATGCGCTCCTATTTCGTTTCGCTTGAGCCAGGAAACCTCTGTGTAGGACTCTAAAGACTCGTCAATACGTCGGTAGCAGATGATGATCATATCAAGCATCCACAAGCCGCAAGCGGTCTGCTAAACGTAACGGCCATCCGGGTATTGAGCGATCAGAAGATCGACGAGCTAGCCCGCTCACACTCCTGTGAATCCAACCAGTAACACTTACCGTACAGTCCGGTCTGTTCGTCTGATACGTCGCATATCAAGTCTAGGGGTGGTAAGCGTCAGAACCCAATACTCGATAAGTCGTGCCGATGTGAGGCTCATAACGGGTCGAGAAACTACTGGTAACACTTACCAGCAAATCTCTGATCAGCCCTGGCCAGGGACTTCCCTGTTACGGCCAATCGAGCACAGCGCAACATCAACCCCCAATACCGGGAGAGACGAAACCCCTCCTATCGCTCATTGCCTCCATGTGACTCGGGACTGTACCCAAAGACCACCGTTTTGCACGCCCTCATGGACGTGGTAAGGTGGAGATCAAAGCACAGTGGGAATCACACAAGACTCTATGACGATCTCGGGTCTACAGACTAACCTGTATAAGTGTCACCTGAGAACTGCCATCTGACGTGAGGTATAATACCATCTGGGAGTTCTCGGCGAGTCCGTCCAGTGTACCCAGTCACCACTGAGCACCCGTACACCATCTCTGATGTCAAACACCAATGGATATGGGATCATCCATCGCCCATCTCATGGGTCGAGAAGCGTATACGCTAGTCTACTCTGGTATATCGATGCCCCGTCTCGATAAACCCACGACTAGGGACCTTGAAGGATGTACTTATGGACTACCATGTCCCCACTAGTATGATCTGCATCATAGTCCAGGTAGTCAAGTACACATCCTAAGGGCTTTACCAACATGTAACTATAAGACAGTTTAAAGAGACAAGTGTACATGTTAAGATAAAGAGTAACCAGATAGCATACTATCATATCGAGCAAGAAAGTCATCTCTATATATGTCCAAGCATCCAATATAATATACATCATCTGTACAATACTGGCCTCTAGGGCATACATACAACTAACAGTGACATCCACAATCGCGATCACACTCTTAAAGTAATGAGAAAAAGATTTGAGTGAAATCGGAATTGTGTGTCGTAGTGCAGTGTAATATTGAAACCCACCGTTGCCGGTCCCAAGTCCGGATGAGAAAGGGTGAGGGTTGTGGTAGGCTTGTGACAGCCAACGTAAAACTTTGTCACATTCTATGACATGAACTAGAATGAGAATATCGTTGGGGCATCTCCTACTCAGCGACGCGCTACATCGGATCCCGGGTGTAGTGTTAAATATGCAAGGGCTTGGTCGTCGTCCAGATGCGGCGCGCTACATCGGACCCTGGGTGTAGTGACAAATAAGCAAGGGTCGTCGTCCAGAGACGGCACGCTACATCGGACCCCGGGTGTAGTGACAAATAAGCAAGGGTCGTCGTCTACAGACGGCGCGCTACATCGGACCCCGGGTGTAGTGACAAATAAGCAAGGGTCGTCGTCCAGAGACGGCGCGCTACATCGGACCCCGGGTGTAGTGACAAATAAGCAAGGGTTTCATAGGATCCGTCTAGCTTCCTGGAATATAGGTTCCCTTACGGGTAGACTAATAGAATTAGTGGAGGTGATGATTAGGAGGAGAGTTGGTATTATGTGTTTGCAAGAAACTAAGTGGGTAGGTGAAAAGAGTAGAGTCATAGAGCCTTGGGGTTATAAGCTTTGGTATACGGGTAGAGATAAAAATCGTAATGGGGTAGGTATAATCATAGATAGACGGTTGCTTGAGGATGTAGTTGAGATTAGGAGAAAAGGTGATAGAATTTTACTGGTTAAGCTTATTCTAGGTGGAGAGATCTTTAATGTTATTAGTGCTTATGCACCATAGATAGGTCTTGATGACGCTAGTAAGCGTCTATTCTGGGAGGATTTAGACGAGGTGGTGCAAAGTATACCTAGTGGAGAGAAGTTATTTATTGGTGGTGATCTTAATGGGCATGTAGGTACTAGTCGTAGTGGGTTTGATACTATCCATGGAGGTTTTGGTTTCGGACAAAGGAATGAAGTAGGTGACTCGATTCTAGATTTTGCTTTATCTTATGACTTGATCTTAGCAAACACCTGGTTTAGGAAAAGAGAGTCCCACCTTATCACTTTTAGGAGCGGATCAAATGCTAGTCAAATAGACTTTTTTCTGACTAGAAGAATAGATAGAGGTTGTTGTATCGACTGTAAGGTAGTGCCAGGTGAGAGTGTAACTACTCAACATAGACTTTTAGTTCTAGATTTTCGATTTAGAAGAGAACCCAGGAAGATTAGACGTAAGGTAGAGCCTAAAATTAAATGGTGGCGATTGAAAGAAGGTAATCAAAAGGCTTTTATAGATCGTGTAGTACAAGAAGCGGATTGGCAGTCGGAAGATGATCCAGACAAAACATGGAACAAAATGGCTAGTTGTATCAAGAAAGTAGCTAGAGATCTACTTGGTGAGTCGAGAGGTGGTGCTCCACCATCTAAGGACATATCATGGTGGAATGAAGATGTAAAGGCTGCTATTAAAATTAAAAGAGATTCTTATAAAGATTTGAAGAAAAGTAGAGATGTGGAGAGATTTGAGAAGTACAAAATGGCTAAAAAGGAAGTTAAGAAAGCTGTTCGGGAAGCTAAATCTAAGGTCTACAAGGAGGTGTACAAGAAATTAGACACTAAAGAGGCTGCAAATGATATATACCGGATTGCTCGAATGCGGGAAAGGAAGACTAGAGACTTATGTGCGGTGAAGTGTGTCAAAAATGAAAATCAGAAGGTTTTAGTTCGAGATGAGGATATCAAGGAAAGATGGAGAGATTATTTTGACAAATTGTTCAATGAGAGCTTTACTAAGAATTTGGATGGACTTGTCATTCAATCTCAAGATATAAATCGTGATTTCATGCGTAAAATAAGACTTACTGAGGTTAAAGAAGTTTTGAACAGAATGGGTTTAAGAAAAGCGGTTGGTCCTGACGGGATTCCTATCGAGATTTGGAGATGCTTAGGAGAAATAGGCGTTAAATGGCTGACAGATCTGTTTAATAAGATTTGGCAGACAAAAAAGATGCCAAATGAATGGAGGAAAAGTATCCTTGTACCTATCTACAAGAATAAGGGTGACATTCAAAGTTGCTCAAACTACCGTGGAATAAAACTAATGTGTCACACCATGAAACTTTGGGAGAGAGTGATTGAACACAGGCTAAGGAAGGATATTAAGATAACAGAGAACCAATTTGGGTTCATGCCTGGACGATCGACGACAGAGGCGATCCATTTGCTTCGTCAACTTGTCGAGCGCTTTCGAGAGAGGAGAAGAGATTTGCATATGATATTTATTGATTTAGAAAAAGCGTACGACAAGGTACCTAGAGAGGTATTATGGGGGACAATGATGAAAAAGGGGGTCCCCGTCAAGTATATTGACATAATCAAGGATATGTACGACGGAGTAGTGGCAAATGTCAGAACTTGCGGTGGCTTAACAAGTGATTTTCCGATTACTATTGGTTTACATCAAGGATCTGCATTAAGTCCTTTCCTGTTTACCATCGTGATGGATGAGCTTACTAGAACTATCCAAGATGAGGTCCCTTGGTGTATGCTATTCGCTGATGATATTGTTCTAGTAAATGAGACGAAAGCAGGGTTTAATGCCAAATTGGAATTATGGAGACAAACATTGGAATCTCGAGGATTCAGATTGAGCAGGTCCAAGACAGCATATATGCACTGCAAATTTAGTAGCCATAGAAGTCAAAACCATATTGGTATAACATTGGAAGGGCAAGAGATATCACCGAGCGACCAGTTTAGATATCTAGGTTCCATCATCCAAAGGAATGGGGAGATCGATAGTGATGTTAATCAAAGGATCCAAGCTGGTTGGTTGAAATGGAGGAGTGCAACAGGGATTTTATGTGATCGTAACTTTCCGTTAAAATTGAAAGGGAAGTTTTATCGGAGCGCTATTCGGCCTGCCTTATTATATAGTACAGAATGCTGGGCTCCTAAGAAGCATCATACACAGAAGATGCACGTAGCGGAGATGCGCATGCTTCGTTGGATGTACGGTAACACTAGAAAAGACAAGGTGCGAAATGAGGATATTCGTGCAAAAGTTGGTGTAGCACCCGTGGAGGAGAAGATGCGGGAAAACCGGCTTAGATGGTTTGGTCATGTGCGACGCAGACCTATGGAAGCACCGGTTCGACGAATAGATACTCTCGATATGGGTAATGGCAAAAGGGCAAAAGGGAGACCGAAGAAAACATGGATGGAGGTGATACGAAACGATATGGTTGCCAAAGAACTCAATTAAGTATATTGTTCGATAGAAGTGAGTGGAGACAGAGGATTCATGTGCTGGACCCGGCGTGATTCTCATGTTGGTTCATGTAGCCTACCCCATATGCTTGGGATAAAAGGCTCAGTTGTTGTTGTTGTTGTTGTTGTAGTGCAGTGTAATATTGCAATTAACAATTTCGCTTTATGAGCAAAATTGTTAATTACATGTCGTTGCAACGGAGATCGGGAGCGAAGATCATGTTCTCAACACGAGTTATAAGGGGTTTGGTTTCGAAAGAGTCTTGCGAATGTTTTAAAAAAAATGAGAATGCAAAGGGGAAGGGATTTGCTAAGGAAACGAAGTTAGTGAAGGATATCAAGTTAACATAATTTACTCTCATTCTCTTGAATTCCTTCAACAAAAATGAACGAACTCCAAGAGTATAAACCATCAAACACTCATCATGCAGGTGATGGAGTATGATCTATCAAATGGTAGATGCCACGCATTTGGTGAAATAAAAACTCAATATAGGCTTGATCCGTTATGAGTATAAACCATCAAACATACACCATAACGGGTGATGGAGCATGGAATGTAGACGCCTAAATTCAAGTTTTAGTTGAGATGGATGATGCTAAACCAATACTTGGGTACGATATTAAGGGGCTTTGGTGGAATTGTTTGATGAGCTCGATGAGGAGGCATAGCCATTCTCTCATTCAAATGTGACACTTTAGAACCCTTAAAAACATTCCCAAGACTTGATCTAAGCTCTATCTTGATTAAGATTAATTAATCCCTACATAGATCGCATAATCATCTAGCCTCGCCACTCTCAGCAAGGACTAGAGAGGAAGATGTGTCTACTTGAAATCAATTAAAACAATTAAGATAGAATTTCACCATAATTACATAATCGAGAGAGAGAGAGAGAGAGAGAGAGAGAGAGAATTGGATCACTTAATTACCATTCACTCTCCTCATTTCCTCAATGTTCGGCACGATTTATTACATTTTAATACCGTTCATTTTCCTATCATTTTGTCAATAAACAATGTTATTTTATCTGTGTTTGCTCATTAGTACAGATTATAGGTACACAGGCAAAAATACTGGAAACGATACACAACATGAACAGAAACGACGGTTTTTAGGCAGAACTGCAAACGGGACAGAATACAGATCATATCAAATGGTTTTGCAACAAATAAAGTTATGTACAATAATATTTGATTTTTGGTCCAACATGATCAAGTGTGAACCATCATGTCAACAAGTGGGCATGAGCCATCATGAATCAAGTAGGCATGAGCCATCATGAGGCATTAAGTTGCAAACATCATCATGGTGCAAGCAAGTGGGTATGCAAGTGGATTGTGTGATAAAAAGAAGTGATGTGAAGTGTGAACACACACCCACTTGATCCTTTATCTGTACATTACTCCAGATTACACTCAGGTGTAAATTAAAAGAAATAGCAACCACAGAGAGATGCTCAAGAGACCAGAAGACCACAGATCAAAGATGGGCCCCACTATCCAAAATGAGGCTGCAAATTAATTCATCTTGGTCACAATTTGCGGCCAAGTTGGAGCCATTTTGGCTCGTCTAAGTTTGGTGGGTCCCTTGTTGTATATTTAGTCCACTTGTATATGCAACTTTTGATTTTGGGTTGTCGATAAATAGCAGATCTCAGATTTAGTTCTGTGTTGGATTTTGGAGTGAGAACTTGAGTGTGTAACATTTGATAGCTTCCTCTTCTTTTCTTTTTGAGTTTTCATTTGAGAGCTCCATTAAGAAGGTTGGGGTTGTTATCTAACCTGTAGCTCTAATCCATCCATTTTGTTAATAAAGAATTGCACCTGTTTCTATTTTCCCTACTTGTTTCATGTTCTTCATTTATCTTGTGTTTTGTTTTCTCTTTTAAGAAATGTTTGTGTAACTTTATGGTTGTGGTGATGGTGAGGATGTGAGATGAATGATTTTGCCTTCCTCCTTCCCTTGTTAATGTTTAATGTGCTTAATAGTGATTGTAACTTCAAGGTTGTCATGGCATTGGTTTGATATGATATTTTGATTTTATGGTTACCATGTAATCTCATCATATACCATACTCTCTCCAAGCTTCCATTGTGCAATGTTAAGGTCAAAATCACATTAGTGTTAAGATTGCTAAGTGTTAGATAGGGTATTTTGTTAACAAAGTTGATTGACACCCTTCTCATTTCATATACCCTATACTATCACAACTCACTTAGCCAGTTTAATACTAAACCACTTGCTCTCATATGCTAATTTGTGTATTTGTTGTTGATGTATGCTTGCTAACTCTTGTGATTAGCGTTGATACTTCAAGTATGGACATACAATAGGTAAGTGAGAACAAGAAGAATGCGTTTCATATCTTGCGTCGAATAACGATATCTTGATGATTTATGTTTTGTGAATGCCTTGACAAGCTATTCTTTACATCGGAATCAATACAAGGACGGAACAACTCATAATCAAGAGAGTGTCTAAGAATTCGCCACAACTCAACCATCCGAACCGGAGCCATAACCACTTTTCTTAACTTGTTCTCTATTTTCGTATTTTCTAATATCTGTGACAAAATCCAAATTCTTTCTTTTTGAACCTTTAACAACAATCTCTAATCACTAATTCCCTGTGGATCGACCCGTACTTGCCGGCTTGCTACTACGCGCCGGGCACTTGCGGTTTATAAATTTTAAAACGAGACCGAGCTCGCGTGCGCCGCATTTCCAAAACCATTTGTTTCAAAACTACAAAAGCGCGTGCGGATAAAGTCACAACGCTCAACAAATTACAACTACTTACAATTCGTCATCCTCGCTATCACTAAGAAACAATAATAGAATAAGAAGAAGAACATCATGAAAGCATAAGGCGTTTAAATGCAAAGAGAGAAAAGAGGAAAGAACACCCATGATCTTCAAATTTACCTTCAATTCAAGTCTTGATCCCTAATCTAATTACAATCTTTTATGGATTTTTGAAGTGGAAAAAAGAAAATTATCTAATCTAAGATCCAACCTCCATTGATAGCTATGAGGAAGCTAACAAGAGAGAAGGAAGAAGAAAACTATCTTAAAAATGAAAATTACAATTAAAACTCGAAATTAAAAGAGTGAAAAATTCTAGGCCCTTGATCCCTTCAAATCTGCTCCTTATATAGATTTGCCACCCGAGTTTCTAGAATTTTGAGGGCGTAACATTTTGATGAAGAGGCATGGGCCCAAATATGAGTCCAATCGGTTGTGACGAGACCGCGGAATCACGGTCCATATGAACTGTCCTGACAGCGGAACCACGATCGACTTGCATCCAAATGATCTTGAATTTGGTCTGGGTTCTTCTATTGTTATGTTGTTACTTTTTTTCAACCCTAGAAATTTTGCCATGTCATTTGTAACCTTGCACCAGAGGATGTATCCTGTATTTGACGATCGAACTCAGATGCGATGTTTTAATCCAAGATTCCGTCTTTTTGGCTTCTAGATCTGTTTTCTGTACTTAGGTAGCAGTCAATGATTAATAGCACTTACTTATATACAAAGGGGATAAGAATGGGTGAAATATAATACAATAATCCATGATGAACAAATACCCCTAGATCTAAGCTTTGTTCGCCTTCGAGCAAAGTCATATTATTCTAAAGAAATTTTTTTAGCACACTTTCGTAGGCAACATGATTGCGCTGAGCATGCGCAATAATACTTTAAACCACTAGGTTGCCCTAGAGGACGAGTGGTGTCTCATGAGGATTTTCAGCAGATTACACCCACAAAATCCTAAGTTAAACTAGTTTCATAGAGTTCACATTAAATTCTAGTCATAGAGTTTAGTATCAAGAATTAGAAACTTTATTCGTCTAAGGTAGAAACTTCAATCCTTATTTTTCACTTCTCTCTTATCAACTTAACTTAAGCTCCTATACACTTTTGTGCTCGTGCAAATTATCTCTTAGTTAATGTATTTCAATTCAAGGCTTTCATATCTCCATTTTATTTTATTTAAGCGACATGAAACAACACTTTTCTACGCGATCACTCGGGCTTGCTTAGGTCTGGATCAAGCGATTACTCCGTGTGTCTCGTTATTTAATCTTTGCTTCAATCCCTTGGCTTATTATTTTTTTTTTTATTTATATTTTTGCTCTTTTGGTGATGACTTCCAAACTAGATGGTTTTAGGACACCGGATGATGAAGCACCCCAATGACCAAGATACTCAAGTTGCCAAGTTTTCAAAACAAAGATTATACTTGGTTTTCCTACTGCTCTCTTGACGATGGATCCCAAACTAGTTGGTTTTAATCATCGGGGTTTAAAATCCCCCTACGGCCTTAAGAACTCAAGAAAACAAGCATTTTATTATATATATTTTAATTTTTTTTATTATAGGAGATATTTCAAGCCCATCCTTTATTCCTGAAACTTAAAGATTTAGTGTAAGTGTAGGTAAAAGTGTATATGTTGGATATAGTGCTGATTGGTTCGAAAGAGTGTGTTTGTAGTTAACCGCAATCAGAATGGTGTCGCGTGTAGCTAGACCGAGGTAAGTACGGGTCGTCCTCAGGGAAATGTTGAATCTTTTACTCTTACTTTAGATGTGTTGAGAAAGAGAGGAGGGATAAAGAATTTTGAAGAATGGTTTCTAGATCTATGTTAAGCAAGAATGCAAAAATATAGATCTATATTATTTTAGGGATGTAGTTAATATAATAAGGGGGCTTGTAGGGTTCGTTAGGATTCAGTAGTCATGGACGATTAATTAAAAGTTACCCTTTTTATCCTTTAATAGATTTAAAACTAGAACGACGGTGATGCGTGTAGATTAGGGTTTCTGGAAGGAAAAGGAATCCCACTCTTAACCCTTATCTCGACACGGAACTCCGTTCATATCTAGCCTTTACCAAAACAATCATTAATCTAATCTCTAATCGCGGTCTGAACTAACAAAGGATTGTTAGCGCACCCGATTAGGAGGTTAATGATTCTTTTGATAAAGATCATAAACTTTATAGGACTTAAAAAGGGTTTAGGGATGCTCATCATCCATTAGCTTACCCTAATCCTACGAACCCTAACAAGCGGAGAATTACTCATGCATGTTGGGAGAAAAAGAGATGGAAAGAAATTGCATAATTAAACTACAAAGAAATAGAATAAGAAAAAGAACAACCTTTATTAATCAACAATATTCATTACACTTTGATCCTTAGAAAATGATTACAAAGACTAGCTTGCTTCTCGATCTCTTCCAAGGGGGTAGACGAACAGTTGATGATCAGCCTGGATGCGTGAGCCGTCTTGGACTTCGTGATCGCATCGACTTGATGAATTTTCCAAGAGGCTCTCGGTCCCTATTTATAGTCCAAAGCCATAAGCTTTTGCTTCCAAATTTAGAATTTAACAGAAAAGATTATCCCAAAAAATTCTCAGCCTCTATCTCCAAAATACTGCGGCGGATCCGCGGCATCAAGGGGCTTGGGCCGCGGATCCGCGGCCTGATGATCATGGCCGTTGATCATTTTTCTGGGGCTGGCTCGTTGTGACATTTGGCGATCCTTGGAACCTTCAGAATTTGGAAATCTTCTCGTGGTTGCTTCCAGACTTGGTCTCCAAGTTTTGCTTTCTTAATTAGGCAAGTCTTCTTCAACAGCTTGATTTCCTTGATTTAAGACCTGAAAATTCTGCACAACTTAAATAATATTTAGTAGACTAAGTCTACTAGGATTGGGTAAATAATATTATATACATTTTCCTACCAAATGCTAATTATAATATATCAACACATGGTAAATAGAATGTTTACAGATAAACCCACATATGTATGATATATTATAATAAAGACCTTTTTTAATATGAAAATGGTAGGAAAAATGTAATAACAAATGTGCAGTTTTATCAACTGAACAAATACCCCCAAACTTATCTTTGATCGTCCCGAGAAAACTAGTTTATTCAAGAGAAGGAGAAAAAAGAAAGGAGAAAACTAAGCACACTTTTGTAGGCAAACATGATTGCACTGAGCACGTGCAACAAGCCGTTAAACCTCTAGGTGTCCCTAGAAGGAGGAGTGTTGTCTCCTGAGGGTTTTCAGCAGATTACACCCACAAAATCCTATAACAAAAGAGAGATGGTGAAATTTACATATAAAGATAAGAACCATAAAAGAAAGACTTTGAAAATAAGAGTTTCCTACTACACTAGCTTTTCAGTTGTTATGAGCCCTATCTTAATAGTCATAAAAAGATGTTAGAAATCACATTATCCCTCAATAAAACATCATATTTATTTTTCATTCCTACCTTTCGTCCAAACATTGATCGTATACCCCTACGTGTGTGAAATGGACATCCCTACGCTCGGAGAATTAAATTCAAGCTATCATGCTCTTGTCCATCTACCTCGGTACTTTTTAACTTGATGAATACTTAGGTTTGCTCACACCTTTTCATGCGACCATTAATACTTCTTGAGGTACTAACCGACCGATTACTCATGTGCCTGCTGATTAGGTGATAATATTTTCCTCGTCTTGCACCACCTAAGGCTTAGCAGTGACTCCCAGACCAGTTGGCCTTAGGGCACTAGGTGAAAAGGCACCCTCGCTATATTTTTTTATTGCTGCCTTGGCGATACAAAACAAGTGTTCATTTTTTTCTTTTCACCATTTTTATATTTTCTTCATTTTTTTATTTTTTCATTTCCTTCATACTTTGGCTTTTAGACAAGAGCATTTCAAGGTATCCTCTACTATCCCGAGTTTCAAGACGTGTGTAAGTGCATATAGTAGGGTATAAACATTCAAATGTTTGGCTTCCAGAATAGAAACTATTTTTCAGACTTATTTTTATCCTCAGATTAGTGACTTCCTTCATCTTACTAACCCTTGGGACAACAGCTCATAACTACTTATTACTAGTTCGTTTAAGAAAACTTCTAATTTTCATGGTTTTCTTAAACTATTCCTATCTTTCATATATAATTTTTCACTTTCTATTCTTTTATTATCAATTTTTTTTGTGCTTATATATAGTATAATGCAAAGTATGTGTAAATAAGCACAAACCTCCCCCAAACCTGTTTACAGCAGTGTCCTCACTGATGTCATCCGTTAAGCTCAAAAACCTGTAGACTTCGGAGGAAATTATTAATGGGGGAAATAATATATGCAAGTGAAATCCTCCCCCAAACTTATTTTTGGCTCACAATTTTGTAAAAATCATTTTCTTTCAAGAGCCAAAATATACCCCCCTTAAACTTTAGTTAAACAATGTTAAACTTTTAAAATCACACGAGGGGGGTAAGGTTATTGGTCAATGCCAAGCTTTGCAAAGACCGAAGGTCAACACCAACCATTCAAAGATTTTATCGATGAAGCACCAAGGTTGGTGGAAGAACATGTCACCTTTCGACGTGAAGAAGTGGGGAGGTGATAAGAGGTGTAATGGAAAAGGATTGCGTCTCAATTTGGAGAGACAACACGGTGATAGTAATGATGGATTACTCGCATTATCATGATTGTCCAAAAGAAGGGGTGGAAGTCCAATTTCTTCATCTTGGAGTTGATTCATCTCAACACCCGTGTCTTGTAAAAATGCGAGTTCGTCAGCGAAAATTTTCTCAAAGCTTTCATCGATACCCCGAAAAATAATGTCATCAGAAAAAATGGGGTGATCGTCAGACTCTATAAAAAGTTCCTTATCAGCGTTAGATGTTGATCCGGACAACTCGGTGGAAGAGTCCGTGTCAAGCAACAACATATGAAAAGAGTCAGAATTATGAGGTTGATCATATTCGCTACTGTCAACATTCATTAATTCGACAGAACACACATGAGCATATGGTTCGGAGGGTTCACTTCCCAACTTGTAAATGTTAAGCTCAATTGACTTCTTTCCAAAGGATAGGGTCATAGTGCCGTTTCTACAATTGATTACTGCGCTGGAAGTGGCTAAAAAGGGTCGACCGAGTATCACCGGGATTTGATTGCGTGGGTTTGCTATGGGTTGTGTATCAATAACGATAAAGTCCACAGGAAATATGAATTCCCCGACTTTAATTAACACATCCTCTAGCTCACCCCTAGGTTGGTTGATAGATCGATCGGCCATCTGAAGAGTGCAATGCGCAGGTTTTAACTCTCCGATCCCTAATTGCTCATAAACAGAATACAGAAGCAAGTTAACACTAGCACCTAAATCGAGTAGAGCACGATTGATATTTTTACCCCCAATAGAAATTGAAATTGTAGGACTTCCGGGTTCCTTTCGTTTCTTGGGTAGTTGTTGTGTAAAAGCTGTGCTCATATTACTCGCAAGGAAAACTTTTTTAGGTACTTGAACTTTTCTCTTCCTAGTGCACAAGTCCTTTAGGATTTTAGCATATGACGGAACTTGTTGAATAGCATCTAGGAGAGGAATGTTTATGTTAACTTGCTTAAAAATTTCCACAATCTTCTCCATTTGTGGACTTGGTCTGTTGCCCCTTAACCTGTTTGGATAAGGTGCTTGATCAATAAGTTTTGGGTCCAACGTTTGTGGAGAAGACTGTGGGGACGGATTCGATCCCAAAATTGGAGTGGGAATCAACTTAGATAGATTCGGCAAAATGTTCGAGCCTTGGGGAAAAAGGAGAATAGGCTCGGGTGAAGGTGGGAGATTAGACGAATTATGCGAAGAAGAAGAAGCTGGGGTATCATTGGTGTCACTATCATCACATTGCTCACCCACTCGGTTCTTCAGCACTTTTCCCGATCTCAACGTGGTAACAGCACTCACATTATAACTTTGTGAGTGGCCAGGATTAGGTATGGGTTGAGATGGGAGTTTCCCTTTCTCTCTCGCACTCATTGCGGCGTTTAACTGTGTGATTTGGTTTTCTATTGATTTAATACTCTCACCATGGGAGGCAGAGTTTTTCGTTATGGTATCAATAGAAGACTTCATCTCAGCTGACAATTGCATGAATTGTTTCATGAACAAATCCAAGGTTTGTGCAAGTGAGTTGTCAGTACCGGCCACTTGTGGTGTAGAAATGTTGGCCGGATTTTGGAAATTTTGTGACTGAAAGGGGGGTTGATTCTGTGGTTGTAGTTGCTGTGGAGGAGGTCTTTGATAATTGCTTTGTTGGTTTTGATTCCAAGCAAAGTTAGGATGATTCCTCCATCTTTGATTGTATGTGGAAGAATAAGGATCGTTTCTAGGTCGCTGCTGAAAAGCAGCATTAGTTTGCTCGTGACCTTGAAACGGTGCATTCATAGGACATTCTTCCGTTAAGTGTGAAGGATCCAAACAGCAACCACATACGGTCTTAGGAAGCGTGACCTGATTTAGGGAGAATGATGAGAATTTGTTATCAATAGCGTCGAGTTTCTTCTGTATCGCTGCCATTTCGGCTTTTACTGCGATAGAAACATCGAGCTGGTGAACACCTCCCCTAGATGAAGGTGGTCTTACACTTTCCCACTGCAAAGTGTGTTCAGCGAGGTCTTCCAGATACTTCCAAGCTTCACCGTCATCTTTAGACATGAAATTGCATTGACACATTGTTTCAAGCATCCGCTTTATCGCTGGATTAATGCCCTCATATATAATCCGACATAAATCCCATCTATTGATTCCATGATGAGGACATTGGACAAGCAGATCCTTGAAACGTTCAAAGCACTTCCAAAATGGTTCATTGGGAAGCTGGGTGAACTGGTTGATCTCGCTTCTAACACGGGCAGTCTTATGGATTGGGTAAAACTTCTTAAGAAATGCTATGACGAATTCATCCCAATTAGTGATAGAGTGTGCGGCAGTATTGTAAAGCCATTTTTCTGCCAAGTCGCACAGTGTGAATGGGAGAAGACGTAAGCGCATAGCATCTAAAGTCAATTGTGAAGTGCCCATCATTGCGCATACGTTTTCGAATTTGGTAATGAAAACGTATGCGTCTTCTGATTCAAGCTCGTGAAATTTGGGCAGCAGATTGATGTAGTGGGGTTTAATTTCGAAATTATTCCTGTTAGGTGGTGGAAGAGATAGACAAGTAGGAAGGGGACCACGAATAGGATAACATCTCTCTTGGAAAGAGATGCGCGGTGGATTCTGCGCACCTACGGACGGTGGCAACATGGTGTTATAATCTGATTGAGTGCCGTCCATCTCGGTCGTGTGTGGTGGTGGAAAAGAAGATGAAGAAGTACCGACTTCGGCGTCGATAGCAGGAACACGGACAAGACGGGCACTAGGATCCCGTGTCCAGCCGAGCATGTACTAAGTGGGTTTAGTGCAAGTGGCAGCGTGTGTATGATTTAAAATTGGCTTGTTTTGAAAAAAGTGGGACTCAAGACAAATCACTCTAAAATGCACAAGCAACCCTAGAATTAAGGTCACCTAGGTCCAGTCTCTAGACCGCTCCTAGACTTCCAAAGGACAAGCCGCAGGATAAATCCTCTACCGCCTCTTTACTACCCTTGTAGCCAGTTAAGTGCCAGGTGAGTGGGAGGCTCCCCACTACAAAAGTAGTGGTCCTAATTAAGTAACCACTCGCCTTGGACACACTTGCCTAGGCACTACAAAAGTAATGCGGATAAGCGATAGATTACCCACGACCTTCCTCTGTCCTTAATGAGCGCGACAGTCCTTAGAGTCAAGTCTAGATATTTTTTAAATTATTGTAGGGTTGATGCAGATGCTCGGTTTGTGATTTGTGGGGCTTAGGAAGGGTGATGAAATCCCCACCTAATCTTGATTTTGTCTTTGCCCCTTAAAGTCCGTATTAAAATATGCAAAACAAAACCAATCACAAAACTTTTGTAAAAAGATTTTTGAGCGGCGCTATTTTGCAAAGAATCCTGCAGAAAATAGATTTTATTGGATTTGAGAGGAGAGAGAAAGAGTTAAGAAAGATATCAGAGAAGTGTGAAACCCTAGATCTCCTGTTTTCTCATGTCCGTGACTCCAGATTCCCTCGCAAAATTCATACACAAATCGTTAAATATGCAATTTGCAGTTTTGTTTTAATAATGATATGAATCGTCTAAGAATTCAACACAAATAGTAAAAATAAAAAATTACGCACGTATCCCCGGCAACGACGCCATTTGATTGGTTCGAAAGAGTGTGTTTGTAGTTAACCGCAATCAGAACGGTGTCGCGTGTAGCTAGACCGAGGTGAGTACGGGTCGTACTCAGGGAAACGTTGAATCTTTTACTCTTACTTTAGATGTGTTGAGAAAGAGAGGAGGGATAAAGAATTTTGAAGAATGGTTTCTAGATCTACGTTAAGCAAGAATGCAAAAATATAGATCTAGATTATTTTAGGGATGCAGTTAATATAATAAGGGGGCTTGTAGGGTTCGTTAGGATTCAGTAGTCATGGACGATTAGTTAAAAGTTACCCTTTTTATCCTTTAATAGATTTAAAACTAGAACGACGGTGATGCGTGTAGATTAGGGTTTCTGGAGGGAAAAGGAATCCCACTCTTAACCCTTATCTCGACACGAAACTCCGTTCATATCTAGCCTTTACCAAAACAATCATTAATGTAATCTCTAATCGCGGTCGGAACTAACAAAGGATTGTTAGCGCGCTCGATTAGGAGGTTAATGATTCTTTTGATAAAGTTCATAAACTTTATAGGACTTAAAAAGGGTTTAGGGATGTTCATCATCCATTAGCCTACCCTAATCCTACGAACCCTAACAAGCGGAGAATTACTCACGCATGTTGGGAGAAAAAGAGATGGAAAGAAATTGCATAATTAAACTACGAAGAAATAGAATAAGAAAAAGAACAACCTTTATTAATCAACAATATTCATTACACTTTGATCCTTAGAAAATGATTACAAAGACTAGCTTGCTTCTCGGTCTCTTCCAAGGAGGTAGACGAACAGTTGATGATCAGCCTGGATGGGTGAGCCGTTTTGGACTTCGTGATCGCGTCGACTTGATGAATTTTCCAAGAGGCTTTCGGTCCCTATTTATAGTCCAAAGCCATAACCTTTTGCTTCCAAATTTAAAAGTTAACAGAAAAGATTATCCCAAAAAATTCTCAGCCTCTATCTCCAAAATACTGCGGCGGATCCGCGGCATCAAGGGGCTTGGGCCGCGGATCCGCGGCCTGATGATCATGGCCGTTGATCATTTTTCTGGGGCTGGCTCGTTGTGACATTTGGCAATCCTTGGAACCTTCAGAATTTGGAAATCTTCTCGTGGTTGCTTCCAGACTTGGTCTCCAAGTTTTGCTTTCTTAATTAGGCAAGTCTTCTTCAACAGCTTGATTTCCTTGATTTAAGACCTGAAAATTCTGCACAACTTAAATAATATTTAGTAGACTAAGTCTACTAGGATTGGGTAAATAATATTATATATATTTTCCTACCAAATGCTAATTATAATATATCAACACATGGTAAATAGAATGTTTACAGATAAACCCTCATATGTATGATATATTATAATAAAGACCTTTTTTAATATGAAAATGGTAGGAAAAATGTAATAACAAATGTGCAGTTTTATCAACTGAACAAGTGCCCTCAAGACAATTATTGTAATCACATGCAGGTGATTATTGCAATTGAGGGAGGACCTATACGGGTAGAATATTCTTACTCGAGATGATAACATGGTAGCTGGTTCATCCCTATCATCATGTACATGTATTATATGGCATTACAGATCACTATTACATGTTAATAGAGCCCTTAGAATTCCTGCTTGACTACCAGGGTTATTGTGGCGATCACACCTGTGAGAACTGGGTAATCTATAAGCAAATACTTAAATGTCCCTAGTCGTGGGAATATCGAGACTGGGCATCGATATTCTAGAGTAGACTAGTGTATATGTTTCTTGATCCCGATGAGGGGCGATGGCCGGTCTCACATCCTTTGATGTCAGTTAGTCACCAAAGATAGTATACAAGTGCTCATTGGGTTATGAGTTACACTGGACGGACTCGCCAGGAACATGCTAGATGGTATTATACCTATAGTCAGGTAGCAGTTTTCTGGTGACATGAGTATAGGTTAGTCTGTCGACCTCAGATCGTCATTTGTCTCATGTGAGTTCCCACCGTTCTTTGATTATTATCCTACCACGGCTCTACTGAGTCGTACAAACATGTTTTACTTGGGTACAGTCCCGAGCTACATGGAGGTAGTGAGCGGATCGTCGGGGATTCGTTTCTCTCGGTATTAAGGGTAGATGTCGCGCTGTGCATGAGTAGCCATCACCAGAAATCCTCGGCCGAGGTGGATGAAAATTACTGATTTGGATCAGTAGTTTCTTAGTGGGTGATGGGCTTTATACCGAAATGACTTATCGTATTATTAGGGGTTTGACTTCATCTACCCTCTAGACCCAATATGCGATACTCTTAGATGAACAAACCAGACTGTACGGAGACTGTCGCTTTCAGGCTCAGTAGGGATACAGATAAGTTTACTTGTCGGTCTTCCTTTCATTCAATACCTGGATAGCCGTTACGTATAGCTAGTGCCGCCGACGTACTAGTGGTTAAATCCACTGCCAGCGTATTGTCGAGCCTTTAAAGTCCCACACAAAGCATTTTCCCAGCTCAGGCGAAATGATGTAGTGTACGCATTTTGATACGTACTTGGTTCGATTAAAACACGTGCGTTTGTACACGTGCTTTTAATCGGACAGTTTTGTTAATACTATCCAGTTTGAAAGATAGCCAGGTTATTACATTTTGGATTAAATGTAAGCTAGTGTTATATATCTCTTTTATTATCTCTCTTTTCAGTATTCGTATTTTGACAGAATACAGTATTTATACGAATACGAGTATTTGTATAAATACGTGTATTTGTGTCTTGATATTAATACGGGTATTTTTATCATTCGTACAAATACGGGTATTCATATTTTATACGAATACGGTATTCATATTTTGATACGAATACGGGTGTATGTATTTGTAGCATATACTTATATTAGTGTATTTGTATATATTTATATATATATATATATACACATATATATGTATATGTGTACAATGAGGTGGCCTTTCTTTTTCTTCTTATCTCTTCTTGAATCTTTGTGAATGGTGTGGGCTTGTGACTCACCATGGTGAGTCACAACCCACTCATTTATAAAAGAAAAAGAAAAGAGAGGAAGAAAAAGAGTGATGTGGATTTTTCCATTAGCCATGCTTGCTTATCTACACCAAGTTTTCTTCTTCTCCTCTCTTGGTTTTTATTAGTGGAGAATTAGAAAAGAAAATAAGACATTAACTAGAGATTATCCATTGCATCTTCTAGTGATCAATTCTTAGAAAGTCTTAATCACTAATTGCTTCACTTGTGAAGCTAGAGCCTTAGTTAAGATTCCTTCGAGATGGATCATCTTCGGTAAGGAAGACCGACTCTTAAGCTCGTTCCTGATGACCTAAGGAGCTAAGGAAGTGGAAAGAAGACGAAAGACACGACTGCAAAGGTTGCTATTGTTGGATATAGTGCCCTCAAGGCAATTATTGCAATCGCAGGCAAGCGATTATAATGATTGAGGGAGGACCTATACAGGTAGAACAGTCTTACTCGAGATGATAGTATGCTATATAGTTTGTCACTATCATCATGTACATGCATTATGTGGTATTACAGATCACTATTACATGTTGATAGAGCCCATAGAATTCTTTCTTGACTACCAGTATTATGATGGCGATCATATACGTGGGAGCTGGGTGGTCCATAAGCACATCTTTAAATGTCCCTAGTCGAGGGAGTATCGAGACCGAACATCGATACTCCAGAGTAGACCAGTGTATACTTTTCGAGACCCCGACGAGGGGAGGTGGCCGGTCTCACAAGCCATTGGTGTCAGTTAGTCACCTAAGATAGTATACAGGTGCTCATTGGGTTATAAGTTACACTGGACGAACTTGCCAGGAACATGCTATATGGTATTATACCTATTGTCAGATAGCAGTTCTCAGGTGACATGAGTACAGGTTAGTCCGTCGACCTGAGATCGTCATTTGTCTCGTGTGAGTTCCCACTGTGCTTTGATTAATACTCTACCACGGCTCAAAGGAGTTGTGCAAACAGGTTTTAGTTGGGTACAGTCCCAAGCCACATGGAGGTAGTGAGCGGATCGTCGGGGATTTCTCTCTCCCGGTATTGGGGGTAGATATCGCACTGTGCACGGGTGGCCATCACTAGAAATCCTTGGCTAATGTGAACAAGAATTACAGATTTGGATCAGTAGTTTCTCAGTGGGTGATGGGCTTCACATCAACACGAAATATCGCGTTATTAGGGGTCTGACTTTATCCACTCCTAGACCCAATATGCGATACTCTTAGATGAACAGAACGGAATTTATGAAGATTGTCATAGACATGCTCAGTAGGGGTTCAGATGAGTTTTCTTGTCGGCCTTCCATTCACTCAATACCTGGGTAGCCGTTACGTACAGCTAGTTCCGCTGAAGTGTGCTGGGAACTTAGGCACACTAGCAAGCTAATTTTCGAAGATGGCAACATGGATTTCAAAATTTTCTAGTTTTCCAAAATTCCCGAAACCATGAATCGAACTAAATAGCTAGAACTTATATACAAAAACCTAGTGAGCTAAACTAATCTACTATGTGTAGAATACTCACATCCTCAAGCTTTCTTCAAGTGCTCCGGATTGCGGTTGTAGGCCGGTCTTCCTTTGCCGAAGATGATCCACCTGAGGGAAACGCTGCAGGTTCCAGCTTCTCCTAGCGAAGTAACCGATGCTCCAAGGTTGCTAGCAATGGAGAGTGAGGATGTAGGAATTTTTCACTATCTTTTTCTCTTATTTCTTATGCTCAAGTGAGCAACCAAAGAAGAAGGAGGAGGAGGTGAGGAAAACCAAGGCATGAGCAACCCGAGAAAGAAAATGAGCTAAGTGTAGAAGAGATCTCAAGCATGAAGAGTCAAGAGAGTATGAATGAATGACATGCAGAAAGAATGGCTCCTCATTTTTCTACCATGCAATAAATATCTCACACATTTTTACAAATAAACAATCAAAGGCCATACCTCTCTACATACCTCCAACCATGGTCATGCCATCTTACCCTCCACCTCATTTTCAAATGATTTTCTAAAAAGAAAATAATATAATGAGGTGTTCATCTTCTAGAAGACATTCCGTACAAATACGGAATACAATCCGGTATACGTATCGAAATACATATACGCGTATTCGTATAAAAATACGAATAGCCAAGAGAGAAAATGAATAGTGAACAATAATACTAGAATACATATATTAAATATATATATATATATATATATATAAATTATTAAATCAAAACTTGATTTAATAATCCGGTTTAATCCTAAGCCGCTAGTATTATCAACCGTTCGATTAAAATCTGTGTAGCCTGTACACATATTTAATCAGACACCTGTATGTACCAACAAACGCCATCTACATCATATTGCCTGAACCGTAAAAACCCTCTGTGTGGGACACTAAAGACTCGTCAATACGTTGGCAGTGGGTTTAACCACAAGTACGTCAGCGGCACTAGCTGTACGTAACGGCTACCCAGGTATTGAGCGAAAGGAAGGCCGGCGAGCAAACTCATCCATACCTCTACTGTGCCTGTCTGTGACAATCTCTGTACAGTCCGGTCTATTCGTCTGAGAGTATCACATATCGGGTTTAAGGGGTGGATAAAGACACACTCCTAATAACGCAATATTTCATGTCGGTGTGAAGCTCATCACCCACTGAGAAACTACTGATTCAAATCAGTAATTCTGTTCCACCTTGGCCAAGTATTTCTGGTGATGGCCACCCATGCACAGCGCGACATCAACCCCAATACCGGGAGAGACGAATCTTCGACGATCCGCTCACTGTCTCCATATGGCTCGGGACTGTACCCAACTAAAATCTGTTTGCACGACTCCTTTGAGCCGTGGTAGGGTAATAATCAAAGCATAGTGGGAACTCACATGAGACAAATGATGATCTCATGTCGACAGACTAACCTGTACTCATGTCACCTGAGAACTGCTATCTGACAATAGGTATAATACTATCTAGCATGTTCCTGGAAAGTTCGTCCAGTGTAACTCATAACCCAAGAAGCACCTGTATACTATCTTAGGTGACTAACTGACACCAATGGCTTGTGAGACCGGCCACCGCCCCTCGTCGGGGTCTCAAAAAGTATACACTAGTCTACTCCGGAGTATCGATGCCCAGTCTCGATACTCCCTCGACTAGGGACATTTAAGGATGTGCTTATAGACCACCCAGCTCCCACGTATATGATCGCCATCATAATGCTAGTAGTCAAGAAAGAATCATATGTGCTCTATCAACATGTAATAGTGATCTGTAATACCACATAATGCATGTACATGATGATAGATACAAACCAGATAATATACTATCATCTCGAGTAAGACTGTTCTACCTGTATAGGTTCTCCCTCAATCATCATAATCTCCTGCCTGCGATTACAATAATTTTCTTGAGGGCACTATAACCAACAATCTTCCACTTGCATTTCAGGCTAATTATTGCGGTGTTGCATACTCACAGCCCGTGTGATACCGAACACCCAACTTCTCTACTAATTAGTCTCGCAAAGCTTGTTTGCTAAACCATCGCGTTCAAGAAATAGCCTCCGTGAGTGGATCCGCTCCAATATTTCTATCTTTATCTCTTTATATCTCAATTTCGCGGAGAAAGACTATCTCTCGAAATCAGCGATACCTGTTTTTGAATTTTTCTGGATATCTGATGGGACCAAGTTCATAAATGAACTCCAAATCCAACAAAGTTCTTAGACCGTATCATTTACTGAATGTAATCAGTATCCTGCGCCATGCCTTCCTCAGTATCCGCTTAGACCACCTGTCCAACATACTGCTCCTCAGAAGAGAGTAAACTTTAACCCTAACGTCACTCTGTCATCCAGGTCTCCTTGGAAGCGTGAAATGATAATCGTCTCGTGAAGGAGGCTGCCATTACCATATACCAAGAACATCCTCTTATGTTCATAACTGCTTCCCAATGTTTCTCCAGGATTGGATTAATATATACGTATTGCAGCCAGTGCAAAAGCAATATCTGGTGTGGTACTTGATATCTCATGATTGACTCAATCGCCTAAGCAAGATACATGTCAATCATGTAAATCCTTCTCCTCATCAGTCTAGAAGACATCTCTTTAGAGAGGGTGACTCCATCACCTGCAGGTACACCACCATGCCAGGATTCATCCATTCTAAAACACTTTAGAATAGTGTCAAAGTACCCGAATTAGGACACTTCTTAAATCTAGATCTAAAACCATAGATCTAGTCATCAAAATCCCTGATATTTTATCTAGATCCTATGTAGAGAAACACCTTATGACAACCACAGTATAACCGATCGTAGTATGGGAAGATCACTTCCTATTAAGACTATGTCATCCAAATACCAGGACATCACTCCCTATTACCTTCTTGCCAGGTCCATCTGTTATTCTGATGAAGTCAAACTCTATGACTGTCACATCAAAAATAGATGATCTATCTCCGCTATACTTGCTTTAGTCTATAATTAGACATAAGCTACTTGCCCACCACTCTTCCGCTGCTCCCACTGACCACAACAACCCTCTAGAAGAGTCATATACACGTGCACTTCTAAAGCTAATTTAGAACGACGTTATACTCATCCACCTGCCAGATCTCATAGTCTAGGACAGCAGTAGAAGCAAGCTAGGGTCATCAAAACCCCCTGTCACCGTCTTTGAGGAGACCAAAGTACCTCTCGGGTGGCTGAGATTACCCACCAAATCTGCGGAGTGTTTAATGGATTGTTGAATTCAATTGAATTTTTAGGTTCTACTAAATTTTCAGTAACCGTTTGTTGTTCTGGAATCACTTCCAGTTCTACCATACTCCCACTAATGTTTTCTGAAAAGAATTTATTTTACTAAAATGGGTGGCGAGTAAAGAACAATATAACTATTGATCGTCCAAATGGTAGAATGTTAACCCTCGTCAAAACCCGGGATAACCCACGAACTGCCATTACTGAAACGTGCCTTGAGTTTATCCAGATTCTGGTTTTAAGCATAAGCCGGACTACTCCATATACCTTAACATCGTTAATATATGAATCCATTCTATATCCAATATAGAAACAAAGGCACTAATGTAATTGGAACCAGATTAAAAAATCAAGCAACTGTTTCCAGTGCATATCGACTAAATGGAAGAAGTCCATGCAACATTACTCATCAAGGAGCACACCCACGGATGAGTAACCTGAAAGAGAAGCAAGTTCTCAAATATATTACTTATGATGGAATACCTAGCATAAGTATCTACAACTTCGATCACCTCGAAGAATCCTGATACTTGCAACATATGGTTCTCTACTTTATTCTTATTCCTATAACTTCTCAAAATTTAGACCTTATATTTCAACGAAATGCGTGTCTAAAACTAGATAAGTCATGAGTAAACGGAATATAGTACGAGTACAAACCCCTTTGTCCTAGTGAACATTGGACAACATACAATACTTTGCATAAGTACTCTGAGTTTAATAACTCAAACCCTGTGCGTCGTAGGTTGAAAACTGTGCTATGGTTAAGAATAATTACACCGTTGTTGAATGCACCTTACCTAATCATCAACTGAAATAGGTAAATGTCATAAACATAATTTCAAAAAATTATATCTCACTTTATAAATAAACGTACAGATATATCAGTTTGAAATTGGTGCATAACAACGGATATTCAAAACCAAAAATTTGTCGTTAGGCAAAACCAAGGTGATTTCCCCAAATGTCACCAATTACAAAGAATTCTGATATCGAGGATATAATCACCCAATTCCCAATATCTTACTCCCACTCAGTATCTGTAGCACCATACAGATGTGAGAATCAAGTCTGGTAAATACATACCCTGAAGTCAGAATCTAATTGGGAAAACAGTTTTCAATTAACACCGCACAGTAAAACTGAAACATGAAAATGTTTCAAAGGGGTGGCCGGGTATTCTTAGTAATGCCTCTTCCACTATCCAGATTCATGACAGTAGTCGCAATTTCCTTGCCCCCACTCCAATCCATTTATATGTCTTTATTTCTTACCTTCTGTACACCATACTTAGGCTAATTGGCTTTCTTCCTTCCCTACCTTTCGGCACCAGCCTAAAATTTGGAAGAAGACTATCCAATAAGCGTAATAGGTGTACTCTCCTAATACTAGGAGCCCTCACAACCTGAGAGAAGGAAAAAAGAAAAGACAACCAAATAATTCTATTCAATTTCTCCAGAACCGAAATCCATCATCGAACAGAAACAAGTTTCATCAAGTTCGTATGTAACTATACGATGGCATACCCAATCATATGGATCTTCGTAGTGATACGGAGTGTTCTGGAGAAATGCAAAGTGGAAGTAGGATTTGCAGGGATATATGCGTCTTTGTCGTGAATCATGACAGTGGTCACAATTTACTTTGCACCCACTCCAATCCCTTTATATGTCTTTACTTCTTACCTTATGTACACCACACTTAGGCTAATTGGTTTTCTACTTTCCTTACCTTTCGGCACCTTCCTGAGGTTTGGAAGAAGATTATCCAATAAGTGTAATAGGTGTACTCTCCAAATACTAGGAGCTCTCGCAACTTGAGAGAAGGTAAAGAGAAAAGACAACCGAGTAATCCTATTCAATTTCTCCAGAACTGGAATCCATCCTCGAACAGAAACAAGTTTCTTCGAGTTCGTGTGTAACTATACGATGGAATATCTGTAAGTCGATGTAGTACACCCCAGTACTTATGGGGAGGCGGAATTTACAAAAACAATCAAGTTTAAACAACGAACATCGACTAACCGCTTGAATCGAAGCTAAACTCTAAATAACCGTATTCTATGAGTTTCTTTACATAAGTGATTAGGGATTATACCTAATGAACCGGTCCTTCTTCTTTATGTCCTCCTTGGTTCTCCTCGGCCTTCTCTAGGTAGTAGACGATCCACCCGAGAGCGAAACTCCAAGCTAAACCTCTAACTTGAGGTAACTAATCAACTTTGATTGCTAATCAAAGATGAGAGAATGATATAGAGTGTAGGTTATGGATTGTTTAGTCTAACTAAACCTTTGTTCTCAACACATGAGGATTAAGGTTAGTATCTTGAAGATGAGAGCTTGAGGAGAGAGAATGTGTGATATGATAATGAGAGAAGAGAGAGAGTGTATCATAATATTATGAAGCATTCTTATTTTCAATAAATCAATAAAGGAAATGAATAAGCATGCTTCACAAAATATCTTGTGATGATTCATTAACATGAGTCATTAAGCAATAAATGTGCATTAATGAAGTGAATGAATCACCACTATGACTCACTCTCTTTCCAAAACAAACCTCCTTAGTCACATCTTCTAGAAGCTTCTCGAGAAATTACGAGAACGCCCCCCCGATCCGTAAAAATACGGAAAAACTTTAGACTGTAAAAATCCAATAACCGGATACCAGTAACTGGCTTAAACCAAAGCCGACTGATAAAATCTGTCCGAAAGTCGTACGCGCGTAAACGCACGTATGCGTCCGAACCCTTTGTCGCAAAACCATGCAACCTCTATATCGTTTCGCCTGGAGTAGGAAACTCTCTGTGTGGGACTCTAGAGACTCGACTACTACGCTGGCAGTGGGTTTAACCACAGACCGCAAGCGGCACTAGCTGTACGTAACGGTCCCCAGGTAGTTGTCGATAAGAAGGCCGATGAGTAAACCCATCCGAACTCCTACTGAGTCTGATGTGACAATCTCCATACAGTCCGGTCCGTTCGTCCATGACTATCGCATATCGGGCCTAGGGGGGCGGCAAGCGTCAGTCCCCTAATAGCGGTATAAGTCGTGTCGGAGTGAAGCCCATTACACCCTGAGAAACTGCTGGAACCTACCAGCAAATCTCGCTTGCCCTGGCCAGGGACTTTGCGTAATGGCTCTCTGACACAGCACGATATCTACTCCCAATACCGGGAGGGACGAATCCTGTCTAACCGCCACTGCCTCCAAGTGCTCGGGACTGCACCCAACTGCTACCTGTTTGCACGACTCCTTTGAGCCGTGGTAGGGTAGCAATCTAAGAACAGTGGGACACACTCGAGGCGAAGTAGCAGTGTCAAGTCTGCGGACTACGCTGTACTCATGTCACCTGGGAACTGTTCACTGACGACTGGTATCAAACCAACCAACAGTTCCCTGTGAGTCCTGTCCGGTGTACCCGTAACCTAACGAGCACCTGTATACTATCTCCAGTACGACGTACTGACGGCTGTGGGACAGACCATCTCCCCAACTGGGATGAGAAGCGTACACACCAGTCTACTCCGGAGTATCGATGCTCTGTCTCGATAATCCAACGACCGGGGACCTGAATAAGGATGTGCTTGTAGACTACCCAGCCCCCACTAGTATGACTGCCATCACAACGCTGGTAGACAAGCAAGATCCTAAGAGCTCTATCAATACGTACACTCACATATTAAGATAGAAAAACCAAGTAGCATACTACCATGTTTAGCAAGACTGTTATATACATGTGAATATCCCAAGCTTCCATTAAGTAATATACAAGCTAGTATGATACAGTAATGGCCTTCTAGGGCATAAACACTAACAATCTCCCACTTGCACTAGGGCCATGTACTGGCATATCGCAGACCAATGATCTCGAGTAGCCTCTCGAACTGAATCTGAGGAAGGGCCTTCGTGAATGGATCAGCAAAGTTCTCTTCTGAAGCAACTCTCCGAACCTCGATCTCCTGACGATCAATGATCTCCCTGATCAGGTGATACCGCCTCAAGATGTGTCTGGACTTCTGATGGGACCTTGGTTCCTTCGCTAAAGCTATAGCTCCGTTGTTGTCGCAATACAGAGGTATTGGATCAACTATGGTAGGAACCACCTGAAGTTCTGTTAGGAACTTCTTCATCCAGACTGCTTCTTTTGCGGCATCGCAAGCAGCTATATACTCCGCTTCCATCGTCGAGTCAGCAACGGTGTCCTGCTTGGAGCTCTTCCAGCACACCGCCCCTCCATTGAGGGTAAAGACATAACCCGACATGGACTTGGAATCGTCCTTATCACTCTGGAAGCCGGAATCAGCAAAGGCCTCCAACCTGAGGTCTTTTCCGCCGTAAACCAAGAACATCTCCTTAGTCCTCCTCAGGTACTTGAGAATGTTCTTTACTGCTATCCAGTGTTTCTCCCCTGGGTCTGACTGATACCGGCTTACCACGCTCAGTGCGTAAGCTACATCTGGTCTGGTACACAACATCGCATACATTATAGAGCCTACCGCAGAAGCGTAGGGTATAATAGACATGCGTTCCCTTTCCAAATCAGTCTTGGGAGACATCTCTTTGGAGAGGGTGATTCCGTGACAAGCCGGTAGATTACCGCGCTTAGAATCTTCCATACTGAATCTTTTCAGTACAGTGTCGATATACCTGGACTGCGAAAGTCCCAACATCCTCTTGGATCTATCACGATAGATCCGGATCCCCAGAATGTAAGAGGCATCACCCAGGTCTTTCATGGAGAACCTGTGTGACAAGAATCCTTTGACAGATTGTAGCATAGGAATGTCATTTCCTATCAATAGAATGTCATCCACGTACAAGACGAGGAATACGACACTTCTGGCCACAACTTTACTATATATGCACGGTTCATCTGGATTTTTGATAAAGTCATATTCTTTGACTGTCTCATCAAAACAGATGTTCCAACTCCGCGATGCCTGCTTTAGTCCATAAATAGACTTAAGCAGCTTGCATACTTTCCCGCTGCTCCCACTCTGATTGAAACCTTCTGGCTGATCCATATAGACGCTCTCTTCTAAATTTCCATTCAGAAAAGCCGTCTTTACGTCCATCTGCCAGATTTCATAATCATGGAAGGCAGCAATAGCAAGAAGGACCCGAATGGATTTGAGCATAGCCACTGGAGAAAAAGTTTCGTCATAGTCCAAACCAGGTCTTTGACGAAAACCCTTTGCAACAAGTCTAGCCTTATAGGTTTCCACCTGTCCATCTACACCAATCTTTTTCTTGAAGATCCATTTGCATCCTATGGGTTTTACCCCATCTGGAGCAAAGTCCAAAGTCCATACTTTGTTGGTGTACATGGACTCCATTTCGGTCCGCATTGCATCTAGCCATCGTACCGAGTCGCCGCTCTGGATGGCCTGCCTGAAGTCAGTAGGTTCATCATCATCTATGATGCAATCCTCTCTATCCCCATCTATGAGAAAACCGTAGTATCTCTCAGGCGGACGAGACGGCCTACTACTCCTGCGGAGGGGTGCGGGAATGTTCTGTTCTTCTTGAACCTCTGGTTCTACCAAACTTTCAGTAGCAGTTTGTGGTTCTGGAATTTCTTCCAGTTCTACTACGCTCCCACTCTTCTGATTTTCCAAAAATTCAGTTTCTAAGAAGCGGGCATGACGAGAAACAAAAACCTTTTGTTCCTCTGCGTAATAGAAATAATATCCCATAGAGTTCTTTGGATATCCCACAAACTTACACTCTACTGAGCGTGCCTCGAGCTTGTCCACATGCTGCTTTTTAACAAAAGCTGGACATCCCCATGTTTTCAGGTACTGAAGACAGGGTTTCTTCCCACTCCATATCTGATATGGTGTGGTAGGCACAGTCTTGGTTGGAACTTTGTTCAAAAGATATGCCGCCGATTCTAGCGCATAACCCCAGAAAGATCGCGGTAACTCAGCATTACTCATCATGGATCGTACCATATCCAATAGGGTTCGATTCCGTCTCTCCGATACACCGTTGTGCTGTGGAGTGTATGGAGGAGTAAGCTGAGAGAGAATTCCTTTCTCTTTTAGGTAACCTAGGAACTCGGCACTCAAGTATTCACCACCTCGATCAGATCTAAGTGTCTTTATACTTTTGCCGGTTTGGTTTTCTACTTCATTCTTATACTCTTGGAATTTCTCAAAAGCCTCGGATTTATGTTTCATCAGATAAATGAATCCGTATCTTGAGTAATCATCCGTGAAAGTAATGAAATAGGAAAAACCACCTCTCGCATGTGTAGACATTGGACCGCATACATCGCTGTGTATGAGTCCTAAGAGCTCGCTCGCTCTTACTCCTTGTCCAGTGAATGGAGTCTTTGTCATCTTTCCTTTGAGACAAGATTGACAAGTGTCATAAGTTTGATATTCGAACGTGTCCAAATATCCTTCTCTATGCAACTTAGTCAACCTTCTCTCATTGATGTGACCCAGTCTACAATGCCATAAGAAAGCTTTATTTAAATCTGGAGACTTTCTTTTTAGTGTGTTCTGGACATTGAAAATTTGGAGTTGGTTTAACACATATATTCCGTTATTTAGAGTACCGGACCCAATCAAACCATGATTAAGGTGGATGTTGACAACATCTCTTACAAACGTGAAATCATAACCTTTATTTGATAACAAGGAAACTGATATGATATTACACGTTAAGCTGGGTACAAAATAACAGTTATGTAAAACCAAAATGTGTCCACTCGTCAATCCTAGGTGATAATCCCCGACGGACGCAGCTCCCACGCTAGCTCCGTTAGCAACCCTGAGGATCATATCACCTTCCTTCAGCACTCTACGGTTTCTCAGTGCCTGCAATGAATTGCAAATATGAGATCCTGACCCGGTATCCAATACCCAGGAAGTAGAGTTGATTGACAGACAATTCTCAATTACAAACACACCTGAAGTCGAAGCCACAGCCTGCTTCGGTTCCTGGTTCTTGGCGTTCCACGCCTTGCAATCCTTCTTCCAGTGCCCTTTCCTGTGACAATGGAAGCACTCATCCAGGCCAACTACCGGTGCTGCTTTCTTTTGCTTTCCCTTCCCTCTCACCTTACTAACACCTCCTCTAGGTTTGGGTGCGGCCTTCTTCTTCCTTCCTTTGGCCCTAGCCTTGGACCCGGAAGAAGATGAACCGCCAACAAACATAGCGGGTGTTTCCCTTGCCTTCTGCAAGGTGCCCTCTGCACTCCTTAACATGTTCAGGAGTTCCGCAAGTTCAACTTCTTTTCCTTGAAGATTGAAGTTGAGGATAAACTGGGCGTAGGTGGGAGGAAGGGACTGGAGAACAAGGTCTGTATAGAGCTCATTATCCAAAGTTGTCCCAAGGTCCGCGAGCTCTTCAATATAGCCGATCATCTGTAGGACATGTTCACCTACCGATGACCCGACAGCCAACCTCGCTCGAAACAATTTCTTTGAGGTCTCGTATCTTGCTATACGAGATTGCTCTCCATAAAGTTCCTTTGTATGGAGAAATATGCCATCTAAGGACATATCCTCGTGCCTCCTCTGATGTTCATTATTCATCGAGGCAAGCACGATGCACTTGGCTCTCGCGCAATCTAAATCCCAGGTTTTGCGGATTTCCTTATCCGCATTACTGGATTTGGGACCAGGGACAGCAGGTGCCGTAGCGGTGAGGATGTACCCCAATTTGTCGTAGGTCAAGGCCATCTTGACATTCCGCAGCCAATCTTTATAGTTTGGCCCTGTCAGTATATTTTTCTCTAAAAGTAACTTAAGTCCAGTCATTTTCAGGGTCGCTGCAATTAGGAGAGAGAGAAGAAAACTCTTTAGCATGATGCTCTTGCAAGTTTAGAGTGGTTTTTAGTTTATCTAAACTGGATGGCTCCCACTGTTTCTCGAATCCTTCCTCAAACCATAAAAGAAGAATTAGCCAAGACTATTCTCACCGTACAATACTTGCTTAACCGTTCAGCCAGGCCGGTGTCGATACTTCGAGGGAGGTTTTCCAACGCTTTCGCGAAGTTCCTTAATTAAAGAACCTCTTTTCTCTGGGGGCGTAACCCCGCTGACACTTTTCTGGACACCTACTAGGTTTATAGCATTGATCGTTAAGCGACGAATATCCTGATAAGTAGCATATACTCACAGTAGGATCGGGATCCAAATATCATCGTATGATAATGTTGAAGGAATCCTACCAACATTCATCAAACTCCAAATGGTATGCATCTCTTTGCAAATTTCAGTTTCTTTAGAAATTCCCGATATAAGTTTTTACCCCATGCTCTTATGACCTTGACGAAAGCCAACAAATCATAAGTCACATGTCAAGTTCTGCCCATCATTATCTTGTTAATTTGAACCCACCCGTATATACCCTTGACGAAAGCCAACAAGGTAATGCGACTGTCCCAAACCAACACATCTATCTATGTAACAAATGAATACCCCAGCAGCTACCAAACACTATGTCTTGACGAAAGCCAACAAACATAGCTTGAATACTACTGACTATCCATAAGAAATGACGGAGGGCTACGACTGGTTTTGGCGAAACCGTGAACGTAGTGAACTTGATATAACCGAAGGAACCTGATAGCTTTTTAAAAGGAGTGGTTAAATCTCCGCATTTAAAATTATCTGTTTTAAAAATAACCGAGTGGTTTCTTTTAAATTGTTCCAACGATTTAAACTTTGGTTTGTTTTACTTTGCATTACAGATAATGCGTCCCATCATTAACCTATCATTGCAGAAAACAACGAAAATACAACGTCCTCTTATGCCATCCGCATTCGCCACGGGGTCCCGTCATCACTCGTTAGGTTACTTAACTAACGACAGAGCGGGGGCTGGGCTAGCGCGGGTGTAAAACATAAGCGACGTCTAAATAGCTATCATAATATAGATATTTTACATTCGTCTGACGCAATGATATTCATTCCAGAACACAGATAAACAATATTGGATTTGCAAGCAATCTGTATTTCTTTTGAGCCTGCAAGAAAAGACAGATTACACAGTTGTGATGAATAGCCATTTACCCCACCCTCGACCCCTACGGGTACGGCAAACTACCCACCCGGCAGTTTGTGTACCCCACCTTGGGTCAGTCCTAGGAGCAAAAACAGTAAAATGAAATAATACAACGGTGGCTACAACCGCAACCTGGAAGTGCCCCGCGAAAATAATATTACAACAAATTACATTTACAACAAATGAATTATCCAATAACCCATTGCTAACCCCGGCTATACACCACAACAGTCCAATACAGTTTATATGCACAAACAGTTATAACCATTTCAGAAATGTGCAACCCCCTGCCAACCGACATACTAGCAGTTGGGGGAGGTTTACGAACACATCAAACAATCACAGATATAATCCAATACGCAAATACTGTATTTTTCGATCGAATAAACAACTTCAATATTGCTCCAAAATCTGCTCTGTTAAACAGTAACCTGAGCAATAATTAAATATTCCAGAAAACCCCAAATGTCACAGGGGACCCACACAAGAAAGACGAGTCCATGACTCGGCCAAAGCGCCGCGGAAGCGCGGCAGATCCCACCGATCCGCCGCGGTTCCGCGGCCGAGTTGCCGATTCATGGGCTCGAATTTCTTGGGTGTTCTCCTGGACCCCTTTCTAGCTCTCTGAACACTCCAGAAAAATTTTATGACTTCATTTTCAGTTCGACAGAAACTATACAGAATTAGGGTTTTCCGGGTTGGTTTTTTCGTTCGAAATTCGTACAAATTTGCGATTAAGTTATTTAGTGTTTAGCGAGGCTCTGATACCACTGTAAGTCGATGTAGTACACCCCAGTACTTATGGGGAGGCGGAATTTACAAAAACAATCAAGTTTAAACAACGAACATCGACTAACCGCTTGAATCGAAGCTAAACTCTAAATAACCGTATTCTATGAGTTTCTTTACATAAGTGATTAGGGATTATACCTAATGAACCGGTCCTTCTTCTTTATGTCCTCCTTGGTTCTCCTCGGCCTTCTCTAGGTAGTAGACGATCCACCCGAGAGCGAAACTCCAAGCTAAACCTCTAACTTGAGGTAACTAATCAACTTTGATTGCTAATCAAAGATGAGAGAATGATATAGAGTGTAGGTTATGGATTGTTTAGTCTAACTAAACCTTTGTTCTCAACACATGAGGATTAAGGTTAGTATCTTGAAGATGAGAGCTTGAGGAGAGAGAATGTGTGATATGATAATGAGAGAAGAGAGAGAGTGTATCATAATATTATGAAGCATTCTTATTTTCAATAAATCAATAAAGGAAATGAATAAGCATGCTTCACAAAATATCTTGTGATGATTCATTAACATGAGTCATTAAGCAATAAATGTGCATTAATGAAGTGAATGAATCACCACTATGACTCACTCTCTTTCCAAAACAAACCTCCTTAGTCACATCTTCTAGAAGCTTCTCGAGAAATTACGAGAACGCCCCCCCGATCCGTAAAAATACGGAAAAACTTTAGACTGTAAAAATCCAATAACCGGATACCAGTAACTGGCTTAAACCAAAGCCGACTGATAAAATCTGTCCGAAAGTCGTACGCGCGTAAACGCACGTATGCGTCCGAACCCTTTGTCGCAAAACCATGCAACCTCTATATCGTTTCGCCTGGAGTAGGAAACTCTCTGTGTGGGACTCTAGAGACTCGACTACTACGCTGGCAGTGGGTTTAACCACAGACCGCAAGCGGCACTAGCTGTACGTAACGGTCCCCAGGTAGTTGTCGATAAGAAGGCCGATGAGTAAACCCATCCGAACTCCTACTGAGTCTGATGTGACAATCTCCATACAGTCCGGTCCGTTCGTCCATGACTATCGCATATCGGGCCTAGGGGGGCGGCAAGCGTCAGTCCCCTAATAGCGGTATAAGTCGTGTCGGAGTGAAGCCCATTACACCCTGAGAAACTGCTGGAACCTACCAGCAAATCTCGCTTGCCCTGGCCAGGGACTTTGCGTAATGGCTCTCTGACACAGCACGATATCTACTCCCAATACCGGGAGGGACGAATCCTGTCTAACCGCCACTGCCTCCAAGTGCTCGGGACTGCACCCAACTGCTACCTGTTTGCACGACTCCTTTGAGCCGTGGTAGGGTAGCAATCTAAGAACAGTGGGACACACTCGAGGCGAAGTAGCAGTGTCAAGTCTGCGGACTACGCTGTACTCATGTCACCTGGGAACTGTTCACTGACGACTGGTATCAAACCAACCAACAGTTCCCTGTGAGTCCTGTCCGGTGTACCCGTAACCTAACGAGCACCTGTATACTATCTCCAGTACGACGTACTGACGGCTGTGGGACAGACCATCTCCCCAACTGGGATGAGAAGCGTACACACCAGTCTACTCCGGAGTATCGATGCTCTGTCTCGATAATCCAACGACCGGGGACCTGAATAAGGATGTGCTTGTAGACTACCCAGCCCCCACTAGTATGACTGCCATCACAACGCTGGTAGACAAGCAAGATCCTAAGAGCTCTATCAATACGTACACTCACATATTAAGATAGAAAAACCAAGTAGCATACTACCATGTTTAGCAAGACTGTTATATACATGTGAATATCCCAAGCTTCCATTAAGTAATATACAAGCTAGTATGATACAGTAATGGCCTTCTAGGGCATAAACACTAACAATATCCAAGCGATATGGATCTTCATAGTGATATGGAGTGTTATGGAGTGTTATGGAGAAATGCAAAGGGAAAGTAGGAGTGGCAAGGATATATGCGATTTCGTCGTGAATAATGACAATCCAAAATCAAAAATGTGTAAGAAGGTTCGATTAACTTGGTTCAAGAGTTTTAGTTTAAACTCAGGTCATGGTCGCTTCCAAAGAGAGAGAGAGAGAGAAAAGAAACACTCAGCATGCACTTTAACCTAGATTAGATTGGTTAATTACTTTATCTAATCAGGATGGATCCCACTGTTTCCTCGAATTCTTCTTCAAACTCTAAATGGAGAATTAGTCAGGATCATCTGAAAATCACCTGAGGAGTAACACCTACTCATCAATGGGAATCGGGACTCAACTATCATCGTATGATAACTTGATGGAAGTCACTCAAGTCACCAAACTCTAGAAGGTATGCGCATGCCTGGCAAGTTTCCTTTATATTTGAAACTCCCGATATAGTTTTTGCCCCGAGCGCTTATAACCTTGATGAAGGTCAAAAAATCATAAGTCGCAAGTCAAGTTCAACCCGTCATTATCCAGATTAATCTAGACCCATTCGTACAAGCCCTTAGCGAAGGTCAAAACAGCTGTACGCCTGTCCTAGATTAATGCATCTATCTATGCTACAGATAAGCACCCACTAGCTACCAAACACTTTGCTTTGGCAAGGGTCAAAACACATAGCATGAAAACTAGTAGATACCTATCTAAAATGACGGAGGGCTACAGTTGGTTTTTGGCGAAAAATCTTTAACGTAATGAACTTGATATCGTTGAAGGAACCGAATAGCTTTGAAAAGGTGTGGTTTAGGCTCCACATTTTTAAAATGAGTGGTTTTGTAGAAAACCATGGTTTTGAAGAAAACCGAGTAGTTTATAGTCACGTAAACTTTTGCTAAAGAGGTCATTCCCTGTGAAGGGATCTAGGCTCTTTCCCTATCGAATGAGGTGCATGATATTCCTAACTGAATACCACGATGCAAAGCAAAAGAATCGACTATAGTGAAGTTATTACAATGACACAAACTATTGCCCAAGATGTCACTCCCCATGAAGGGATTGAAAGTGTTTGCTAGCACCGCGACGGGGTTTAAACGGGCATCACAAATGCAATTTTAAAATTTTCGGGTGCTAACGAACGCTAACCGAGATCTTAATTAGAATGATTAGGGTTTTACAATGATGATATCACAAAATAAGAGAAGGTAAGGGGGCAACAACCTTTGATGACCGTTTCCTTCTCTTCTAAAGCTCCGGGTTGTAGTCCACGCGACTCCACTAGGCTCCACTTCAAGTTTGAACGAGCCTCCTCCGTGATCTTCGTGCCGAAAACGATCCACCCGAAGTTACTCTAGCTCAAGCTATCTCTTCACTAAACTATCTTTAGTGAAGGAAACACACTACACATGATTGCTAATCAAGTGTAGGATGATGAAGTAGGGGTTTTAAGGCTCGCTAGATTTTATTCAAGCTTCATGGTTCACATCACATGTGGGGGGTTGAAGCTTGAAGCATGAAGAAAAAGAAGATGGAAGCTAGAGAGCAACTCAAGAGAGCAAGCATGAAAAAATATGATGAAGTGTAGAATGGTTCATCATAGATCAAGCAGAAGAATACAATTTTTAACCCTTAAAAAATTATAGCCATACTTCAATAGTGCAAGCAAATGGATATAACATAGAATAAGCCATGCTATGCCCATCCTTCCAAAGTCACCCCATTTTCCATCTCATTTCTATTTTCTTAAAATAGAAATCCAACCATGCTTCATTATATATATATATGAGAATAATGGAGAAAAGAGGCCATAGGAGGAAATTTCCTCCTATGGCGTGGAAAAAATACAACCTCCATCAATTTTTTCGACGATCGGCCCCATCATCTTCATCGTTATCATTTAAGATGTGGGTACACCAAATTTCATGTGATTCTACAACTTTTTCACCGTTGATTTAGCAATGTAAAAATTTCTATTGTCGGTAAACCGTTAATTTTGAACCCACTAAATCAACGGTGAAAATGTTGTGGAATCACATGAAATTTGGTGTACCCATATTTTAGATGATAACGATGAAGATGATGGGTGCCGATCGTCGGAAAACACGGTGGAGGTTGTATTTTTTCTACGCCATAGGAGGAAATCCCCTCCTATGGCCTCTTTCCTCCATCTCTCTCTCTCTCTCTCTCTATATATATATATATATATATATATATATATTAATGAGAATCAACGGTGAAAAAGTTGTAGAATCACATGAAATTTGGCATACCCACATCTTAGATGATAACGATGAAGATGATGGATTCCGATCGTCGGAAAACACGATAGAGGGCGTATTTTTTTGACGCCATAGGAGGAAATTCCCTCTTATGGCCTCTTTCCTCCATTATTCTCTATATTAATACATATATGAAAATATTTAGTGAGTTAATAATATTAGTTAAGATATAATTATATCAAAATATAATATATATTATATTATTAGATCAACACTTGATTTAATAATCCGGTTATATCATATATAACCGACTAATATCATTTATCTGTATATCACATTATCAAATCAACACGATTCAATAATCCAGTTATATCACATATAACCTGACCGATATTAGATAACTGCCAGATTACAATACGGTATCACATACTCGTATTTAATCAGCCCCTCGCACATATCAGCATATGTGCCCTACTTCATTTCGCTTTAACCAGGAAACATCTGTGTGGGACTCTAAAGACTCATCAATACGCCAGTAGTAGGTGATGATCACATCAGTCACCCACAAGCTGTCAGCGGTACTAGCTGGAAGTAACGGCTATCCAGGTATTGCGAAATTAGAATATCAACAAGCAAGCTTGTCTATACTCTCCATGAAGCCTATAAGTAACACTTACTGTACAGTCCGGTATCTTCATCTGATATGTCGCATATCATGTCTAGGGGTGGAATCGTCAGACCCCAGTAACGTGATAAGTCATGCCGATGTCTGGCCTATAACGGTTCGAGAAATTACTGATAACTCTTACCAGTAAATCTCAGCAATAGCCCTGGCTAGGGACTTCCAGTTATAGCCAATCGAGTATAGCGCAACATCAACTCTTTATACCGGGAGAGACAAAATCCCTCCCATCGCTCATTGCCTCCGTGTGACTCGGGATTGTACCCAAAATCCACCTGTTTGCACGACTCCTTTGAGCCGTGGTAGGGAGGAAATCAAAGCACAGTGGGAGCCACACAAGACTCTATGACGTTCTTGGGTCTACAGACTAACCTGTACCAGTGTCACCAGAGAACTGCTATCTGACGATAGGTGTACCACCAACTAGGAGTTCTCGGCGAGTCCTGTTTGGTGTACCCATTCTTTAATGAGCACCTGTGTACAATCTTTGATGTCAAACACCAATGGTTATGGGATCAACCATCGCCCCCATACAGGGTCAAGAAACGTACACACTAGTCTACTTTGGAATATCGATGCCCTGTCTCGATATATCCTCGACTAGGAACAATTGAAGGATGTGCTTGTAGACTACCCAGGTCCCAGTAGTATGATCTGCATCATAGTCCTGGTAGTCAAGCTATCATCCTAAGGGCTTTATCAACATGTAAGAGAAAGAAAGTATAAGAATACCAGTCTACATGTTAAGATAAAGGCAACCAGATAGCATACTATCATGTCGAGCAAGAAAGTCCTCTATATATATATGTCCAAGCATCCACTATATCATACAATAATGGCCTCTAGGGCATACATATTCCTAACAATCTCCCATTTGTACTAAGGCCAGTTGTTGTAGTATCTCATACCCAACATCCCAAAAACTCTCTCAAATCGCATTTGGGTGTGGGCCTTTGTGAGTGGATCTGCTGTTTCATCCTCTGTATCAACTCTCCTGACCTCGATCTCCCGGAGATCAACTATCTCCTTGATCAGGTGATACCGCCTAAGAATATGTCTAGATCGCTGATGGGACTGGGGTTCTTAGGCCAAAGCCACAACTCTATTATTATCATAATATACAGGTATTGGATGCTCAATGGTAGGAACGTCACCTAGTTCATCTTATGAACTTGTACATCCAGACAGCCTCTTTGGCAGCATCATTGGTAGCGATGTATTCAACCTTCATCGTCGAGTCTGCTATGGTATCTAACTTGGAACTCTTCCAACATACCGTCCCTCTACTGAGGGTCAAGATAATACCCGAGACCGACTTACAGTCGTACTTATGACTCTGGAAGCTCGAATCGGTAAAGGAATCGTCCTGGAGTTCACCGTTACTATACACCAAGAACATTTCTTTAGTCATTCTCAAGTACTTAAGAATGTTCTTCACAGCTGTCCAGTGCTTTTCCCTAGGATCTGATTGATACCAACTCACTACACCTAGTGAGTATGCTACATCCGGTTTCGTACATAACATAGCATACATGATTGACCCGACTGCCGAAGCATAAGGTATCCCTTGTATGCGAGCCCTCTCCAAATCAGTCTTGGGAGACATCTCTTTGGAGAGAGTGATTCTTTACCAATAGGGTAAATTACCACGCTTAGAATTTTCCATACTAATCCTCTTTAGTATGGTGTCTATGTACCCGGATTGGGAAAATCCCAACATCCTCTTAGATCTATCTCTATAGATCTTAATCCCCAAGAGTAGGAGGCATTACTTAGATCTTTCATGGAGAACTTTATGTGATAAGAAGAGATTGACCGAGTGTAGCATAAGAACATCGTTTCCTATCAAGAGTATGTCATCCACGTACAATACGAGGAAGACAGCCTTACTTTCTACAACCATTTTGTATATACTTGGTTCATCTATATTTTTGATGAAGTCAAACTCTTTGACAGCTTAATCGAAACAGATTTTCCATCTCTGCGATGCCTGCTTTAATCTGTAAATTGATTTAAGCAGCTTGCACACGCTTCCGCTGCTCCCACTGTTTACGAAGCCCTTTGGCTGTATTATGTACACGCTCTCTTCTAAATCACCATTTAGAAAAGCGGTATTGACGTCCAACTGCCAGATTTCGTATTCATGGTATGCAGCAATGGTAAGTAGGATCCTGATGGACTTAAGCATGGCAACAGGAGAAAATGTCTCATCATAATCGACACCTGGTCGTTGATGAAAACCTTTTGCTATAAGTCTAGCTTTGAAAGTCTCAACTTTTCTATCTACACCAATTATCTTTCTTAAAGATCCACTTGGTCCAGATGGGTTTCACCCCTTCAGGAGCAACATCCAAAGTCCATACTTTGTTGGTGTACATGGATTCCATCTCAGATCGCATAGCATCCATCCATTTCACAGAGTCACCACTCGTGATGGCCTGCTCGAAACTAGTTGGGTCATCATCTTCCATGATGCAATCCTCGCTCCTACCGTCTATGAGAAAACCGTAGTATCTCTTAGGTGGATGAGGAACCCTACAAGATTTGCGGAGTGGCTGAGGTTCGTTGGGTACTATTGGATCCTCCGGTTTCACCAAATCATCAGTTCTAGTTTGTTCAGTTGGAACTCTTCTAGTTCTACCTCATTGCCACTAATTTCTTTTACAAGAAATCCCTTTTCTAAAAAGGTGGAAATTCCGAGAAACAAACACCTTTTGTTCCTCGGTGTGGTAGAAGATATACCCTCGTGAATGTTTGGGATATTCTATGAACTTGTACAGAACTGACCTTGCCTTAAGCTTGTCTGGATTTTTCTTTTTAACATAAGCTGGACAACCCCAAATCTTAACTCGTTTAAGAGATATTCTCTTCCCATTCCATATCTCATATGGAGTGGTAGGCACAGATTTGGTCGGAACCCTATTCAATAGATATGCAGCTATCTCAAATGCATAACCCCAAAAAGAAATAGGCAACTCAGCAGAACCCATCATAGAGTGCACCATATCTCATAGGGTGCAATTCCTCCGCCTCGATATACCATTGTGCTGTGGTGTATACGGAGGAGTAAGCTGAGAGATAATCTCATTCTCTTTTAAAAAGTCTCGGAACTCCATGCTTATGTATTCTCCTCCCCGATCAGATCGAAGGATATTAATACTTTTACCTGTTTGGTTCTCTACTTCGTACTTATATTCCTTGAATTTCTCAAAAGATTCAGACTTGTGTTTCAACAGGAACATATGTCCGAATCTTGAGAGATCATCGGTGAATGTAATAACGTACGAGAAACCATTCCTGGAATGTGTAGACATAGGACCGCATACATCACCATGTATCAGTCCCAAGAGTTCAGTAGCTCTTTCTTCGTATCTAGTAAACGGAGTTTTGGTCATCTTGCCTTCGAGACATGACTCGCAAGTTTCATAAGATGTAAATTTGAACAGATTCAAATATGCATCTTTATGCAACTTACCTAGCCTTGTCGCATTGATATGACCTAGTCTACAGTACCACAAGTAGGCTTCGTTCATTTCTGAATTTTTCCTCTTGTGTGTGTTTTGTATGCTTAAAAATGTGGTTTGATTCAGAACGTATATACCGTTACACAACGCACCAAATCCAATCAACATTTGATTTAGGAAAATGTTCATAATATTTTTCTTTAATGCAAAGTTATATCTTTCTTTATCCAAATAAAGAGATGCATATGATATTGCACATCATCGAGGGTACGTAATAACAGTCGTTTTTAGAATCAATGTATTACTACTTAAAACAAGGTGATATTCGCCAACTGCTTTGGCTGCAACAATTGTACCATTCCGTACTACTGGAGATATATCACCCTTTCCCAGTTCTCTACCTCTCTTTAGCCCATGTAACAAATTACATGCGTGGGATTCTGATCCGGTATCCAATACCTAGGACGTAGAGTAAACTGAGAAACAGTTCTTGGTTACGAACACACCCGAAGACAATGCATCAACATGCTTATTCTTCGTTTGGGTGGCGTGCGAATTCAGGTATTATACTATTCCTTTGCTCAGACTTATGACAGTCATAAGATAGAGCGGAACCTAGCCCAGTATAATAATTAGGTTCGGTCAATACATCCATATTATTATCTTGATTAAGGCGTGTTATTAGTCGCTATCAGGAGAGAGAGAAGGATAATCACTTTGCGTGCGCTCTTTGCAAGATTAGATTGGTTATTATTTTATCTAATCAGGATGGCTCCCACCGTTTTTATCAAATCTTCCTTCAAACCCTAAAAGGTAAGATTAGCCGGGATTAATTACACCCTACAAGTTCGCTAACCTGTCAGCCAGGCCAGTGTCGGTACTCCAAGGGAGGTTCCTCGTGCTTTCGCACGGACCTAATTAAAATAAACCTCGTTTCCCTATAGGCATCACCCCATTGACACCTTTCTAGTCACCTACTAGATTAACTAATTGTAAAGTGCAAAACTCTCTCAGGAGTAACTCTTACTCGTAGTGGGTATCGGGATCCAACTATCATATAGAAGGTATGCAATCTCATTGCAAATTTCAACACTTGAAATTCCCAATATCTGTTTTTACCCCTAGCCACTTATGACCTTAACATAGTCAACAAATCATAAGCGCTAGCCAAGTTTTCTTGATAGAATTAAACCCACCCGTACGACCCTTAATATAGTCAAAAAAGCCGTACGACTACCCTAACTAATAGCATCATATGGCTGCAGATAAGCACTAATTAGCTACCACACACTACGCCTTAACATAGTCAACAAACGTAGCACGAATACTAAATAGCACTAATCTGAAATGACGGAGAGCTACGACCGGTTTTGAAGAAAACCATTAACGTAATGAAATTGATATCGTTGTAGAATCTAGTGATTTAGAAAAGGAGTGGTTTAAGCTCCGCTTTTAAAATCGAGAAGTTTTCAAAAACAAACTGAATAGCTTTTACTAGCTTTTGCTAAAGAGGTCACTCCTGATGAAAGGATCTCGGCTCTTTTCTCATCGAATGAGGTGCTGGATATCCATCAAGGAATACCACTATACAAAGCAAGAACAACAGAAGCTATGATGATAAACCGAGCTGGTTATAGCATTTTCTAGAGCTCCCTCCCGGTAAAGGGATCTCGGCTATTTCCTCATCGAATGAGGTGCTGGATATCCATCAAGGAATACCACTGTGCAAAGCGAAAACTAGAGCTACCTTTTTAAAACCTTTTTATTCTACAACATCTAGGTTTCTTTTCTTTCATTAATCTCATTAATGAAGTCCCATCAATTAATGTTTCCTAAACATCACAGAAAATGAAACTAAAATAGAACGTACGCTTATACCATCCGCATTCGCCACGGGGCCCCGTCATACACCGTTAGGTTACTTAACTAACGGCAGAGCGAGGGCTGGACTATCGCGGGTGCAAAAGATAAGCAACGTTTATTATATATCATATATATAATATAACATTCGTCTCACGCAGTTATATGATCACATTACAGAACCAAGCAGCAGAAGCAACATATGAAATATTGGATATATTAGGAGGTCCGTGTTTTTGTTAGTTATATGTATGCCCTAGAGGCCATTACTGTACATTGGATGTATATTGTAACGGATGCTGGGACATATATAGGGAGGACTTTCTTGCTCGACATGATAGTATGCTATCTGGTTGCTCTTTACCTTAACGTGTACACAGATTGTCTCTCTATTACATGTTGGTAAAGCCCTTAGGATGTGTACTTGACTACCTGGACTATGATGCGGATCATACTAGTGGGGACATGGTAGTCCATAAGTACATCCTTGAAAGTTCCTAGTCGTGAGTATATCGAGACAGGGCATCGATATACCAGAGTAGACTAGCGTATACCTTCTCGACCCATATAGATGGGCGATGGATGATCCCATATCCATTGGTGTTTGACATCGGAGATGATATACGGGTGCTCAGTAGAGACTGGGTACACTGGACGGACTCGCCGAGAACTCCCAGATGGTATTATACCTCACGTCAGATGGCAGTTCTCAGGTGACACTGGTACAGAGTAGTCTGTTGACCCGAGATCGTCATAGAGTCTTGTGTGGTTCCCACTGTGCTTTGATTTCCACCTTACCACGTCCAAGAGGGCGTGCAAAACGGTGGCTTTTGGGTACAGTCCCGAATCATATGGAGGCAATGAGCGATAGGATGGGATTCGTCTCTCCCGGTATAGGGAGTTGATGTTGCACTGTGTTCGATTGGCTATAACCGGAAATCCCTGGCCAGGGTTGCTGAGATTTACTGGTAAGTGTTACCAGTAGTTTCTCGAATTGTTATAGACCTCATATCGACACGACTTATCGAGCTATTGGGGTCTGACGTTTACCACCCCTAGGCAAGATATGCGACATATCAGACGACGAGACCGGACTGTACGGTAGTGTTACTGGTTGGATTCACTGGAGTGTGAGCGGGCTTGCTCGTCGATCTTATGATCGCTCAATACCCGGATGGCCGTTACATTTAGCAGACCGTTTGCGGCTTGTGGGTGCTTGATATGATCATCATCTGCTACCGGCGTATTGACGAGTCTTTAGAGTCCTACACAGAGGTTTCCTGGCTCAAGCGAAACGAAATAGGAGCGCATATGAGATATGTGCGGGACCGAGAATAATACGAGTATGTGATACTGTATTCTATTCTCGGGATGAATGTATCGATTGGTTGTATGCGATATAACCTAGTTATCGATTCAAGCGTTGATTCGATAAGCCGATACATTGATATTAGTCGGTTATATACGATATGACCGGATCGTTAAATCAAGTGTTGATTTAATGATTTAATGTATAATTATATATATATGATATATTAATTTACATTAACTAGTATTGGTTCACTTTAAATGGATTTTCTCACTTGGTTTGTGCACATTGTATATGTGATATACTTTTGTACATAAGTTTGTATCATGTTTGATGATGCATGTTAACTAGGGTTTGTGTAAAGAATTAAACCTTGGTTAAGTAAATGGTTAGGGTTTTATTTATTCATTCATTCATTTATCTATTTATTTTTGGATGAAAAGAATGAGAAAAGAAAACAAATGGTTGCTTTCTTAGAAGCTTCTTCAAGCTTCATGCAACTTTGACCAAAGCAACCATTCTTGTCTTCTTCTCTAACCCTAACCATTCCACCTAACTCAAGTTAATTCTCTACACTTTACCATGGTTAAAGTTATGATAAGAATTCATTTTCTTTTCTATTTTAATTATCTTATAATAACTTATCATACTATTTTTTCCCTATCATCTTCTTCTTCTTCTTCTTCAAGAAGAAGCAAGACTCCATCAATGGTGATTGATGAATTAGAGTGAGAAATCCAATTCCAAAGTCTACCCACTTCCTATTTCTTCATCCTCTACTTCTTGCCAAGTAGAAGAGTGTGTTTTCTTCACAAGTTTCTTGACTTGGTGAAGTGAGAGCTTGATCTAGTGTTGCCTCGACGTAGATCATCTTCGGCATCGTCGTCGACGACCTAGCCCGTCCATTCTCCGATGAAGCCGACGTTAGAGCCCGGGGTTCGACTTGGACAGCGAGGAGACTTCATTGCGGAGCTATGGAGGTGGAGGACCAGATCTACAAAGGTTGTATTTCCGTATTCTAGTAGTTAAGTGTTAACTAGTTTGCTTTGTCGCCTAGAAATCTAGCCAACGATCCGTAGTCTAGGGTTTCTCGGCACCGTAATTTTTGAAATTGGCATGGTTGATGCCTTGTGAGACCTCTTGGGAGTGCCTAGGAACCCTACAATGGTATCAAAGCCTAGCTAGAGCCTTAGGTGAAGTCCAGACGACGTTTGAAGTCCGAACGAACCCGAAACCCTAACACAAACATACTCTCTGGACAATTTTCAAAATCGTGGTGTTTTCCTGATTAAAAATATTCAGAAAAATCAGTAGGAAGATCTAAGGATAACTGCAAAATTCGAGCGCCTAATTCCTTAATCTCGCCGCGGATCCGCGGCATGAGCATGCTCATGCGGCGGTTCCGCGGCCACTTTGTCTTTTTGTGCATCGAAATTTGCACCTTAATTCTTAGTTTTCAGTGCTGGTTTTCCTGGGAATTTTTAATATTTTTTCAAGAGTTGAATTTTTTGGGTTGTTTTGGGGATTCGAATGTTCGATCGGATTATCAAATTTTGTCTGTGTGGCTTTCCGGGTATTTTAGAATATGTTAAAAAGTTCGACCGGATAAAAATACCCAATTTTTCCCCTGTTGGGAAATTTCCAAGCGTTGGATTTTTCCGTAGTTTAAAGACGTTCTAAGTAGTGCAAGTAACTCGATGGACCCTCTAGAAGACAACAAACCTTAACTCGATTATGTGACCGTCTTGAACTGCCCTTTGAACCTTCGAGTTTGGGGCAGTACGGCGTGCCACATGTGAGGCGTTGGCTTGACCCTTCTACGGCTGGACCGTTGGTACTGAGGCACGAACTGAATGTTTTTGGACTTGTTTCATGTGTTGATCTGTATCAGGAAACCTTGGGTGTTTGAATGTTCGATCGGAAAGTTTAACATTTTCTAATTATCTGGAATGTGATACAATAATTGGAATTCACAAGAAGTTATGAGATAACTGAATGAATGTTATAAACATAGCAGTTTAGTCTTAAATGATCGGTTGCCACGGAATTTTGATGTGATCAAAAGTCCGTCGCAATCACGTAGCGTACGCGGATACTCGCCGGACAAACTTAATAGACAGCCTCGCCCCATAGCCCCGACCAAGTGACTGTAGGAGAACCCCGTCGCCGAAAGCATCCGTTTGGGTGCTCGCGGCAGCGGTGTTCCGCCTTGGTGCACTTCGTCGACGGCGTCGGGGGTGCGGCCGCCTACTAAAGTTTGCGACGAGCATTCGATCAGACTGTCGGGAATCTTGTTGAATTGCCCGACTTGATATTGAAAAGAGTTTTCGATTTTGAGACTAAAATGCGGGGTTTATAATTGTTAGGCATGCGATGTCTAAGGAATTCATTTGATTAGGCATGCGATGTCTAAAGAGATTGCGGATTCCAACTGTTGTAGTTTTACACTTTCTTTTCTGTGACCGTAAGTGTAATATGTGATATCGCCGGTTTCGTTGCTATATGTCAACGACAATTGGGATGCGCATATTTACTTACGTTGATGACATGTGATGTTATGTGTTGTTGGATATGTTATATTGGATCGTCGCGTTTGAATAGCCGGGGGTTTTTATGTGAGATGAGTGTTTTTCATTTTCATTCATGTAAAAACTTGTATGTAATATTCTTTTATTGGGGCACTTCCAGGTTGCGGAAGTAGTCACCCTTTGTATATTATTTACTTTTCCGCACTAGGATAGACCCAAGGAGGAGGGCACGAGTAACCGGGTTCTGGAGTCCAGTGGGAGACCAACTCGAGAAGTTGAGTCCGGGTCTCCTAACTCTAGAATTGGTAGGGTTGCTTGCCGCTCTCGTAGGGGTCTAGGGGTGTGGGTTTGGCTATTCATCACGACCGTGGAATCCGTGTTTTATACTGGCTTGTATTGAAAACACGGACGTCCTAGTATATCCAATATTTCATATGATTCTTCTGCTGCGATATCTGTGATGTGATCATGTGATGTTCTGTGATAGATACAGTATACAGTATATATGATATATTATATAGACGTTACTTATGTTTTACACCCGTGCTAGCCCTGCCCCGCTCTGCCGTTAGTTACCTAACCTAACGGTACACGAGGGGACATCGAGGCGAATGCGGATGGCATAAGTGTACGTCGTATTTATCTGTGATGTTTAGGTACTTTATATGATGGGACTTCATTAATATGATTAATGAAATAAAAGAAACCTAAGATGTTGTAGAATCGAATTTCAAAATAAAACAGGTAGCTACAGTTCTTGCTTTGCACAGCGGTATATGTGATATATCCTGCACCTTATTCGATGAGGAAAGGACCGAGATCCCTTCACCGGGAGTGCTCCTTTAGCAATAACTGGCAGATGCTACAACCCCCGGTTTGTATTTTGATTGCTTTTAAGAGTTTTTGCTTTGCACAGTGATATATATGATATATCCCGCACCTCATTCGACGAGGAAAGGACCGACGATCCCTTCACCGGGAGTGACTCCTTTAGCAAAACTAGAAAAGCCTAAAAAACACTCCATTTCAAAATTCATTCGATCCTACAACGATATCAAGTTCATTACGCAATAGGTTTTTAGAAAAACCTGTCGTAGCTCTCCGTCATTTCAGATAAGTCCTATTTAGTATTCGTGCTACGTTTGTTGACCTCCGTCAAGGCGTAGTGTGCGGTAGCTAACTAGTATTTATCTGTTTATGCATATGATGCAGATTGGATTAGGGTAGTCGTGCGGCCTTGTTGACCTCCGTCAAGGGTCGTGCGGGTGGGTTTAATTCGATCAAGAAATGACGGGTTGAACTTGACTAGTAGCCTATGGTTTGTTGACCTCCGTCAAGGTCATAGGATGCTAGGGGCAAAATATTATCGGGAATTTCAAGTGTTGAAATTTGCAATGAGATTGCATACCTTCTATGAGATAGTTGGATCCCGATACCCGCTGCGAATAAGAGTTACTCCTGGGAGAGTTTTACACATTACAATTAGCCGATCAAGTAGGTGTCTAGAAAGGTGCCAACGGGGTTACGCCTCTGGGAAAACGAGGTTTACATTAATTAGGTTCGTGCGAAAGCACGGGGGACCTCCCTCAAAGTACCGACACTGGCCTGGCTGAAAGATTGGCGAACTTGTAGTGTGTATTTAATCCCGGCTAGTCTTTCCTTTTAGGGTTTGAAGGAAGATTTGATAAAAAGCAGTGGGAGCCATCCTGATTAGATAAAACAAAACCAATCTATTCTTGCAAGAGCGCACGCTGAGTGTTTTCTTCTCTCTCTCTCCAGGTAGCGACCATATCACGCCTTAATCAAGATAATAATACAAATTATTGACCGAACCCGCTTGTTATACTGAGCTGGGGAACGTTGGTCCCGCTCCAACTTATAAATGTTATAAGACAGAGCAGGAAATTGGGGATTACCAGAATTCTCGTGCCGCCCTAACAAAGAGAGTGCATGCTGATGCATCATCTTCGGGTGTATTCGTTACAAAGAACTGTTTCTCAGTATCCTCCGCATCCTGGGTATATGATACCGGATCAGGATCCCAGATATGTAATATGTTACATAGGGCTACAAAAGGGTAGAAAAACTGAGAACGGGTGATAAGTTTCATGAGGCAGAAAACGGGGCAAGAGTTGCAGCCAAGTCTGTCGGTCACTGTCACCCTGTATTACCAATACATTGATTCTGAACGAATGTTATTAGATACCGAACCTGATATACAAAATCATATCAGTCTCTTTATTAGTAAAGAAATGATAAAATTTTGTATTGTTGGATAATGTTTTGAACATTTCCTATATCAAAAGTTGATCGGTTCAGGCACGTTATCTAAAAGCATTAATGTTCTAAATCAAACTACAGTTCTAAGTATACGGAACACACACAAGAGGAAGAGTTTAGAAATGAACGAATTCTTCTTAAGGTATTGTAGACTAGGTCATATCAATGCGACCCGACTGGCTTGAGTTACATTTAGATGCATATTTAAATCAGTTTGAATTTACATCTTGTGAAACTCGCCAGTCATGTCACAAAGATAAGATGACCATAGCTCCGTTTACTGGAAACAGAGAAAGAGTTAGTGAACTCTTGGGATGATACATGTTGATATATGTAGGTCTCCTGTCTACACATGCCAAGACAGGTTCTTTTGTACTTCATTATATTCTCTGATAATCTCTCAAGATTCAGACATATGTTCCTGTTGAAACACAAGTCCGAACCTTTTGAGATATTCACAGAATATGATTTAGAAGTAAAGAACCAAAATACGGGTATAAGTATTTTGTCCTTTGATGTGATCGAGGAGGAGAATACTTGAGCACGGAAATCCTGGACTATTCTAAAGGAGAATGAGATTCTCTCAGAATTACACCTCCGTATACACCATAGCACGATGGTATATCGGGGCGGAGCAATCACACCCTATATGATAAGGTGTGCTCTATGATAAGTACTACTGAGTTTCCTATTTCCTTTTGGGAGTTATGCACTTGAGAAGATGCATACCTACTAAATAGGGTTCAAATCAAATCAGTTGCCTACCACTCCATATAAGATATGGAATGGGAAGAGCCCATATCTTAAATTGGTTAAGATTTGGGGTTGTCCGGCCTATGTCTAAAAGCAAAATCCGGACAAGCTCGAGGCAAGGTCTGTAATGTAGAACTGGAAAGGTTCCAGCTATACAAAATACAACAGATAATTTGGTAGAACCAAAGGATTCAGTAGTAACCAACGAACCTCAGCCTCTCCGCCGATCTAGCAGGGTTCCTCACCCACCTGAGAGATACTTCTGTTTCTCTATGACAGTGGGAGCGAGGATTGCATCATGAGATGATGACCCAACTAGTTTCGAGCTGTCCATCAGGAGTGAGACTCTGTAAGAATGGCTGGATGCTTAGTGATCTGAGATGGAATCCATGTACACCAACAAAGTATGGACTTTAGTTGCTATATCTGAAGGGTTAAATCCCCATCAGGAGCAAGTATATCTTGAGAAGATTACTTGGTGTACATGGAAAAGTTGAGACTTTCAAAGCTAGACTTGTTAAAGGTTTTCGTCATCAACCAGGCGTGGATAATGATGAAACCTTTTCCAGTACTATGCTTAAGTCCATCCAGATCCTACTTGCCACGGCTACATACCATGACTACGATATCTGATGGTTGGGTGTCATGACTGCTTTTCTAAATGATGTTTTAGAAGAGTGCGTCTATAAGTACATAGCCAGAGGGCTTCGTAGACAGTGGGAGCAGCGGAAACATGTGCAAGATGCTTTATACGATAAAGCAGGCATCGCGAAGTTGGAACGTCTGTTTTGATGTGTTATTCAAAGAGTTTGACATCATCAAAATGGTAGATGAACCTTGTATATACAAAAAGGTAGTAGGGAGTATGGTGGCGATTCTCGTAGAGTACGTGGATGACATACTCTTGATAGGGAAAGAGTTTCCTATGCTACGCTCGATCAATCTCCGCTTATCACAATGATTCTCCACATAGGATCAAAGTGATACCTACTAAATCCTGGATTTTGGATCTATGAGATAGATCTAAATGGATATTAGGACACTCACTAGTTGTAGTGAGTAGGTATCAGTTGATCCTGGGGAAGAATCACTGGAAGTGTTCCAGGGTGATAAAGACGACTGAATGTCAGTCGCAGGCATTGTCTTTACCCTCAGTAAAGGGACGGTATGTTGGAAGAGTTCCAAGCTAGATACCGTGACATACTAGACGATAAAGGCAGGATACATCGCTGCTTAAGATGCTACCAAAGAGGCTGTTTGGGTATATATTAGTTCATGAAATGAACTACGTTCCTACCATTGTGAGACAATGGAGTTGTGGCTTATGCCAAGGAACGCCGGTCCCATCAGTGATCCAGACATATTCTAAGGCAGTATCACTTGATCATGGAGATGGCTGATCTCCAAGGTGATCGAGGTCAGGAGAGCAGACTCAGAGAACAACACGGCGGATCCACTCATAAAGGCCTATTCCCAGAGAGAGACTTTTAAGGGATGGTTGAGTATGAGATACTACAACCACTGCTACAGGTGGCCCTAGTGAAAGTGGGAGATTGTTAGTTATATGTATGCCCTAGAGGCCATTACTGTACATTGGATGTATATTGTAACGGATGCTGGGACATATATAGGGAGGACTTTCTTGCTCGACATGATTGTATGCTATCTGGTTGCTCTTTACCTTAACGTGTACACAGATTGTCTCTCTATTACATGTTGGTAAAGCCCTTAGGATGTGTACTTGACTACCTGGACTATGATGCAGATCATACTAGTGGGGACATGGTAGTCCATAAGTACATCCTTGAAAGTCCCTAGTCGTGGGTATATCGAGACAGGGCATCGATATACCAGAGTAGACTAGCGTATACCTTCTCGACCCATATAGATGGGCGATGGATGATCCCATATCCATTGGTGTTTGACATCGGAGATGATATACGGGTGCTCAGTAGAGACTGGGTACACTGGACGGACTCGCCGAGAACTCCCAGATGGTATTATACCTCACGTCAGATGGCAGTTCTCAGGTGACACTGGTACAGAGTAGTCTGTTGACCCGAGATCGTCATAGAGTCTTGTGTGGTTCCCACTGTGCTTTGATTTCTACCTTACCACATCCAAGAGGGCGTGCAAAACGGTGGCTTTTGGGTACAGTCCCGAATCACATGGAGGCAATGAGCGATAGGAGGGGATTCGTCTCTCCCGGTATAGGGAGTTGATGTTGCACTGTGTTCAATTGGCTATAACCGGAAATCCCTGGTCAGGGTTGCTGAGATTTACTGGTAAGTGTTACCAGTAGTTTCTCGAATTATTATAGACCTCATATCGATACGACTTATCGAGCTATTGGGGTCTGACGTTTACCACCCCTAGGCAAGATATGCGACATATCAGACGACGAGACCGGACTGTACGGTAGTGTTACTGGTTGGATTCACTGGAGTGTGAGCGGGCTTGCTCGTCGATCTTCTGATCGCTCAATACCCGGGTGGCCGTTACGTTTAGCAGACCACTTGCGGCTTATGGGTGCTTGATATGATCATCATCTGCTACCGGCGTATTGACGAGTCTTTAGAGTCCTACACAGAGGTTTCCTGGCTCAAGCGAAACGAAATAGGAGCGCATATGAGATATGTGCGGGACCGAGAATAATACGAGTATGTGATACCGTATTCTATTCTCGGGATGAATGTATCGATTGGTTGTATGCGATATAACCTAGTTATCGATTCAAGCGTTGATTCGATAAGCCGATACATTGATATTAGTCGGTTATATGCGATATGACCGGATTATTAAATCAAGTGTTGATTTAATGATTTAATGTATAATTATATATATATGATATATTACTTTACATTAACTAGTATTGGTTCACTTTAAATGGATTTTCTCACTTAGTTTGTGCACATTGTATATGTGATATACTTTTGTACACAAGTTTGTATCATGTTTGATGATGCATGGTAACTAGGGTTTGTGTAAAGAATTAAACCTTGGTTAAGTAAATGGTTAGGGTTTTATTTATTTATTTATTCATTTATCTATTTATTTTTGGATGAAAAGAATGAGAAAAGAAAACAAATGGTTGCTTTCTTAGAAGCTTCTTCAAGCTTCATGCAACTTTGACCAAAGCAACCATTCTTGTCTTCTTCTCTAACCCTAACCATTCCACCTAACTCAAGTTAATTCTCTACACTTTACCATGGTTAAAGTTATGATAAGAATTCATTTTCTTTTCTATTTTAATTATCTTATCATAACTTATCATACTATTTTTTTTCTATCATCTTTTTCTTCTTCTTCTTCAAGAAGAAGCAAGACTCCATCAATGGTGATTGATGAATTAGAGTGAGAAATCCAATTCTAAAGTCTACCCACTTCCTATTTCTTCATCCTCTACTTCTTGCCAAGTAGAAGAGTGTGTTTTCTTCACAAGTTTCTTGACTTGGTGAAGTGAGAGCTTGATCTAGTGTTGCCTCGACGTAGATCATCTTCGGCATCGTCGTCGACGACCTAGCCTGTCCATTCTCCGATGAAGCCGACGCTAGAGCCCGGGGTTCGACTTGGACAGCGAGGAGACTTCATTGCGGAGCTATGGAGGTGGAGGACCGGATCTACAAAGGTTGTATTTCCGTATTCTAGTAGTTAAGTGTTAACTAGTTTGCTTTGTCGCCTAGAAATCTAGCCAACGATCCGTAGTCTAGGGTTTCTCGGCACCGTAATTTTTGAAATTGGCATGGTTGATGCCTTGTGAGATCTTTTGGGAGTGCCTAGGAACCCTACAGTTTTAAATTCAGCCAGTAATGTAAAACACGGTTTCCACGGTCGTGATGAATAGCCAAACCCACATCCCATAGACCCCTACGAGAGCGGCAAGTAACCCTGCCAATTCTAGAGTTAGGAGACCCGGTCTCGATTCCTCGAGATGGTCTCCCACTAGACTCTAGAACCCGGTTACTTATTCTCCCCTCCTTGGGTCTATCCTAATACGGAAAAGTAAATAATATAGATCAGTGGTGACATCATCCTCAACCCGGAAGTGTCCCAATAAAAGAATATTACATACAGAATTTACATGAATGAAAATGAAAAACTCTCATTTCATGCAAACCCCCCCAGCTATTCAATCACGGCGATCCAATAAAACATATCATAGCAACACATGATATCACATATCATCAACGTAAGTAAATATGCTGTCACGACCCAAAATTGGCCCGTAACGGCCCTAATACTACGCAACGCCCTAAGACGTAACGTAGTAAAAGAAAGCCAAAACCCAGAAGTCTAAACCATAAAAATACGGAAAAGATAATATAAGTTTTGAAACATTTGAAATCGCAAACCAAATTCTTTAAAAGTCTTACTTTCTTTCTTTAAAATTTTAGCAACACCCCCTTTTTGTAAAAACTAGCCAAAGTGAATACAATACAAATATACGACGCCGTAGCGAAGAAATAAAGACAGTAGAGAGAAAGCTGTATATAAAAGACAACAAATCCACAATAATATACAAATACGTCCTCACCAAGTCTCTAAGTCCACAATACAATAGTAGATGGAGAGTATAAATACAATGAAGGTACAATAGGAAATACAGATAATCATCTAACCCACCTAAGCAAAAGGTACTGTGAGCTGATGCGGTATCTGTAGCAAAGGATGGTAGCTGGATAGCTGAATAGAAGAATAGCCTGCCTCGACTACTCTGGGGAACAACCTGAAACACCTGTGGCACAACGGGGGTGAGTTGCCAACTCGTGAATAGTATAAAACATATGCAGGTAATCGCAGGAATGCACGTACAGCATGAATCTAAGATATGCGATTACAGTAATAATATGTCATGCAAATGCTGAAATAAAAAAGGTACAGTAGCCGGTACAATCAAAATGTGAAGCTATAGTAACATGTCAATAATATGCAATAAGGATATGAGAAGGTAAATATGCAACTATCATAAGGGTACACTACAAGTACTACCACTATGTGAATCTGTGCATAAGGTAGGTAAGGGTGAGGTATAGGGTGGAATATGTCATTTCCACGGAAACCTGACATCGTGGCAGGATCACAATCCATCAAGACACTCCAATCCCAAATCCTTAAATCAGCCCCCACTTTGGGCACTCACATCATATAAGTCTCACATCTCCTCAATGTACAATATCGAGTAATCTCCTATATCCCAAATGTACAAATCAGCAATCACATAGGTATGTCCAATATCTAATCCCAATGAATCACCTAATATCCCAAGTCAAATCCTAAGTAAGAATCTAACATCCTAAAGGTAAATACATAGAAATAAGTATGATGGGGGCAATACACATATATTAGCGTCCCATTCCACTAATATTGGTGTAAGGGTATATATAACAACGGCTAAATCCCCTGTTATATATACAAAAAGGGGTTAAAGAAATATCCTGAAAACAGTGTGCCAAGCATCGACACAGAAATCCTCGTAAATCGGGCTCCGTCAGTTCGGATCGGCCCACGGGGTCCGTCTGCGGTGTCGGCCCTCGGCCCCGACAGTACAGATCATCCCGCATCCATCTCTCGACTCTGGCCAGTATCCTCCGGACAACTGCCAGGTCCAACCAATCACCGGTAGGTACTCGCCCGCCTCCAGGCTCAATCGGCAAACCCATCGATCTTCTTGCCGAGGGGAACCATACCGGGCCCCACCATGTACTCTCATACGGCAACCACACCTCGTATGGAGTATATAATCAGCACCGATAAAACTCATGGGGACGCTCAAATATCATATCAAGGAAACCGGGTTGTTCCATGTATGCATAATTTCATGAACTCCCGCGGTTCCCAAATCCCGAAAACATCATATAAAATCCAGATAAACAAAGTACAAATCCAGAAATAAATATATGCGATATATCTGAATGCGAGCAGGTAAACAAATATATATAGCTGAACCAGATGTATGCGAAATCAAGATGATACAGCTAAGTGACATCAGTAAAAGTAAATAGGTATCTGCAACTGAATATGTGTGTAACATACAGGTGTAGCAATGCATAGGTATCTACCTATAGGAACTGATGTCGTATACCCCCTAGGTATAAGTAACATATGTAGAAAATCCCTTCCGGTATAACTAAGATATGTGCACGGTATACCTGTAGCTGTATCGCAAGGTGTAAATGTACCTATCACTAAAGGTATGATACACTATAGGTATACCGGTAATCTAGATGTCATGTGTGGTAGGCAATAGTAGCTATAAGGGTTAGTGTGTGACATGGCAATTACTGACGGTGTGTGTGTAGCATACAATCCGTGCTCGTGCAACATAGACCGTCAATAATATGTGCAGTGTCCTACGGCTGCTAGTCACAGTATAACAATATCTAAGGAAAAACAGTAAAGGCGCAATTCTACAATGACGTAGAATGTGCGACAGGTATTTGAATCCTAGCCCAGACGCATAACGCCATGCGGGCGATCCCCCTGTAGATGTTAAATCTACTCACCTACACTCCACGCTAGGTGAATCCTACCATCTGCTCCCCCCTGTAGTCGTGTCCGTAGTTCCTGCCTGCAAACCTGCAAATACGACATGAAAATCATATATAAGCCAAAATATTCCGCGAAACGCGATATCGAACCAAAACGAGAAACTCGCATCGCGAACTAAACGCGCGTGTGCACGATACGCTGAATCGTGTGTGTACGCGTCTAAAACCATCGCGACACACCGCGATACGCTGGATCACAGAACCCACTCACGTATCGCGCGTATCGCGCAAACACAACGGACACAAAAACGATATATTGGCCCAGATTTTCCTACAGGTCAAATATTACAAAACTATACATGCCAAGATACTAGACAACACAGAAGAGAGCCCTAGCCAAGACCCCAACACCCCTGTCCCCTTCCTGGCCACAATTTGCGGCCAGAATCAACAAATTGGCGGCCTGCATTGGGAATGGTGGGTTCGTATTCTGGTGGTGGTATCTATACCTAGTGTACATGCTCCAGTTTCCTCAATTTTGTTCTGTAGGGTCCGGGTCAATAGCAGATCTCAGAAGTCATAAAAATCACTTTAAAAACATCGATTTGCACAATTAAGAAAACTTATGGTATTTTAGTGTAATCTGGGTTATTTCTCAGTGAAGTGACCCTAATAACACTTAAATAGGTAGGGTTATCTAACACAATCATCAATTTATCACCACATCTCACAAATCACCAAAACTAGCACTAAATTAGCTAATTTTAACACTAATCGAGCTAATTAACACACAAGCTACACAAACAAGCAATAGGGTTCAGAAAATATACCCTATAGGATCTCAAGAAGCAGGAGGAGAAGTGGAGAGGAGCTGCTACTGCTGCTGGGGCTCCTGATGCTGCTGTTGCTTCCTGCTGCTCCTGCTGCTGCTGATGATGATCATGCTGGAGCTGATGATGGTAATGCTGGTGTTGGAGCTGTTGCTGCTTCTCCTTGTGCTGGGGCTACTGTTGTTATTGTTGTTGTTGTTGTTGTTGTTGCTATGGCTGCTGCTGCTGTTCTTGCTGTTGTTGTTGTTGTTGTTGTTGTTGCTGCTGCTGCTGCTGCTGCTGCTGCTGAAGCTTCTGGTGTGAGTGTGTGTGTGTTGTGTGTGAGTGAGAGAGTGAGTGAAAAGAGAGAACAAAGAGAGAAATGAGAGGAAATGCAAAAAACCCCTCCACTCTCTTTCTCTTCCCTCATAATGAGGCATGGCTCACACCATGCTTCCTATGCCCCCTCTCTCACACAAAGTCAAACCATTTATAAAAAAAAACCCTTTTAGATAAAAATCATTTTTCATTACCTAATAACAACCATAACACACCTAACAACCCAAAACACTTAAACAAAACCTAAAACTAGATTAGGGAAAACGGTTAAACCTCAAATTAACACTCTAGTTAACATGCACAAGTGTGTGTGTGCCTAACAAAATTCTAATAAAATACACATTAATTAGGATAAAATATTTAAAACTTAATTTGGTAAACTTTTTATTAAAAACCACACATTAAAATATAATTAGCTACAAAACACATTCTAAGGTGTTACATATGCGTATCCCGAATGTCATTAACATATATCAACGAGATTTGGGATACCACACATATTACACTTACGGTTGCCGAAAAAAAATGAAAAACTACAATAATTAGAATCCGCAAATACCTTAGACATCATAAACCCGGAATATCTTATATTCCGAATTTCATGCCTAACTTATAAACCTTGCATTTTAGTCTCAAATTGAAAACTCTTTTCAAAAAGATGTCGGATAATTCAACAAGATTCCCGACTAAGTGATCGCGTACTATACGCAATTGCGACGAAGTTTTGATCCGAATCAAAACTCCGTGGCAATCGATCAATTAAGACTAAACGGCTAGGTTTACAATATACTAACTAGTATTCAAAAAACTAATTATTGTGGATTCCAAATATTGTATCACATATCATCATCATCTATACGACGCTAAACATTTCGATCGATTTGTCGAACACCCACAAATACCAGAGACCTCATCAACTTGAGCATCATTAAAAACATCCAGAAAGTGCCAAATTTACAAATGGAGCCGCACAGAATAAGTCAACCCTTGACTCCACAAAAGTGCGGTGGAACCGCGGCCAAACTAGGGTTTGGGCCGTGGTTCCACGGCTCTTTGAAGGGGTTAGGGGTTTGAATTTTCTGGGGTTCCATAAAAAAGCCTGCACGATTTTTTGCTTATTTTTAATCACAAAAATTTCAAATTTTGAAAAATTCGACAGAAACATCACATGTTTTGGTTTCGAAAAATCAATAGAACACTTTAACACTGTAAAGACCTTCCCTAATCTTCTAGCTTGGATTTGATACCATGAAAGTGTTTCCTATCACCGTGACGGGGTTTAAACAGGTATCACACATGCAATTTAAAATTTTTTGGGTGCTAACGAGCGCTAACCAAGATCTTAACTAGAATGATTAGGATTTTACAATGATGATATCATAAACTAAGAGAAGGTAAGGGGGCAACAACCTTTGATGACCGTGTCATTTTCTTCTAAAGCTCCGGGTTGTAGTCCACACGACTCCACTAGGCTCCACTTCAAGTTTTAATGAGCCTCCTCCGCGATCTTCGTTCCGAAGAAGATCCACCCGAAGTCCCTCTGGCTCAAGCTACCTCTTCACTAGACTATTTTTAGTGAAGGAAATACACTACACATGATTGCTAATCAAGTGTAGGATGGTGAATTAGGGGTTTTAAGGCTCACTAGATTTTATTCAAGCTTCATGGTTCACATCACATGTGAGGGGTTGAAGCTTGAAGCATGAAGAGGAAGAAGATGGAAGCTAGAGAGCAACTCAAGAGAGCAAGCATGGAAAAATATGATGAAGTGTAGAGTAGCTCATCATAGATCAAGCATACAATTTTTAACCCTTAAAAAATTGTAGCCATGCTTCAGTAGTGCAAGCAAATGAATATAAAATAGAATAAGCCATGCTATGCCCATCCCTCCAAAGTCTCCCCATTTTCCACCCCATTTCTATTTTCTTAAAATAGAAATCAAACCATGCTTCATTATATATATATATCAAATATATATATTAATACATATATGAAATATTTAGTGAGTTAAAAATATTAGTTAAGATATAATTATATCAAAATATAATATATATCATATTATTAAATCAACACTTGATTTGATAATCCGGTTATATCATATAAAACCGACTAATATCATTTATCTGTATATCACATTATCAAATCAACACTTGATTCGATAATCCGGTTATATCACATATAACCTGACAGATATCAGATAACTGCCAGATTACAATACGGTATAACATACTCGTATTTAATCAGCCCCCCCGCACATATCAGCATATGTGCCCTACTTCATTTCGCTTGAACCAAGAAGCTTCTGTATCGAACTCTAATGACTCGTCAATACGCCAACAATAGGTGATGATCACATCAGTCACCCACAAGCCGTCAGCGGTACTTGCTGGACATAGCGGCTACCTAGGTATTGAGCGATTAGAAGATCAACAAGCAAGCTTGTCTATACTCTCCATGAAGTTTATAAGCAACACTTACCGCACAGTCTGGTCTCTTCGTCTGATATGTCGCATATCATGTCTAGGGGTGGAATCGTCAGACCCCAGTAATGTGATAAGTCATGTCGATGTCTGGCCTATAATGGTTTGAGAAACTACTGATAACTCTTACCAGTAAATCTCAGCAACAGCCCTGGCCAGGGACTTCCAGTTATAGCCAATCGAGCATAGCGCAACATCAATTCCTAATACCGAAAGAGACGAAACCCATCCTATCGCTCATTGCCTCCATATGACTCGGGACTGTACCCAAAATCCTCCTGTTTGCATGATTCTTTTGAGCCGTGGTAGGCAGGAAATCAAAGCACAGTGGGATCCATACAAGACTCTATGACGATCTCGGGTCTACAGACTAACCTGTACCAGTGTCACCAGAGAATTGCTATCTGACGATAGGTGTACTACCAACTAGGAGTTTTCGGCGAGTCCTGTTTGGTGTACCCATTCTCTAATGAGCACCTGTGTACAATATTTGATGTCAAACACCAATGGTTATGGGATCAACCATCGCCCCCATACAGGGTCAAGAAACGTACACACTAGTCTACTTTGGAATATCTATGCCCTGTCTCGATATACCCTCGACTAGGAACAATTGAAGGATGCGCTTGTAGAGTACCCATGTCCCAGTAGTATGATCCGCATCATAGTCCTGGTAGTCAAGCTATCATCCTAAGGGCTTTATCAATATTTAGGAGAAAGACAGTATAAGAATACCAGTCTACATGTTAAGATAAAGGCAACCAAATAGCATACTATCATGTCGAGCAAGAAAGTCCTCTATATATATGTTCAAGCATCCACTATATCATACAATAATGGCCTCTACGGTATACATATTCCTAACAGGGATCTCGGCTCTTGCCTCGTCGAATGAGGTGCTGGATATTCATAACCGAATACCGCTGTGCAAAGAAAAAGGAAATGATAATGTCAGTTTTCAAAAATTGGTTCCAACAACATCATTTAGTTTTGTTTTCCTTGCATTAATCAGAATTGATGCAGTCCCATCAATTAATCATATCATGCCAGAAAAAAACGAAAATAATCACACATATATGCCATCCGCATTCGCCATAGGATCCTGGGTCTTCACCGTAAGGATACTTAACTTACGGCAGGGCGGAGATAGGACTAGCGCGGATGCAAAACATATATAGAGTCTACTAGATATATATAATATATGAACATTCGTCTCACGCATGATATCAAGTAACATCACAGAAGTATCACAACAGAATCACAGCGGAAACAAACACAATATGGAAATGCGGATGAACAAGGGAAAATACATTTCAATGGAGCCAAATATGAAATGCAATTTCCCGGTCGTGTGGATAGCCCGTAGTATTAGACCCTAGACCCCTACAAGTGTGGCATGCCACCCGCCAATCCCAGAAGCGAGGCAACCCCAATCAATGAAGTGAGTGGGCCACCCAGCACTTCCAAAATCCGGTGACTTGGGCACCCCACCGCGGGTCAATCCTATACCCCATACGAGTGCGGCGAATAGCCCACTAATTCTAGATTAAAGCACCCCGGTCTCAACGCCATGAGATGGAGGCCCGTTGCCCTATAGAGCCCGGCTACTCGAGAACTCCGCCGTGGGGTAATCCTAGTGCATGTAATGAAAAACAGAATATACAACAGTGACTACGTCCGCAATGTGGACGCGCCCCAAATAATAATACAAGCCGCGATGACGGCAGTCCACATGTCGGACGCTCTCTACGCAATATGAATATACATTACATCACAGAGAACTACATCTAATACTATGTACACCGGGCTATCCATCACGACAAATCCAACATAACCATAATCGCAGAGCAACACAGAACATCAACGTGAATATCATGTTCGTAAACCCGTCTGATTGTGCATATAGCAACCAGTCGGATTATATTGCGCTATGATATTCATGGTCGCAGAAACAAACGCTCAGAAAAACACAAATTTAAAATTTCGATCGATTAAAACTTTCCGCATTGGTCCCCTAAGTACAAACCAGTACACAAAAAAATCTGGGCAAAACTAAATATCCAAAAAATCATATTTCCATGAACTAGAGCCCCAGAAAAAATTCGGGGCACCGTAGCCTAAAAAGGGCCACGGTTCAGCCGCAAAATGTGCCATCTGGCTTCTGTTCTACGGTCGTTTTTTGGGATTAGGTGCCCAATTTTTTTTATTTTCTCTAGTTTTGCCTGCACAAAATTTTAATACAACCAGAATTTTTTTTTGAATAACTTTGAAATTCGAACAGCGAGCAACAGTTTTGGAAATACGATTCGGAAAATTCTGTCGATCGAAACTCTAAATTGGTGAAAACATGTCTAACCTTTTAGCATGGTTTTGATACCACTGCAGGGAACTTAGGGACACTAGAAAGCTAATTTTTGAAGATGACAACATGGATTTCAAAATTTTCTAGTTTGCCAAAATTCGCGAAACCATGGTTCAAACTAAATAGCTAGAACTTGTATACAAAAACCTAGTGAGCTAAATTAATCTACTATGTGTAGAGTACTCACATCCTCAAGTTTTCTTCAAGTTCTCCGGATAGCGGTTGCAGGCCGGTCCTCCTTTACCGAAGATGATCCAGCTGAGGGAAACGATGCCGGAGAGTGGGGATGTAGGAATTTTTCATTATCTTTTTCTCTCATTTCTTATGCTCAAGTGAGCAACCAAAGAAGAAGGAGGAGGGGGTGAGGAAAACCAAGGCATGGGCAACCTAAGAAAGAAATTGAGCTAAGTGTAGAAGAGCTCTCAAGCATAAAGAGTCAAGAGAGTATAAATGAATGGCATATAGAAAGAATGACTCCTCATTTTTCAACCATGCAAAAAATATCTCACGCATTTTTACAAATAAACAATCAAAGGCCATACCTCTCTACATACCTCCAACCATGCTCATGCCACCTCACCCTCCACCTCATTTGCAAATGATTTTCTAAAAAGAAAATCATATAATGAGGTGTTCATCTTTTAGAAGACATTCCGTATAAATACGGAATACAACCCGGTATACGTATCGAAATACATATACGCGTATTCGTATAAAAATACGAATAGCCAAAAGAGAAAATGAATAGTGAACAATAATACCAGAATACATATATTAAAAAAATATATATAAATTATTAAATCAAAACTTGATTTAATAATCCGACTTAATCCTAAACCGCTAGTATTATCAAACGTCCGATTAAAATCTGTGTAGCTTGTACACATATATAATCGGACACCTATAGATACCAACATACGTCATCTACATCATATTGCCTGAACCGTAAAAACCCTCTATATGGGACTTTAAAGACTCGTCAATACGCTGGCAGTGGGTTTAACCACAAGCACGTCAGTGGCACTAGCTGTACGTAACGGCTACCCAGGTATTGAGCGAAAGGAAGGCCGACAAGCAAACTCATCCGTACCCCTACTGAGTCTGTCTGTGACAATCTCCATACAGTATGGTCTGTTCGTCTAAGAGTATCGCATATCTGGTCTAGGCGGTGGATAAAGTCAGACCCTCTAATAACGCAATATTTCATGTCGGTGTGAAGCTCATCACCCACTGAGAAACTACTGATTCAAATCAGTAATTCTGTTCCACCTTGGCCAAGTATTTCTGGTGATGGCCACTCATGCACAGCGCGACATCAACCCCAATACCGGGAGAGACGAATCTTCGACGATCCGCTCACTGTCTCCATATGGCTCAGGACTGTACCCAACTAAAATCTGTTTGCACGACTCCTTTGAGCCGTGGTAGGGCAGTAATCAAAGCACAGTGGGAACTCACACGTGACAAATGACGATCTCAAGTCGACAGACTAACCTGTACTCATGTCACCTGAGAACTGCTATCTGACAATAGGTATAATACCATTTAGCATGTTCCCGGCGAGTCCGTCTAGTGTAACTCATAACCCAATGAGCACCTGTATACAATCTTAGGTGACTAACTGAAACTAATGGCTTGTGAGACCGGCCACCGTCCCTCTTCAGGGTCTCGAAAAGTATACACTAGTCTACTCCGGAGTATCGATGCCCAGTCTCTATACTCCCTCGACTAGAGACATTTATGGTTGTGCTTATAGACCACCCGGCTCCCACATATATGATCGCCATCATAATGTAGGTGGCCAAGCAAGAATCTTATGGGCTCTATCAACATGTAATAGTGATATATAATACCACATAATGCATGTACATGATGATAGATACAAACCAGATAGCATACTATCATCTCGAGTAAGACCGTCTTACCTGTATAGGTCCTCCCTCAATCATCATAATCGTCTGCCTGCGATTACAATAATTGATTTGTGGGCACTATGGCCAACAAAGTGCTTGTGGTTAAACCCACTGCCAGCGTATTGACGAGTCTTTAGAGTCCCACACAGAGGGTTTTTTCGGTTCAGGAGATATGATGTAGAAGACATATGTTGGTACGTACAAGTGTCCGATTAAATATGTGTACAGGCTACATGGACTTTAATCGGACGGTTGATAATACTAGTGGCTTAGGATTAAGCCGGATTATTAAATCAAACTTTGATTTAATAATTTATATATATATATATATTTAATATATGTATTCTAGTATTATTGTTCACTATTCATTTTCTCTCTTGACTATTTGTATTTTTATACGAATATGCGCATATGTATTTCGGTACGTATACCGGGTTGTATTCCGTATTTATACAGAATATCTTCTAGAAGATGGACACCTCATTATATGATTTTCTTTGAAGAAAATCATTTGCAAATGAGGTGGAAGGTGAGGTGGCATGAGCATGGTTGGACGTATGTAGAGATGAATGTGCCATTATTTGTTTATTGTAAAAAGATGTGAGATATTTTGCATGGTTGAAAAATGGCAAGCCATTCTATTCTACATACTACTAACACTCTTCATTCTTTCAACATTTAGCTCATTCTTTCTTGAGTTGCTCAAGCTTATGTTTTCCTCACCTCCTCCTCCTCCTTCTTTAGTTGCTTACTTGAGCTTAAGAAATGAGAGAAAAAGATAGTGGAAAATTGCTACATCCCTACTCTCCATTGCTAGCAACCTTGGAGCGTCGGTTGTTTCGCTAAACGAAGCTGGAGCTTGGATCGTTTTCCTCAGATGGATCATCTTCGGCAAAGGAGGACCGGCTTGCATGCACGATCTAAAGCACTTGAAGAAAGCTTGAGGATATGAGTATTCTACACATAGTAGATTAGTTTAGCTCACTAGGTTTTGTATACAAGTTTTAGCTCTTAGTTTGATTCTTGGTTTGGGAACTTTACGAACTAGAAATTTTTTGAAATCCATGTTGCCATCTTCGAAAACTAGTTTTCTAGTGTGCTTAAGTTCCCCAGCAGTGGTATCAGAGCCATGCTAAAGGCTATACTTGTTTGCACCAATTTAGAATTTCGATCGATGGAATTTTCCTAATTGCATTTCCAAAATCATTGCTTGCTGTTCGAATTTCAAAGTTGTTCAAAATTTTTTTTCCGGTTGCATTAAAATTATTTGCAGACAAAATTAGAGCTAAGAAAAAAATTTGGGCACCTAAGCCAAAAATTCGACCGCGGAACAGAAGTCAAATGCGCTATTTGACCGCTGAACCGCGGTCCAATTTTGGTTACAATGCCCCAAATTTTTTATAGGGCTCTAGTTCATGAAAATATGATTTTTGGGATATTTGGTTTTGGTCCAGATTTGTTTGTATACTGGTTTGTACTTTGGGGGATAATGCCGAAAGTTTTAATCGATCAAAATTTTAAATTTGTGTTTTTCTGAGCATTTGTTTCAGCGACCGTGAATATCATAGCGTGGTATAATCCGACTGGTTTCTATATGCAAAATTAGACGGGTTTACGAATATAATATTCGTGTTGATGTTCTGTGATTATGGTTATGTTGGATTTGTCGTGATGGATAGCCCGTTGTACGTAGTATTAGATGTAGTTCTCTGTGATGTAATGTAAATTCATATTGCGTGGCGCACGTCCGACATGTGGACTACCGTCATCGCGGCTTGTATTATTCTTTTGGGCGTGTCCAGGTTGCGGACGCACTCACCGTTGTATATTCTGTTTTTCATTACATGCACTAGAATTACCCCGCAGCGGAGTGCTCGAGTAGCCGGGTTCTAGAGGGCAATAGGCTTCCATCTCATGGCATTGAGACCGGGGTGCGTTACTCTAGAATTGGCGGGCTATTCGCCGCACTCGTAGGGGGTATAGGATTGACCCACGGAGGGGTGCCCAAGTTACTGGATTTCGGAAGTGCTGGGTGGCCCGCTCACTTCGTTAATTGGGGTTGTCACGCTTCTGGGATTGGTGGGTGGCTTGCCGCGCTCGCAGGGTCTCGGGTCTGATACTACGGCATATCCACACGACCGGAAAATTGCATTTCATATTTGGCTCCATTGAAATGTACTTTTCCTAGTTTTTCCACATTTCCATATTGGTTTTGCTTCCGCTGTGATTCTGCTGTGATACTTCTGTGATGTTACTTGATATCATGCGTGAGACGAATGTTCATATATATATATAGTAGACGCTATATATGTTTAGCATCCGCGCTAGTCCTGTCCCCGCTCTGCCGTAAGTTAAGTAATCTTACGGTGAAGACCCGGGACCCTGTGGCGAATGCGGATGGAATATATGTGAGTGATTATTTTCGTTTCTTTCTTTCTGGCATGATATGTTTAATTGATGGGAATGCATTAATTCTGATTAATGCAAGGAAAACAAACCTAAATGATGTTGTTAGAACCAAGTTTTGAAAACTGACATTACAGACGTTTCCTTTTGCCTTACACAGTGGTATTCGGTTATGAATATCCAGCACCTCATTCGACGAGGCAAGAGCCGAGATCCTTTCATAGGGAGTGACCTCTTGGGCAAAAGTTTGCGCCATTGTAATAATTTCACTATATTCGATTCTTTTGCTTTGCATAACAGTATTCGGTTAGGAATATCCAGCACCTAATTCGATGAGGAAAGAGCCTAGATCTCCTCACAGGGAGTGACCTCTTTGGCAAAATTTTGTGCCACTATATATTTATAAAACCACTCGGTTTCTTCAACGATATCAAGTTCATTACGTTAAAGGTTTTTCGCCAAAAACCAGCCGTAGCCCTCCGTCATTTCCTACGAGTAGTACTTAGTATTCGTGCTGCGTTTGTTGACTATGTCAAGGAGTAGTGTGCGGTAGCTAAGTGGTGCTTGTTTGTAGCATATAGATGCGATTGGTTAGGACAGTCGTGCGGCCTTGTTGACTGTGTCAAGTGTTAGTTATATGTATGCTCTAGAGGCCATTACTATACATGAGATGTATATTGTAGTGGATGCTTGGACATATATAGGGAGGACTTTCTTGCTCGACATGATAGTATGCTATCTGGTTACTCTTTACCTTAACGTGTACACTGATTGTCTCTCTTTTAGATGTTGGTAAAGCCCTTAGGATGTGTACTTGACTACCTGGACTATGATGCGGATCATACTAGTGGGGACATGGTAGTCCATAAGTACATCCTTTAAAGTCCCAAGTCATGGGTGTATCGAGACAGGGCATCGATATACCAGAGTAGACTAGCGTATACCTTCTCGATCCATATAAATGGGCGATGGATGATCCCATATCTATTGGTGTTTGACATCGGAGATGATATACGGGTGCTCAGTAGAGACTGGGTACACTGGACGGACTCGCCGAGAACTCCCAGATCTCTGGTGACACTGGTGCAGGTTAGTCTGTAGACCCGAGATCGTCATAGAGTCTTGTGTGATTCCCACTGTGCTTTGATTTCCACCTTACCATGTCCAAGAGGGCGTTCAAAACGGTGGTTTTTGGGTACAGTCCCGAGTCACATGGAGGCAATGAGCGATAGGAGGGGTTTCGTCTCTCCCGGTATTGGGGGTTGATGTTGCGCTATGCTCGATTGGACATAACAGGGAAGTCCCTGGCCAGGGCTGGTTTAGAGATTTACTGGTAAGTGTTACCAGTAGTTTCTCGACCCGTTATGAGCCTCGCATCGGCATGACTTATCGGTTTTTGTGGTCTGACGTTTACCACCCCTAGACTTGATATGCGACATATCAGACGAGGAGACCGGACTGTACGGTAGTGTCACTGTCAAGCTTTTTGCAGGAGTTGGAGCGGGCTTGCTTGCTGATCTTCTGATCGCTCAATACCCGAGTAGCCGTTACGTCCAGCTAGTACCGCTGACGGCTTATGGGTGCTTGATATGATCATCACCTACTGCCGGCGTATTGACGAGTCTTTAGAGTCCTACATAGAGGTTTTACTGGCTCAAGCAAAACGAAATAGGAGCGCATATGTGATATGTGCTGGACCGAGAATAATGCGAGTATGTGATACCATATTCAATTCTCGCGATGTTTGTGTCGATCGGTTATATGCGATATAACCTGGTTATCGAATCAAGGGTTGATTCGATAAGTCGATATATTGGATGTTAGTCGGTTATATGTGATATAACCGGATTATTAAGTCAAGTGTTGATTTAATAATTTAGTGTATGATTGTATATGCGATATACTAATTTACATTAACTAACATTGGTTCACTTAAGCATTTGTTTTTCTCACTTGTGCACAACTTAATATATATGTGATATATATTTATTTGTGTTCATTTTGTATCATGGTTGTTGATACAACTTACATGGGTGTATAAGACTTATACCATACTAATTATAGTGTTAGGTTTTTATATGTAAAGTAATTCTAAAATTAGTGGATGATGAGCTCACATGCATGAAGCTTCATGAAGCTTAGGGTTGCATTGACTTAGTCTACTAGTTTTGGATTACTTGAGATGTTAATTTGTTGGAGATAGTGCCCTCAGAGTCAATTATTAGGTCACAGGTACGTGATTGTAATGATTGATGGAGGACCTATCCCGGTAGGACAGTCTTACTCGAGATGATAGTATGCTATCTGGTTTACCTTTATCATCGTGTACTGCTTTAGGTGACCTGATAAGTCGCTATTACACGTTGATAGAGCCCCTAGGATTCTTGCTTGACCACCAGCAGTATGAGGGCGATCATATAAGTGGGAGCTGGGGTCTATAAGCATATCCTTAAATGGTCCCTAGTCGTGTGAGTTTCGAGACAGGGCATCGATACTCCAGAGTAGACTAGTGTATACAGTCGAGACCCCGACGAGGGGCGGTGGCCGGTCTCACAAGCCACTGGTGTCAGTTGGATCACCTAAGATGTATACAGGTGCTCATTGGGTTATGAGTACACCGGACAGGACTCGCCGGGAACATGCTAGTTGGTCATATACCAGACGTCAGATGGCAGTTCCCTGGTGACATGTGTACAGGTTAGTTCATCGACATGGGGATCGTCATTTGTCTTGTGTGAGTTCCCACTGTACTTTGATTACTACCCTACCACGGCTCAAAGGAGTCGTGCAAACAGGTTTTAGTTGGGTACAGTCCCGAGCCACATGGAGGCAGTGAGCATATCTTCAGGGGTTCGTCTCTCCCGGTATTGGGGGTGAGGTCGTGCTGTGTCTAGGAGAGCCATTACACGAAGCCCTCGGCCGAGGCAAGGAGATTTACTGGTAGGTATTCCAGTAGTATCTCAGGGTGTTCTGGGCTACACTCCGACACGACTTGTACCGCTTTTGGGGGTCTGACTTTTACCAACCCCCTAGGCCCGCCATGCGATGCTCATAGACGAACGGACCGGACTGTACGGATATTGTCACTGACAGGCTCAGTAGGGTTGTCGGGCTGAGTTCACTCACAGACGTCCCTTTTAGTCAATACCTGGTAGCCCGTTACGTATTGGCTTATACCTCTGACGTGCTAGTGGTTAAATCCACAACCAAGGTGTTGACGAGTCTTTAGAGTCCCCCACATTCAGTTACTCAGCTTTCGGGCGAAAGGTTGTAGAGGCCGTATGGAGATATGACAAGGTCCGATCAGATACGTGCGGTATTGCACGGATCAGGATCGGACAGTTTGTACTACAGGCCGTATGGATATATGGCAGGGTTCGATCAGATACGTGCGGTATTGCACGGATCAGGATCGAACGGATATTACTAGCCGGCTTTGGTATAAGCCGGATCCTAGTATAGTACAGTGTGAATTTTGTCTCATTGCATTTGTATTTCGGTCGAAATACAGATGCGGGTGTGTATGCACAGTATCGGGGTTTTCCTGTAATTTATTACGGGACCAGTTTTCTGGAGTTGCCAGTTTGCTTTCCGTTTCGGCCGATTTCCATTGTTCCGTTCATTGGCCGAAGATTGGTGGAGGAGGGTTTATTTGCATTGTTGCAAATAAGCATTTGTGGAGGGGGTTCTTTGCATCTTGTTGCATCATGATGGCTTTCATGATGAGCACCATACCTTGACCCTTTTGACTTGATCACTTCATGATGGCTTGACTTTGTAAGCATCATGGTTGTTGATGATTAGTGTGTTGAGTGTGGTTTTGGTGTTAGTGATCATGTTCTTTTCATGATGGCTTTTGTTTCCCTCTTGCTTTATGGTGTGATCTATCTCATTCAATCACCTTGCTCTCTCATTCCAATCCCCACCAAAAAGATGGCCGGCCAAAACTTGTAGGGGCTGTCCAAAAATTGTAGTGGGGAATTGTTGTTCATTTCATACACCAAAATTCTCCAAGCTCCTCCATATACTTCTTGTATGATCCCTCTACCAAAGTGGCATCTCCATGAACCCCAAAGTGAGACTTGAGTCCTACACAATATTCTACAGCGAATCTTGGGTACGTCGAGTAGCCGGCTTCGTGCCCGAGTTGCCTCGGCATTGAGGTGGGAGCCCGTAAAAGAAGTAGGCGATGTGGTGCACTTCCGGCGACAAGGAGGAGACGACACATTCCGCAGGAGATCGGGACGACGACGAGAAGACCGGAGGACTCGGATCTGTCGGTATATCTCTCTTCCCTTTCTTGTAGATAGCTAGGACTAGTTAGTGGTTCGATCCGGGTATTAGTGCGCGGCGGTTTGCCAGTTTAAGAAAATTAAAGTTTATCACCGCTTCCGCATTTGGCTGTCGGATTGACGGCCGGGGCGCCGCCGTGCACTTACAGTGGTATCAGAGCCTCGCCATTAACTTAGTCTAGCTTGGTTTAATGTGTTTTGCATTTCCGATCGACCAAAATTCCAAAATCTACATTTTTGTTCACGACAGTTTTCGGTTGAAATTTTTTGGTCTCCAAAAATTTTTCAGGTTGTATAAAATTGATGTACTGGAGATTACAAGGATACTGTAGAAATTCGACAGGGTCAGTCGACAGTGGAGGCGCGGAACCGCGGCCAAAACCCCCTTTGGGCCGCGGTTCCGCCGCGCACTGTGCAGATCCCTGCACCAAATTTCTACAGTGTCTTTGTGGGCTTAAAATATGGGTTTTGGAATATTAATTTTGGGCCCAGATTTTCTTTATGTGCTACAGTAGTACTTGGGGGCCCACTTGTTAAAGTTTGATCGATCGGATATTTTAAACACATTATTTCACAGTATTTACATTATATCTGCGACTGTGAATGTCACTTGATCGGTAAATCCGGTCTAACTGCTATAGCCCGGTTAGACGGATTTGCGAACGTGATTTTCACGTTGATGTTCTGTTTTTGCTGTGATGTTGCGGATTGGTCGTGGGGGATAGCCTGGATGCAATGCTAGTACAGTTGTGGTTGTATTATGTACATTTGATATTGCGGGGCGAGCGTCCGACATGTGGACTGCCGTCACTGCCTGTTTGTATTATTATTTTGGGGCACGGCCAGGTTGCGGTCGTTGTACCCGGTGTATGTATATTTTACTTTCTGTACTAGGATTACCCCAGGAGGGGTGCACGGATAGCCGGGTTCTAAAAGGCAACAAGCCCGCATCTCATGGCATTGAGACAGAGGGGGCTTCACTCTAGGATTGGCAGGCTATTCGCCGCACTCGTAGGGGGTACAGGTTGACCCAGGAGAGGTGCCCAAGTTACCGGATTCCGTGAAGTGCTGGGTGGTCCATTCACGGTGCTGAAGGGGGCTGCCTCGCTTCAGGTTTTGGCGGGTGACTTGCCGCGCCCGTAGGGGTCTAGGATTTCATTGCACAGGCTATCCACACGACCAGGGGAACGTCGGGTTTCAGTAGTGGCTCTGTGAAACCCGGGGATCCCAGATATCTGTATTGTTTCTGTGATGCTGTATATTTTCTGTGATGTTGCATTTCTTTCACGCCTTGAGCGAATTATAATATATTGGTATATATATTAGTAGATGTTGTATATGTTTTGCATCCGCGCTAGTCCAGTCCCCGCTCTGTCGTTAGTAAGCTAACCTAACGGGTAATGACGGGACTCAGTGGCGAATGCGGATGGCATATACATACATCAGTATATTTTCGTTCTTTGTGGTGTGATCAATTGATGGGACTGCGTTGATTCGGATCAATGCAAGTTAAAAACAAACCTAATCTGATGTTGTTGGAACACTTTTCAAAAAGCTGTTATTGCAAGGACGTTCGCTTTTGTTTTGCATCGTGGTATTCAGTTGGAATATCCTGCTCCTCAGTCGACGAGGCAAGGGCCGAGATCCCTTTACCGGGAGTGACCCCTTGGACAAAAAGTTTGCGTCAGGGCAATGACTTCACTATAGCCGATTACTTTTGCTTTGCAACGTGGTATTCATTTGGAATATCCTGCACCCCATTCTACGGGGAAAGAGCCGAGATCCCTTCACCGGGAGTGACCTCTTTAGCAACGGTTTTCGTCACTATATTTTTAAAAGCTATCAGTTCCTTCAACGATATCAAGTTCTTTACGTTAAAGGTTTTCGCCAGAAACCATTCGTAGCCCTCCGTCGTTTCATATGGGTAGTCAATAGTATTCAAGCTGTGTTTGTTGGCCTTAGTCAAGGCACAGTGTTTGGTAGCTATTGGGTGTTCATATGCTGCATAGATAGATGCGTTGGTTTGGGACAGTCGTATAGCCTTGTTGGCCTTAGTCAAGGGCTTGTACGGGTGGGTTCAAATCAACCTGGATAATGACGGGTAGAACTTGACATGTGACTTATGATTTGTTGGCCTTAGTCAAGGTCATAAGAGCATGGGGCAAAAATCACATCGGCAGTTTCAAAAGAACTGAAACTTGCCAGATATGCGCATACCTTCTGGAGTATGATACCGTGAGCGGATTCCGTCACGTTATCATGCGATGAGAGTTGGATCCCGATTCCCACTGATGAGTTAGTTTACTCCTCGGGTGACCCCGACTAATTCTTCTTTCAGGTTTGGAGGAGAATTTGAGGTACAGTGGGAGGTTTCCAGATTAGATAAATTGGTAACCATTCTGATCTAGGTTAGAGTGCACGCTGAGTGTTTCTTTTCTCTCTCTCTCTGGCAGCGACCATTGACCCGACCCTAGACTATGACTCAGTGACCAAGTTGACCGAAGCTTCTTAACACTGGCTTTTGGATTGTCAGAGTTGCAGACCTCATTGCCACTCCTACTTTTACCCTTTTCTCCAGGACACCCCGTATTACTATGAACGTCCACTTCCATTGGACAAAACCATCGTATGGTTATATACGAACTCGAAGGAATTTATTCGAGGATGGTTTCCGGTTCTGGAGAAAACGAATAGGATTATTCAGTTGTCTTTTCTTTTCACCTTCTCTCAGGTTGCGAGTACTCCTTGGTTTAGGAGTAGTACACCTATTACGCAAATTGGATAGTCTTCTTCCAAACCATAGGCTGGTGCCGACCGGTAGGGAATGAAGAAAACCAGTTAGCCTAAACGGTGTACAGAAGGTATTAAGATTAAGACAAAGCAAGGGATTAGTAAGAGGGCAAAGTAAATTGCGACTGATATTCACGACCAAACCAAGTATTCCTTCGCCAATCCTAAATCACCTTTGTATTTATCCAGGACACTCCGTATCACTACGAAGATCCACAGTTTATTTGGATACTCCATCGTATGGTTATATGCGAACTCGAAAGGAACTTGTTCCAGTTCGGGGATGGATTCTGGTTCAGGAGAAATAGGAATAAGGTTTATTCGGTTGTCTTTTGTCTTCACCTTTTCTCGCATTGCGAGTGCTCCTAGGATTAGGACAGTACACCCTTTATGCTTATTGGATAGTCTTCTTCCAAACCATAGGCTGGTGCCGAACGGTAGGGAAGGAAGAAAACCATATGGCCTAAAGGGTGTGCAGAAGGTAATGACTAAAGACATATAAAGGGATTTGGAGAGGTGGCAAAGAATTATACGGTTATAGTTATGAATCTGGATAATGGTGGAGGCATTACTAGGAACACCAGGATACCCCATCGAAACATTTCAATGTTTCAGTTCAACTGTGTACTGTTAAGAGAAAACTGATTTCCCGATTAGATACTTACTCCAGGGTATGTATTTACCAGGTATGATTCTCACATCTGTATGGTTTTACAGATGATGAGTGGGAGTAAGTCATTGGGAATTGGGTGATCATCCTCATTATATCGGGATTCGTTGTAATCGGTGATATTTGAGGAGATCACCTGGGCTGTTTGCCGGTCCGCAAATATTTGGTTTTGAATATCCGCTGTTGTGCACCAATTTCAAATTGATATATCTGTACGTCTATTTTCATAGAGTGAGATATACCTTTTGATATTATGTCGATGACATTTACCTATATCAGTGGATGGTTAGGTAAGGAGCATTAAACAACGGTGTAATTCTTCTTAACCATAAGTACAGTTTTCAACCTACGACACACAGTGAAAGAGTTGTTAGACTCAGCGGACTTATACAGAGTATTGTATGTTGTCCAGTGTCCATTAGGACAGAGGGGTTGGTCCTCATACTATATTCTGTTTACTTTTAACTTCTCTAGTTCTTAGACATGTATTTCGTAGAAACACAGGGTCTGAGTTTTGAGGAGTTATAGGTATTTGAATAGAGTAGAGAACCAGGTGTAGCAAGTATTGGGATTCTTCAAAGTGATCGAAGATGTAGATACTTGTGTATGGTATTCAGTTGATAGTAATGATAAAGAGAAATTACTTCTCTTTCAGGTTACTCATAATTGGAAGCATTCCTAAGTTGAGTAACGCTGATCGGCCTCCTTCCATTTACTTGACATGCACTGGAGATAGCTGCATGATTTGAATCTGGTTCAATTAAATCAGTGCCTATGGTTCTATATTGGATATAGAACAGTTCATATCTTAACGTTGTTAAGGTACGGGGAGTTGTCCGGCTTATGATTAAAACCAGACACTGGACAACTCAAGGCACGTTTCTGTAATGGCTGTTTGTGGGTTGACCCAGGCTATGACGAGGGTTGTGTTGGAGATAGTGCCCTCATAGTCAATTATTGGATCGCAGGTACGTGATTGCAATGATTGCGGAGGACCTATCCCGGTAGGACAGTCTTACTCAAGATGATAGTATGCTATCTGGTTTGCCTTTTTCAGTCGTGTTCATGTTCAGGTGACTGATTGCATGTTACACTTTGATAGAGCCCTTAGGATCTTGCTTTACTACCAACAGTATGATGGCGATCATATACGTGAGAGTTGGGTAGTTTATATGCATATCCTTAATTGCGGTCCCTAGTCGTGGGAGTTTCGAGACAGGGCATCGATACTCCGGAGTAGACTAGTGTATACAGTCGAGACCCCGACGAGGGGCGGTGGCCGGTCTCACAAGCCACTGGTGTCAGTTGGATCACCTAAGATGTATACAGGTGCTCATTGGGTTATGAGTACACCGGACAGGACTCGCCGGGAATCTGCTAGTTAGTATTATATCTATCGTCAGATAGCAGTTCCCTGGTGACATGTGTACAGGTTAGTTCATCGACCTGAGGTCGTCATTTGTCTCGTGTGAGTTCCCACTGTGCTTTGATTTCTACCCTACCACGGCTCAAAGGAGTCGTGCAAACAGGTAGCTTTTGGGTACAGTCCCGAGCCATATGGAGGCACGTGAGCGGATCGGCAGGGGATTCATCTCTCCCGGTATTGGGGGCGAGATCGTGCTGTGTCTAGGAGAGCCATTACGCAAAGCCCTCGGCCGAGGCAGGAGATTTACTGGTAGGTATTCCAGTAGTATCTCAGGGCGTTCTGGGCTACACTCCGACACGACTTATACTGCTAATGGGGGTCTGACGTTACTAGCCCCCTAGGCGGATATGCGATACTCATTGACGAACGGACCGGACTGTATATACATTGTCACTGTTAGGCTCAGTAGGGTTTTCGGAGGAGTTCGCTCATCGGTCTCCCTTGAGTTCGCTCCTCGGCCACCCTTGAGGTCAGTCCATGGGCAGCCGTTACGCATAGCTAGTGCCGCTGACGGTTTGTGGTTAAACCCACTGCCAGGGTGCTGACGAGTCATTAGAGTTCCCCACAGACAGTTTCCCAAGTTCGGGCGAAACGTTGTAGAGGCCGTATGGTTTTATGGCAGGGTTCGGAAAATGCACGTGCGTTTACGCACGTGTCGATTTTCGGACAGATGATACTAGTCGGCTTTGGTTTAAGCCGGATCCGAGTATTATATTGAGTAGGTATAATATCTTTGTCTCAGTTGCATTTATATTCGGTCGTAATATAAATGCGGGTATTTTTATACAGTTTCGGGGTTATCCTGAAATTCGTTTCAGGATCACTTTTGGAAGTTGCCAGTTTCCAGTTTTCTATCAGCCGTCTTTTAACATTCTGTTAAAGACGGATTTATCTTTTCTACAGATGAGGTGAGTCAGTGTTCTAGAATATTCTAGATGAGGTGACTAGGCTATTTGGTGTAGTGTTCTTATTGGATACATTAAAGAGATGATGACTAGGTTTATATGTGTCATTGTTTTCATTAATGTGTTTTGGATTGCTTAAGATATTTAAGTGAGAAGCTTTTGGTTTATGGTCACCTCCCTCCTCCTACACTCACCTTCCTCCTTCTTTATAAGTGGCTTGCCCTCTCTCTCTTCTCACTCTCACTTGTTGGTTTCATTTTAGAGAGAAAAGATTATGATAGGTTTTATCGGTGTATGGAATTTCACAGTCCATTTCATTCCATCACCTGATTTCCACGGCAACTTCATTAACCGATCGTCCACGGATTTGGACGAAGTGAGACAAAGTCATCTACTCATTCTCTACATCAATCTTGGTCGTCTCTTTTAGCAAACTTGACGATCGAGTTGCCTCGAGTCAGAGGCGGGAGCCCGTTTAAAGAACCGATCATGTGGTGCCACTTCGACGAGGACATCGGAGATCGACGAGATCGGAGCAGCCGCAACGGAGCATGGGATGATGGTTGAAGAACGAAGGACTCGGATCGTTCGGTATAACATTCCTACACTCTTTACAGTTTGTTAGTTTAGCAATAATGACAGATCCGGGTTAAAGTATACGATAGCGCCAGTTTAAAAGTTTTTGTTCAGCATTTGGCGTCTGTAGACGGCCGGGGCGCTAACGTAGACTTACAGTGGTATCAGAGCCTAACCATTTTGCTATACTAACTTGTGCTAACGTGTTCAAAACATCGATCGAACCGAAACTCAAAAACGACAAAATCCTATATTGACAGTTTCTGTTGTTTTTAAACGGTCTCAAAAATTATTTCTGGATGTCTTAAAAATCCGTGCAGGGAATTCTAAGACCCACGACAAAATTTGGGGTCGTGATCCCTCCAAGTCACCGCGGAAGGGCGGCCAAACCCATGGTTTGGCCGCGCAACCGCGGCCACGTGGGGAGCACGTGCTCCCAAATTTTGTCAGTAGGTTCTGTTTGGGATTTTGGGGTTTTTGGTATATAAAGTTTTGGCCCAGGTTTTGTTACTGTTCACCAGTAAGCAGTGGGGCCCACTTTTTGATAATTGGTCTTTGGTCGATCGTAATTTAAACACGTTAGTTTACAGTGCTTACATTATATCTCCGACCGGGAATGTCATTTGATCGGTAAAACGCGTTTGATTGCTATAGTTCTTTTAGACGGGTTTGCGAACGTGACATTCGCGTTGATGTTCTGTGTTGTGCTGTAATTGTTGCGGATTTGTCGTGGTGGATAGCAGTGTGCAATGATAGTGCAGTTTGAGTTTATTTGTACATTTGATATTGCGGGGCGAGCGTCCAACTTGTGGACTGCCGTCACTGCCTGTTGTATAATATTCTTTTTGGGGCACGACCAGGTTGCGGTCGATGTACCTATTGTACTATTTTTCATTACTGTACTAGGTTTTACCCCGAGACGGAGTGCACGGATAGCCGGGTTCGGGAAAGCAACGGGTCCGCATCTCATGGTTTTGAGAGGCAGAGGGGTCCCACTTCAGAATTGGCAGACTATTCGCCGCACTCGTAGGGGGTACAGGTTGACCCAAGGAGGGGTGCTCAATTTACCGGATTCCGTGAAGTGCCGGGTGTTCCATTCACTATGCTGTGGGGGACTGCCTCGCTTCAGGTTTTGGCGGGTAACTTGCCGCACCCGTAGGGGTCTAGGTTTCATTGCACAGGCTATCCACACGACAGGGGAACGTCGAGTTTCAGCAGCGGCTCTGTGAAACTCGGGGATCCCAAATATCTGTATTGTTCTGTGATGCTTATTACTTTTCTGTAATGTTGCATATTATCACGCCTGGAGCGATTATGTATATTGGTTTATATACTATTAGATGTTGTATATGTTTTACACCCGCGCTAGTCCAGTCCCCGCTCTGTCGTTAGTTAAGTAACCTAACGGGTGATGACGGGACCCAGCGACGAATGCGGATGGCATATACGTACATTTTATTTTCGTTCTTTTCTGGTGTGATTGATTGATGGGACTGCGTTGATTCTGATCAATGCAAAAGTAAAACAAACCTGTTTACAGTTGTTGGAACAATTTTAAAAAGTGTTATTGCAAAGACGTTTTCTTTTGTTATGCATAGCGGTATTCAGTGGAATATCCTGCACCTCATTCGACGGGGCAAGGGCCGATATCCCTTCACCGGGACTGACCCCTTGGACAGAAGTTTGCGTCAGAGTAATAACTTTACTATAGTTGATTACAAGTTGCTTTGCATAGCGGTATTCAGTGGAATATCCTGCACCTCATTCCACGAGGAAAGAGCCGAGATCCCTTTACCGGGAGTGACCTCTTTAGCAAAAGGTTTTCGCCACTATATTTTAAAAAGCTATCAGGTTCCTTCAGCGATATCAAGTTCACTACGTTAAAGGTTTTTCGCCAAAAACCAGCCGTAGCCCTCCGTCGTTTCTTATGGATGGTCAGTAGTATTCAAGCTATGTTTGTTGGCATACGTCAAGGCATAGTGTTTGGTAGCTGCTGGGTATTCATTTGTTGCATAGATAGATGAGTTGGTTTGGGACAGTCGTATTACCTTGTTGGCTTACATCAAGGGTATGTACGGGTGGGTTCAAATTAACAAGATAATGACGGGCAGAACTTGACATGTGACTTATGATTTGTTGGCATACGTCAAGGTCATAAGAGCATGGGGCAAGAAAATGATATCGGGAGTTTCTAAAGAAACTGAAACTTGCCAAGTATGCGCATACCTTCTGGAGTATGAATAACGTGGATGCATTCCATCACGTTAACATGCGATGAGAGTTGGATCCCGATTCCCACTGATGAGTTGGTTTACTCTTCGGGTGATCCCGATTGATTCTTCTTTAGGTTTGGAGGAGAATTTGACAGGACAGTGGGAGGTTTCCGGATTAGATAAAGTGATGACCATTCTGATCTAGGTTAGAGTGCACGCAGAGTGTTTCTTTTCTCTCTCTCTCTTTGGCAGCGACCTTTGACCGACCCTAGACTATGACTCAGTGACCAGGTTGACCGAACCTTCTTAAAATACTGGCTTTTGGATTGTCTGAGTTGCATAAGTCATTGCCACTCCTTCTTCTACCCTTTGAATTTCTCAGAACACCCGTATTACTACGGATATCCACTTCCATTGGATAGATCCATCGTATGGTTATATACGAACTCGAAGGGACTTCTTCGGGGATGGATCCAGGTTCAGGAGAAATAGAATTGGTTTATTCAGTTGTCTTTTATTATCACCTTCTCTCAGGTTGCGAGAGCTCCTTGGTTTAGGAGAGTACACCTATTACGCCTATTGGATAGTCTTATTCCAAACCATAGGCTGGTGCCGAAAGGTAGGGAATGAAGAAAACCAATTAGCCTAAGTAGGGTGTGCAGAAGGAAATATGTAAAGACAAAATAAAGGGATTAGAAAGAGGGCAAAGTAAATTGCGACTGATATCATTCACGACCAAAACCGCGTACTTCATCGCCGCTCCTATTTCACCTTTAAAAAGAATAAGGTATTATTCAGTTGTCTTTTATCGTCACCTTCTCTCGAGATGCGAGTACTCCTTGGTTTAGGAGGGTACACCTATTATGCTTACTGGATAGTCTTCTTCCAAACCATAGGCTGGTGCCGAATGGTAGGGAAGGAAGAAAACCAGTTAGCCTAACGATGGTGTACAGAAGGTAACGACTAAAGACAAATAAAGGGATTTGGAGAGATGGCAATAAAATATACGGTTGAAGTCATGAATTGGATTATGGAAGAGGCATTGCTATGAATACCAGGATACCCCTACGAAACATTTTCATGTTTCAGTGCATTGTTAAGGAAAAACTGTTTTCCCGATTAGACACTTACTCCAAGGGTATGTATTTACCAGGTTTCATTATCATATCTGTATGGTTTTACAGATGATGAGTGGGAGTAAGATATTGGGAATTAGGTGATCATCCTCATTATATCGGAATTCGTTGCAATTGGTGATATTTGAGGAAATCGCCAGAGTACAGTTTTCTACATACGACGCACAAGTTTTGAGTTGTTTAACTCAGCGGACTTATACAGAGTATTGTATGTTGTCCAAGTGTCCATCAGGACAAAGGGGTAGGTCCTCGTACTATGTTCTGTTTACTTATAACTTCTCTAGTATTTAGACAAGTGTTTCGTAGAAATACAAGGTCTAAGTTTTGAGAAGTTGTGGGTATAAGAATAAAGTAGAGAACCAGGTATCACAAGTATCGGGATTCTTCAAAGAGATCGAAGATGTAGATTCTTGTGAATGGTATTCAGATGATAGTGATGGTTTTGAGAAACGTATTTCTCTTTCAGGTTACTCATAATTGGATGGATTCCTAAGTTGAGTAATGTTGATTAGCCTCTTTCCATTAAGTTGATATGCACTGGAGACAGATGCATGGATTAGAATATGGTTCCAAATTAAATTAGTGCCAAAGTTTCTATATTGGATATAGAATAGTTCGTACCTTAAAAGAAATTAAGGTACGGGGAGTTGTCCAGCTTATGATTAAAACCAGACACTGGATAACTCAGGGCACGTTTCTGTAATGGTTGTTTGTGGGTTGACCCTGGCTACGACGAGGGTTGATATTCTACCATTAAGAAGATCATTAGTGATATTGTTCTTGACTCGCCACAGTTTTAGTAAAAATGGATCTTTTTCAGAAAACAGTAGTGGGAGTATGGTAGAACTGGAAGTGATTCCAGAACCGCGAACGATTACGGAAAAATTTAATAGGACCTATACATTTAATCAGGTTTGACATTCCAATAGCCACTCCGCAGGTATGGTAGGTAACCTCAGACACCCGAGAGGTACTTCGGTAGCCTCAAGGACGGTGACAGGGAGGTTCTTATCTACCCAGACTTGACACTACTGTTGTTCCAGGATATGAGACCCGGTAGGAGGGTTGTCGTAGTCAGTGGGAGCAGCAGAAGCATAGTGGGCAAGATGCTTATGTCTATTTATAGACTTGAGCAATTATAGCGGAGATAGATCATCTAATTTTGATGTGACAGTCATGGGTTTGACTTCAATCAGAATAGGGGATGGATCAGTTAAGAAGGTAGTAGGGTGTGATGTCATGGTATCTGAATGACATACACAGAGTAGGAAGTAAAATTCCTATACTACGATCGGTTGGACTGTGGTCGTCGCACAGTTGTTTCTCCAGACAGGATATGGATATAATATTTGGCATTCTGGTTTGTAGATCTATGGTTTTAGATCTGGATTTGGGTAGTTTCCCAATATGGGTACTTTGACAGATATTCTAATGGTTTTTAGAATAGTTGACTCCTAGCATGGTAGTGTACCTGCAGGTGATGGAGTCACCCTCTCTAAAGGTGTCGTATAGACTAAAGGGGAGAGGGATGTGCATGATTGGCAGATCACTTGCTTAGGCAATTGAGTCAATCATGTGATGTCAAGTACCACACCAAATGTTGGTTTTGCACTAGATGCAATAAGTTTGTATTAATCCAATCCTGGAGAAACATAAGGAAGCAGTTTTAGAACATTGGTACATGTTCTGCGGATTTGATAACGGCAGCCTCTTTCGGGAGACGGTTATCATTCCAGGCTTCAAAGGTGACATGGATGACAGAGTGTTTGTCAGAGTTTTAGTTTTCCCTCTGACGAGGGACAGTATTATGGACAGGTGGTTCCAGAGGATACTGTGGGTGGCATGGTGCCGGATACTGATTAGGTTCAGTGATCCATACAGTCTAAGAAGTTTGGATATGGAGTTCATTTATGAACTAAGGTCCCATCAGATATCCAGACATATTCTAAGACAGGTACTACTCAATACGGAAGATGGCTTTCTCCGCGAACTTGAGATTAAGAGAGATACAGAAAGAAACTTCTAGGCGGATCCACTCACCGAGGCTATTTCTCGAACACAATAGTTTTACAAACGGGCTTTGTAAAACTGATTAGTAGAGGAGTTGGATGTTCGGTTTCACACGGGCTGTGAGTAGTCGACATCGCAATATTAGCCTTGAGTGCAAGTGGGAGATTGTTGGAGATAGTGCCCTCATAGTCAATTATTGGATCGCAGGTACGTGATTGCAATGATTGCGGAGGACCTATCCCGGTAGGACAGTCTTACTCAAGATGATAGTATGCTATCTGGTTTGCCTTTTTCAGTCGTGTTCATGTTCAGGTGACTGATTGCATGTTACACTTTGATAGAGCCCTTAGGATCTTGCTTTACTACCAACAGTATGATGGCGATCATATACGTGAGAGTTGGGTAGTTTATATGCATATCCTTAATTGCGGTCCCTAGTCGTGGGAGTTTCGAGACAGGGCATCGATACTCCGGAGTAGACTAGTGTATACAGTCGAGACCCCGACGAGGGGCGGTGGCCGGTCTCACAAGCCACTGGTGTCAGTTGGATCACCTAAGATGTATACAGGTGCTCATTGGGTTATGAGTACACCGGACAGGACTCGCCGGGAATCTGCTAGTTAGTATTATATCTATCGTCAGATAGCAGTTCCCTGGTGACATGTGTACAGGTTAGTTCATCGACCTGAGGTCGTCATTTGTCTCGTGTGAGTTCCCACTGTGCTTTGATTTCTACCCTACCACGGCTCAAAGGAGTCGTGCAAACAGGTAGCTTTTGGGTACAGTCCCGAGCCATATGGAGGCACGTGAGCGGATCGGCAGGGGATTCGTCTCTCCCGGTATTGGGGGCGAGATCGTGCTGTGTCTAGGAGAGCCATTACGCAAAGCCCTCGGCCGAGGCAGGAGATTTACTGGTAGGTATTCCAGTAGTATCTCAGGGCGTTCTGGGCTACACTCCGACACGACTTATACTGCTAATGGGGGTCTGACGTTACTAGCCCCCTAGGCGGATATGCGATACTCATTGACGAACGGACCGGACTGTATATACATTGTCACTGTTAGGCTCAGTAGGGTTTTCGGAGGAGTTCGCTCATCGGTCTCCCTTGAGTTCGCTCCTCGGCCACCCTTGAGGTCAGTCCATGGGCAGCCGTTACGCATAGCTAGTGCCGCTGACGGTTTGTGGTTAAACCCACTGCCAGGGTGCTGACGAGTCATTAGAGTTCCCCACAGACAGTTTCCCAAGTTCGGGCGAAACGTTGTAGAGGCCGTATGGTTTTATGGCAGGGTTCGGAAAATGCACGTGCGTTTACGCACGTGTCGATTTTCGGACAGATGATACTAGTCGGCTTTGGTTTAAGCCGGATCCGAGTATTATATTGAGTAGGTATAATATCTTTGTCTCAGTTGCATTTATATTCGGTCGTAATATAAATGCGGGTATTTTTATACAGTTTCGGGGTTATCCTGAAATTCGTTTCAGGATCACTTTTGGAAGTTGCCAGTTTCCAGTTTTCTATCAGCCGTCTTTTAACATTCTGTTAAAGACGGATTTATCTTTTCTACAGATGAGGTGAGTCAGTGTTCTAGAATATTCTAGATGAGGTGACTAGGCTATTTGGTGTAGTGTTCTTATTGGATACATTAAAGAGATGATGACTAGGTTTATATGTGTCATTGTTTTCATTAATGTGTTTTGGATTGCTTAAGATATTTAAGTGAGAAGCTTTTGGTTTATGGTCACCTCCCTCCTCCTACACTCACCTTCCTCCTTCTTTATAAGTGGCTTGCCCTCTCTCTCTTCTCACTCTCACTTGTTGGTTTCATTTTAGAGAGAAAAGATTATGATAGGTTTTATCGGTGTATGGAATTTCACAGTCCATTTCATTCCATCACCTGATTTCCACGACAACTTCATTAACCGATCGTCCACGGATTTGGACGAAGTGAGACAAAGTCATCTACTCATTCTCTACATCAATCTTGGTCGTCTCTTTTAGCAAACTTGACGATCGAGTTGCCTCGAGTCAGAGGCGGGAGCCCGTTTAAAGAACCGATCATGTGGTGCCACTTCGACGAGGACATCGGAGATCGACGAGATCGGAGCAGCCGCAACGGAGCATGGGATGATGGTTGAAGAACGAAGGACTCGGATCGTTCGGTATAACATTCCTACACTCTTTACAGTTTGTTAGTTTAGCAATAATGGCAGATCCGGGTTAAAGTATACGATAGCGCCAGTTTAAAAGTTTTTGTTCAGCATTTGGCGTCTGTAGACGGCCGGGGCGCTAACGTAGACTTACAGGTTGATTTTCTACCATCTGGCAGATCAATAGAAATATTGTTCTAGACTCGCCTCAGTTTTATTAAAAATGGATTTTTTCAAAAACAGTAGTGGGAGTATGGTAGAACTGGAAGTGATTCCAGAACCGCAAACGATTACTGAAGATTTGATAAGGAACCTAAAGATTCAATCTGATTTGACATTCCATTGGCCACTCCGCAGATAAGGTGGGTAACTTCAGGCACCCGAGAGGTACTCCGGTAGCCTCAAGGACGGTGACAGGGAAGTTCTTGTTTACCCACACTTGCCATTGTTGTTGTTCCAGGCTGCGTGACCCGGCAGGAGGATGAGTATAGCGTCGTTCTAAACTAGCTTTAGAAGTGCACGTCTATATGACTCTGCCAGAGGGTTGTCGTAGTCAGTGGGAGCAGCGGAAGCATTGGTGGACATCAGGCTTATGTCTATTTATAGACTAAAGCAGATGTAGCGGAGATAGATCATCTATTTCTGATGTGACAGTCATAGGTTTGACGTCATCAGAATAGGGGATGGATCTGTTAAGAAGGTAGTAGGAAGTGATATTCCTATACTACGATCGGTTATACTTTGGTCGTCACACAGTGTTTTCTCCATATGGGATTTGGACATTATGTCAGACATACTGGTTACTAGATCTATGGTTTTAGATCTGGATTTGGGTGGTTTCCTAATCAGGGTACTTAGACAGCATTCTTAGAGTATTTAGAATGGACGACTCCATGCATGGTAGTTAACCTGCAGAAGATGGAGTCACCCTCTCTAAAGGTGTCTTTCAGACTAAAAGGGAGAGGGATGTGCATGGTTGGCAGATCACTTGCTCAGGCAATTGAGTCAATCATGAGATGTCAAGTACCACACCAGATGTTGTTCTTGCACTAGAGGCAATAAGTTGACATTAATCCAATCCTGGAGAAACAGTCGAAAGCAGTTTTAGAACATAAGTGGATGTTCTAGGGATATGATAACGACAGCCTCATTCGGGAGACAGTTATCATTCCAGGCTTCCAAGGTGACATGGACGACAAGGAGGTTGTCAGAGCTATAGTTTTCCCTCCGACGAGGGGCAGTATTTTGGGCAGGTGATCCAAGGCTATACTGAGGGAGGCATGGCGCAGGATACTGATTAAGTTCAGTTGACGATACAGTCTAAGAAGTTTGGATTTGGAGTTCATTTATGAGCCATGGCCCATCAGACATCCAGACACATTCTAAGACAGGTATTGCTCATTTCGGGAGATGGTTTTCTCCGCGAACTTGAGATATAGAGAGACATAGAAAGAAACAACAAAGCGGATCCACTCACTAAGGCTATTCCTCGAACGCAATAGTTTCGCAAACGAGCTTTGTGAGACTGACTAGTAGAGGAGTTGGGTGTTCGGTATCACACGGGCTGTGAGTATGCGACATCGCAATAATTAGCCTTGAGTGCAAGTGGGAGATTGTTGGAGATAGTGCCCTCAGAGTCAATTATTAGGTCACAGGTACGTGATTGTAATGATTGATGGAGGACCTATCCCGGTAGGACAGTCTTACTCGAGATGATAGTATGCTATCTGGTTTACCTTTATCATCGTGTACTGCTTTAGGTGACCTGACAAGTCGCTATTACACGTTGATAGAGCCCCTAGGATTCTTGCTTGACCACCAACAGTATGAGGGCGATCATATAAGTGGGAGCTGGGGTCTATAAGCATATCCTTAAATGGTCCCTAGTCGTGTGAGTTTCGAGACAGGGCATCGATACTCCAGAGTAGACTAGTGTATACAATCGAGACCCCGACGAGGGGCGGTGGCCGGTCTCACAAGCCACTGGTGTCAGTTGGATCACCTAAGATGTATACAGGTGCTCATTGGGTTATGAGTACACCGGACAGGACTCGCCGGGAACATGCTAGTTGGTCATATACCAGACGTCAGATGGCAGTTCCCTGGTGACATGTGTACAGGTTAGTTCATCGACCTGGGGATCGTCATTTGTATTGTGTGAGTTCCCACTGTACTTTGATTACTACCCTACCACGGCTCAAAGGAGTCGTGCAAACAGGTTTTAGTTGGGTACAGTCCCGAGCCACATGGAGGCAGTGAGCGTATCTTCAGGGGTTCGTCTCTCCCGGTATTGGGGGTGAGGTCGTGCTGTGTCTAGGAGAGCCATTACACGAAGCCCTCGGCCGAGGCAAGGAGATTTACTGGTAGGTATTCCAGTAGTATCTCAGGGTGTTCTGGGCTACACTCCGACACGACTTGTACGGCTTTTGGGGGTCTGACTTTTACCAACCCCCTAGGCCCGCCATGCGATGCTCATAGACGAACGGACCGGACTGTACGGATATTGTCACTGACAGGCTCAGTAGGGTTGTCGGGCTGGGTTCACTCACAGACGTCCCTTTTAGTCAATACCTGGTAGCCCGTTACGTATTGGCTTATACCTCTGACGTGCTAGTGGTTAAATCCACAACCAAGATGTTGACGAGTCTTTAGAGTCCCCCACATTCAGTTACTCAGCTTTCGGGCGAAAGGTTGTAGAGGCCGTATGGAGATATGGCAAGGTCCGATCAGATACGTGCGGTATTGCACGGATCAGGATCGAACAGTTTGTACTACAGGCCGTATGGATATATGGCAGGGTTCGATCAGATACGTGCGGTATTGCACGGATCAGGATCGAACGGATATTACTAGCCGGCTTTGGTATAAGCCGGATCCTAGTATAGTACAGTGTGAATTTTGTCTCATTGCATTTGTATTTCGGTCGAAATACAGATGCGGGTGTGTATGCACAGTATCGGGGTTTTCCTGTAATTTATTACGGGACCAGTTTTCTGGAGTTGCCAGTTTGCTTTCCGTTTCGGCCGATTTCCATTGTTCCGTTCATTGGCCGAAGATTGGTGGAGGAGGGTTTATTTGCATTGTTGCAAATAGGCATTTGTGGAGGGGGTTCTTTGCATCTTGTTGCATCATGATGGCTTTCATGATGAGCACCATACCTTGACCCTTTTGACTTGATCACTTCATGATGGCTTGACTTTGTAAGCATCATGGTTGTTGATGATTAGTGTGTTGAGTGTGGTTTTGGTGTTAGTGATCATGATCTTTTCATGATGGCTTTTATTTCCCTCTTGCTTTATGGTGTGATCTATCTCATTCAATCACCTTGCTCTCTCATTCCAATCCCCACCAAAAAGATGGCCGGCCAAAACTTGTAGGGGCTGTCCAAAAATTGTAGTGGGGAATTGTTGTTCATTTCATACACCAAAATTCTCCAAGCTCCTCCATATACTTCTTGTATGATCCCTCTACCAAAGTGGCATCTCCATGAACCCCAAAGTGAGACTTGAGTCCTACACAATATTCTACAGCGAATCTTGGGTACGTCGAGTAGCCGGCTTCATGCCCGAGTTGCCTCGGCATTGAGGTGGGAGCCCGTAAAAGAAGTAGGCGATGTGGTGCACTTCCGGCGACAAGGAGGAGACGGCACATTCCGCAGGAGATCGGGACGACGACGAGAAGACCGGAGGACTCGGATCTGTCGGTATATCTCTCTTCCCTTTCTTGTAGATAGCTAGGACTAGTTAGTGGTTCGATCCGGGTATTAGTGCGCGGCGGTTTGCCAGTTTAAGAAAATTAAAGTTTATCACCGCTTCCGCATTTGGCCGTCGGATTGACGGCCGGGGCGCCGCCGTGCACTTACATAATTAACCTAACCATTATAATGTAGCCATGGTTATGTCTCTACATGAGTTAGTACATGATACCCACTCACCCATGGTTAGCTCTCTCTCTCTCTCTCTCTCTTAATTAGTTTTTCATTCTCATTTTTGAGCTCATCTTCTTCCTCCTTCAAATGCTTGCTAGGGTTTGATAAAGAGAGAGAAATATAGTGAGAAAAGAAATTCTAAAGTGTACCCATTTCCTATTTCATCATTCTCTACTAGACTAGCACTTTAGTTTAGGGTGTTTGCTTCACTAATTCTCTAGTTATTGAAGTAGAAGCTTGAGTTCGTATTCCCTCGACGTAGATCATCTTCGGCCTCGAAGACTTTAAGCAATATCGTTGCTATCTTCTCATGGAGCCGTCCGAGAGTCCAGGAGCATGATGATCGCAGCGAAGGGACTACTACAAGGAGCATATGAAGTGAAGGACTGATCTACAAAGGTTGTATTTCGTATTCACTTAGTCGTAAAAGTTGTTTACTTGCTTTGTTTCTCCTAATCTCTAGTCTAAGATCTTGGTTAGGGTTGTTCGGCACGGCTAAAATTTTAATCGGGCATGGTTGATGCCTTGTAGAACCTTATTAGAGTGCCTAGTAACCTAACAGTGGTATCAGAGCCTAGCTAGAGCATTAGCCGACGTGTATACGAAGTTAAAATTTCGAACGAACCCCGAAAACTCAAAATCAACCCCTCTCTGGTCTTTTTTTAAAAACTGTGATTTTTCTGAATTAAAAATACATAAAAAAATCAGCAGGGAATTCTAAGAATTACCACAAAATTCGAGCCCAAAATTCCGTACATCCGCCGCGGAACCGTGGTCTCACCCCACTATTAGTGGCGGTTCCGCGGCAGTAATTGTGAACTGTGGACATAATTTTGTGCAGTAACATCCGTAGCTATTCCTTATATTTTCTGGGTATTTTTTATCTAACTCAAGTGTTGAGTGTTCTGGGGTTTATTTTGTATTCATTGATTCGATCGGAATATTTAATTTCGTTATGTTTTCCGGATAATTTAGAAAGTATTAAAAAGTTCGAACGGATATCAATAACTCACTTTTTCCCTTGCCGGAAAATTTCCAAGTGTTGGATTTTTCCGTAGTTTAAGAACGTTCTAAATTGTGCAAGTTACGCAATGGACCCTCTAGAAGACAACAAACCTTAACTCGATTATGTGACCATCTTGAACTGCCTTTTGAACCTTAGGGTTTGAGGCAGTACGGCGTTGCCACATGTGAGGCGTTGGCTTGACCCTTCTACGGCTGGACCATTGGTACTGTGGCATGTGATGGATGTTTTTAAACTCCCCTCAAGTGTTGAGAACTATTTGGGAAAACTTGGGTGTTTGATCATTTGATCGGAAAGTTTAACATTGTCTATTTATCTGGAAGGTAATACAATATTTGGAATCCACAAGTAGTTATGAGATAACTAATTTGAATGTTATAAATATAGCAGTTTAGTCTCAAATGATCGGTTGCCACGGGATTTTGATGCGATCAAAAGTCTGTTGCAATCACGTAGCGTACGCGGATACTCGCCGGGTAAACTTAATAGATAGCCACGCCCTAAAGCCCCGACCAAGTGACTGTAGGAGAACCCTGTCGCCAAAAGCATCCGTTTGGGTGCTCACGGCAGCGGTGTTCCGCCTTAGTGCACTTCGTCGACGGCATCCGGGGGTGCGGCCGTCTACTAAAGTTTGCGACGAGCATTCGATCACATATCGGGAATCTTGTTGAATTGCCCGACTAGATATTGAAAAGTGTTTTCGATATAGAGACTAAAATGTGGGGTTTATAATTGTTAGGCATGCAATGTCTAAGGAGGTTGCGGATTCTAACTGTTGTAGTTTTACACTTTCTTTTCTGCGACCGTAAGTGTAATATGTGTTATCGCCGGTTTCGTTGCTATATGTCAATGACAATTGGGATGCGCATATTTACTTACGTTGATGACATGTGATGTTATGTGTTGCTGGATATGTTATATTGGATCGTCGCGTTTTTGAATAGCCGGGGGTTTTATGTGAGATGAGGGTTTTTATTTTCATTCATGTAAAATTCATTGTATGTAATATTCTTTTATTGGGGCACTTCCGGGATGAGGATGATGTCACCATTGTATATTATTTACTTTTCCGCATTAGGTAGATCCAAGGAGGAGAGCACAAGTAACCGGGTTCTAGAGTCCAGTGGGAGACCAACTCGAGGAGTCGAGTCCGGGACTTCTAACTCTAGAATTGGAAGGGTTGCTTCCGCTCTCGTAGGGGTCTAGGGATGTGGGTTTGGCTATTCATCGCGACCGTGGAATCCGTGTTTTATAGAGGCTCAAAATAAAACACGGACGTCCTAGTATATCCAATGTTTCATATGTTTCTTCTGCTGCGATATCTGTGATGTGATCATTTGATATGTGTTGATAGATACTGTATATAGTATATATGATATATTATATAGACATTACTTATGTTTTACACCCGCGCTAGCCCTGCCCCGCTCTGCCGTTAGTTACCTAACCTAATGGTTCACGAGGGGACATCGAGGCGAATGCGGATGGCATAAGTGTACGTCGTATTTATCTATGATGTTTAGGTGACTTAAATGATGGGACTTCATTAATGTGATTAATGAAAGTAAAGAAACCTAAAAGATGTTGTGGAATCGAATTTTGAAAAACAAGGTAGCTACAGTTCTTGCTTTGCATAGCGGTGTTCCTTGTAGAACATCATGCACCTTATTCGATAAGGAAAAGGGTCGAGATCCCTTCACCGGGAGTGACCCCTTTAGCAATAAGTGGAAGATGCTAAAACACTCGGTTTGTCTTTTGATTGCTTTTGGAGTTTTTGCTTTGCATGGTGATATATGTGATATGTCCTCCACCTCATTCGACGAGGAAAGAGCCGAGATCCCTTCACCGGGAGTGACCTCTTTAGCGAAACTAGCAAAAGCCTCAAAAACACTCCATTTTAAAATTATTTGATTCTACAACGATATCAAGTTCATTACGCAATAGGTTTTCAGAAAAACCTATCGTAGCCCTCCGTCATTTCAAATAAGTAGTAGTTAGTATTCGTACTGAGTTTGTTGGCCTTTGTTAAGGCGTAGTGTGCGGTAGCTGACTAGTGCTTATCTTCTTATGCATATGATGCAGATTGGGTTAGGGTAGTCGTACGACCTTGTTGGCCTTTGTTAAGGGTCGTGCGGGTGGGTTTAATTCAATCATGAAATGACGGGTTGAACTTGACTAGCATCCTATGGTTTGTTGGCCTTTGTCAAGGTCATAGGAGGTTAGGGGCAAAATTATCAGGAATTTCAAGTGTTGAAATTTGCAATGAGATTGCATACCTTCTATGAGATAGTTGGATCCCGATACCCACTGTGAGTAATTGTTACTCCTGGGAGAGTTTTACACATTACAATTAGCCGATCAAGTAGGTGTCTAGAAAGGTGTCAACGGGGTTACGCCTCTGGGAAAACGAGATTTACTTTAATTAGGTCCGTGCGAAAGCACGGGGAACCCCCCTCAAAGTACCGACACTGGCCTGGCTGAAAGATTGGCGAAGTTGTAGGTGTAATTAATCCCGGCTAGTCTTTCCTTTTAGGGTTTGAAGGAAGATTTGATAAAACAGTGGGAGCCATCCTGATTAGATAAAATAATAACCAATCTGATCTTGCAAGAGCGCACGCAGAGTGTTTTCTTCTCTCTCTCTCCAGGTAGCGACCATGTCACGCCATAATTAAGATAATAATACGGATGTATTGACCGAACCCGCTTGTTATACTGAGCTAGGGGAACGTTGGTCCCGCTCCAACTTATAATTGTTATAAGACAGAGCAGGAAATAGGGGATTACCAGAATTCCCGTGCCGCCCAAACGAAGAAAGTGCATGATGATGCATCTTCTTCGGGTGTGTTCATTACAGAGAACTGTTTCTCAGTATCCTTTAAATCCTGGGTATGAGATACCGGATCAGGATCCCACATATGTAATTTGTTACATGGGCTACAGATAGGTAGAGAACTGAGAACGGGTGATAAGTTTCATGAGATAGAAACGGTGCAAGTGTTGTAGCCAAGTCTGTTGGTAGTTATCACTCTGTATTATCAGAATACATTGATTCTGAACGAATGTTATTAGATACCGAACCTGATATACAACATCATATCAGTCTCTTTATTAGTAAAGAAAGGATATAATTTTGTATTGTTGGATAATGGTTTGAACATTTTCTATATCAAGAGTTGATCGGTTCAGGCACGTTATCTAAAAGCATAGACGTTCTAAATCAAACCACAGTTCTTAACGTACAGAACACGCACAAGATGAAGAGTTCAGAAATGAACGGATCCTTCTTGAGGTATTGTAGACCAGGTCATATCAATGTGACCCGACTAGCTGAAGTTACATATAGATGCATATTTAAATTAGTTTGAATTTACATCTTGTGAAACTTGCTGGTCATGTCACAGAGATAAGATGACCATAGCTCTGTTTATAGGAAACAGAGAAAGAGTTAGTGAACTCTTGGGATGATACATGTTGATGTATGAAGGTCCCCTGTCTACACATGCCAAGACCGGTTCTTTGTACTTCATTACATTCTCTAATGATCTCTCAAGATTAAGACATATGTTCCTGTTGAAACACAAGTCCGAAACTTTTGAGATAATCACAGAATATAAGTTAGAAGTAAAGAACCAAAACAAGTATAAGTATTATGTCCTTTGATGTGATCAGGGAGGAGAATACTTGAGCACGGAATTCCTGGATTATTTTAAAGGAGAATGAGATTCTCTCTCAGCATTACTCCTCCGTATACACCACAGTACGTCGGTGTATCGGGGCGGAGCAATCGCACCCTATGTGATAAGGTGTGCTCTATGATGAGTATTACTGAGTTGCCTATTTTCTTTTGGGGGTTATGCACTTGTGAAGCTGCATACCTATTGAATGGCGTTCCAACCAAATCAGGTGCCTACCACTCCTATGTGATATGGTAAGGGAAGAGCCCATCTCTTAAGTCAGTTAAGACTTGGGGTTGTCCGGCCTATGTCTAAAAGAAAAATCCAGACAAACTCGAGGCAAGGTCAGTTCTGTGGAAGTTTGTTGGATATCCCAAGCATTCGCAAGAGAATATCTTCTACCTAACCGAAGAACAAAAGTTTTGTTTCTCAGCATGCCACCTTTGTGAAAGGGAATTTCTTGAGAAGAAATTAATGGTCATGAGGTAGAACTGGAAGGAGTTCCAGCCAAACAAACTGCAGCTGATGATTTTGGTAGAACCGGAGGATTCAATAGTTTCCAAAGAACCTCAGCCTCTCCGCCGATCTAGTAGGGTTCCTCACCCACTTGAGAGATATTTCGGTTTCTCTATGACAGTGGGAGCGAGGATTGCATCATGAGATGATGACCCAACTATTTTCGAGCTGGCCATCAGGAGTGGGACTCTGTAAGAATGGCTGGATGCTTAGAGATCTGAGATGGAATCCTTATACACCAACAAAGTATGGACTTTGGATGCCTTATCTGAAAGGTTAAATCCCCATTAGGACCAAGTATATCTTGAGAAGATTACTTGGTGTACATGGAAAAGTTGAGACTTTCAAATCTAGACTTGTTAAAGGTTTGAATCATAGACCAGTTGTGGCTAATGATGAAACCTTTTTCTGGGGCCTATGCTTAAGTCTATCCAGATCCTACTTGCCATTGCTACATACCATGACTACGATATCTGGCGGTTGGGTGTCATGACTACTGTTCTAAATAGTGATTTAGAAGGGAGCGTCTATAAGTACACAGCCAGAGGGCTTCGTAGACAGTGGGAGCAGCGGAAACGTGTGCAAGTTGCTTTATGGGATGAAGCAGGCATCGTGGAGTTGGAACATCTATTTGGATGTGAAATTCGAAGAGTTTGACTTCATCAAAATAGTAGATGAACCTTGTATATACAAAAAGGTAGTAGAGAGTATAGTAGTGATCCCCGTAGAGTACGTGAATGACATACTCTTGATAGGGAAGGAGTTTCCTATGCTACGCTCGGTCAATCTCCGCTTATCACAATGATTCTCCATATAGGATCAAAGTGATACCTCCTAAATCCTGAGTTTTGATCTATGAGATAGATGTAATTGGATGTTAGGATTCTCACTAGTTGTAGTGAGATGGTATCAATCGATCCTCGGGAGAATCACTGGAAAGGTTCCAGAGTGATAAGGACGACTGAAAGTCAGTCACAGGCATTGTCTTTACTCTTAGTAGAGGGACGGTATGTTGGAAGAGTTCCAAGACAGATACCGTGGCATACTAGACGATAAAGGCAAGATACATCGCTACCAAAGATACTACCAAAGAGGCAGTCTGGGTGTATATTAGTTCATGAGATGAACTTCGTTCCTACCATTGTGTGACAATGGAGTTGTGGCTTATGCCAAGGAACGCCCGTCCCATCAGTGATCCAGACACATTCTAAGGCAGTGTCACCTGATCATGGAGATTGTTGATCTCCAGGGGATCGAGGTCAGGAGAGTAGACTCAGAGGACAACACGGCGGATCCACTCACAAAGGCCTTTTCCCAGAGAGAGACTTTTATGGGATGGTTGAGTATGAGATACTACAACCACTGTTATCAGATGGCCCTAGTGCAAGTGGGAGATTGTTAGTTATATGTATGCCCTAGAGGCCATTACTATACATGAGATGTATATTATAGTAGATGCTTAGACATATATAGGGAGGACTTTCTTGCTCGACATGATAGTATGCTATCTGGTTACTCTTTACCTTAACGTGTACACTGATTGTCTCTATGTTACATGTTGGCAAAGCCCTTAGGATGTGTACTTGACTACCTGGACTATGATGCGGATCATACTAGTGGGGACATGGTAGTCCATAAGTACATCCTTTAAAGTCCCAAGTCGTGGGTGTATCGAGACAGGGCATCGATATACCAGAGTAGACTAGCGTATACCTTCTCGATCCATATAGATGGGCGATGGATGATCCCATATCCATTGGTGTTTGACATCGGAGATGATATACGGGTGCTCAGTGGAGACTGGGTACACTGGACGGACTCGCCGAGAACTCCGAGATGGTATTATACCTCACGTCAGATGGCAGTTCTCTGGTGACACTGGTGCAGGTTAGTCTGTAGACCCGAGATCGTCATAGAGTCTTGTGTGATTCCCACTGTGCTTTGATTTCCACCTTACCATGTCCAAGAGGGCGTGCAAAACGGTGGTTTTTGGGTACAGTCCCGAATCACATGGAGACAATGAGCGATAGGAGGGGTTTCGTCTCTCCCGGTATTGGGGTTGATGTTGCGCTATGCTCGATTGTCCATAACAGGGAAGTCCCTGGCCAGGGCTGGTTTAGAGATTTACTGGTAAGTGTTACTAGTAGTTTCTCGACCCGTTATGATCCTCGCATCGGCATGACTTATCGGTTTTTGGGGTCTGACGTTTACCACCCCTAGACTTGATATGCGACATATCAGACGAGGAGACCGGACTGTACGGTAGTGTCACTATCAGGCTTTTTGTAGGAGTTGGAGCGGGCTTGCTTGCTGATCTTCTGATCGCTCAATACCCGGGTAGCCGTTACGTCCAGCTAGTACCGCTGACGGCTTGTGGGTGCTTGATATGATCATCACCTACTGCCGGCGTATTGACGAGTCTTTAGAGTCCAACATAGAGGTTTTACTGGCTCAGGCAAAACGAAATAGGAGCGCATATGTGATATGTGCGGGACCGAGAATAATGAGAGTATGTGATACCGTATTCAATTCTCGCGATGTTTGTATCGATCGGTTATATGCGATATAACCTGGTACATGCTACATGGACTTTAACCGGACGGTTGATAATACTAGTGGCTTAGGATTAAGCCGGATTATTAAATCAAACTTTGATTTAATAATATATATATATATATATATATTTAATATATGTATTCTAGTATTATTGTTCACTATTCATTTTCTCTCTTGACTATTCGTATTTTTATACGAATATGCACATATGTATTTCGGTACGTATACCGGGTTGTATTCCGTATTTATACAGAATATTTTCTAGAAGATGGACACCTCATTATATGATTTTCTTTGAAGAAAATCATTTGCAAATGAGGTGGAAGGTGAGGTGGCATGAGCATGGTTGGAGGTATGTAGAGATGAATGTGCCATTATTTGTTTATTGTAAAAAGATTTGAGATATTTTGCATGGTTGAAAAATGGCAAGCCATTCTATTCTACAAACTACTAACACTCTTCATTCTTTCAACATTTAGCTCATTCTTTCTTGAGTTTCTCAAGCCTATGTTTTCCTCACCTCCTCCTCCTCCTTCTTTAGTTGCTTACTTGAGCTTAAGAAATGAGAGAAAAAGATAGTGGAAAATTGCTACATCCCTACTCTCCATTGCTAGCGACCTTGGAGCGTCGGTTGTTTCTCTAGACGAAGCTGGAGCTTAGATTGTTTTCCTCAAAATGATCATCTTCGGCAAAGGAGGACCGGCTTGCATGCATGATCTAAAGCACTTGAAGAAAGCTTGAGGATATGAGTATTCTACACATAGTAGATTAGTTTAGCTCACTAGGTTTTGTATACAAGTTTTAGCTCTTAGTTTGATTCTTGGTTTGGGAACTTTACGAACTAGAATTTTTTTGAAATCCATGTTGCCATCTTCGAAAACTAGTTTTCTAGTGTGCCTAAGTTCCCCAGCAGTGGTATCAGAGCCATGCTAAAGGCTATACTTGTTTGCACCAATTTAGAATTTCGATCGATGGAATTTTCCTAATCGCATTTCCAAAATCATTGCTTGTTGTTCGAATTTCAAAGTTGTTCAAAATTTTTTTTCCGGTTGCATTAAAATTATATGCTGGCAAAATTAGAGCTAAGAAAAAAATTTGGGCACCTAAACCAAAAATTCGACCGCGGAACAGAAGTCAAATGCGCTATTTGACCGCTGAACCGCGGTCCAATTTTGGCTACAATGCCCCAAATTTTTTATGGGGCTCTAGTTCATGAAAATATGATTTTTGGGATATTTGGTTTTGGGCCAGATTTGTTTGTATACTGGTTTGTACTTTGGGGGCTAATGCCGAAAGTTTTAATCGATCAAAATTTTAAATTTGTGTTTTTCTGAGCATTTGTTTCTGCGACCGTGAATATCATAGCGTGGTATAATTCGACTGGTTTCTATATGCAAAATTAGACGGGTTTACGAATATAATATTCGTGTTGATGTTCTGTGTTGCTCTGTGATTATGGTTATGTTGGATTTGTCGTGATGGATAGCCCGGTGTACGTAGTATTAGATGTAGTTCTCTGTGATGTAATGTAAATTCATATTGCGTGGAGCGCGTCCGACATGTGGACTACCGTCATCGCGGCTTGTATTATTCTTTTAGGCGTGTCCAGGTTGCGGACGTACTCACCGTTGTATATTCTGTTTTTCATTACATGCACTAGAATTACCCCGCAGCGGAGTGCTCGAGTAGCCGGGTTCTAGAGGGCAACAGGATTCCATCTCATGGCGTTGAGACCGGGGTGCTTTACTCTAGAATTGGCGGGCTATTCGCCGCACTCGTATGGGGTATAGGATTGACCCGTGGAGGGGTGCCCAAGTCACCGGATTTCGGAAGTGCTGGGTAGCCCGCTCACTTCGTTAATTGGGGTTGTCACGCTTCTGGGATTGGTGGGTGGCTTGCCGCGCTCGCAGGGTCTCGGGTCTGATACTATGGCCTATCCACACGACCGAAAAATTGCATTTCATATTTGGCTCCATTGAAATGTACTTTTCCTAGTTTATCCGCATTTCCATATTGGTTTTGCTTCCGCTGTGATTCTGCTGTGATACTTCTGTGATGTTACTTGATATCATGCGTGAGACGAATGTTCATATATATATATAGTAGACGCTATATATGTTTAGCATCCGCGCTAGTCCTGTCCCCGCTCTGCCGTAAGTTAAGTAATCTTATGGTGAAGACCCGGGACCCTGTGGCGAATGTGGATGGCATATATGTGAGTGATTATTTTCGTTTCTTTCTTTTTGGCATGATATATTTAATTGATGGGAATGCATTAATTCTGATTAATGCAAGGAAAACAAACCTAAATGATGTTGTTAGAACCAAGTTTTGAAAACTGACATTACAGACGTTTCCTTTTGCCTTGCACAGTGGTATTCGGTTATGAATATCCAGCACCTCATTCGACGAGGCAAGAGCCGAGATCCTTTCATAGGGAGTGACCTCTTGGGCAAAACTTTGCGCCATTGTAATAATTTCACTATAGTCGATTTTTTTGCTTTGCATAACAGTATTCGGTTAGGAATATCCAGCACCTAATTCGATGAGGAAAGAGCCTAGATCCCTTCACAGGGAGTGACCTCTTTGGCAAAATTTTGTGCCACTATATATTTATAAAACCACTCGGTTTCTTCAACGATATCAAGTTCATTACGTTAAAGGTTTTTCGCCAAAAACCAGCCGTAGCCCTCCATCATTTCCTACGAGTAGTACTTAGTATTCGTGCTGCGTTTGTTGACTATGTCAAGGAGTAGTGTGCGGTAGCTAAGTGGTGCTTGTTTGTAGCATATAGATGCGATTGGTTAGGACAGTCGTGCGGCCTTGTTGACTGTGTCAAGTGTTAGTTATATGTATGCCCTAGAGGCCATTACTATACATGAGATGTATATTGTAGTGGATGCTTGGACATATATAGGGAGGACTTTCTTGCTCGACATGATAGTATGCTATCTGGTTACTCTTTACCTTAACGTGTATACAGATTGTCTCTCTGTTACATGTTGGTAAAGCCCTTAGGATGTGTACTTGACTACCTGGACTATGATGCGGATTATACTAGTGGGGACATGGTAGTCCATAAGTACATCCTTTAAAGTCCCTAGTCGTGGGTGTATCGAGACAGGGCATCGATATACCAGAGTAGACTAGCGTATACCTTCTCGATCCATATAGATGGGCGATGGATGATCCCATATCCATTAGTGTTTGACATCGGAGATGATATACGGGTGCTCAGTAGAGACTGGGTACACTGGACGGACTCGCCGAGAACTCCCAGATGGTATTATACCTCACGTCAGATAGAAGTTCTCTGGTGACACTGGTGCAGGTTAGTCTGTAGACCCGAGATCATCATAGAGTCTTGTGTGATTCCCACTGTGCTTTGATTTCCACCTTACCACGTCCAAGAGGGCGTGCAAAACGGTGGTTTTTGGGTACAGTCCCGAGTCATATGGAGGCAATGAGCGATAGGAGGGGTTTCGTCTCTCCCGGTATTGGGGGTTGATGTTGCGCTATGCTCGATTGGCCATAACAGGGAAGTCCCTGGCCAGGGCTGGTTTAAATATTTACTGGTAAGTGTTACCAGTAGTTTCTCGACCCGTTATGAGCCTCGCATCGGCATGACTTATCGGTTTTTAGGGTCTGACGTTTACCACCCCTATACTTGATATGCGACATATCAGACGAGGAGACCGGACTGTACGGTAGTGTCACTGTCAGGCTTTTTGCAAGAGTTGGAGCGGGCTTGCTTGCTGATCTTCTGATCGCTCAATACTCGGGTAGCCGTTACGTCCAGCTAGTACCTCTGACGGCTTGTGGGTGCTTGATATGATTATCATCTACTGCAGGCGTATTGACGAGTCTTTAGAGTCCTACATAGAGGTTTTACTGGCTCAGGCAAAACGAAATAGGAGCGCATATGTGATATGTACGGGACCGAGAATAATGCGAGTATGTGATATCGTATTCAATTCTCGCGATGTTTGTATCGATCGGTTATATGCGATATAACCTGGTTATCGAATCAAGGGTTGATTCGATAAGTCGATACATTGGATGTTAGTCGGTTATATGTGATATAACCGGATTATTAAGTCAAGTGTTGATTTAATAATTTAGTGTATGATTGTATATGTGATATACTAATTTACATTAACTAACATTGGTTCACTTAAGCATTTGTTTTTCTCACTTGTGCACAACTTAATATATATGTGATATATATTTATTTGTGTTCATTTTGTATCATGGTTGTTGATACAACTTACATGGGTGTATAAGACTTATACCATACTAATTATAGTGTTAGGTTTTTATATTTAAAGTAATTCTAAAATTAGTGGATGATGAGCTCACATGCATGAAGCTTCATGAAGCTTAGGGTTGCATTGACTTAGTCTACTAGTTTTGGATTACTTGAGATATTAATTAACCTAACCATTATAATGTAGCCATGGTTATGTCTCTACATGAGTTAGTACATGATACCCACTCACCCATGGTTAGCTCTCTCTCTCTCTCTTAATTAGTTTTTCATTCTCATTTTTGAGCTCATCTTCTTCCTCCTTCAAATGCTTGCTAGGGTTTGATAAAGAGAGAGAAATATAGTGAGAAAAGAAATTCTAAAGTGTACCCATTTCCTATTTCATCATCCTCTACTAGACTAGCACTTTAGTTTAGGGTGTTTGCTTCACTAATTCTCTAGTTAGTGAAGTAGAAGCTTGAGTTCGTATTCCCTCGACGTAGATCATCTTCGGCCTCGAAGACTTCAAGCAATACCGTTGCTATCTTCTCATGGAGCCGTCCGAGAGTCCGGGAGCATGATGATCGCAGCGAAGGGACTACTATAAGGAGCATATGAAGTGAAGGACTGATCTACAAAGGTTGTATTTCGTATTCACTTAGTAGTAAAAGTTGTTTACTTGCTTTGTTTCGCCTAATCTCTAGTCTAAGATCTTGGTTAGGGTTGTTCGGCACGGCTAAAATTTTAATCGGGCATGGTTGATGCCTTGTAGAACCTTATTAGAATGCCTAGTAACCCAACATCAAGGGCTCGTGCGGATGGGTTTAATGCAATCAAGATAATGATGGGTTGAACTTGACTAGGACCCTTTGATTTGTTGACTGTGTTAAGGTCACTTGGGTCCTAGGGGTAAAAACTATATCGGGAGTTTCAAATATAATGGAAACTTTCCAGGCATGCGCTTACCTTCTGGAGTGTGGTGACTTGAGTGGCTTCTATCAAGTTATCATGCGATGATAGTTGGGTCCCGATTCCCACTGATGGGTAGTTGTTACTCCTCGGGTGATTTTCAGATGATCCCAACTAATTCTCCTTTAAGGGTTTGAAGGAGAATTCGAGGAAATAGTGGGAGCCATCCTGATTAGATAAAATGATTAACCAATCTAATTTAGGTTAGAGTGCACGCTGAGTATTTCTTTTCTATCTCTCTTTGGAAGCGACCATGACCTGACTTTAAACTAAAACTCATGAACCAAATTAACCGAACCTTCTTACATACTTTGGCTTTGGATTGTTATTATTCACGACGAAGTCGCAAATATCCTTGCCACTCCTACTTTCCCTTCTCCAGAACACTCCGTATCATTACGAAGATCCATATTGCTTTGGTATTCCATAGTATAGTTACATACGAACTCGAAGAAACTTGTTTCTGTTCAAGTATGGATTCCGGTTCTTGAGAAATTGAATAGGATTATTCGGTTGTCTTTTTTCTTTTGCGAGAGCTCCTAGTATTAGGAGAGTACACCTATTATGCTTATTGGATAGTCTTCTTCCAAACCTTAGGCAGGTGCCGAAAGGTAAGGAAAGTAGAAAACCAAATAGCCTAAGTGTGGTGTACAGAAGGTAAGAAGTAAAGACATAAAGAGATTAGAGTGAGGGTAAAGGAAATTGCGACTACTGTCATGATTCACGACAAAGCCGCATATATCCCTGCGACTCCTACTTTCCCTTTGCATTTTTCCAGAACACTCTGTATCACTACGAAGATCCATATTGTTTGGGTATGCCATCGTATAGTTACATACGAACTCGAAGAAACTTATTTCTGTTCGAGGATGGATTCCGATTCTGGAGAAATTGAAAAGGATTATTCAGTTGTCTTTTCTTTTTCCCTTCTCTCAGGTTGCGAGGTCTCATACTATGAGGAGAGTACACCTATTACACGTATTGGATAGTCTTCTTCCAAACCTTAGGCTGGTGCCGAAAGGTAAGGAAGGAAGAAAACCAATTAGCCTAAGTATAGTGTACAGAAGGTAAGAAGTAAAGACATATAAAGAGATTGGAGTGAGGGCAAGGAAATTGTGACTACTGTCATGAATCTGGATAGTGGAAGAGGCAATACTAGGAATACCCGGCCACCCCTTCGAAACATTTTCATGTTTCAGTTTTACAGGGCGGTGTTAATTAAAAACCGTTTTCCCAATTAGATTCTGACTCCAAGGTATGCATTTACCAAGCTTGATTCTCACATCTGTATGGCGTTACAGATGATGAGTGGGAGTAGAATATTGGGAATTGGGTGATTAGATCCTCAATATATATCAGAATTCTTTGTAATTGGTGATATTTGAGGAAATCACCTGAGTTTTGCCTAACAACAAATTTTTGGTTTTGAATATCCATTGTCATGCACCAATTTCAAAATGATATATCTGGACGTTTATTTATAAAGTGAAATATAACTTTTTGAAATTATGTTTATAACATTTACCTATATTAGTTGATGGTTAGGTAAAATGCATTCAACAACAGTGTAATTCTTCTTAACCATAACACAGTTTTCAACCTACGATGCATAAGGGTTGAGTTATTAAACTCAGAGGACTTATACAAAGTATTGTATGTTGTCCGATGTCCATTAGGACAAAGGGGTTGGTACTTGTACTATATTCCGTTTAGTTATGACTTCTCTGGTTTTAGACATGTATTTCGTTGAAATACAAGGTCCAAATTATGAGAAGTTATAGGTATAAGAATAAAGTAGAGAACATATATGCCCTAGATGCCATTATTGTATAGTACTGGTTTGTATATTAAATTTTGGAAGCTTAGGATATACACGGATACAATAACAGTCTTGCTCAATATGGTAGTATGCCACTTGGTTTGTTTCTACCTCAATATGTGTATATGTTTGTTTTAGCATATCACTTATACATATTGGTTGAGCCCGTAGGATCTTTGCTTGACTATCAGCGTTGTGATAGCGGTCACACTAGTGGGGGTTGGGTAGTCTATAAGCATATCCTTATACAGGTCCCTAGTCGTAGGATTATCGAGATGGGGCATCGATACTCCAGAGTAGACTAGTGTATATGCTTTTCATCCCAGCATGGGAGATGGTCTGTCTCATAGCCATTGGTATGTCGTACAGGAGATAGTATGCAGGTGCTCATTGGGTTATGAGTTACACTGGACAGGACTCGTTGGGAACTGTTGGTTGGTATTATACCTATCGTAAGGTAGCAGTTCCCAGGTGACATGAGTACATCTTAGTCCATTGACTTGACATCACTGTTCGTCTCGAGTGTGTTCCCACTTTACTTAGATCACTACCTTTCCATGGCTCTAATGAGTCATGCGAACAGGTAGTGGTTGGGTGCAGTCCCGAAGTACTGGGAGGCAGTAGTGGTTAGATATAATTCGTCTCTCTCGGTATTGGGGGTTGATATCGCGCTGTGTTCGGAAAGCCATTACACAAAGTCCCTAGCCAGGGAAAGTGAGATTTACTAGTAGGTACTCCAGTAGTTTCTCTGGGTGTTTTGGGCACTTCTCCGACACGACTTATTGCTCTATTAGGGGTCTGACAGTTACCACTCCCTAGGCCTGATATGCGATACTCTTAGACGAACAGACCGGACTGTACGGAGATTATTACAGATAGGCTCAGTAGGAGTTCGGATGAGTTTTCTCATCGGCCTTCTTATCGACAGATACTTGGGTAGCCGTTACGTGCAGCTAGTACCGTTGACGGACTTGTGGTTAAACCCACTGCCAGCGTACTGTCGTGTCTTTAGAGTCCCATATAGAGGGTTTCCTTGCTTCGGTAAAAAGATGTAGAGAACGTATGGTTTTACCGCAGGGTTCCGATCACATACGTGTACTGGCTACACGGATGATGTTCGGGCGGATAATACTAGTGGGCTTTGGTTTAAGCCGGATCCTAGTATTATATTATTGGATTTTTATCATCTCATTGTATTCGTATTTTTTGGAATAAGAATACGGGTATGTATATACGGTGATGGCATTCTTGCAAGAGATGCTTCTAGAAGGAGACACCTCATTATTTGGATTATCTATTTTGGGAAATAGATTAATGAGGTGGAAATTTGGAGACATACTTGGCATGGGTCAAGCATGGATTTTTTTATTTGTTTATTCGTTTGGACTCACTATTCAAGCATGTGTTAGTTGTATGTATGCCCTAGAGGCCATTATTGTACATATGATGTATATTATAGTGAATGCTTGGACATACATAGGGAGGACTTTCTTGCTCGACATGATAGTATGCTATCTGGTTACTTTTTATCTTAACATGTACACTTGTATCGTCTCTCTATGACATGTTGGTAAAGCCCTTAGGATATGTACTTGACTTCCAGGATTATGATAGGGATCATACTAGTGGGTTCTGGGTAGTCGGTAAGTACATCCTTCAATTGTTCCTAGTCATGGGAGTATCGAGACAGGGCATCGATATTCTATAGTAGACTAGCGTATACGTATCTTGACCTATATGATGGGAGATGGATGATCCCACATCCATTGGTGTTTGACATCAAAGATAGTATACGGGTGCTCAGTGGAGACTGGGTACACTGAGCAGGACTCGCCGAGAACTCCTAGATGGTATTATACCTCACGTCAGATAGCAGTTCTCTGGTGACACTGGTACATGTTAGTCTGTTGACCTGAGATCGTTATAGAGTCTTGTGTGTCTCCCACTGTGCTTTGATTTCCATCCTACCATGGCTCTACTTAGTCATGCAAACAGGTGGTATTTGGGTACAGTTCCGAGTCATATGGAGGCAATGAGTGATATGAGAGGATTTCGTCTCTCCCAGTATTGGGGGTTGATGTTGTGCCGTGCTCGATTGGCCATAACAGGAAATCCCTGGACAGAGTTGCAGAAATTTGCTGGTAAGTGTTATCAGTAGTTTCTCGAGCCGTTATGTGCCTTATATCGGCACGACTTATCAAGCTATTTGGGTCTAACGTTTCACCACCCCCAGGCTGGATATGCGACATATCTTACGGACAGACCGGACTGTATGGTAGTGTTACTTATTGGATTCACGGGAGTATGAGCAAGCCTGCTTGTTGATCTTCTGATCGCTCAATACCCAGGTGGCCGTTACGTTTAGCAGACCGCTGACGGCTTGTGGGTGACTGATATGATCACCACCTACTGCTGACGTATTGACAAGTCTTTAGAGTCCTACACAAAGGTTTCCTGGCTCAGGAGAAACGAAGTAGGAGCACATATGTGATATGTGTGGGACCGAGATTAATACGTGTATGTGATACAGTATTCCAATCTTGCAATATGAGATATCGGCCGGTTATATGTGATATAGCAGGGTTATCGAATCAAGTGTTGATTCGGTAAGTCGATATTATTGATATTAGTCGGTTATATGTGATATAGCCGGATTATTAAATCAAGTGTTGATTTAATGATTTAATGTATAATTATATATTTGATATATAAATTTACATTAACTAATATTAGCTCACTTGACCATTTATTTTTCTCACTTATGCATACATGATATATATGTGATATATGTTAATGTATCATACTAGGTTATATACGCAACTTAGGTGTATGAGACTTACACCATGACCATGATAGAATTAGGTTTTTATTTATCATAAGTATTAAAAATTTGGATGGAAATATGTCATGGTTGGAAGCTTGGAGAAGCTCATGCCAACCATTAACTTAGTCCACCAAATTTGTTTTACTTAAGATATTTTTAAACCTAACCACTTACCTTAGCCATTGTTTAGTCTCTACACATGTTAGTGTATGACATAAACTCACCATGGTTGCATTTCTAACTTCATCTCATTCTCTTGTTCATTCTCATCTTCATCTTTTCAAGCACTCTAGGTTTTAGGAGATGAAGAATCTTAGTGAGAAAAACAAATATAAAGTGAGCAAAATTCCTACTTCATCATCCTCTACTAGATTAGCCATTTAGTTTAGGGTGTTTGCTTCACTAATCCCTCATTAGTGAAGAGATGGCTTGTGCTTGAGTCTCCTCGACGTAGATTATCTTCGGTCTCGAAGACTTCAAGCATGCTTGTCCATTATGCTTGGTGGAGCCTATCTTGAGTCCGGGAGATCACTACTTGGAGCGAAGGGACTTCCACACGGAGCTATTGAAGTGAAGGACCGGTCTACTAAGGTTGTATTCCTTGTTCACTCTTGTAATGTTTGATTACATATTAGTTGTTACCCTAACTTTCTAGTTCGATTCCTAGGTTAGTTTTCTTAGCACCCCCTAAAATTTTTGTTGTGGCATGTTTGATGCTTGCAAACCCTAGGTATGGTGCTAAGGAAACCCTACAGTGGTATCAGAGCCAAACTAGAAACTTAGACGTTGTTAAAAATAATACGAAAACGAAACAAATCCGAAAATACGATATTCTGAAACCCTGAAAAGTGCTCTCTGTCGATTTTCAAATGGTCTGTAAAAATTATTTTAGCAACTACAGAAGCTTGCATGTGATGCACATTGAGCACAGATTAAAATGAGCCTGTTCCATCGGTTTTGACCCGATGAGAACCTTGCAAAAACCAAGGAGCCCGGCCCATTTTACTCCAATTCGTTTCGTTTTTCTTCTGTGCTCTGGTCTGTAGGTTTTAGGGTTTCTGGTATTATTTGTTTAGCCGAAATTTTCACGTGATGTTAATTTTGATATGGGGCTAATACGGAGTATATCGTAGTCGTATTTTAACATTGTAATAGTAACCTAGACAATGTTTAACAGTTCGAACGAGCTTCAAACACCACATCTAGAACCCCTCTGAAATTTTCCAAGAGTTGGAATTTTCTAAGTTGAGTATATTCAATGATCGTGCAAGTAATTCTATGGACTCTCTAAAAGAACGAAATTTTAACTCGATTCTGTGACCATGGAACCGTGACCGAACCCTAGGGTTTGCCGTAGTTCCACGGCGCCATAAGTGAGGCAAGGGTTGGCCCTTCTACGGTTGGTCCATAGGTACTGTGGCATGTTTTGAGTATTTTAACTTTGCTCAAGTGTTGAGCTCTTGGGGAGATATGGGTGTTTGGTGATTTGATCGAAATGTTTAACATCGTCTATCTATCTGTGATTGTGATACAATATTTGGAATCCACAATAATCGGTTTTATGAAAACTGACTTGAATTTTATAAATCTAGCAATTTACTCTCAATTGATCGGTTGCCACGGAATTTTGATGTGGATCAAAAGTCCGTCGCAATCACGTAGTGTACGCGGATACTCGCCGGGTAACGTTACTAGATAGACACGCCCCATAGCCCCGACCAAGTGACTGTAGGAGAACCCCGTTGCCAAAAGCATCCGTCCAGATGCTCGCGGCAGCGGTGTTCTGCCTAAGTGCACTTTGTTGACGGCATTAGGGGAGCGGCCGTATACTAAAGTTTCCGACAAGTATTCGATCAGGATGTCGAGAATCTTGTTGAATTGCCCGACTTGTTATTGGAAAGTGTTTTCAATAACGAGACTAAAATGCGAGGTTTATAATTGTTAGGCATGAAATTTGGAATATGTGATATTCCGGGTTTATGATGTCTAAGGAATTCATTTGTTAGGCATGAAATCCGAAGTATGTGATACATTGGATTTATGATGTCTAAGGTGGTTGCGGATTCCAACTGTTGTAATTTTTCACTTTCTTTTCTGCGACCGTAAGTGTAATATGTGATGTATCACCGGTTTCATTGCTATATGTCAACGACAATTTGGATACGCATATTTACTTACGTTGATGACATGTGATGTTATGTGTTGCTGTGATATGTTATATTGGATCGTCGTTTTTGAATAGCCGGGGGGTTTATTTGAGATGAGAGTTTTTCATTTTCATTCAATGTATGTAATATTCTTTTATTGGGGCACTTCCGGGTTGAGGATGATGTCACCATTGATGTATATTATTTACTTTTCCGCATTAGGATAGACCAAAAGAGGGGAGCACAAGTAACCGGGTTCTAGGGTCCAATGGGAGACCATCTCGAGGAGTCGAGACAGGGTCTCCTAACCCCAAAATTGGTAGGATCACTTGCCGCTCTCGTAAGGGTCTAGGGATGTGGGATTGGCTATTCATCACGACTGTAGAATCCGTATTTTTTATTGTTAGCTAAATACAAAATACGGACATCCTAGTATATCCAATATTTCATATGTTGTTTTCTGCTGCTGATATTCTGTGATGTGATCACTTGATATTCTGAGACGATTGTAGTATATTATATATGAGATATATAATAAACGTTGCTTATGTTTTGCACCCGCGCTAGTCCCGTCCCGGTATACCGTTAGTTAAGTAACCTAACGGTGCATAACGGGATACTGTGGCAAATGCGGATGGCATAAGCGTACGTTCTATATTCGTTTCATTCTCTATGATGCTTAGGAAGCATAAATGATGGGAATTCATTAATGAGATTAATGAAAGAAAATAAACCTAAAAGATGTTGCAGAATCGAATTTGAAACTCACTCGGCCCTTTTTATGAAAAAGCAGTTTCAAAATGCGGAGCTTAAGCCACTCCTTTTAAATCTATTTAATTCTACAACGATATCAAGTTCAAAGAGTTAAAGGTTTTCTTAAAAACCATCTGCAACCCTCCGTCATTTTAGGAAGTAGAGTACTTAGTATTCATGCTGTGTATATTGACCATAATCAAGGCGTAGTGTACGGTAGCTAAGTGATGTCTTCCTACACAGCATATGATGCGATTAGTTAGGACATTCATGTGATTATGTTAACTATAGCCAAGGGTCATATGGGTGGGTCTAATTAATCACGAAATGACGGGTAGAACTTGTCTATGATTTATGATATGTTGACCATAGCCAAGGTCATAAGTACTAGGGGTAAAAAACCATTATCGGGAGTTTCAAGAGTTGAAATTTGCAATGAGATTGCATACCTTCTATGAGATAGTTGGATCCCGATACCTACTGCGAGTAAGAGTTACTCCTGGGAGAGTTTTACACATTACAATTAGCCGATCAAGTAGGTGTCTAGAAAGGTGTTAACGGGGTTACGTCCCTCGGAAAACGAGGTTTATTTTAATTAGACCCGTGCGAAAGCACATGGAACCTCCCTCAAAGTACCGACACTGGCCTGGCTGAAAGATTAGCGAACTTGTAGGGTGTAATTAATCCCGGCTAGTCTTTCCTTTTAGGGTTTGAAGGAAGATTTTATAAAAAAAGTAGGAGTCATCCTGATTAGATAAAATAATAACCAATCTGATCTTGCAAGAGCGCACGCAGAGTGTTTTATTCTCTCTCTCTCTCCCGGTAGCGATCATATTACGCCTTAATCAAGATAATAATATGGATGTTTTGACCGAACCTGCTTATTATACTGAGCTGTGGGACGTTGGTTCCGTTCTTTCTTATAATTGTTATAAGACTAAGCAGGAAATAGGGGAATATCCGTATTCTTATGCCACCCAATCGAAGAAAGTGCATGTTGATGCATCTTCTTCGGGTGTGTTCATTACCGAGAACTGTTTCTCAGTATCTTCTGCGTCCTGGGTATGTGATACCAGAACAGGATCCCGCATATGTAATATGTTACATGGGCTACAGAAAAGTAGAGAACTAGGAATGGGTAATATGTCTCTAAATGTAGAAAATGGTGCAATTGTTGCAGCCAAATCAGTTGGCAGATATCACATTGTATTAAATACATTGATTCTGAACGAAGTTATTACATACCGAACCTGATATACGCCATTACATCGGTTTCTTTAATGAGTTAAAGAAGGATATAATTTCGCATTGATGGATAATGTTGTGAACATTTTCCCGAATCAAGAGTTGATTGGATCAGGTACGTTATGAAATAGCATTAACGTTCTAAATCAAACAACAGCTCTAAGTATGAAGAACACACACAAGAGGACGAGTTCAGAAATGAACGAATCCTACTTGTGGCATTGTAGACTAGGCCATATCAATGCGACACAACCAGCTAAGTTACATAAAGATGAATATTTGAATCCGTTCGAAATTTCATCTTATAAAACTTGTCAGTCATGTCTCAAAGTTAAGATGGCCAAATCTCAGTTTACTGGAAACTGAGAAGGAGTTACTAAACTCTTGGGACTAATACATGTTGATGTATACGGTCCAATGTTTACAAATGCCAGGATTGGTTCTTTGACTTCATTATATTCACTAATCATCTCTCAAGATTCGGACATATATTCCTGTTGAAACACAAGTCTGAAATTTTTGAGAAATTCAAGGAATGTAAGCTTGAAGTTAAGAACTAGATGGGTAGAAGTATTACAGTCCTACGATGTGATCGAGGAGGCGAATACTTGGGCATGGAGTACCTAGATTATTTAAAGGAGAATGTGATTCTCTCTCAGCTTATTCCTTCGAATACAACAAAACACAACGGTGTATCGGGACGGAGATATCACACCCTATGAGATATGGCGCGCTCTATGATGAGTATTGCTGAGTTACCTGTTTCCTTTTGGAGTTATGCACTTGTGAAGCTGCATACTTATTGAATAGGGTTCCATCCAAATCAATGCCTACCACTCCATATGAGATATGGTATGGGAAGAGACCATGTCTTAAAACGAGTTAAGATATGGGGTTGCCCGACCTATGTTGAAAAACAAAATCCGGACAAGCTCGAGGCAAGGCCAGTTCTGTAAGTTTGTTGGATATCCCGAACATTCGCAAGGGAATATCTTCTACCACACTGAGGAGCAAAAGGTGTTTTGTTTCTCAGCATGCTATCTTTTTAGAAAAGGAATTTCTTGTGAAGAAATTTGTGGTCATGAGGTAGAACTGGAAGCAGTTCCAGCTGGACAAACTAACAGCTGATGATTTGGTGAAACCAAAGAATTCAATAGTCTCCAACGAACCTCAGCCTCTCCGCGAATCTGGTAGGGTTCCTCTTCCACTTGAGAGATACTACGGTCTTCTCGGTGATAGTGGGAGCGAGGATTGCATCATGGTAGATGATGACCCAACTAGGTTCAGGCAGGCCATCACGAGTGAGGACTCTGTGAAAAGGCTGGATGCTATGCGATCAAATATGGAATCCATGTACACCAACAAAGTATGACTTTGTTATTGCACCTGAAGGGGTAAAACCCATTGGGAGCAAATGGATCTTGAGAAGATTCTTGGTGTAGATGGAAAAGTTGAGACTTTCAAAGCTATGCTTAAGTCCATCAGGATCAATGCACACATCGCGGAGTTGGAACATCTGTTTTGATGCGGCAGTCAAAGAGTTTGACTTCATCAAAAAGATAGATGAACCTTGTATATACAAGAAGGTTGTAGAGAGTAAGGTTGTCTTCCACGTATTGTACATAGATGACATACTCTTGATAGGAAAATGGTTTCTTATGCTAGGTCAAGCTCTTCTTATCACGTGGATTCTCCATGGAAGATCTGGATGAAACCTACTACATCTTGTGGATTATGATCTATGGTGATAGATCTAAGTGGATGTTGGGAGTGTCCCAAATCCAGGTACACTAACACTATACTAAAGGGGTTTAGTATGGATGTTCTGAGCGTGGTGGTTCGTCCACTTACTCAGGAATCACTCTCTCCAAAAAGATGTCTTCCAAGACTGATTTGGAGATAGCTCGCGTGCAAGGGATACCCTATGCTTCGGTAGTAGGCTCTATCATGTATGCAATGTTATGTACCGGACCAGATGTAGATAATTCACTAGGTGTAGTGATCAGGAATCAATCGGATCTTGGGAGAATCACTGGACAGATGTGGAGGACATTCTTAAGTACTTGAGAAGCACTGAATGGATTTTCTTGGTTTGAGCTTCCAGAGTGATAAGGTCGACTGAAATCCAGTCTCGGGCTTTGTCTTTACCCTCAGTGGAGGGACGGTATGTTGGAAGAGTTCCAAGCTAGATACCGTGGCATACTAGACGATAAAGGCTGAATACATCGCTACCAACGATACTACCAAAGAGGCTGTTTGGGTATTTCTTGTTCATAAGACGAACATGGTTCCTACCATTGAGCATCCAATATTCGTATTGTGACAACAATGGAGTTGTGGCTTTGGCCTAGGAACACCGGTCCCATCAGTGTTCCAGACATATTTTGAGGCAATATAACTTGATCAGGAGACGGTTGATCTCCAGGGGATCGAGGTTAGGAGAGTTGACTTGAAGAAGACACGGCGGATCCACTCACGAAGGCCTTTCCCACGAGAGACTCTTATGGGACGTTGGGTATGAGATACTACAACAAATGACCCTAGTGCAAGTTGGAGATTGTTAGTTGTATGTATGCCCTAGAGGCCATTATTGTACATATGATGTCTATTATAGTGGATGCTTAGACATACATAGGGAGGACTTTCTTGCTCGACATGATAGTATGCTATCTGGTTGCTCTGTATCTTAACATGTACACTTGTATCGTCTCTCTGTGATATGTTGGTAAAGCCCTTAGGACCAGTACTTGACTTCCAGGATTATGATAGGGATCATACTAGTGGGGTTTGGGTAGTCCGTAAGTACATCCTTCAATTGTTCCTAGTCGTGAGAGTATCGAGACAGGGCATTGATATTCTAGAGTAGACTAGCGTATAAGTATCTTGACCCATATGATGGGCGATGGATGATCCTACATCCATTGATGTTTGACATCAAAGATAGTATACGGGTGCTCAGTGGAGACTGGGTACACTGAACAGGACTCGCCGAGAACTCCTAGATGGTATTATACCTCACGTCAGATAGCAGTTCTCTGGTGACACTGGTACAGGTTAGTCTGTTGACCCGAGATCGTCATAGAGTCTTGTATGTCTCCTACCGTGCTTTGATTTCCACCCTACCACGGCTCTAATGAGTCATGCAAATAGGTGATTTTTGGGTACAGTCCCGAGTCACATGGAGGCAATGAGCGATATGAGGGGATTTCTTCTTTCCCGGTATTGGGGGTTGATGTTGTGCTGTGCTCGATTGGCCATAACTGGAAATCCCTGGCCATGGTTACAAGGATTTGCCGGTAAGTGTTATTAGTAGTTTCTCGAGCCGTTATGTGCCTTATATCGTCACGACTTATCAAGCTATTGGGGTCTGACGTTTCACCACCCCCAGGCTGGATATGTGACATATCAGACGGATAGAACGGACTGTACGGTAGTGTTATGATTGATATGAATTCTTGGTGTGTAGGTAGAAAATGTATATAAATCACAACCAAAGAAATTTTTTACCGCAATCAATAACGGTGTCGATGTAGCGCGTTAGTGAATACGGATCGTCCTCAGGGAAAGTGTGATCCGTTCGAAGTTGATTTAGATGAATTGAAAATTAAAGAAAAGAGAAAAGACAATTCAATTCAAGATTATAAAAGTGAATTTCAAGAATTATCTAGATCTAAATCTAATATCAAGAAAACTCAAAATCAAGATTCAAGAATTGATGATATCCAATCGAATTAGGTTTCAAGAATTGAAGTGAGGCTCATAGGAATCGATCAAATCTATAGAAGTAATGAAAACTAGTGATTACGTTTTCTTATCCATTAATGATTTGATACTAGATCGATGACGATCAATCGAGGTTTAAGGATCTTTTGAAGGAACTAGGGTTTCTTCATCTCATCCTTTGTCCTTTCGATGAATCTCATTCAAAAGCTAGCCTCTAGTAAATTGAATTACCGATCATCGATCTCTAATTACGAGCGAAAACATTCAAGAAAGCATTTCGCTCGAAACTAGATTGTCGATGGTTCAATTCACAAGAGTTTACAAAACTTATAGGAATTAAGAATCGTTTCAAGATTGTAATCATCATCATCTATCTATTTTCTCGACTTCTCCACGAGTGGAGTTTTTACTCAAGCATTATAACAAAGAATCAAGATCTAATCTTAATGCTAAAATATAGAAATAAGCAAGATAAAGAAATTTCACCTTCTATTAATCAACAATTTTGTTACAATTCTCTCAAGATCTACAAGATTCGAGGAAAGAACTCGATCGTCGATTTAGCTCCGCACCGTCTCCGTGAGTCACGGATCGTCTTGGATCACTTGCTCGGTTGAAGATCGGCGTCGCTTCTAAAAGGTTGAAGGCTTCTTGCTTGATTTGTACTCGAAGATCTTGAATTTGGCTTTGGTGATTGGATTAGGGTTAGGGTTTGAACAAGTTGTGTCACTCAACTTGTGGGTGAAAATTGATCAACAATCAACAACCTTGAGAGTGAAGCCTTTGGGTCCTTTTTATAGCCTTGATTAGGTTTAGCTTCCTTTAGAAGCTAGATTTAGTTTAGCTTCACATGCAAGCTTGGTAGTTAGGTGGAAGGTTCTAGAGATAGTTAGCTAGCTAGCTTCCTTTAGAAGCTTGGAGGTTAGGAAGAAACTTCTAGGTTTAGGTAGTTATGTGGCTTGCTTGATAAGCTTGAAGGTGTTTAGCTTGTACAAAAAAGCTTTGCTGTTCGGACAGAAGCTTCTGGAGTTTTCTGGAATTTGCAGTGGCTTGAATGAGTTTAGAACATGAAATGAGAAACCTGAAGTGATGAACTGCCGACGTCATCCTGAAGTGGCCGCGGATCCGCCGCAAATAGGGCCTTACGGCCTCGGATCCGCGGCCCTTTAAGTGCCTGGTTGCTTGAAACTTCCATGGTGTGTTGGTGCTGATACATGGGCCTTTATCTGATGTCTGAAATCTTATAATTCTCTCTAGTTCACTTCCAGATCACAGGTCTTGGACTTGGCTTATTTTTATCAGCACTTTCAACAGTTTCGGCTCTTTTCCTGGAATTTCCTGCACAGATTCTCGGGACAAGTGTTGCGCTACACAAAGATTATGCGTGCAATGATAAACAATCAATTTCCCTCAAAGTGTCGGTTATCATATATAACACATGTTATTTGGTATTTTACAGATGTTTTGCTAATATGTGCTATATTCATTCCGAACACCTTTAGATGATTGCAATTAGTAGGGAAATTGATGTGTTAAAAATGCAATATTTTCGACCGATCAAATTCCCCCAAACCTATTTTTGGTCGTCTCGAGGAAATTGTTTTATTAGAAAAAAAAGGAGAAAATAAAGAAAAAGAAAAACTAACCAGCACACTTTCGTAGGCAACACGATTGCACTGAGCACGTGCAACAAGCCTTTAAACCTCTAGGTGTCTCTAGTAGGAGGAGTGTTGTCTCCTGAGGGTTTCCAGCGGATTGCACCCACAAAATCCAATAATAAAAGGAAGACCGTGAAAGTTACATTTAAAGATAAGAATTGTAAAAGAAAAACTTTGAAAATTAGAGTTTCCAACTATACTAGCTTTTCGGTTGTCATGAGCCCTATCTTAATAGTCATGTAAAGATATTAGAAATCACATCATCCCTCAATAAAACATCGTCTTTATTCTTTATTCCTATCTTTCTTCCAAACATCGATCATATAACCCTACGTGTGTGTAAAGAACATCCTTACTCCCAGAGAATTCAATTCAAGCTATCATACTCTTGTCCATCTGCCTCAGTACTTTTTAATTAATGAATATTTAGATGAATTTGCTCACACATTTTTCATGTGACCGTTAATACTTCTTGAGGTACTAACCGACCAATTACTCATGTGCTTGCTTATTAGGTGTATTTTTCTCGTCTTGCACCACCTGAGGCTTAGCAGTGACTCCCAGACCAGTTGGTCTAAGGCACTATGTGAAGAAGCACCCTTGCTATATTTTTTTATTGCTGCCTTGGCGATAACAAAACCAGTGTTCATTTTTCTTCTCCATTTTTATATTTTCTTCATTTTTTTATTTCCTTCATACTTTGGCTTTTAGACAAGAGCATTTCAAGGTATCCTCTATTATCCCGAGCTTCAAGACGTGTGTAAGTGCGAATAGTAGGGTATCAACGTTCAAATGTCTGGCTTCCAGAATAGGAACTATTTTTCAGACTTATTTTTATCCTCAGATTAGTGACGTCCTTCATCTTACTAACCCTTGGGACAACGGCTCATAACTACTTATTACTAGTTCGTTTAAGAAAACTTCTAATTTTCTTGGTTTTCTTAAATTTTTCTAATCTTTTGGATGTAATTTTTCACTATCTAATCTTTTATTATCTTATTTATGTACACAATTAAATATTTTTATCTTTTGAATTTTTTTAAAATTTTTTTATAGATTTTTAAAATGTTTTGTGCTTATGCAAAGTATGATGCAAATGATGCGTAAATAAGCACAAACCTCCCCCAAACTTGTTTTCAATAGTGTTCTCGCTGTTGCTATCTGCTAACTCTCAAAAACCTGTAAGCCTGGGAGGAAATTTATTAATGAGGGAAATAAATATGATCGTGAAAATCCTCCCCCAAACTTATTCTTTTGGCTCCACATTTTGTGTAAAAATTTTCTTTTCAAGAGCCAGATTATCCCCCCCCAAACTTGAGTTAAACAATGTTAAGCTTTGAAAATTACATGAGGGGGTCAAAGTTATTGGTCAATGCCAAGCTTTGCAAAGGCCGAAGGTCAACACCAACCACTCAAAGATTTTATCAGTGTAGTGCTCTGGTTGGTGGAAGAACAAGTTGAATAGAGCCAAGAAGAAGTGGGGAAAAGATAAGTGGTGGGATAGAATGCGTTTGTGTCTCATTTTGAAGAAACGACAGAGTGATTGTGATGGATTACTCGCATTCTCTTTATAGTCCAGAAGAAGGGGTGGAGGTTCAATTTCTTTCTATTGAGGTGAATTCATCTCAACACCCGTGTTTTTCAAAAATGCGAGTTCATCAGCGAAAATTTCCTCAAAAGTCTCATCAATGCCCCGAAGAATAATGTCATCACAAAGCGCAGAGTGATCTTCAAACTCCAAAAATGGTTCATAATCAGTGTTAGTTGTTGACCCAGACAACTCGGTGGAAGAGTCCGTGTGTGTATGATACATAGTTGGGTCAAACAACAACATATGAAAAGAGTCTAGATCAGTATCATAAAGCTCATCAAATTCGCTGCTGTCGACATCCATTAATTCGACAGAACACACCTAAGCAGTAGGTTCGGAGGGTACACTTCCCAACTTGTAAATGTTCAGCTCAATTGACCTATTCCCAAAAGATAGGGTCATAGAGCCATTACGACAGTTGATGATAGCATTGGAAGTGGCCAAAAAGGGACGACCTAGAATCACCGGAATTTGATTCTGTGGGTTTGCTACAGGCTGTGTATCAAGTACAATAAAGTCCACAGGGAATACAAATTCCCCGATTTTTATTAACACATCCTCTAGTTCACCCCTAGGTTTGGTGATTGATCGGTCGGCCATCTGGAGAGTGCAATGAGATAGTTTCAACTCTCCGATCCCTAACTGCTTGTAAACCGAGAAAGGAAGCAGGTTAACACTTGCGCCAAGGTCAAGTAGAGCACGGTTAATGTGTTTATCCCAAATAGAGATGGAAATAGTAGGATAGCCAGGATCCGTACGTTTGCTTGGTAATTGTTGGGGAAAAGTTGTGTCTACAGTCTTTGACATGAATACCTTCTTGGGCACTTGAGTCTTCCTCTTTCTAGTGCACAAGTCCTTAAGAGTTTTCACATAAGCGAGGACTTGTTGGATAGCATCTAGAAGAGAGATGTTGATGTTAACCTGTTTCAAGATTTCAGTGATCTTCTCTATTTGTGGACTTGGTCTGTTTCCCCTTAACCGATTCGGGTAAGGAGCTTGAGCAATAAGGTCGGGGTCCAACACTGGAGAAGATCGTGTGGGTGGGAACGATCTAAGAATAGGAGTGGGGATCGTTTTTGGTGGACTAGAAGAGATGGGCTGAGGTGTCGAGCCTTGGGAAAAACGGAGAATAGGCTCGGAAGAAAATGGTGGGGTAGACGAACTGGGGTCAGAAACAGAAGTAGAAGTGGAAGGAAAAGTCTCAGCTAGGGTATCATCGATTGATTCTTCATTATTAGTATCAATCTCCTCACCAACATGATTGTCAATCACACTTCCAGATCTCAACGTGGTGATAGCGTTCACATGATGTGAATAGCCAGGAATGGGCAAAGGTTGAGCTGGAAGTTTCCCTTTCTCTCTCGCACTCATTTCGGCTTTTAATTGTGCAATTTGTGCTTCCATCGATTTTATAGTCTCATTTTGAGAGACAGAGTTTCTTTTCATGTCATCGACGGAAGACTTCAACTTAGCCGAAACTTGCATGATATTTGTCAGAAGCAAATTTATGTTTTGTGCAAATGAAGAGGATTCATCAGTCCCGGTCAACTGCAAAGGATTATACGGTGCAGGTGTGTTGACCGGATTTTGGAAGTTTTGTGATTGGTAGGGGTGATGACTCAATTGAAGTGGTTGCTGTTGTGGTCGAGGAGCCCTTTGGAAATTGTTTTGATTTGGAACCGTGTTTTGAGTTTGTGATTGGTTCCAAGCAAAGTTAGGGTGATTCCTCCAACCCTGATTATATGTGGAAGAAAATAGATCGTTTCTAGGTCTTTGTTGGAAAGCAGAATTGATATGCTCATGACCTTGAAACGGAGAGTTCAATGGACATTCTTTCGTAAGATGTGATAGATCAGAACAGCATCCATAGACAGTTTTGGAGAGTGACATTTGATTTAGGGCGGCGGCTAAAAATTTATTTTCTATAGTTTCGAGTTTCTTTTGCACTGCTGACATTTCAGCTCTAACTCATATGGAAACATCAGATTGGTTATTGCCACCCCTAGACGATTGACTTACACCCTCCCACTGTAAAGATCTTTCAGCGAAATCTTCTAAAAATTTCCAGGCTTCATCATCATCTTTGGTCATGAAGGTGTCTTGACACATGGATTCAAGGGTCTGTTTTGTGGTAGGATTAATGCCCTCATAGATGATTCTGCACAGATCCCATCTAGGAATTCCGTGATGTGGACATTGAACTAACAGATCCTTGAAGCGTTCAAAACACTTCGAGAATGTTTCATTTGGAAGCTGGGTGAATTGATTTATTTCGCTACGGAATCGAGCTGTCTTATGATTGGGGTAGAATTTCTTAAGGAATGCTTTTACGAATTCTTCCCAGTTTGAAATGGAATGTGCGGCTGTGTTATAAAGCCACTTCTCGGCTATATCGCACAAGGCAAATGGGAGAAGACGTAAACGCATAGCATCCACAGAAAGCTGTGAAATACCCATCATAGCGCATACATTTGGTAATAAAGACATATGCGTCTTCAGACTCGAGACCGTGATATTTGGGTAGAAGATTGATGTATTGGGATTTTATTTCAAAATTATCCCCGTTGGCTGGTGGAATGGTGAGACTGGGCGAAAGAGGACCTCGCATAGGATAACATCTCTCTTGGAGAGAGATGCGGGGTGGATTCTGCGCACCTGCGGACGGTGGCAGAGTAGTGGTAAAGAAGTTCGATGGAGAATTGTCCATCGAAGTGGGTGTGGTGGTGGGTAAAGAAGAAGTAGATGTAGAAATACCGACTTCGGAGTCAATAGGAGGAACGCGGACAAGACGGGCACTAGAATCTCGTGTCCAGCCGAGCATGCACTAAAGGGTTTAGCACAAGTGACAGTGTTAAGATAATTAAGGAAAATGATAAATGGGTGTTTGTTTTGAAAAAGATACGGATTTTTGAAAAAATGGTGCAAATCACAACAAATGCACAAGCAACCCTAAGTCTAATAGTCACCTAGGTCAAGTCTCTAGACCACTCCTAACTGCCAGAAGAAAAATCGCAGGATCAATCCTTTACTATCTCTTTGTCTCTCCTGTGGCCAGGTAAGTGCCAGGTAAGTGGGAGGTTCTCCACTACGTAAGTAGTGGGCCTAATTAAGTAACCACTTGCCTTAGACACACTTGCTTTAAACACCACAAAAGAAACGCGGATAAGCAATAGATTACCCATGACCTCCATCTGTCCTAAGTGAGCACGACGGTCCTTAGAGTCATGTCTAGATATTTTTTAGTTAATGAGGGTAATGCGGATGCAGTTTTGTGATTTTCGGGGCTTAGGAAGGGTAATGAACTCCCCACCTAATCTGAATTTGGTCTTTGCCCCTTAATTTCCGTATTAAAAACGCAAACAACCAAGATCAAACAAGCACAATTTTTATTTTTGCGGCGCTGCGAATTTTTGCAAAGAAACCTGCAGAAATTGGTTAATGGAGCAGATCAAGGAGGAGATAAGAAAGTCAGAGAGTCACCGAGAAATTTTCATGCACTGAAGCAATTTTGCCACCGCGGATCCACCGCAATGAGCGTCTTATGCCGCAGAAGCGCCGCGTGATGTCAAGATCCCTGCACAAAATTTTCAGCGAATGCTTCTGTTGCCTCACTGAGCTCTCTGGAATGTTCAGAAATTTTTTCCTCTTGCTCCACAGATTCCAGATTTCCTCGCAACAAATCACAACAAATCGTTTAGTATTTGTGCGAATATTGATCTAAAAATTCTGATGGAATAAATTTTTCAACTCAAATTTCAAAAACGAACAAATTAGCACATTATCCCCGGCAGCGGCGCCATTTGATTGATATGAGTTCTCGGTGTGTAGGTAGAAAATGTATAGAAATCACAACCAAAGAAATTTTTGACCGTAATCAATAACGGTGTCGATGTAGCGCGTTAGTGAATACGGATCGTCCTCAGGGAAAGTGTGATCCGTTCGAAGTTGATTTAGATGAATTGAAAATTAAAGAAAAGAGAAAAGACAATTCAATTCAAGATTATAAAAGTGAATTTCAAGAATTATCTAGATCTAAATCTAATATCAAGAAAACTCAAAATCAAGAATCAAGAATTGATGATATCCAATCGAATTAGGTTTCAAGAATTGAAGTGAGGCTCGTAGGAATCGATCGAATCTATAGAAGTGATGAAAACTAGTGATTACGTTTTCTTATTCATTAATGATTTGATACTAGATCGATGACGATCAATCGAGGTTTAAGGATCTTTTGAAGGAACTAGGGTTTCTTCATCTCATCCTTTATCCTTTCGATGAATCTCATTCAAAAGCTAGCCTCTAGTAAATTGAATTACCGATCGTCGATCTCTAATTACGAGCGAAAACATTCAAGAAAGGATTTCGCTCGAAACTAGATTGTCGATGATTCAATTCACAAGAGTTTACAAAACTTATAGGAATTAAGAATCGTTTCAAGATTGTAATCATCATCATCATAATTCTATTCTCTCGACTCCTCCATGAGCGGAGTTTTTACACAAGTATTATAACAAAGAACACAATCAAGAATCGAGATCTAATCATAATGCTCAAATATAGAGATAAGCAAGATAAAGAAATTTCACCTTCTATTGATCAACAATTTTGTTACAATTCTCTCAAGATCTACAAGATTCGAGGAAAGAACTCGATCGTCGATTTAGCTCTGCACCGTCTCCGTGAGTCGCGGATCGTCTTGGATCACTTGCTCGGTTTAAGATCGGCGTCGCTTCTAAAAGGTTGAAGGCTTCTTGCTTGATTTGTACTCGAAGATCTTGAATTTGGCTTTGGTAATTGGATTAAGGTTAGGGTTTGAACAAGTTGTGTCACTCAACTTGTGGGTGGAAATTGATCAACAATCAACAACTTTGAGAGTGAAGCCTTTGGGTTATTTTTATAGCCTTTATTAGGATTAGCTTCCTTTAGAAGCTAGGTTTAGTTTAGCTTCACATGCAAGATTGGTAGTTAGGTAGAAGGTTCTAGAGATAGTTAGTTATCTAGCTTCCTTTAGAAGCTTGGAGGTTAGGAAGAAGCTTCTAGGTTTAGGTAGTTATGTGGCTTGCTTGATAAGCTTGAAGGTGTTTAGCTTGTACAAAAAAGCTTTGTTGTTCGGACAGAAATTTCTGGAGTTCTCTGGAATTTGCAGTGGTCGAATGAGTTTGGAACATGAAATGAGAAACCTGAAGTGATGAACTGCCGACGTCATCCTGATGTGGCCGCGGATCCGCCGCAAATAGGTCCTTACGGCCGTGGATCCGCGGTCCTTTAGGTGCTTGGTTGCTTGAAACTTCCATGTTGTGTTGGTGCTGATACATGGCTTTTTATCTGATGTCTGGAATCTTATAATTCTCTCTAGTTCACTGCCAGATCTCAGGTCTTGGACTTGGCGTATTTTTATCAGCACTTTTAACAGTTTCAGCTCTTTTCCTGGAATTTCCTGTACAGATTCTCGAGACAAGTGTTGCGCTACACAAAGATTATGCGTGCAATGATAAACAATCGATTTCGCTCAAAGTGTCGGTTATAATATATAACACATGTTATTTGGTATTTTACAGATGTTTTGCTAATATGTGCTATATTCATTCCGAACACCTTTAGATGATTGCAATTAGTAGGGAAATTGATGTGTTAAAAATGCAATATTTTTGACTGATCATGTTACTTATTGGATTCACGAGAGTATGAGAAAGTCTGCTTGTTGATCTTCTGATCGCTCAATACCCAGGTGGCCGTTACGTTTAGCAGACTGCTGACGGCTTGTGGGTGACTGATATGATCACCACCAATTGCCGGCGTATTGACGAGTCTTCAGAGTCCTACGCAGAGGTTTCCTGGCTCAGGCAAAACGAAGTAGGAGCACATATGTGATATGTGCGGGACCGAGATTGATACGTGTATGTGATACAGTATTCCAATCTCGCGATATGAGATATCGGCCGGTTATATGTGATATAGCCGGGTTATCGAATCAAGTGTTGATTCGGTAAGTCGATATTATTGATATTAGTCGGTTATATGTGATATAGCCGGATTATTAAATCAAGTGTTGATTTAATGATTTAATGTATAATTATATATTTGATATATAAATTTACATTAACTAATATTAGCTCACTTGACCATTTATTTTTCTCACTTATGCATACTTGATATATATGTGATATATGTTAATGTATCATGCTAGGTTATATATGCAACTTGGGTGTATGAGACTTACACTCTGACCATGATAGAATTAGGTTTTTATTTATCATAAGTAATTAAAATTTCGATGGAAATATGTCATGGTTGGAAGCTTGGAGAAGCCCATGCCAACCGTTGACTTAGTACACTAAATTTGTTTTACTTAAGATATTTTTAAACCTAACCACTTACCTTAGCCATGGTTTAGTCTCTACAAAAGTTAGTGTATGACATAAACTCACCATGGTTGCATTTTTAACCTCATCTCATTCTCTTGTTCATTCTCATCTTCATCTTCTTCTTCATCTCTTCAAGCTCTCTAGGTTTTAGGAGATGAAGAATCCTAGTGAGAAAAAAAATATAAAGTGAGCAAAATTCCTACTTCATCATCCTCTACTAGACTAGCCATATAGTTTAGGGTGTTTGCTTCACTAATCCCTCATTAGTGAAGAGATAGCTTGTGCTTGAATCTCCTCGACGTAGATCATCTTCGGTCTCGAAGACTTGAAGCATGCTTGTCCATTACGCTTGGTGGAGCCTGTCTTGAGTCCGGGAGATCACTACTTGGAGCGAAGGGACTTCCACACGGAGCTATTGAAGTGAATGACCAGTCTACAAAGGTTGTATTCCTTATTCACTCTTGTAATGTTTGATTACATATTAGTTGTTACCCTAACTTTCTAGTTCGATTCCTAGGTTAGTTTTCTTAGCACCCCCTAAAATTTTTGTTGTGGCATATTTGATGCTTGCAAACCCTAGGCATGGTGCTAAGGAAACCCTACAGCATGGTTGTTAATTTCTATGAGAAAACAATCCATGCTTAAATGAGTGAAGAGAGAGAGAGAGAGAGAGCCATACTTCACTTGCTAACCCTACCTCATTTGTTACTTCTCTTTCTCTCTCCAATTTTTCTCCTCCTTCTTCCTCAAGACCCTAACCCTCACATGAGTTATGAACCCTAGGGTCTTATGAGATAAAACACTCCATTAGATACTCCACATCATCTAGGCTACTTAGTTTAGCTAACTAGGTATCCTAGTTACCTTAGTTTAGAGGTTGGAGCTTGAAGCACATATTCTCGGGTGGATCGTCTTTGACGCATGGAGGCCGACGTTCTAAGCTCAATCCGATCTTCGAGGAGCCAAGGAGAGGAGGAGAAGAAGACCCGAAGGACTTGTACACGGAGGTATAAAACTCTTACCGAGTAGCTAAACCTCCAAGTAGTTTTTTTAGTTAAGGTTCAAGTATCAATTCTGGAGTTTAGTCGGTGTTGTGAAAACGTAAAAATCGGATTTTGCGTATTACGCTTCCCCACGAACCCGTGGGTCACGCGATATTGACTTACAGTGGTATCAGAGCCTGCTAAACCTTAACTAGCTAGTTAGCAAGTAGTTAGAACTTCGATCGTCGGAAAAATCCCGAAATCACAATTTCAAAAACATGCTTTCTGCCGTTTTTAAAAACTAATCAAAAAATTATTTCAGTGGCCTTAAAAATACAAGCATGGTTTTTTAAGAACACAGAAGAAAAACGAACTCGTAGTTCACCAAGACCACCGCGGAACCGCGGAAAAACAGTGTGTTTTGCTGCCGTTCCGCGGCTGAGTCAAGGCTGACTCGGTCCGATTTTCTTCTGTGGGTCTTTATTGTGGAGTTGTGATTTCTGGCATATTTGGTTTCTAACCAGTATTGTTTGTGCACTATTTTGTACATGGAGTAGACACGAAAAATATATTCGATCAAAATTCTTAAGTTCTTGGCTAATCGGGTTTTCTGTGTTTGTATATATGTGTTCGTAAATCTCCGCTAATTGCTATACGTCGATTAGTTGGGGCTTGCACATATCTGTATTGTGATGGTTTGTGTATATGGAGTATTGGATCGTCGTGGATGAATAGCCGGGGGATGTGAGAAGAGCGTTTTCTTTTCTTTCATTCATGTAAATTTGTAAAGTGATGTAATATTTTTTTGCGGGGCACATCCGGGTTGAGGTTGTAACCACCGTTGTATTATTTCATTTATTGTTTCTTGAACCTAGGATAAACCTAAGGTAGGGCGCACAAACTACCGGGTTCTTGAAGTGCTGAGTGACCTACTCATTTTATTGAGGGAGTTTGCTTCACTTCGGGAATTTGGCGGGTAGTTTGCCGCACCTGTAGGGGTCTAGGTGGGGTTTGGCTATTCATCACGACCGTGGAATCCGTCTTTCGTTATGGGCTTAAACGAAACGCGGAATTCCCAGTATATCCAATATGTTCATCTGTGATCTGGAATGTCTATTATTGCGTGAGACGAATGGATATATATATAATATATAATAAACGTTGCTTATGTTTTTCACCCGTGCTAGTCCAGCCCCCGCTCTGCCGTTAGTTTAGTAACCTAACGGTGCATGATGGGGCCCTATGGCGAATGCAGATAGCATAAGCGTACGTTGTATTTTCGTTTCTTTCTGAAATGATAGGGTTAAATGATGGGACTACATTAACATTGATTAATGAAAGGAAAACAAACCAAAGCTAAATCGTTGGAACAATTTAAAACCACTCGGTTTTCTTCAAAAAGCAACTTTTAAATGCGGAGCCTAAACCACTCCTTTTAAAAGCTATCATGGTTCCTTCGACTAAATCAAGTTCATTACATTCACGGTTTCGCCAAAACCATTCGTAGCCCTACGTCATTTCAGATGGGTATTTAGTAGTATTCAAGCTATGTATTTTGACCTTCGCCAAGGCATTGTGATTGGTAGCTGCTGGATATTCATTTGGAGTATAGATAGATGCATTGATTTGGGACAGTCGTACTACTATTTTGGCCTTCGTCAAGAGTATGTACAGATGGGTTCAAATTAACCTGGACAATGGACGGGTAGAACTTGACTTGCGACTTATGATATGTTGGCCTTCGTCAGGGTCATAAGATCTTGGGGCAAAAATCCACATCGGGAGTTTCTAAGGAAATTGAAACTTTCTAGTGTTGCGTACCATTTAGAGTGTGATGACTTTGGTAGGATTCCTTCAAAGTTGTCACACGATGATATTTGGATTCCGATCCTACTGTGAGTCTCCGCTACTCCTCGGAAGATTTTTTTCACTAAACAATCAATGCTATAAACCAAGTAGGTGCCTATAACAGTGTTAGCGGGGCTACGCCTTCACGGAAAAGAGGTTATGTAATTAAGGAACTTCGCAAAAGCATTGGAAAACCTCCCTCGAAGTACCAACACTAGCCTGGCCGAAAGTTTCAGCAAGAATTGTAGGGTGAGATTAATCCCGACTAATTCTTCTTTTATGGTTTGAGAAAGGATTCGAGATACAGTAGGAGCCATCCTGTTTAGATAAACTGATAACCAATCTAAACTTGCAAGAGCTTCATGCTGAGTGTTTCTTCTCTCTCTCCTAACTGCAGCGACCAAAATGACCGGGCTTAAGTTACTGCTAGATAAAAACATATTGACGGGGCCAAATTATAAAGATTGGCTGAGGAATGTCTAGATGGTCATTAACTATGACAAGATGGGCTACCTCCTTACTACCAAAAGCCCCCGCCGTCCCAGGTCCAGATTCCACCGTCGCGGATGTTGATATCCGTAAGACATGGGAAATAGACAGTGCGAGAGCCAAATGCCTCGTGTTAGCCTCAATGTATTATGAACACCAGAGGCAGTACAAGAAGATGGAACTTGCTTCCATCTTCCTCCATGTTGGAGATAATGCCCTCAGAGTCAATTATTGGATCACAGGTACGTGATTGCAATGATTGATGGAGGACCTATCCCGGTAGGACAGTCTTACTTGAGATGATAGTATGCTATCTGGTTTACCTTTATCATCGTGTACTGCTTTAGGTGACCTGACAAGTCGCTATTACACGTTGATAGAGCCCCTAGGATTCTTGCTTGACCACCAGCAGTATGAGGGCGATCATATACGTGGGAGCTGGCAGTCTATAAGCATATCCTTAAATGGTCCCTAGTCGTGTGAGTTTCGAGACAGGGCATCGATACACCATAGTAGACTAGTGTATACAGTCGAGACCCCGACGAGGGGCGGTGGCCGGTCTCACAAGCCACTGGTGTCAGTTGGATCACCTAAGATGTATACAGGTGCTCATTGGGTTATGAGTACACCGGACAGGACTCGCCGGGAACATGCCAGTTGGTCATTTACCATACGTCAGATGGCAGTTCCCTGGTGACATGTGTGCAGGTTAGTTCATTGACCTGGGGATCGTTATTTGTCTTGTGTGAGTTCCCACTGTACTTTGATTACTACCCAACCACGGCTCAAAGGAGTCGTGCAAACAGGTTTTAGTTGGGTACAGTCCTGAGCCACATGGAGGCAGTGAGCGTATCTTCAGGGGTTCGTCTCTCCCGGTATTGGGGGTGAGGTCGTGCTGTGTCTAGGAGAGCCATTACACGAAGCCCTCGGCCGAGGCAAGGAGATTTACTGGTAGGTATTCCAGTAGTATCTCAGGGTGTTCTGGGCTACACTCCGACACGACTTGTACCGCTTTTGGGGGTCTGACTTTTACCAACCCCCTAGGCCCGCCATGCGATGCTCATAGACGAACGGACCGGACTGTACGGTTATTGTCACTGACAGGCTCAGTAGGGTTGTCAGGCTGAGTTCACTCACAGACATCCCTTTTAGTCAATACCTGGTAGCCCGTTACGTATTGGCTTATACCTCTGACGTGCTAGTGGTTAAATCCACAACCGAGGTGTTGACGAGTCTTTAGAGTCCCCCACATTCTGTTACTCAGCTTTCGGGCGAAAGGTTGTAGAGGCCGTATGGAGATATGGCAAGGTCCGATCAGATACATGCGGTATTGCACGGATCAGGATCGGACAGTTTGTACTATAGGCCGTATGGTTATATGGCAGGGTTCGATCAGATACGTGCGGTATTGCACGGATCGGGATCGAACAGATATTACTAGCCGGCTTTGGTTTAAGCCGGATCCTAGTATAGTACAGTATAGACTTTGTCTCATTGCATTTGTATTTCGGTCGAAATACAGATGCGGGTGTGTATGCACAGTATTGGGGTTTTCCTGTAATTTATTACGGGACCAGTTTTCTGGAGTTGCCAGTTTGCTTTCCGTTTCGGCCGATTTCCATTGTTCCGTTCATTGGCCGAAGATTGGTGGAGGAGGGTTTATTTGCATTGTTGCAAATAAGCATTTGTGGAGGGGGTCTTTGCATATTATCATGTCATGATACTTGTCCCATCATTTGACTTCATATCTTCTTGATGGATTGACTTTTAGTAACCATCATGGTTGTTGATTACTTGTTTTGGAGTGTGGGTTATGGTTGTGATCATTGGATTCTTTCATCATCTCTTTTCATCATTACTTCCACCCACCCTCTTGACCTTACTCTTTCTCTCTCCAATCACACATGGGTGGGGGGGGGCCGGCCATTCCTATGGAATGGAAGGGGATTCATTTCTTTTTGTGTGTGGCAATTTTGGTTCTCATGATGCTATGAAAATTGCTCTCTTGTTCATCCAAAAACCTCCTTGATTTCCTCCACCAAAATGGCAATTCCACAACCCCAAATTGAGACACAAGTTCTTCACACATTCTACAGCATATCTTGGGCACGTCGAGTAGCCGGCTTCGTGCCCGAGTTGCCTCGGCATTGAGGTGGGAGCCTGTAAAAGAAGTAGGCGATGTGGTGCACTTCCGGCGACGAGGAGGAGACGGGATATTCCGCAGGAGATCGGGACGACGACGAGAAGACCGGAGGACTCGGATCTGTCGGTATACTTCTCTTCCCTATCTTGTTAGTAGCTTAGACTTGTTAATGGTTACGATCCGGATGTCTAGTGTGCGGGGGTGCCGGTTTGCTAAGTCCGCAAAATTAAATTTTTTCACCGCTTCCGCTTTCCGGCGTCGGATTGACGGCCGGGGCGCCGCCGTGCACTATCAGTGGTATCAGAGCCTCGCCATTAACTTAGTCTTGCTTTGTGTAATGTGTTTGCATTTCCGATCGATCAAAAAGTTCCAAAACCCGTATTTTGTTAGCATCAGTTTTCTGTTGGAAATTTTTAGTGTCGAAAAATTTTTCAGGTTGTAAAATATTGATGTACTGGAAAATCTAAGAGCTCTGTAAAAATTCGATGAAGTGACTCCACAGTTGGAGCGCGGAACCGCCGCGAAAACCCCCTTCCCTCCGCTGTTCCGCCGCGCACTGTGGAGATCACTGCACCAATTTTTTACAGAGGCTTTCTGGGGTGAAAAGTGGGGTTTTGGAATAATAACATTGGGCCCAGAATTTCTTGATCTGCTACAGTTTTGATTGGGGGCCCACTTGTTAAAATTTGATTGATCGAAAATTTTAAACACATATTTCACAGTATTTACATTATATCTGCGACCGTGAATGTCACTCGATCGGTAAATCCGGTCTAACTGCTATAGCCCGGTTAGACGGATTTGCGAACGTGACTTTCACGTTGATGTTCTGTTTTTGCTGTGATGTTGCGGATCGGTCGTGGGGGATAGCCTGGATGCAATGCTAGTACAGTTCTGTTGTATTATGTACATTTGATATTGCGGGGCGAGCGTCCGACATGTGGACTGCCGTCACTGCCTGATTGTATTATTATTTTGGGGCACGGCCAGGTTGCGGTCGTTGTACCCGGTGTATGTATATTTTACTTTCTGTACTAGGATTACCTCAGGAGGGGTGCACGGATAGCCGGGTTCTAGAAGGCAACAAGCCCGCATCTCATGGCATTGAGACAGAGGGGGCTTCACTCTAGGATTGGCAGGCTATTCGCCGCACTCGTAGGGGGTACAGGTTGACCCAGGAGGGGTGCCCAAGTTGCCGGATTCCGTGAAGTGCTGGGTGGTCCATTCACGGTGCTGAAGGGGGCTGCCTCGCTTCAGGTTTTGGCGGGTAACTTGCCGCGCCCGTAGGGGTCTAGGATTTCATTGCACAGGCTATCCACACGACCAGGGGAACGTCGGGTTTCAGCAGTGGCTCTGTGAAACCCGGGGATCCCAGATATCTGTATTGTTTCTGTGATGCTGTTCATTCTCTGTGATGTTGCATTTCTTTCACGCCTTGAGCGAAATATAATATATTGGTATATATATTAGTAGATGTTGTATATGTTTTTCATCCGCGCTAGTCCAGTCCCCGCTCTGTCGTTAGTTAGCTAACCTAACGGGTAATGACGGGACCCAGTGGCGAATGCGGATGGCATATACGTACATCAGTATATTTTCGTTCTTTTTGGTGTGATCAATTGATGGGACTGCGTTGATTCGGATCAATGCAAGTTAAAAACAAACCTTATCTGATGTTGTTGGAACACTTTTCAAAAAGCTGTTATTGCAAGGACGTTCACTTTTGTTTTGCATCGTGGTATTCAGATGGAATATCCTGCTCCTCAGTCGATGAGGCAAGGGCCGAGATCCCTTCACCGGGAGTGACCCCTTGGACAAAAAGTTTGCGTCAGGGCATTAACTTCACTATAGCCGATTACTTTTGCTTTGCATCGCGGTATTCATTTGGAATATCCTGCACCCTATTCTACGGGGAAAGAGCCGAGATCCCTTCACCGGGAGTGACCTCTTTAGCAACGGTTTTCGTCACTATATTTTTAAAAAAGCTATCCGTTCCTTCGACGATATCAAGTTCTTTACGTTAAAGGTTTTCGCTAGAAACCATTCGTAGCCCTCCGTCGTTTCATATGGGTGGTCAATAGTATTCAAGCTGTGTATGTTGGCCAAAGTCAAGGCACAGTGATTGGAAGCTATTGGGGCATTCATATGCAGCATAGATAGATGCGTTGATTTGGGACAGTCGTGCTGCCATTTTGGCCAAAGTCAAGGGTATGTACGGGTGGATTCAAATTAACCTGGAGAATGACGGGTAGAACTTGACATGTGACTTATGATATGTTGGCCAAAGTCAAGGTCATAAGAGCATGGGGCAGAAATCACATCGGGAGTTTCAAAAGAACTGAAACTTGCCAGATATGCGCATACCTTCTGGAGTGTGATACCGTGAGCGGATTCCGTCACGTTATCATGCAATGATAGTTGGATCCCGATTCCCACTGATGAGTTGGTTTACTCCTCGGGTGATCCCGACTAATTCTTATTTCAGGTTTGGAGGAGAATTTGACGGTACAGTGGGAGGATTCCAGATTAGATGAATTGGTAACTATTCTGATCTAGGTTAGAGTGCACGCTGAGTGTTTCTTTTCTCTCTCTCTGGCAGCGACCATTGACCCGACCCTAAGACTATGACTCAGTGACCAAATTGACCGAACCTTCTTAACACTGGCTTTTGGATTGTCAGAGTTGCGAACCTCATTGCCACTCCTACTTTTACCCTTTTCTCCAGGACACCCCGTATTACTACGAACGTCCACTTCCATTGGACAAAACCATCGTATGGTTAGATACGAACTCGAAGGAATTCATTCGAGGATGGTTTCAGGTTCTGGAGAAAACGGATAGGACTATTCAGTTGTCTTTTCATTTTACCCTCTCTCAGGTTACGAGTACTCCTTGGTTTAGGGGTAGTACACCTATTACGCAAATTGGATTGTCTTCTTCCAAACCTTAGGCTGGTGCCGACCGGTAGGGAATGAAGAAAACCAATTAGCATAACGATGGTGTGCAGAAGGTATTAAGTAAAGACAAAGCAAGGGATTAGTAAGAGGGCAAAGTAAATTGCAACAGGTATTCACGACCAAACCAAGTATTCCTTCGCCAATCCTAAATCACCTTTGTATTTCTCCAGAACACTCCGTATCACTACGAAGATCCACAGTTTATTGGATACTCCATCGTATAGTTATATACGAACTCGAAAGGAACTTGTTCCAGTTCGGGGATGGATTCTGGTTCAGGAGAAATAGGAATAAGATTTATTCAGGTGTCTTTTATCTTCACCTTCTCTCGCATTGCGAGTGTTCCTAGGATTAGGACAGTACACCCATTATGCTTATTGGATAGTCTTCTTCCAAACCATAGGCTGGTGCCGAACGGTAGGAAAGGAAGAAAACCATTTAGCCTAAAGGGGTGTGCAGAAGGTAATGACTAAAGACATATGAAGGGATTTGGAGAGGTGACAAGGAATTACACGGTTACAGTTGTGAATCTGGATAATGGAAGAGGCATTACTAGGAATACCAGGATAACCCATCGAAACATTTCAATGTTTCAGTTTCACTGTGTACTGTTAAAAGAAAACTGATTTCCCGATTAGATACTTACTCCAGGGTATGTATTTACCAGGTTTTGATTCTCACATCTGTATGGTTTTACAGGTGATGAGTGGGAGTAAGTTATTGGGAATTGGGTGATCATCCTCATTATATCGGGATTCGTTGTAATCGGTGATATTTGAGGAGATCACCTGGGCTGTTTGCCGGTCGGCAAATATTTGGTTTTGAATATCCGCTGTTATGCACCAATTTCAAATTGATATATCTGTACGTCTATTTTCATAGAGTGAGATATACCTTTCTGAAATTATGTCTACGACATTTACCTATATCAGTGGATGGTTAGGTAAGGAGCATTAAACATCTGTGTAATTCTTCTTAACCATAAGTACAGTTTTCAACCTACGACACACAGTGAATGAGTTATCAGACTCAAGGGACTTATACAGAGTATTGTATATTGTCCAGGGTCCATAAGGACAAAGGGGTTGGTCCTCGTACTATATTCGGTTTACTTATGACTTCTCTAGTTTTTAGACAGGTGTTTCGTGGAAACACAGGGTCCGAATTTTGAGAAGTTATAGGTATTTGAATACAGTAGAGAACCATGTGTAGCAAGTATCGGGATTCTTCAAAGTGATCGAAGATGTAGATACTTGTGTATAGTATTCAGTTGATAGTAATGGTTAAGAGAACTTGCTTCTCTTTCAGGTTACTCATAATTGGAAATGCTCCTAAGTTGTGTAACGCTGATCGGCCTCCTTCCATTTAGTTGACATGCACTGGGGACAGTTGCATGATTTAGATCTGGTTCAGTTAAATCAGTGCCTCTGGTCCTATATGGGATATAGAACAGTTCGTATCTTGACGTTGTTAAGGTACGGGGAGTTGTCCAGCTTATGATTAAAACCAGACTCTGGATAACTCTAGGCACGTTTCTGTAATGGCTGTTTGTGGGTTGACCCATGCTATGACGAGGGTTGACTTTCTACCATCTGGATGAACAATAGCGATATTGTTCTATACTCGCCACAGTTTTATCAAAAATGGATTTTTTCAGAAAACAGTAGTGGGAGTATGGTAGAACTGGAAGTGATTCCAGAACCACAAACGATTACTGAAGATTTGATAAGGAACCTAAAGATTCAATCTGGATTGACATTCCATTGGCCACTCCGCAGATAAGGTGGGTAACTTCAGGCACCCGAGAGGTACTCCGGTAGCCTCAAGGACGGTGACAGGGAAGTTCTTGTTTACCCACAATTACCATTGCTGTTGTTCCAGGGTGCGAGACCCGGCGGGAGGATGAGTATAGCGTCGTTCTAAACTTTCTTTAGAAGTGTACGTCTATATGACTCTACCAGAGGGTTGTCGTAGTCAGTGGGAGCAGCGGAAGCATTGGTGGACAGGTAGCTTATGTCTATTTATAGACTAAAGCAGATGTAGCGGAGATAGATCATCTATTTCTGACGTGACAGTCATGGGTTTGACTTCATCAGAATAGGGGATGGATTTGTTGAGAAGGTAATAGGGTATGATATCCTGGTATTCGGATGACATACACAGAGTAGGAAAAGAAACTCCTATACTATAATCGGTTATACTTTGGTCGTCACACAGTGTTTTCTTCATATGGGAAATGGATTTTGTATCAGACATACTGGTTACTAGATCTATGGTTTTAGATCTAGATTTGGGTGGTTTCCCAATCAGGGTACTTAGACAACATTCTAAGAGTATTTAGAATGGACGACTCCTGGCAAGGTAGTGTACCTGCAGGTGATGGAGTCACCCTCTCCAAAGGTATCTTACAGACTGAAGGGGAGAGGGATGTGCATGATTGGCAGATCACTTGCTCAGGCAGTTGAGTCAATCATGAGATGTCAAAGTACCACACCAGATGTTGTTCTTGCACTAGATGCAATAAGGTGACATTGATCCAATCCTGGAGAAACAGTCGGAAGCAGTTTTAGAACATAAGTGAATGTTCTAGGGATATGATAACGACAGCCTCATTCGTGAGACAGTTATCATTCCAGGCTTCCAAGGTGACATGGACGACAAGGAGGTTGTCAGAGTTATAGTTTTCCCTTTGACGAGGGGCAGTATTTTGGACAGGTGGTCCAAGGCAATACTGAGGGAGGCATGGCGCAGGATACTGATTAAGTTCAGTTGACGATACAGTCTAAGAAGTTTGGATTTGGAGTTCATTTATGAGCTATGTCCCATCAGACATCCAGACACATTCTAAGACAAGTATTGCTCATTTCGGGAGATGGGTTTCTCCGTGAACTTGAGATATAGAGAGACATAGAAAGAGACATCAAGACGGATCCACTCACTGAGGCTATTCCTCGAACGCAATAGTTTCGCAAACGAGCTTTGTGAGACTGACTAGTAGAGGAGTTGGGTGTTCGGTATCACACGGGCTGTGAGTATGCGACATCGCAATAATTAGCCTTGAGTGCAAGTGGGAGATTGTTGGAGATAATGCCCTCAGAGTCAATTATTGGATCACAGGTACGTGATTGCAATGATTGATGGAGGACCTATCCCGGTAGGACAGTCTTACTCGAGATGATAGTATGCTATCTGGTTTACCTTTATCATCGTGTACTGCTTTAGGTGACCTGACAAGTCGCTATTACACGTTGATAGAGCCCCTAGGATTCTTGCTTGACCACAAGCAGTATGAGGGCGATCATATACGTGGGAGATGGCAGTCTATAAGCATATCCTTAAATGGTCCCTAGTCGTGTGAGTTTCGAGACAGGGCATCGATACTCCATAGTAGACTAGTGTATACAGTCGAGACCCCGACGAGGGGCGGTGGCCGGTCTCACAAGCCACTGGTGTCAGTTGGATCACCTAAGATGTATACAGGTGCTCATTGGGTTATGAGTACACCGGACAGGACTCGCCCGGAACATGCCAGTTGGTCATATACCAGACGTCAGATGGCAGTTGCCTGGTGACATGTGTGCAGGTTAGTTCATCGACCTGGGGATCGTCATTTGTCTTGTGTGAGTTCCCACTGTACTTTGATTACTACCCTACCACGGCTCAAAGGAGTCGTGCAAACAGGTTTTAGTTGGGTACATTCCCGAGCCACATGGAGGCAGTGAGCGTATCTTCAGGGGTTCGTCTCTCCCGGTATTGGGGGTGAGGTCGTGCTGTGTCTAGGAGAGCCATTACACGAAGCCCTCGGCCGAGGCAAGGAGATTTACTGGTAGGTATTCCAGTAGTATCTCAGGGTGTTCTGGGCTACACTCTGACACGACTTGTACCGCTTTTGGGGGTCTGACTTTTACCAACCCCCTAGGCCCGCCATGCGATGCTCATAGACGAACGGACCGGACTGTACGGTTATTGTCACTGACAGGCTCAGTAGAGTTGTCAGGCTGAGTTCACTCACAGACATCCCTTTTAGTCAATACCTGGTAGCCCGTTACGTATTGGCTTATACCTCTGACGTGCTAGTGGTTAAATCCACAACCGAGGTGTTGACGAGTCTTTAGAGTCCCCCACATTCTGTTACTCAGCTTTCGGGCGAAAGGTTGTAGAGGCCGTATGGAGATATGGCAAGGTCCGATCAGATACGTGCGGTATTGCACGGATCAGGATCGGACAGTTTGTACTATAGGTCGTATGGTTATATGGCAGGGTTCGATCAGATACGTGCGGTATTGCACGGATCAGGATCGAACATATATTACTAGCCGGCTTTGGTTTAAGCCGGATCCTAGTATAGTACAGTATAGACTTTGTCTCATTGCATTTGTATTTCGGTCGAAATACAGATGCGGGTGTGTATGCACAGTATTGGGGTTTTCCTGTAATTTATTACGGGACCAGTTTTCTGGAGTTGCCAGTTTGCTTTCCGTTTCGGCCGATTTCCATTGTTCCGTTCATTGGCCGAAGATTGGTGGAGGAGGGTTTATTTGCATTGTTGCAAATAAGCATTTGTGGAGGGGGTCTTTGCATATTATCATGTCATGATACTTGGGGGTCTTTGCATATTATCATGTCATGATACTTGTCCCATCATTTGACTTCATATCTTCTTGATGGCTTGACTTTTAGTAACCATCATGGTTGTTGATTACTTGTTTTGGAGTGTGGGTTATGGTTGTGATCATTGGATTCTTTCATCATCTCTTTTCATCATTACTTCCACCCACCCCCTTGACCTTACTCTTTCTCTCTCCAATCACACATGGGTGGGGGGGGCCGGCCATTCCTATGGAATGGAAGGGGATTCATTTCTTTTTGTGTGTGGCAATTTTGGTTCTCATGATGCTATGAAAATTGCTCTCTTGTTCATCCAAAAACCTCCTTGATTTCCTCCACCAAAATGGCAATTCCACAACCCCAAATTGAGACACAAGTTCTTCACACATTCTACAGCATATCTTGGGCACGTCGAGTAGCCGGCTTCGTGCCCGAGTTGCCTCGGCATTGAGGTGGGAGCCCGTAAAAGAAGTAGGCGATGTGGTGCACTTCCGGCGACGAGGAGGAGACGGGATATTCCGCAGGAGATCGGGACGACGACGAGAAGACTGGAGGACTCGGATCTGTCGGTATACTTCTCTTCCCTATCTTGTTAGTAGCTTAGACTTGTTAATGGTTACGATCCGGATGTCTAGTGCGCAGGGGTGCCGGTTTGCTAAGTCCGCAAAATTAAAGTTTTTCACCGCTTCCGCTTTCCGGCGTCGGATTGACGGCCGGGGCGCCGCCGTGCACTTACACTCCATACCACGGATTTATATGGAAAGCAATCTCGTATCGCAAGATATGAGACCTCGAAGGAATTGTTTCAGGCGAGGTTGGCTATCGGGTTATCTATTGGGGATCACGTCCTTAAGATGATTAGCTATATTAAAGAGCTCACGGACCTTGGGACCACGTTGGAGAACGAGTTATATACTGACTTGATTATACGGTCTCTCCCTTCTACCTATGTCCAGTTTATCTTGAATTTCAACATTCAAGAGAAGGATGTTTCACTTCCAGGACTTCTCAACATGTTGAGGAGAGCTGAGGACACCCTGAAGGAATCTAGGGAGACACCCGATTTGATTATTGGGGAATCTTCCTCTTCTAGATCCAAGACGAAAACCAAGGGAGAGAAGAAGAAGGCCTCCACCAAGCCTATAGGCGGTGTCAGTAAGGTAAAGGGAAAGGGCAGGACAAAAGTTTCGGGGCTAGCAGTAGGGAAGGAGGAATGCTTTTACTGTCATGAGAAAGGGCATTGGCAGAAGGACTACAGGGCTTGGAAAGCCAGAAACCAGGATTCAAAGCAAGTTTTTGCTTCGGCTTCGGGTGTGTTTATGATTGAAAACTGTCTGTCAATTAACTCTACTTCCTGGGTACTAGATACCGGATCAGGATCTCATATCTGTAATTCATTACAGGCTTTGAGAAACCGTAGAATTATCAAGGCAGGTGATATGACTCTCAGGGTTGTTGATGGAATGAGCATGGATGCTGTATCCATAAGGGAATATCACCTAGAATTGATAAGTGGGCAGATTTTAATTTTGCGTAACCGTTTGTTTGTACCTAGTTTGACATGTAATATCATCTCTGTATCTTTACTATCTAAAGAAGGTTATTATTTTACATTTGTAAGCAATATCGTCCACATCCACCTTAATCATAGTTTGATTGGGTCAGGTACACTAGATGACGGTATATACGTATTAAATCAAGCTCAGGTTTTCAACGTCCAGAACACACTTAAAAGAAAGTCTCTAGAATTAAATCATGATTTCTTATGGCATTGTAGACTGGGTCACATCAATGAAACACGGTTGATGAAGTTACATAAAGAGGGATATTTGGATCCGTTCGAATATCAGTCTTATGCAACTTGTCAATCATGTCTCAAAAGAAAGATGACAAAGACTCCATTCACTGGACACGGAGAAAGAGCGAGCAAGCTCTTGGGACTCATACACAGTGATGTATATGGTCCAATGTCTACACATGCAAGAAGTGGTTATTCCAATTTCATTACTTTTACGGATGATTTCTCTAGGTACGGACATGTATTCTTGATGAAACATAAATCCGAGGCCTTTGAGAAATTCCGGGAATATAAGAATGAAGTGGAAAAACAAACCGGCAAAAGTATCAAGACACTTAGATCTGATCGAGGTGGTGAATACTTAAGTGCCGAGTTCCTGGGTTATTTAAAAAAGAATGGAATTCTCTCTCAGCTTACTCCTCCATACACACCTCAACACAACTGTATCGGAAAGGCGGAACCGAACCTTATTGGATATGATACGTTCCATGATGATTAATGCTGAGTTACCGTGATCCTTCTGGGGTTATGGACTAGAATCAGCTGCATATATTTTGAAAAAGGTTCCTACTAAGTCAGTGCCTACCACACCATATCAGATGTGGAGTGGGAAGAAACCTTATCTTAAGTATCTAAAGAGATGGAGATCTCCAGCTTTTGTAAAAAAGAAACATGTGGACAAGCTCGAGGCACTCTCAGTACTGTGTAAGTTTGTGGGATACCCAAAGTGTTAGTTATATGTATGCCCTAGAGGCCATTATTATACAATGAAGTATATTATATTGGATGTTTGGACATATATATATAGAGGACTTTCTTGCTCGACATGATAGTATGCTATCTGGTTACTCTTTATCTTAACATGTTGACTGGTATTCTTTATTGTCTTGCTCTCACATGTTGATAAAACCCTTAGGATATTTACTTGACTACCAGGATTATGATGAGATCATAGTAGTGGAGCCAGGGTGGTCCACAAGTACATCCTTTAATCAGTTCCTAGTCGTGGGAATATCGAGACCAGGGCATCGATATTCCAGTGTAGACTAGTGTGTATGTTTCTTGTCCCTTAAAGGGCGATTGTTGATCCAACAAACATTGGTGCGTGACATAAAAGATTATACACATGTGCTCATTGGAGAATGGTTACACCGAACAGGACTCGCCGATGACTCCTATGTGGTAGTATACCTATCGTCAGATAGCAGTCCTCTGGTGACACTGGTACAGGTTAGTCTGTAGACCCGAGATCGTCATAGAGTCTTGTGTGGCTCCCACTGTGCTTTGATTTCCTCCCTACCATGGCTCAAAGGAGTCATGCAAACAGCTGGATTTTAGATACATTTCCAAGTCACATGGAGGAAATGAGCGATAGGAGGGGTTTCATCTCTTCCGGTATTGGGGGTTGATGTTACGCTATGCTCGATTGGCTATAACTGGAAGTCCCTGGCCAGGGCTGCTGCTTAGATTTACTGATAAGAGTTATCAGTAGTTTCTCGAACCGTTATAGGCCAGACATCGGCATGACTTATCACGTTACTGGGGACTGACGTTTACCACCCCTAGACATGATATGCGACATATCAGACGAAGAGACCGGACTGTACGGTAGTGTTACTGATAGGCTCCATGGAGAGTATGGATGAGCTTGCTTGTTGATCTTCATATCGCTCAATACCCGGGTAGCAGTTACGTCCAGCAAGTACCGCTGACGGCTTGTAGGTGATTGATGTGACCATCACCTACTGTTGGCATATTGACGGGTGTTTAGAGTCCCACACAGAAGTTTCCTGGTTTGAGCGAAACGAAGTAGGGCACATATATTGATATGTGCGTGGTCCTGATTAAATATGAGTATGTGATACCGTATTGTAATCTAACAGTTATATGTTATCGGTTCAGTTATATGTGATATAACCAGATTGTCGAATCAAGTGTTGATTTGATAATGTGATATAAAGATGAATGATATTAGTCGGTCATATGTGATATGACCGGATTATTAAATCAAGTGTTGATTTAATAATGTGATATATATTATATGTGATATAATTATATCTTAACTAATATCATTAGCTCACTAATTATTCTTCATTATATATATATATAATAATGAAGCATGGCATGATTTCTATTTTTGAGAAAAATAGAAAAGAGGTGGAAAATGAGAGCATGGTTGCAAGCATGGGCTTTATTCACAGTTTATTCATCTTGACTCACTATTCAAACATGGTTGCAATTTTATATTGCAAAATTCCATGCTTGAATGAGGCGGGGTCAAGAGTTTTCATTCATTCTAGTCTCATTATCAACACTTAGCCATTTTCATGAGTTGCTCCCATGGTTGCTCTCTAGGTTCGTCTTCTTCCTCAATTGCTATAGCTCAAGCTTCAACCCTCACATGAGATGTGAATCATGAAGCTTGAACACAATCTTGTGAGCTTTTAACATCCCCTACTTCACCATCCCACACCAAATTAGCAAGTGTGTTTGCTATACTAAAGGAGTTTAGTGTAGAGTTAGCTTAGGCTAGAGGAACTACGGGTGGATCATCTTTGGTGCGAAGATCACGAAGGAGGTTCGTTCAACTCGAAGAGGAGCCTTGTAGAGTCGCGTGGACTTCAACCCGGAGCTTTAGAGGAGAAGGGCTCGAACTACAAAGGTTGTATGCTCTTTTCTTCTCTTGGTTTAATCACATCACAAAGGCAAACCCTAATAATCTAGTAATGATCTTGTTAGTCTAACTTAGCACCTAATAAAAATTAAAATGTGGCATGCTTGATGCCTCTAGAAACTCATGGTGGTGTTAAGATAGACTTTCATGGTATCAGAGCCAGGCTAGAAAATTAAAGTAACTTGTAGCGACGTTAGAAATCCGCCGTTTTTGTCGATAAAAACGGTTTCGAAATTGATGTTTTGAGTTGTTTGCACACCCCGCGTGCTCACGGTTTGAACTGAGAAGCCGCGGGATGGAGCGTGCGCACCCCGAGGACACCTTGGGGGGGACCAGAGGCCAGACCCACACCCTAAGACCACCACAAGGTGGCCTTGGGTGTGGGTGACCTGAGAGCACCCTATATGGGTGCTCTCGGGTCTGCCAACCCTAGGGGGCCACTTCTTGGAGGCCCCCGGGGGTGGGTACCCTCCGTGGCCCCTCATTCGATACTTATTTCTGGGTCTTCGCCCCCACGAAGATTCGGGCGGGTTTCGAGTTCGTTTCGACTCCCGGATTGGTTTAAAACGATCGGTTTTAGAACTTTAGCTCACTGGATTTTTCAAGTGTTGGAAAAATTGGTTTAGTTTGCTAATTGCGAGCGGAATTCTAATGTCGCGGTTACTATACAAGCTTTGTGATGTGTGATACAATTATTAGAATCCGGATTAATTAGTTTTATGAAAACTAAGTTAGTATATAGTAAAGCTAGTCGTTTAGTCTTAATTGATCGATTGCCACGAAGTTTTGATTCGGATCAAAACTCCGTCGCAATTGCGTATTTTACGCGATCACTAAGTCGGGAATCTTGTAGAATTATCTGACAACCAATTGAAAAGGGTTTTCAATTTGAGACTAAAATGCAAGTTTTATAAGTTAGGCATGAAATCCGGAATATGAGATATTCCGGGTTTATGATGTCTAAGGATATTGCAGATTCTAATTATTGTAGTTTTCTGTTTCTTTTTCTGCGACCATAAGTTTAATATGTGGGGTATCCAAATCTCGTTGCTATATGTCAACGAGTTTTAGAGATACGCATATTTTCTTACGTTGATGATATGTGATATCATGTGTTGCTGTTGATATGATTTATTGAACCGTCGTGAAAGAATAGCCGGGTTTATTTATGTGAGATGTGGGTTTTTATTTTCATATATGTAAAATCTGTATGTAATATTCTTTTATTTGGGCACTTCCGGGTTGAGAATGTTGTCACCATTTTTATATATTATTTACTTTTCTGCATTAGGATAGACCCAAGGAGGGGAGCACAAGTAACCGGGTTCTAGAGTCCAGTAGGAGACCATCTCAAGGAGTTGAGACCGGGTCTCCTAACTCGAGAATTGGCAGGGTTACTTTCTGCTCTCGTAGGGGTCTAGGGATGGGGGTTTGGCTATTCATCACGACTAAGGAATCCGTGTTTTACATTATTGGCTAAATTTAAAACATGGATATCCTAGTATATCCAATATTTCATATGTTTCTTCTGCTGCTTGATTCTGTGATGTTGATCATATAACCGCGTGAGACGAATGTAATATTATATATATGATATATAATAAACGTTGCTTATATTTTTCACCAGCGCTAGTCCAGACCCCGCTCTGCCGGTAGTTAAGTAACCTAACGGTGCATGACGGGGCCCCGTGGTGAATGCGAATGGCATAAGCGTACGTTCTATTTTCTTTTTATTTTTCTGTGATGTTTAGGAAACATTAATTGATGGGACTTTACTAATTAATGAAAAGAAAGAAACCAAAAGATGTTGTAGAATCAAATTTTCAAAAAGGGTAGCTCTAGTTTTTGCTTTGTATAGTGGTATTCCTTGATGAATATCCAGCACTTCATTCGATGAGGAAAGAACCGAGATCCCTTCACCGAGAGTGACCTCTTTAGCGAAACTAGCAAATGCTACAACCCACTCGGTTTTGTTTTTTGATTGCTTCTCCAGTTCCTGCTTTGCATAGTGGTATTCATGAATATCCAGTACCTCATTCAATGAGGAAAGAGCCGAGATCCCTTCACCGGGAGTGACCTCTTTAGTGAAACTAGCAAAAGCCTTAAAAACACTCCTTTTCAAAATCACTAGATTCTACAACGATATCAAGTTCATTATGCTCATAGTTTTCTTAAAAACCTGCGTATCCTTCCGTCATTTCAGATAAATACTATTTAGTATTCTTGTTACGTTTGTTGGCCAGCGTCAAGGCATAGTGTGCGGTAACTGATTAGTACTTATCTGTAGCATGAGATGCGATTGGATTAGGGTAGCCGTACACTTTGTTGGCCAACGTCAAGGGTCGTGCGGGTGTGTTTAATTCAATCAAGAAATGAACGGGTTGAACTTGACTAGCGGCCTATGATTTGTTGGCCAGCGTCAAGGTCATAGGAAGCTAGGGGTAAAAACCATTATCGGGAATTTCAAGTGTTGAAAGTTGCAATGAGATTGCATACCTTCTATATGATAGTTGGATCCCGATACCCACTGCGAGTAAGAGTTACTCCTGGGAGAATTTTGCACTTTACAATTAGCTAATCTAGTAGGTATCTAGAAAGGTGTTAACGGGGTTATGCCTCTAGGGAAACGAGGTTTATTTTAATTAGGTCCGTACGAAAGTACGGGGAACCTCCCTCAAAGTACCGACACTGGCCTGACCGAACGATTGGCGAACTTGTAGGATGTAATTAATCCCGGCTAATCTTACCTTTTAGGGTTTGAAGGAAGATTTGATAAAAACAGTGGGTGCTATCCTGATTAGATAAGATAATAACCAATCTAATCTTGCAAAGAGCGCACACTAACGTGTTTCCTTCTTTCTCTCTCTCCAGGCAGCAACCAATGTCACGCCTTAATCAAGATAATAATATGGATGTATTGACCGAACCCTCATTTTATACAGGGCTAGAGAACGTTGGTCCCGCTCCATCTTATGAGTGTCATAAGTCTGAGCAAGGGACAGGGGAATATCAGGATTCCCGCGCCACCCATACGAAGAAATGGCATGTTGATGCATCTTCTTCGGGTGTGTTCGTTACCGAGAACCGTTTCTCAATTTGTTCTACGTCTGGGTATTGGATACCGGATCAGGATCCCACGTATGTAATTTGGTACATGGGCTAAATAAAGGTAAAAATAGGAAAGGTGATAAATCCCTAACAGTAGAGAATGGTGCAATTATTGCTGCCAAGGCAGTTGGCGATTATCACCTTGTATTACCAACTGGTAGAAAATTGATTCTGAACGACTTTTACTACATACCAAAGATGATGTGCAACATTATATCGGTTTCATTGCTAACTAAAGAAGGATATAATCTCACATTGGAGGATAATGTTATGAACATTTTCTAGAATCAAGTGTTGATTGGATCTGGTACGTTATGTAACCGTATATACGTTCTTAATCAAAGTACAATTCTTAACATACAGAACACAAACAAGAGGAAAAGTTCAAAAATGAATGAAGCCTTCTTGTGGCACTATAGACTAGGTCATATCAATACTACAAGACTGGCTAAGTTGCATAAAGATGGATATTTGAATCCATTTTAATTTTCATCTTATGAAACTTGCCATTCATGTCTCAAAGGAAAGATGACCAAAACTCCGTTTACTGGATACGGAGAAAGAGCTGCTGAACTCTTGAAACTGATACATAGTGATGTATGCGGTCCTATGTCTACACATACCAAGAATGGTTTTTCGTACTTTATTACATTCACCGATGATCTCTCAAGGTTCGGATATGTGTTCTTGTTGAAACACAAGTATGAAGCTTTTGAGAAATTCAAGGAATATAAGTGCGAAGTTGAAAACCAGACGGGCAAAAGTATTAAATGCAGGGTTGTCTAGCATGGTAGCAAGGTTTCGGGAGGCATCGTTCATGCCAATTTTAAAAAATTGCCTTGCTAGGTAACCCTAACCCTAGAATATTTACTAGAAAATCTGACGATACAATATGCAAACAACCTTACATCTAAGTGAATGAGGAATACAACCTTTGTAGACCGGTCCTTCAGTTCTAATGCTCCGTGTAGTAGTCCCTTCGCTGCAAATCATGAACACCCAAACTCTAGAAAGGGTTCTCCTGAAGAAATTAGCAAGCTTGCACGAAGTCTTCGAGGCCGAAGATGATCTATGTCGAGGAGACTAACCCAAGCTACCCCTTCACTAATGTGGAATTAATGAAGCAAATATCCTATACTAAATGGCTAGCAGTAGAGGATGATGAAGTAGGAATTTTACTTACTTTAGAAATAATTTTCTCACTCATTTTTCTTCATTTCCCAAAAGCTAGTTAGCTTTGAGGAAGGAGATGAAGAAATCTCTCATGATCAAAATCAAGTGGAGAATGGCAACCATGGGTGAGTTAATATCATATACTAACCATTGTAGAGAGTTAACCATGGCTAATTATAATGGTTGGGTTTATAAAATATCTCAAGCAAAACAAAACTTGTGGACTTTAGTCAATGGTTATCCAAGCTCTACAAGCTTCTAGCCATGACCAATATCCAAACATTTTTGAATTACTTAATCAATTAAAAACCTTACATTATACATAGCATGGTGTAAGTCACACACACACCCATGAAGCATGTATCATCAAACATGACACAAAAACATGTACATTAATATATATCACATATACACTAATGCGCACAATCAAGTGAGAAAAGAAAACTTAAGTGAGCCAATACTAGTTAATGTAAATTAATATATCAAATATATAATTATACATTAGATTATTAAATCAACACTTGATTTAATAATATGGCTAAATCACATATAACCGACAAATATCATGTGTATCAACTTATCGAATCAACAATTGATTCGATAACCCCGATATATCACATATAACCGACCGATAACACAAATCGCGAGAATAGAATATGGTATCACATATTGTATTAATCTCGGTCCCGCACATATCATATATGTGCTCCTACTACGTTTCATTTGAGCCAGGAAACCTCTGTGTAGGACTCTAAAGACTCATCAATACGCCGGCAGTAGGTGATGATCATATCAAACACCCACAAGCCGCAAGCGGTCTGCTAAATGTAACGGCCACCCGGATATTGAGCGATCAGAAGATCAACAAGCATGCCTGCGCATACTCTTGCGAATCTAATCAGTAACACTACCGTACAGTCCGGTCTCTTCGTCTGATATGTCGCATATCTCGTCTAGAGATGGTAAACGTCAGACCCCAATAACTCGATAAGTCATGCCGATGTGAGGCTCATAACGGGTCGAGAAACTACTGATAACACTTACCAGTAAATCTCAAAATCAGCCCTGGCCAGGGACTTCCTGTTATAGCCAATCGAGCACAGCGCAACATCAACTTCCTATACCGGGAGAGACGAAGCCCCTCCTATCGCTCATTGCCTCCATGTGACTCGGGACTGTACCAAAAAACCACCTTTTTGCACGATCTCTTGACCGTGGTATGGTGGAAATCAAAGCACAGTGGGAATCACACAAGACTCTATGACGATCTCGGGTCGACAGACTAACCTGTACTAGTGTCACCAGAGAACTGTCATTTGACGTGAGGTATAATACCATATAGGAGTTCTCAGTGAGTCCGTCCAGTGTACCCAGTCTCCACTGAGCACCCGTATACCATCTCTGATGTCAAACACCAATGGATATGGGATCATCCATCGCCCATCTATATAGGTCGAGAAGCTATACGCTAGTCTACTCTGGTATATCAATGCCCCGTCTCGATACACCCACGACTAGGGACATTAAAGGATGTATTCACAGATTACCTTTGTCCTACTAGTATGATCTGCATCATAATCCAGGTAGTCAAGTACACATCCTAAGGGCTTTATCAACATGTAACAGAGAGACAATCAGTGTACATGTTAAGATAAAGAGTAACCAGATAGCATACTATCATGTCGAGCAAGAAAGTCCTCCCCATGTATGTCCAAGCATCCACTATAATATACATCATATGTATAATAATGACCTCTAGGGCATACATTTAACTAACAATCTCCCACTTGCACTAGGGCTATCATATAGCAGTGGTTGTAGTATCCCATACTCAACCATCCCATAAAAGTCTCTCTTGGTAAAAGGCTTTCGTGAGTGGATCCGCCGTGTTGTCCTCTGAGTCTACTCTCCTAACCTGGATCTCCCTGGAGATCAACCATCTCCATGATCAGGTGATATTGCCTTAGAATATGCCTGGATCACTGATGGGATGGGGATTACTAGGCATAAGCCACAACTCCATTGTCATAAAATGGTAGGAACGAAGTTCATCTCATGAACTAATATACACCCAGACTGCCTCTTTGGTAGTATCGTTGGTAGCGATGTATCGAGCCTTTATCCTTTAGTTTGTCATGATATATAGCTTGGAACTCTTCCAACATACCATCTCTCCACTGAGGGTAAAGACAATGCCCGTGACTGACATTCAGTCGTCCTTACCACCCTGAAAACTATCCAGTGATTCTCCCTAGGATCGATTGATACCATCTCACTACATCCAGTGAGAATCCTAACATCCACTTAGATCTATCTCATAGATCCATAACCCAGGATTTAGGAGGTATCACCTTGATCCTATATGGAGAATTCTTCTAATAAGTGGAGATTGACCGAACGTAGCATAGGAAACTCCTTTCCTATCAAGAGTATGTCATCCACGTACAATACGAGAAAGACCACCATACTCTCTACTACCTTTTTGTATATACAAGGTTCATATACCATTTTGATGAATTCAAATGCTTTGACTATCACGTCAAAACAGATGTTCCAATTCCGCGATGCCTGCTTTAACCCATAAAGCAACTTGCACACGTTTCCGCTGCTCCCACTGTCTACGAAGCCCTCTGGCTGTGTACTTATAGACGCTTTCTTATAAATCAATTTTTAGAAAAGCAGTCATGACACCCAACCGCCAGATATCGTAGTCATGGTATGTAGTAATGGCAAGTAGGATCCGGATGGACTTAAGCATAGCTACCGGAGAAAAGGTTTCATCATAAACCACACCTGGTCGATGACGAGAACCTTTTACAACAAGTCCAGTTTTGAAAGTCTCAACTTTTCCATCTACACCAAGTAATCTTCTCAAAATATACTTGCTCCTGATGGGGATTTAACCCTTCAGATAAAGCAACCAAAGTCTATAATTTGTTGGTGTATATGGATTCCATCTGAGACCGCTTAGCATCCAGCCATTCTCATAGAGTCCCCACTCCTGACGGCCTGCTTGAAACTAGTTAGGTCATCATCTCATGATGCAATCCTCGCTCCCACTGTCATAGAGAAAACCGAAGTATCTCTCAGGTGGGTGAGGAACCCTACCAGATCGGCGGAGAGGCTGAGGTTCGTCGGGAACTATTGAATCCTCCGGTTCTACCAAATCATTAGCTGTAGTTTGTATAGCTGGAACTCCTTCCAGTTCTACCTCATGACCATAAATTTCTTTCCAAAATAAATTCCTTTTCTAAAAAGGTGGCATGCTGAGAAATAAAACACCTTTTGTTCCTCGGTGCGGTAGAAGATATTCCCTTGCGAATGCTTGGGATATCCAACAAACTTCCATAGAACTGACATTGTCTCGAGCTTGTCCTGATTTTGCTTTTGGCATAGGCCGGCCAACCCCAAATCTTAACTTACTTAAGACATGGGCTCTTCCCATACCATATCGCATATGGAGTGGTAGGCTCCTGATTTGGTTGGAACCCTATTCAATAGGTATGCAACTTCTCAAGTGCATAACTCGCTAAAACAAAACATGCAACTCAGTGGTACTTATCATAAAGCGCACCATATCTAATAGGGTGAGATTGCTCCACCCCAATACACCGACGTGCTTTGGTGTATATGGAGGAGTAATGCTGAGAGAGAATCTCATTCTCCTTTAGAATAGTCCAGGAATTCCGTGCTCAAGTATTCTCCTCCCTGATCACATCAAAGGGCATAATACTTATACCCGTTTTGGTTCTCTACTTCTAACTTATATTCTTTGAATTTCTCAAAAGCTTCAGACTTGTGTTTCAACGGGAACATATGTCCGAATCTTGAGAGATCATCAGTGAATGTAATGAAGTACAAAGAACCGGTCCTGGCATTTGTAGATAGGGGACTTACATACATCATCATGTATCAATTCCAAGAGTTAACTAACTCTTTCTCTGTTTCCAGTAAACGGAGCTATGGTCATTTTATCTTTGTGACATGACTGGCAAGTTTCACAAGATGTAAATTCAAATTGATTTAAATATGCATCTTAATGTAACTTATCTAGTCGGGTCGCATTGATATGACCTAGTCTACAATGCCTTAAGAAGGATTCGTTCATTTCTGAACTCTTCCTCTTGTATGTGTTTTGCATGTTAAGAACTGTGGTTTGATTTAGAATATATATGCTTTTAGATAACGTGCCTGAACCGATCAACTCTTGATATAGGAAATGTTCAAAACATTATCCAACAATACAAAATTATATCCTTCTTTACTAAATAAAAAGACTGATATGATGTTGTATATCAGGTTCGGTATCTAATAACATTCGTTCAGAATCAATGTATTTGGTAATACAGGGTGATAACTGCCAACATCTTGGCTGCAACAATTGCACCGTTTTCAACTCTTAAAACTTTATCACCCATTCTCAGTTCTCTACCTATCTGTAGCCCATGTAATAAATTACATTAACGGGATCCTGATCCGGTATCTCATACCCAGGATGTAGAGTACACTGAGAAACAGTTCTCTGTAATGAACACACCCGAAGAAGATGCATCAACACGCACTTTCTTCGTTTGGGCGGCACAGGAATCCTGGTATTCCCCTATATCCTGCTCAGTCTTATAACAATTATAAGTTGGAGCGGGACCAACGTTCTCCATCTCAGTATAACAAGCGGGTTCGGTCAATACATTCATATTATTATCTTGATTAAGATGTGACATGGTCGCTACCTAAAGAGAGAGAGAGAAGAAAACACTCAGCGTATGCTCTTGTCAGCTACCGCACACTATGCCTTGACAAAGGACAACAAACGCAGCACGAATACTAACTACTACTTATCTGAAATGACGGAGGGCTACGACAGGTTTTTCTGTAAACCTATTGCGTAATGAACTTGATATCGTTGTAGAATCAAATAATTTTAAAATGGAGTGTTTTTGAGGCTTTTGCTAGTTTCGCTAAAGAGGTCACTCCCGGTGAAGGGATCTCGGCTCTTTCCTCGTCGAATGAGGTGCAGGATATTCACAATACTACTATACAAAGCAAGAAATAGAAAATCAATCAAAAGATGAAACCGAGGGTTGTAGCATCTTCTAGTTATTTCTAAAGAGATCACTCCCGGTGAAGGGATCTCGGCACTTTCCTTATCGAATAAGGTGTTGGATATTCTATAAGAAATACCGCTATGCAAAGCAAGAACTAAAGCTACCTGTTTTTGAAAATTCGATTCCACAATATCTTTAGGTTTATTTTCTTTCATTAGTCTCATTAATTAAGTCCCATCATTTAAGTTACCTAAGCATCACATATAAATACAACCTACGCTTATGCCACCCGCATTCGCCTCAATGTCCCGTTATGCACCGTTAAGTTAGGTAACTAACGGCAGAGCGGGGCAGGGATAGCGCGGGTGTAAAACATAAGCAACGTCTATATAATATATCATATATACTATATACAGTATCTATCTCATCATATAAAGTGATCACATCACAGAATATCGCAGCAGAAACAACATATGAAATATTGGATATACTAGGATTTCTGGGTTTTAAATTAAGCCTGTATAAAACATGGATTCCACGATCGTGATGAATAGCCAATCCCACATCCCTAGACCCCTACGAGAGCAGCAAGCAACCCTACCAATTCTGGAGTTAGGAGAACCGGACTCTACTCCTCGAGATAGCCTCCCATTAGACTTTAGAACCCGGTCACTCGTGCTCCCCTCCTTAGGTCTATCCTAATGCGGAAAAGTAAATAATATACATCAACGGTGACATCTTCCTCAACCCGGAAGTGCCCCAATAAAAGAATATTACATACAAGTTTTTACATGAATAAAAATGAAAAACTCTCATCTTACATACAAAAAACCCGGCTATTTAAACACGACAATCCAATATAACATATCACAGAAACGCATAACATCACATGTCATCAACGTAAGTAAATATGCGTATCCCAATTGTCGTTGATGATTGATCTAAAATTTTGGATCGTGTTTTGATAATATAATCACAACCAAAGAATTTATAACCGCAATCAATTAACGGTGTCGATGTAGTTTCGTTAATGAATACGGATCGTCCACTGAGATACGAGTACTTGTTCGATCTTGCTTTAGATGAGTCGAAATGAAAATATAAAAGAAAATGATTCAAGATTAATGAGATTTAATTTCAAAAAACATCAAGAAAAAATAGATCTAGAATCAAGAAGATGTCCAAATCAATTTAGTTATCAAGATTATGTAGATTAGCTTGTAGGAATCGATCGAATTAGTAACAATGATGAATACTAAAAATTACGAATCTTATCTATTGATGAATTATAGATAGATCGATGACTATGAATGAAGATTAGGGATCTATTGAAGAAACTAGGGTTTCTCCTTCACTATCCCATGTATTTTCATTGATCATCATGCGGATCTAGCCTCTAGCAAAGAAAATCATTAATCGTTTGATCCCTAATTTGCAACGAAATAATCAAGAACTTGATCTCACTCCAAATTAGGTCATTGATAATTCTTTTTCCTAGAGTTCAGAAATCTCGTAAGACTTAAGATTAGTTTTAAGATTTCATCATCATTAGATCTACCGATTCTCTCGATTCCTTTTCAAGCGGAGATTTCACCCACACATCATGAAAATTAAAGAATCAAGAATGAGAAATTTCATAATGCAAGAATGTAAAGAAAGCGAGAATTACAATTATCACCCTTATTAAATCTCCTTCAAATTACACCTCTCTATTTGAGTTTACAAGACCAGCTCTCGATCGCTCCTTTGAAAGGGAATTTGTCATCGATCTCCGCTCGGCTCGATCGCCGTGAGACGTGGATCATCACGGATCTCTGGCTCTTGATGATGATCTGCGTTGTGATAAAAGATCTTTGATTGTCGCTTGATTTTACTCTCAATGGATCTCGATTTGATTGGATCTCAAGTTGTGTCACTCAACTTGAATTGAATTGTGGCGCAATGTGTAATTAATGAACAACTTTTTGAACAACCCCAAAATTTAGATCTGGATCCCCTTTTATAGATCTCCAATTAAGCTTCCTTTATAAGCTTGGTAGTTAGAGAGAGCCTTCTAGAATGAGATTGTTACAAGGAGCTTTCTAGAATATGGTTGTTATGCAGAGCCTTCCGGAAGAAGCCACATTGTAATGAAGCGCCTTGAGGAAGCAAGGTTGTTAGAATGAAGCTTCTGGAGAGAACACGTCATCGGAGCCCATAACTCGGCCGCGGATCCGCGGCAACTCAGCCAATTCGGCTGCGGTTCCGCGGCTATTTGATGAGATCACTGCATACTTTTTCTTTGGTCTTCTTCTGTTGGTCTCTAAGTATATAATTGATATCTGGAATCTTTTTATCCCTTCTGAATCTCTGACAGATTTGAATTTTTTGACTTCCTGTATTTTATCGACAAATTTGCGATTCCAGTTCTTTGACCTGAATAATTCTCTGCACACAATCTCGATGAAAAGTGTTGAGATAAAAAATATTGTACGTGAAATATTTACACACAATTTCCTTCCTAATGCCGGTTATAATGTATAACCTATGTTATTTGATTTTTTGCAAACGAATTGCTAATATCTGCAATATTTATACCAAACACCTTTAGATGATTAGAAAGAGTAAGGAAATTATCGTGTTGAAAGTGCAGTATTTTCGACTGAACAAATTCCCCCAAACTTAATTTTGATCGTCTCGAGCAAACTTCTTTTATTCAAGAGAAGGAGAAATTTTATTAAGAAAAAGAAAAACTAACTAGCACACTTTCGTAGGCAACACGATTGCACTGAGCACGTGCAGCAAGCCTTTAAACCTATAGGTGTCCCTAGTAGGAGGAGTGTTGTCTCCTGAAGGTTTTCAGCGGATTGCACCCACAAAATCCTATAATAAAAGGAAGACTGTGAAAATTACATATAAAAGATAAGAATTATAAAAAAAGACTTTGAAAATTAGAGTTTCCAACTATACAAGCTTTTCGGTTGTCATGAGCCCTATCTTAATAGTCATAAAAAGATGTTAGAAATCATATCATCCCTCAATAAAACATCGTCTTTATTCTTCATTCCTACCTTTCTTCCAAACACTGATCATATACCCCTACGTGTGTGTATAAGACATCCCTACACTCGGAGAATTCAATTCAAGCCATCATACTCTTGTCCATCTTCCTCTGTACTTTTTATCGGTGAATATTAGATGGAATTGCTCATACATTTTTCATGCGATCGTTAATAATTCTTGAAGTAATAACCGACCAATTACTCAATATGCTCACATATTAGGCGTAATTAGTATTTTCCTCGTCTTGCAACACCTAAGGCTTAGCAGTGACTCCCAAACCAGTTGGTCTAAGGCACTAGGTGATGAAGCACCCTCGCTATATTTTTTTATTGTTGCCTTAGTGATTACAAAACCAGTGTTCATTTTTATTCACCATTTATATTTTTATTCTACATTTTTTTATTTTCTTCGTACTTTGGCTTTCAGACAAGAGCATTTCAAGGTATCCTCTACTATCTCGAGTTTCAAGACGTGTGTATGTGCGTATAGTAGGGTATCAACGTTCAGATATTTGGCTTCCAGAATAAGGACTATTTTTCAGACTTATTTTTATCCGCGGATTAGTGACTTCTTTCATCTTACTAACCCTTGGGACAACGGCTCATAACTACTTATTACTAGTTCGTTTAAGAAAACTTCTAACTTTCTAGGTTTTCTTAAATTTTTCTAATCTTTTAAATGTAATTTTTCACTTTCTAATCTTTTATTATCTTATTTATGTACACATTTTTTTATTATATGTTTTGTGCGTATGCAAAGTATGACGCAAAGTGATGCGTAAATTAGCACAAACCTTACCCAAACTTGTTTACAACAGTGTCCTCACTGTTGCCATCTGTTAAATCTCGAAAACCTATAGGCTTGGAAGGAAAAGTTATTAACGGGGACAAGAATATATGGACATGAAAATCCTCCCCCAAACTTATTTTTGGCTCACAATTTTGAGGAAAACTTTTATTTTCAAGAGCCAAAAATACACCCCTCCCCAAACTTGAGTTAAACAATATTAAGCATTTTAAGAGGGGGTAAAGTTATTTAGTCGATATAAGGCTTTACAAAGAGCAAAAATTAATACCAACCATTCGAAGATTTGATCAATGTAACGTATAGGTCGGTGAAAGAACATGTTGTATAGAGTCAAGAAGAAGTGGGGAAGAAATAAGTGGTGTGATGGAAAAGGGTTTGAGTTTTAAATTATAGAAATGAAAGAATGAGGATGAATGACAGCGAGAATATGAATGATTAGGAATGAGTGGAGCATTTGCATTCTCGTATCTTAGAAGAAAGAGTGGTGGCGGTTCAACTTCTATAGGTGGAGGTTGATTAATCACAAAATCCGTGTCTGTTAAGAATACGAGTTCATCAACGAAAATTTCTTCGAAACTTTCATCGATATATCGAAGAATAATGTCGCTAAATGTTTCGCTAGAACTCAAAATATCGTATTGTGATTCATCAACACTCTCTAACATTACAGGAACAGAAGAAGAACCAGAGAAAGTGGAAGATGAAATGGGTAAACCAATTGATGTGTTGAGTAGTGCTGAACCAGATATAGGAGATGTAGGCTGAATTTCGGTCTGCTGTTCGGTTATACCATTATCATCAACTTCAAGACGCATTTGGGGTTCGGGAAGAATAATTAAAGGCTCAAGATGATGACCACAAGGAAGTGAAAGGACCTGATGAATTGGTGGGACAAACTCATCAAAAATTTCAGGTTCATCAATCAATATATCCCCAACGTCAATCACCTCATTCAAGTGAAGGTTAAAATTCTCAAACACCTCATTAAAAGTATGGTTTTCAATCAATTTTGGTTCAAGAGTGGAGGTGTAGATATCACAAGGATTTGGCATGGTTTCACTTGAAATGGACCCTTCAAAGTCGGGTAAATCAAACACTGCAAAGTCACACAACTTCTCATACATTCTATCTTCAATTGATGAATCATTTGGTGTACTCGATGAATCTGTGAAACTGGAGTTGTGGATTTCAGTTTGGAAAGGGAAGGTTTGATTAGGAAAGGTGTATAGTTCTCTCTCACTACCCAAATTCTCACTTTGTTCTATGGTCATATAAGACATTGAAAAAAATTTAGCTGGTTCGGAACTAGTTGCATTTTCATATTTAGCTATGCTTCCCTTCCATTCCTCTCTGATGCGGTTAAACATCACTATACCTTCTTCTAATTTCCGCTCAAGACTAGACTTGGGTTGACAAGAGGTTTCAGGATAAGATTGAAATTCTTGTGGATAAATAAAACTCCCAAATGATTGGTTAGAATGAGTGTCTAGGGAAGGTGTAAAAGTCGGATAGGATTGATAGAAATTGAATGGTTGTGAAAATTGGACAGGAGTAGGATCAACATTATGATAAGAAGAATATTGATATTGGTTAGTTGGCTGGCTATTTTCCATAGACGTCATATATGCCACAAACCGATTATGAAATTCTTCTTTAGAAAGTGGAGGTGATGGTTGATATTGGTCCGGATTGAAACCTTGGCCTTTAGCCCTAGCTATATGCTCGGTAATGGACATGCGTCTAGGGGCATCCTCACTTGGAGTATCAATTGAAACAGATGTAGAATTCGGATACGGTTGATAAGACCTGGACGGAGGTGGCCAACTGTTTCTATCCGCTTGTGATATCCGATCTCTTAAAGACATGGGAGAGTCGGATGGTATACCGAAGCGATTACGAAGACAAGAAATATCTGGTTGTGGATAGTAAAGCTCGGCAAGAGTTCATCTGTTTGGGTCACCCATTTTTAGAAGAGAAGAGGGGAAAAAAGTAAAAAGGAGAGAAAACAATTGGTTTGTTTTGAAAAAAAAAGACAGATTTTGAAAAATCACACAACAATGCACAAGCAACCCTAGATATAATGGTCACCTAGGTCAATTCACTAGACCGCTCCTAGACTTCCAGAAGACAAATTGCTGGATAAATCCTCTACTGTCTCTTTATCCCTTCTGTGGCCAGGTAAGTGGGAGGTTCTCCGCTACGTAAGTAGTGGGCCTAATTAAGTAACCACTTTCCTTAGACACGCTTGCCTTAGACACCATAAAATAAATGTGGATAAGCAATAGATTACCCACGACCTCCTTCTGTCCTAATTGAGCGCGACGGTCCTTAGAGTTGTCTAGATATTTTTTAGTTAATGAAGGGTGATGCAGATGCTAGTTTTGTGATTTTTGGGGCTTAGGAAGGGTAATGAAATCCCTACCTAATCTGAATTTGCTCTCTGCCCCTTAATTTCCGTATTAAAATATGCACAAAACAACCAATTTCAAGAAACGTAACAAGAATTTTTTTAAGCGTTGCGAATTTTTGCAAAGAATCCTGCAGGAAATTTGTTATTGGACAAGATCAGAGAGGAGATAAGAGAGCAGATATTATACCACGGAAATTTAGAACACTGAAACGCCTAAACGGCGGCGGAACCGCCTCAAAAACCTGCCATTAGCCGCGGATCCGCGGTTCACAGTGGGAATTAGGGTTTCAAAATTTTTCTGTTGCTGCCTGTACTCCTCTGGATTCTTCAGAAAGTTTCTGAATCTTGATCTCACTGCTAAAATGATTCCAGATTCCCTCGCAAAAAATTCAAACACTAAACGTTAAGCACATGACGCGATTCTTGGATTAAAATTTGATGGAATAATAATTTTTCAACTCAAATTCAAAAACCGAACAAATTACGCACGCATTCCCGGCAACGGCGCCATTTGATTGATCTAAAATTTCGGATCGTGTTTTGAAAATATAATCACAACCAAAGAATTTATAACCACAATCAATTAACGGTGTCAATGTAGTTTCGTTAATGAATACGGATCGTCCACTGAGATGCGAGTACTTGTTCGATCTTGCTTTAGATGAGTCGAAATGAAAATATAAAAGAAAATGATTCAAGATTAATGAGATTTAATTTCAAGAAAAAATAGATCTAGAATCAAGAAGATGTCCAAATCAATTTAGTTATCAAGATTATGTAGATTAGCTTGTAGGAATCGATCGAATTAGTAACAATGATGAATACTAAAAATTACGAATCTTATCTATTAATGAATTGTAGATAGATCGATGACTATGAATGAAGATTAGGGATCTATTGAAGAAACTAGGGTTTCTCCTTCACCATCCCTTATCTTTTCATTGATCATCATGCGGATCTAGCCTCTAGCAAAGAAATCATCAATCGTTTGATCCCTAATTTGCAACAAAATAATCAAGAACTTGATCTCGCTCCAAATTAGGTCATTGATGATTCTTTTTCCTGGAGTTCACAAATCTCATAAGACTTAAGATTAGTTTTAAGATTTCATCATCATTAGATCTACCGATTCTCTCAATTCCTTTACAATCGGAGATTTCACCCACACATCATGAAAATTAAAGAATCAAGAACGAGAAATTTCATAATGCAAGAATTTAAAGAAAGAGAGCATTACAATTATCACCTTTATTAAATCTCCTTCAAATTACACCTCTATTTGAGTTTACAAGACTAGCTCTCGATCGCTCCTTTGAAAGGGAATTTGTCATCGATCTTCGCTCGGCTCGATCGCCGTGAGACGTGGATCGTCGCGGATCTCTTGCTCTTGATGTTGATCGGCGTTTCGATAAAGGATCTTCGATTGTCGCTTGATTTTGCTCTCAATAGATCTTGATTTGATTGGATCTCAAGTTTTGTCACTCAACTTGAATTGAATTGTGGCTCAATGTGTAATTATTGAACAACTTTTTGAATAGCCCCAAAATTTAGTTCTAGATCCCCTTTTATAGATCTCCAATTAAGCTTCCTTCATAAGCTTGGTAGTTAGAGAGAGCCTTCTAGAATGAGGTTGTTACAAGGAGCCTTCTAGAATATGGTTGTTATGCAGAGCCTTCCGGAAGAAGCCACGTGGTAATGAACCGTCTTGAGGAAGCAAGGTTGTTAGAATGAAGCTTCTGGAGAGAACACGTCATCGGAGCCCATAACTCGGCCGCGGATCCGCGGCAACTCGGCCAACTCAGCCGCGGTTCCGCGGCCATTTGATGAGATCACTGCATACGTTTTCTGTGGTCTTCTTCTGTTGGTCTCTGGGTGTATAATTGATATCTGGAATCTTTTTATCCCTTCTGAATCTCTGCCAGATTTGAATTCTTTGACTTGCTGTATTTTATCGGCAAATTTGTGATTCCAGTTCTTTGACCTGAATAATTCTCTGCATACAATCTCGATGAATAGTGTTGAGATACAAAATATTATACGTGAAATATTTACACACAATTTCCTTTATAATGCCGGTTATAATGTATAACACATGTTATTTGATATTTTGCAGATGAATCGCTAATAAGTGCTATATTTATACCAAACACTGTTAGATGATTAGAAAGGGTAATGAAATTGACATGTTGAAAGTGCAGTATTTTCGACTGAACAGTTGACGTATAGCAACGAAACCGGCGATACACCATATATTACACTTACGGTCGTAGAAAAGAAAGTGAAAACTACAACAATTGGAATCGGCAACCACCTTAAACATCATAAACTCGAAATATCTCATATTCCAGATTGCATGCCTAACCAAATGAATTCCTTAGATATCGCATACCTAACAATTATAAACCCTGCATTTTAGTCTCGATATCGAAAACACTTTTCAATATCAAATCGGGTAATTCAACAAGATTCCCGATATCCTGATCGAATGCTCATCGGAAACTTTAGTAGACGGTCGTACCCCCGATACCGTCGACGAAGTGCACTTAGGCGGAACACCGCGGCTGCGAGCACCCGGATAGATACTTTTGGCAACAGAGTTCTCCTACAGTCACATGGTCGGGGCTATGGGGCGTGGCTATCAGTAAGGTTACCCGGCGAGTATCCGCGTACGCTACGTGATTGCGACAGACTTCTGATCACATCAAAACTGGCAACCGATCAAATGAGACTAAATTGCTAGATTTATAAAATTCAAATTAGTTTTCTTGTGGATTCCAAGTATTGTATCACATCATATGATATCCGGACGACATTAAACTTTTCGATCGATTCATCAAAGTCCCACAATTCCCCGAGAGCTCAACACTTGAGCACAGTTTAATAATACCCCGAATATGCCACAGTACCTATGAACCAGCCGTAAAAGGGCAGCCCAAGCCTCATTAATGGCACCGTGGAACTGCCGCAAACCCTAAGGATCGAAAGCGGTTCCATGGTCATTATGTCGAGTTAGGGTTTCATTCTTTTAGAGGGTCCACAGAATTACTTGCATGTTTTTCCGAATACGTTAAATTTGGAAAAATGGGTTTTTGATATTCGTTTGAACTTTTTAACTTCGCCTAGACAACATGTGAAACCCCGAAACTATGTTAGAATTACGAATACGAAACACTCTGAATTGCTAATATTGTAAGATCACATCACATGCAAACTTAGAAAAAACAAGCAACGCCTGAAACACCAAAACCCAGAGTGGCAACCATGGGTGAGTTAGTATCATATACTAACCATTGTAGAGAGTTAACCATGGCTAATTATAATGGTTGGGTTTATAAAATATCTCAAGCAAAACAAAACTTGTGGACTTTAGTCAATGGTTATCCAAGCTCTACAAGCTTCTAGCCATGACCAATATCCAAACATTTTTGAATTACTTAATCAATTAAAAACCTTACATTATACATAGCATGGTGTAAGTCACACACACACCCATGAAGCATGTATCATCAAACATGACACAAAAACATGTACATTAATATATATCACATATACACTAATGCACACAATCAAGTGAGAAAAGAAAACTTAAGTGAGCCAATACTAGTTAATGCAAATTAATATATCAAATATATAATTATACATTAGATTATTAAATCAACACATGATTTAATAATCCGGTTATATCACATATAACCGACTAATATCATGTGTATCAACTTATCGAATCAACAATTGATTCTATAACCCGGTTATATCACATATACCGACCGATAACACAAATCGCGAGAATAGAATACGGTATCACATATCGTATTAATCTCGATCCCGCACATATCACCTATGTGCTCCTACTCCGTTTCTCTTGAGCCAGGAAATCTCTGTGTAGGACTCTAAAGACTCGTCAATACACCGGCAGTAGGTGATGATCATATCAAACAGTAGGTGATGATCATATCAAACACCCACAAGCCGTAAGCGGTCTGCTAAACGTAACGGCCATCCGGGTATTGAGCGATCAGAAGATCATCAAGCATGCCTGCTCATACTCCTGCGAATCCAATCAGTAACACCACCGTACAGTCCGGTCTCTTCGTCTGATATGTCGCATATCTCGTCTAGGGTTGGTAAACGTCAGAACCCAATAACTCGATAAGTCGTGCCGATGTGAGGCTCATAACGGGTCGAGAAACTACTGATTATACTTACCAGTAAATCTCAAAATCAGCCCTAGCCAGGGACTTCCTGTTATAGCCAATCGAGCACAGCGCAATATCAACTCCCTATACCGGGAGAGATGAATCCCCTCCTATCGCTCATTGCCTCCATGTGACTCGGGACTGTACCCAAAAACCACCTTTTTGCACTCTCTATTGACCGTGGTATGGTGGAAATCAAAGCACGGTGGGAATCACACAAGACTCTATGATGATCTCGGGTCGACAGACTAACCTGTACCAGTGTCACCAGAGAACTGCCATCTGACGTGAGGTATAATACCATCTAGGAGTTCTCGGCGAGTCTGTCCAGTATACCCAGTCTCCACTGAGCACTCGTATACCATCTCTGATTTCAAACACCAATGGATATGGAATCATCCATCACCCATCTATATGGGTCGAGAAGCTATACACTAGTCTACTCTGGTATATCGATGCCCCGTCTCGATACACCCACGACTAGGGACATTAAAGGATGTACTCACAGACTACCTTTGTCCCACTAGTATGATCCGCATCATAATCCAGGTAGTCAAGTACACATCCTAAGGGCTTTATCAACATATAACAGAAAGACAATCAGGTACATGTTAAGATAAAGAGCAACAAGATAGCATACTATCATGTTGAGAAAGAAAGTCATTCATATGTATGTCCAAGAATCCACTATAATATACATCATATGTACAACAATGGCCTCTAGGGCATACATATAACTAACATTAAAATCCTACGATCTGATCGGGGAGGAGAATACTTGAGCGGGGAATTCCATGATTATCTAAAAGAGAATGGGATTCTCTCTCAGCTTACTCATCCGTATACGCCACAGCACAACGGTGCATCGGAGTGGAGGAATCATACCCTAGTAGCTATGGCGCGCTCTATGATGATTACTGTTGAGTTACCTATTTCCTTTTGGGGTTATGCGCCTGAGACAGCCATATACCTATTGAATATGGTTCCCACCAAATCTGTACCTACCACTCCAAATGAGATATGGAAAGGGAAGAGACCATGTCTTAATATGGTTAAGATATGGGGTTGTCCAGCCTATGTGAAAATACAAAATCCGGACAAGCTCGAGGCAAGGTCAGTTCTATGCAAGTTTGTAGGATATCCCAAGAATTCACGAGGGTATATCTTCTACCACTCAGATGAACAAAAGGTGTTTGTTTCTCGACACGCCACCTTTTTAGAAAAGGAATTTCTTGTAAAAGAAATTAGTGGCAATGAGGTAGAACTGGAAGAAGTTCCAGCAGAATAAACTATAACTGACAATTTGGTGGAACCAGAGGATCCAATAATACCCAACGAACCCTAGCCACTCCGCAGATCTAGTAGGGTTCCTCATCCACCTGAGAGATACTACGGTTTTCTTGTAGACGGTGGGAGTGAGGATTGCATCATGGAAGATGATGACCCGACTAGTTTCGAGCAGGCCATCACGAGTGGAGACTCTATGAAATGGTTGGATGCTATGCGGTCCGAGATGGAATCCATGTACACTAACCAAGTATGGACTTTGGAAGTTGCTCCTGAAGGGGTATAACCCATTGGGAGCAAGTGGATCTTTAAAAAGAAGATAGGTGTAGATGGAAAAGTTGAGACTTTCAAAGCTAGACTTATAGAAAAAGGCTTTCGTCAACGACCTGGCGTCGACTATGATAAAACCTTTTCTCCTGTCACTATGCTTAAGTCCATCAGGATCCTACTTGCCATTTCTGCATACCATGACTACGAAATCTGGCAGATAGACGTCAAGACCGTTTTTCCAAATGGTTATTTAGAAGAGAGCGTGTACATGACATAGCCAGAGGGTTTCATAGACAGTGGGAGCAGCGAAAATGTGTGCAAGCTGCTTAAATCCATCTACGGATTAAAGCAGGCATCGCTGAGTTGGAACATCTGTTTTGATGAAGCTATCAAAGAGTTTGACTTCATCAAAAATATAGATGAACCTTGTATATATAAGAAGGCTGTAGAGAGTAAAGTGGTCTTCCTCGTATTATACGTGGATGACACACTCTTGATAGGAAACGATGTTCCTATGCTACACTCGGTCAAGCTCTTCTTATCACTCAAGTTCTCCATGAAAGATCTTGGTGATGCCTCCTACATTCTGGGGATAAAGATCTATAGAGATAGATCTAAACGGATTTTGGGATTTTTCTAATCCAGGTACATAGACACCATACTAAAGAGGTTTAATATGGAAGATTCCAAGCGTGTTAATGTACCCGCTTGTTCAGGAATCACTCTCTCCAAAGAGATGTCTCCCAAGACTGATTTGGAGAGGGCTCGCATGCAAGAGATACCCTATGCTTCGGCAGTAGGCTCTATCATGTATGCGATGTTATACACCAGACCAGATGTAGCTTACTCACTAGGTGTAGTGAGCAGGTATCAATCAGATCCCGGGGAAAACCACTGGACAGCTGTGAAGAACATTCTTAAGTACTTGAGAAGGACTAATGAAATGTTCTTGGTGTATGGTAACGGTGAACTCCAGGTGGAGTCCTTTACCGATTCGAGCTTCCAGAGTGATAAGGACGATAGTAAGTCAGTCCCGGGTTTTGTCTTTACCCTCAACAGAGGGGCGGTGTGTTGAAGAGTTCTAAGCAAGAAACCGTAGCAGACTCGACGATGGAGGCTGAATCGCTGCCAACGATGCAGCCAAAGAGGCTGTCTGGATGAAAAAGTTCATTACTGAGCTAGGTGTGGTTCCATCCATTGAGCATCCAATACCTATGAATTTTGATAATAATGGAGTGGTGGCTTTGGCCAAGGAACCCATGTCCCATCAGAAATCCAGACATATTCTGAGGTGGTATCACCTGATCAGGGAGATAGTAGATCGCCGGGAGATCGAGGTCAGGAGAGTTGACACGAAGGACAACGTAGCAGATCCACTCACAAAGGCCCTCCCCCAGATACAATTTGAGAGACTTTTTGGGATGTTGGGTATGAGATACTACAACACATGGCCTTAGTGCAAGTGGGAGATTATTAGTTATATGTATTCTATAGAGGCCAATATTTTACATATGATGTATATTATATTGGATGCTTGGACATATATATATATATAGAGAGAGAGAGGACATTCTTGCTCGACATGATAGTATGCTATCTGGTTACTCTTTATCTTAACATGTTGACTGGTATTCTTTACTGTCTTGCTCTCACATATTGATAAAGCCCTTAGGATATTTACTTGACTACCACGATTATGATGAGATCATACTAGTGGGGACAGGATGGTCCACAAGTACATCCTTTAATCAGTTCCTAGTCGTGGGAATATCGAGACCAGGGCATCGATATTCTAGTGTAGACTAGTGTGTACGTTTCTTGTCCCTTAGAGGGCGATGGTTGATCCCACAACCATTGGTGTGTGACATCAAAGATTTTACACAGGTGCTCATTGGAGAATAGGTACACCGAACAAGACTCGCCGAGGACTCATGTATGGTAGTATACCTATCGTCAGATAGCAGTCCTCTGGTGACACTAGTACAGGTTAGTCTGTAGACCCGAGATCGTCATAGAGCCTTGTGTGGCTCCCACTGTGCTTTGATTTCCTCCCTACCACGGCTCAAAGGAGTCGTGCAAATAGGTGGATTTTGGGTACAATCTCGAGTCACATGGATGCAATGAGCGATAGGAGGGGTTTCGTCTCTCCCGGTATTGGGGGTTGATATTTTGCTATGCTTGATTAGCTATAACTGGAAGACCCTGGTCAGGGCTGCTGCTGAGATTTACTGATAAGAGTTATCAGTAGTTTCTTGAACCGTTATAGGCCAGACATCGGCATGACTTATCACGTTACTGGGGACTGATGTTTACCACCTCTAAACATGATATGCGACATATCAGACGAAGAGACTGGACTGTACGGTAGTGTTACTGATAGGCTTCATGGAGAGTATGGATGAGCTTGCTTGTTGATCTTCATATCGCTCAATATCCGGGTAGCCGTTACGTCCAGGTAGTACCGCTGACGGCTTGTAGGTGATTGATGTGATCATCACCTACTACTAGTGTATTGACGGGTGTTTAGAGTCCCACACAGAAGTTTCCTGGTTCGAGCGAAACGAAGTAGGGCACATATGTTGATATGTGCATGGGCCTGGTTAAATATGAGTATATGATACCGTATTGTAATCTGGCAGTTATCTGGTATAGGTTCGGTTATATGTGATATAACCAGATTGTCGAATCAAGTATTGATTTGATAATGTGATATATGGATGAATGATATTAGTCGGTCGTATGTGATATAACCGGAATATTAAATCAAGTGTTGATTTAATAATGTGATATATATTATATGTGATATAATTATATCTTAACTAATATCATTAACTCACTAATAATTCTTCATTATATATATATATATATATATTAATATATATATATAATAATAATGAAGCATGGCATGATTTCTATTTTTGAGGAAAATAGAAAAGAGGTGGAAAAAGATAGCATGGTTGCAAGCATGGGCTTTATTCATAGTTTATTCATCTTGACTCACTATTCAAGCTTGGTTGCAATTTTATATTGCAAAATTCCATGCTTGAATGAGTGTGGAGTGTAAGGTTATTCCAGCGCCCCGGCCATCAATCCGTGGCCAAACGCGGAAAAAAACTTTTTAAAACCCGGCGCTAACGGAACTCGATTCCCGGATCGAACCATTAACCCTATGCTAGTTAACTGTAAAAGGAGTTTAGAGAGGTTATACCGATCGATCCGTGTCCTTCGGTCTTCAACCTCTGTCCAAGCTCCTCGCGGCTGCCCCGGACAAGTTCGCTCTCCGGTCTCCCTTGCCGAAGAAGATCTACGTCGAGGGTTCTTTATAGGGCTCCCGCTTCAAACCGAAGCAACTCGGACATCCAGTTCGCTAGCCTAGATGCCCAAGGTGAAGTAGAGATGGTGTGTGAATACTTTGTCTCAAATCACCGAAGGATTTGGGTGGAAGTGAATGAAGTTGCCAAGTGAAGAAATTGTGAGCAAAAAAATTTTGGCTTGTGAAGAAAATTGTTGTGGCTTGAAAAAATGGGCTGAGTGATGAATGAAAAACCTTCTCTGTCCTTCTGAAAATGGTGGTGTAAATTAATGATAATGAGCAACTCAAGAATTTTCCCTCACACTCAAAAGAGATAGCCTAGAAAATTCCCTCACAAATATCTCACCCACTCACATAAATATCTCACCAAAACAAAAACCATTCAATGCACCATCAATGCCAAAGCCAAGACATCCACTCACCATTTACACACAATTCCAAGGCCCACGAATTTTCCCACTGCCAAAAAAAATCCCAGCACACGAATTCGACCAAAAATCAAGACTCACATTTTCAATAAATTAAACATTAAACCAAATGTATAAATCAAATGAAATGGCAACTTAAAAGTAATCTTGTAATGAATTACAAGAATACTCCTCATCCATATATACATACCTGCATCCGTATTCCGACTGAATACGAATACTGAGACGAAAATATTCCAACAATATAATACTAGGATCCGGCTTAAACCAAAGCCCACTAGTATTATCCGTCCGATCATGATCCGTGCACAAGTGCACGTATATGATCGAACCCTGCTATAAAACCATACGGTCTCTACAACGTTTCGCCCGAACCCGGGAAACCCTCTGTGTGGAACTCTAAACACTCGTCAATATGCTGGCAGTGGGTTTAACCACAAGCACGTCAGTGGCACTAGCTGTACGTAACGGCTGCCCAGGTATTGAGCGAAAGGGAGGCCGACGAGCGAACTCATCCTAAAACCCTACCGAGCCTGATAGTGACAAAATCCGTACAGTCCGGTCCGTTCGTCTATGAGTATCGCATGTCGAGCCTAGGGGGTGGATAAAATCAGACCCCTAATAACTTGACATTTAGTGTTGGTATGAAGCCAATCACCAACTGAGAAACTAATGATCTGAATCAGTAATTCTTGTCTACGATGGCTGAGGATTTCTAGTGATGGCCACCCGTGCACTCCGCGACATCAACCCCAAATATTCCAGGAGAGACGAATCCCCTGACGATCCGCTTACTGCCTCCATGTGTCTCGGGATTGTACCCAACTAAAACCTGTTTACACGACTCCTCTGAGCTGTGGTATGGTAGTAATCAAAGCACAGTGGAAACTCACACGAGACAAATGACGATCTATGGTCGATAGACTAACCTATACACATGTCACCTGGGAACTGCTATCTGACAATAGGTATAATATCAACTAGCATGTTCTCGGTGAGTCCGTCCGGTGTACTCATAACCCAATGAGCACCTGTATACATCTTAAGTGAACCAACTGAAACTAATGGCTTGTGAGACCGGCCACCGCCCCTCGTCGGGGTCTCGATCCATATACACTAGTCTACTATTGGAGTATTGATGCCCAGTCTCGAAACTCCCATGACTAGGGACACTTTAAGGATGTGCTTATAGACCACCCAACTCTCACGTATATGTTCGCCATCATACTGCTGGTAGTCAAGCAAGAATCCTATGGGCTCTATCAACATGTAATAGTGATCTGTAATGTCACCTGAAACATGTATACGATGATAAAGACAAACCAGATAGCATACTATCATCATGAGTAAGACTGTTCTACCGGTATAGGCCCTCCTTTAATCATTGCAATCACATGCATGTGATCCAATAATTGACTTGAGGGCACTATAGCCAACAATCTCCTATTTGCACTTAAGGCGAATTATTGCGGTGTCGCATACTCACAGACGGTGTGATATCGAATACCCAACTTCTCTACTAATCATTTTCACAAAGCTCGTTTGTAAAATTATTGCGTTCGAGAAATAGCCTTGTTCTCCTCCAAATACAGAGACGCGACCGCGTAGGTTCGTCTTGCCTGAATTTGGGGGCAGATGCTATTTGGTTTTATCCGTCCACCTCTACGAAGATGCCAAGTTGATTTATGGCACCGTGTATCGGAGGTTTAGACAGATGCGGCCGTTGTAGCAAACTTCGTCAGATTCCCTCTCATTTGAGGGGTTTTTGATTGTGGGGACGCTCTTCCCTGCAGGCGCAAGCCCCTGCAGTTAATTACGCTACCACATCATGGTAACAACTTTCTCCTTCTCCAGATGGTCACTTTGTGTCGTGTATGTTTGTTTTATTTTTGGTTGCCCGTGGATTGTATATGGAGACTAATTTATGTTGTCGCCCGTAGGGCGTGGATTAGTCCAAATCCATATTTTCTTAGATTTGGGTTTGGGTTGGGTTTAAGGATCGTTAATCTCATTTAAGACTAAGATCAACTTAAACGTTTGTTAAGGATACGTTAGTCTGATCTTAGACTAAGATCTACTAACAGGATCATTTAGATCCAACAAAAGAGCATTTGGGCTCTATTGTTTTAGTTTAGGGACGTTGCGGTCCAGAAGTTTAAGGACATCATAGTTCAGGGAGTTTAAAGACATCATAGTCTAGTTTAGAGACGTCATAGTCTGTAAAGTTTAAGGACATCATAGTCCATGAGTTTAAGGACCCCACAGTCCGTAAAGTTTAAGGATATCATAGTCCATGAGTTTAAGGACCCCACTGTCCGTGAAATGTCTGGTTGTCGGGACCCGCCACCTCTCTGAAAACGTTGAAGGATTACAACGACAAATATCAGAGGAGTGAAGAGATGTACCCTTGAACCAATATTGATTGGGAGATATGTATTCCAATTTGGGACTAAGATCAACGATTTATGAGCATATGAGCTCAATTAATCCGAGGTAGGGTTCTATGGCCAACTTGGGCTCGGCCCATTCAGTTAAAATGTTTAAACATTTAACAATGCTGAGCATTGATTTGAGTACTGACAATTATTTTCGTCTTTTATTGAGTGTTGAGCATTCATTATAGCTCTGGAGCTTTTATTTTATAGAACAATTTATGTTCTCTTAGCGCACAAGTAAGGAGCACGTGGCGCGCTTGGCGCTGTGCGCCAGATAATGAGCGCAGTGCGCTTCTGGTGAAGTAGCGCACACATGAGGAGCACGTGGCGCGCTTGGCGTTGTGCGCCAGACAATGAGCGCAGTGCGCTTCTTTAAATTTAGAGCGCTAAGGCTCTGCAGCGCTGTGCGCTATATTTGGAGCGCTGAGGTGCTAAGGCTCTTCTTTGATCAGTTCTGCGCTCTGAGAATTAAACTCTCATTTATAAGAGACTATATCTCATAGATCTAAGAACAAAGTTCTTATAGGAGATATTTCAATCTCTTATGTTTTGGTGAAAGGCTCTGCCTTTACGGATCTGTGATCCTAAGAGAATTGAATTATTCTCCCCCTTTTTTATAATGAGATATTATAATCTCTTTTGTGAAAGACAATTTGTCTTATAGATCTATGATCTGAAGAAGGTTAAGTTCTTCCCCTTATTTTTTATGATGAGATACTTTGATCTTTTTTTGTGAAATACCTTGGTCTTATAAATCTATGATCTTAGAAAAAGAAGTAAATCCTTCTTTTTATATGAGATGATTTCATCTCTCTGTTCTTTTTTACCTTGAAGAAAATCTTCTTCTTATGAGAACTTGCTCTTTGTCTTTGAAATTTCTCAAAGTTTATGGGGGGGTTCCTCCATATGAGACTTGAAGTCTTGGGGCCTTTATATAGGGCAGGCTGATTTGTTGAATCTGTTGAAGAGATCTTTTCTCTAATTGATTTTGGGGATTTCCCCACCGTTGTATCTTCGATCCAAGGGCTTCTGTTTTATAGAAGGTAATCTTCTTGTTTTTAACAAGATTGGGAAATCTTTTCCCATACAGAATTTTATTCTGTAATTTGGTGATTTTTAATCACCATTAGATCATTGATCCAATGGTGCTCTGATTTTTAGAGCACAATCTTTCCTGTTTGGAAAGATTCTGAGGAATGTTTTCTTAACATAATTTTATTCTGGTCAATTGATGATTTTTAATCATGTTCGTTGGATCTTTGATTCAAGGGCCGAGAACATTTTGTTCTATCGCTAGCGCTCACGTGCTTTGCACGTGGTGCGCTGCTTAGAGTGCAGCGTACTTAGCGCCAGCGCTCACGTGCTTTGCACGTGGTGCGCTGCTTAGAGTGCAGCGCTCTTAGCGCCAGTGCTCACATGCTTTGCACGTGGTGCGCTACTTAGAGTGCAGCGCACTTGGCGCTGCTATGAAGCGCTGCTTCATTTCAAATTTTGAAATTTGAACAGAGCTTTGCTCTGATTGGGGAAACAAATGCCCCCCATCATTGCGCTCACGTGGCCCATACATGAGTGCAGCGGTGGCATCATCTATACCATTGGATCAACTCAGGAGTTGAAACGGCATCTCAGTGCCTATAAATAGGGCTTTTGGCCCTGAGATGATCTTTGTTCATCTCCTTTCTTGTTTTCTGAGAATTAATTCTCTTTCAGAGCACAACTCTTTCCCTTAAGAAATTTCTTAAGAGTCAAAACTCTGCCCAACTTAGGTAAGAATTGAACTTTTTAGTAGAGCTTTGCTCTTCTCAGATCATAGATCTAAAAATATTTTTAGGGTTTTACCCATTAACAGAGCCATGCTCATCTTTAGATCATAGATCTATAAAAAATTTAGTATTCTCTTAATAGAGCTTTGCTCTCTTGAAGTCATAGATCCAAAGAGATCTTTCTAAGGGTTTCTTAACCCATTAACAGAGTTTTGCTCTTTTCAAAACATATAGATTTGTTAATCTTTCATAAAGAACTCTTAAGAGTTTGTTCATGGATCATTAAATGCTCTGCTTTTAGGGTTCTTAATGGATTATTCCATCTTCCTCGCAGATCATGACTCTTAGAATTCTCGGTGGATTTTTTTATTCCCCTCATAATTGATTTTGACAGGTGTCACTCCTGTCTGCAGAGCATTACTCTCGAGGAGTTTAACTCCTTGGACCGAGGAGCCTCTCATTAAATGAGAAATCTTTTATGATTCCCTCCTTAATTGCACAAAATTAAATTCGTTGGGTGTTTTAATCAGTACTTGTTTTCTTCATGAGGATATCAAGAGCTGTTTAAATCCCCGTGTTTGTCTCATCAAAAAGAGAGACCCCGGCTAACACTCGGATTATAAGCTTTTTCAGTCTGTCCACTAACTCTCACTGATTTTCTTTTTCAGGCGTTATGGCCACTCATCTGTATGATCTCGATGAGATTATTTCTTACGGAGACATCCGTTCACTAGGCCGCTGCCAGAACCAGGAGTTCACAAACGCTCAGTACGCCGAAATCATGCGTCGCTTTGATGAATACGATGGTCGACTGCTTCCTCGTCGTTCTGCTCTTTTAAAGCTCATTGTGAGAGCGATCTGGGAAGCACTCCCTTTATTTTATCAAGGCATGTCGCTTAAGGCATTGGATGATGCCGAAGACAAGGTGCACTCGGTGTATCTGATGGGCCTAATTTCAAAGAAAAAGCGAGACAATCTTGTTGATATTCTACATCAAACTTTTCAACAGGCGACGATAATTGCTGCCTATCGAAGGGTGGAGGACATCAGCGAGGACCCTGACGCTCGTGAGCATGAGAGGAAGTATACGAGAATGGTCAGAGAGGCCAGAAACATTTTAGATGGCCTTACTTTTGAATTTCCTAATCCATGTCCAGGATTTGATGTCTTACCATTGTAAACATTTTAATGATGCTTTTGTTTACTGTTTTCATCAATGTAAGAATTTTCTGAAGTATGAATGGAAAATTTTGCGTTTCCGTTCTTTTATTTTCTGCGTTAAACATTTTCATATATTCATGAATGGGCGCGGTCTGAATGCTTAACTGAATGCGAATCGAATGTTCTCTTTACTGTCTTGCATGGTATGTGGTTGATGCTTGTAGGTTATGCCTTTTGTTTTGACTTAGCACGAAGCAGTTTACGCGTTCTTGAGTGGCACCTCCATTTCTATGGCATGTAATTTTGACAAATGTGGTCTGTAGATAGTAGGTAGCTGTCTATCTTGGACCCTTTGCAGGGTAGCAATGGCTTAGGAAACAGGTTCAGATCTGCCGCCTAAGACTTTTCAATTTTATGAGCCATGAGGGTCTCATAAAGACTTTTCTCCCTACGAGTCGAGAGGATCTCGAAGGTGTATTTTCTCCTTAGGAATCGTGGGGATTCTTAAGTGTGTTTTTCTCTTGAGAGTCGTAAGGATCTCATAAGAGAATTTTCTTCCTTACAAGTCAAGAGGACTCATAAGTGATTGTTTCCCTCTTTGCCGATGTTCGACTTCGGAGAGTGTGGCCCATAGATAGTCCATCTTAACCTCTTTGCAGGGCAGTAATGGCTTAGGAGACAGGGTTAGGATCTGCCACCTAAGACTTTTCAATTTTATGAGCCGTGAGGGTCTCATAAAGATTTTTCTCCCTACGAGTCAGGAGGATCTCGTAGGTGTATTTTCTCCTTAAGAATCGTGAGGATTCCTAAGTGTGCTTTATCTTGAGAGTCGTAAAGATCTCACAAGAGAATTTTCTCCTTACAAGTCGAGAGGACTCGTAAGTGATTAATGAGTTGACCTGCTCCCGAATCAAAGCATTGCTTTGACGAGGAGGTCGAGGGTTGACTTTGGCCGTTTTCCACGGGGTCATGATTGACTTTAGCTGTGTTCCACGGGGTCAGGGGTTGACTTTAGCCATATGGGGCCAGCATTGACTTTAGCCATACGGGGTCAGGATTGACTTTAGCCATACGGGGTTAGGATTGACTTTAGCCATACGGGGTCAGGGGTTGACTTTATCCATATGGGGTTAGGATTGACTTTAGCCATACGGGGTCAGGGGTTGACTTTGGCCATATGGGGTCAGGATTGACTTTTGCCATACGGGGTCAGGATTGACTCTCGGTTGTCTGTGCACCGTCGAGTCCTAGAACTAGGAACTTTGCCGCGGCTCCGTTTTGCTGACGTTGCGTCTGCTGTAATGAGACGAATGTCGAGGTGGTCTCTAGATTGTCTGTGAACCGTCAAGATTTGGAACTAGGGACTTTGCCATGGCTCCGAGGTTGATTGTCGCGTTTGAATCCTACTGGAATGAGGACAAACGCTATTGTGGGTCTCCAGGCTGTAGATGTGGCCGTCGAGATTTGGAACTATGGACTCTGCCATGGCTCCATGGTTGATTGTCACGTCTGAATCCTGCTGGAATGAGAAGGAATGCTGTTGTGGGTCTCCAGGCTGTAGATGTGGCCATCGAGACGTGGAACTAGGGACTCTGCCATGGCTTCATTTGTTGACGTCGTATCTGCTTCTGGTTGGAACGAGAAGGAACGTCGTTGTGGGTCTCTTGAGATGTAGATGTTGCCATCGAGACTTAGCTCTCTTTCTGATGGAGCCTGGTGGGATGATATGGTCCCCTCTTTGTTTGTGCCCCTGGATTGTATACAGGGATCGATGTGATCTCACCTGTAGGGCAAAAGTTTCATGTTATATGTATTATTTTTTTTGTTTTCTTTCCGCAATGTCCTATCATTTCGCCTTTTTGTATCGCGAAAGTCGCGATTGACCAACATTTCGGCTATTTTTCACGGTGCCTAATCATTTCGTCTTTTTTTTTCTTTTTACTCGCTGCTTTTTATTGCGAGTTTCCCAATCATTTCGGCTATTTTGTATGCATGTATTTTTACTTACTGATTTTGTTGCATGTTGCCCCATCATTTCAGCTATTTCATATGTATTTTTGGCTCGCTGAATTTTTATCGCGAATCTGGAACTTGGAATATGGTGCCAATCTCAGCATCAGCATCGCTACGGCTGGAATATTGCCAGGAGCGAATCATCATTTACCGTGAAAGGGCTTGGAATTTGATACCGATTTAGGCATCAACATAGCTACCACGAGGACATTACCAGGAGCGAATCATCATTTTCCTCTATCGATGTCGAACAAAGGTGGCTTAGCAAACAGGGTTAGGATCCTGTTGACTAAGGCTTTTTGACTTTATGAGCCGTAAGGATTTCATAAAGGTATTTCTCCCTACGAGTCATGAGGATCTTGTAGGTGCATTTTCTCTTTAGGAATCATGAGGATTCCTAAGTGTGTGTTCTCTTATAAGTCGTAAGGATCTTACAAGAGTGTTTTCTCCTTATAAGTCGAGAGGACTTACAAGTGTCATTCGCCATATGAAGATATCCCTCGTCAGTGATAGGACTCCGTTGGGGAAACGTTTATTTGTGCCCGTGGATTGTATACAAGGGTCGATATTGAACCGCTTGTAGGGCATTCTAGGGATTGTGATGGCGTAAGAACAGGTTCAGATCCCAGTAACTTAAGGCTTTTGAATTCTATGAGCCGTGAGGGTCTCATAGGGGAATTCTCCTCACAAGTCGTGGGGATCTCGTCAGTGTAATTTCTCCTTAGGAATCGTGGGGATCCCTAAGTGCGTTGCTCCTTTGTGAGTCGTAAGGATCTCACGCGGGTAGTTTCTCCTTACAGGGTCGAGAGGACCTTGCAAGTGTCTTTTGACGAGATTGCGTCTTTTCGGGTTTTCACAAACTCGCCGGTAGTCCTGCTGTTTTACTCATGGAGCCCTTTCGGGTTTTCATCCGTGCACATCTCGCTTATGTACGTACCCCCCCTTTTTTGCGCCAGCCTTAGGATGCTGCGGTCCGTAATAGTTTATAGATTTCTCGGTCAATTGCAAGTTTTAGGACATTGCGGTCCATTGTTAGTTTAGGGACGTTTCGGTCCGTTGCAAGTTTTAGGACATTGCGGTCCATCGTTAGTTTAGGGTCGTTTCGGTCCGTCGCAAGTTTTAGGACATTATGGTCCATTGTTAGTTTAGGGACGTTTCGGTCGGTCGCACGTTTTCGAGGCGAGGTTTTGCCGGATACTACCTATAGATCTCATGCTTGGGAAGATAGCGAGTGGACATAGGCGTCGTCATCTATCGTTAACCTAGGCCGTGACTCCTCAGGCGTAGTATTTCTTCATGAAACGGCCGTTTATTGGCCTGAAAGGTCTTTCGCCATGCATATCCATGAGCAAGTAAGCCCTTCCCTGGAAGACATTGTCTATGATGTACGGGCCTTCATAGTTCGGCTCGAATTTCCCCCGTTTGGCACGATTGGGGATCTTAGGTCTCTTGACCACTAGCACTAGTTCTCCTGGCGGAATGTTCTCGGCTTCCTCAATCTCTCGTATGAGCGCGTCATTTTTGCTTTGTAAGCTTCTAAGTTGCGCTATGAGCCGGGTTTCGTCAAGGGCATCAAGCTCCTCAAGCCGAAGATGAGCATTCTCTTCGTCTTTAGCTCGTAATGGACCGCCACTCGTAGAGAGGGTAACTCTATCTCCAAGGGAAGTAATGCTTCAACGCCGAATACCAATGCATACGGCGTTGTGTTTGTGGCCGTTTTGAACGTGGTTCGATACGCCCAGAGAGATTCATGCAATCTCTCATGCCAGTCCTTCTTATTTTTGGACACCGTCTTTTTCACGATCTTCATCAAGGTCTTGTTGAAAGCCTTAGCCAGACCATTAGCTCGGGGATTGTAGACAGAAGAGTATCTCCAGTCTATATTATGCTGTTGTGCGAAGCGGCTGATTTTATGGCTTCTATAGGCTGGTCCGTTATCAGAGATAATCCGTCGCGGAGTGACGAACTGATAGATGGCGTGTGTCTTGAAGAAATGGAGGATATTCTCCATCTTCAATTCCCTTAGCGGTATGGCTTCTGCCCACTTAGAGAAGTAATCAGTTGTCGCCAATATGAACCGATGTCCTCTGGATGATGCTGGTTCGATAGGCCCGATTATGTGAGTTCCCCACATTTCGAACGACCAGCTAGCCACCGTTGGATGTAGCGGATTTGGATGCTGATGGATAAAGTCCCCGTGAATCTAGCACAAGTGGCACTTCTTCGCGTATTCGAGGCAGTCTTGGATCATTGTGGGCCAATAGTATCCCATCCTTTTGATCTTTAGCTTCATCTTCAGCCCGGCTTGGTGAGAACCGCAGAGTCCGTCGTGAGTTTCTTGGACGACTCTCCTTGCTTCTTCAGGTCCCAGGCATCTTAGCCACAGGGAGTCGAACGATCTCTTATACAGAGTATCATTGACGAAGGCGAAGGATAGAGCTCATTTCATGAGCTGATGTCTTAAGGACACATCTTCAGGTGTTCGACGGGATTTGAAGTAGTCTATAAAAACTTCACATCCAATCCTTAGCCTTTTCCTGTTCTTTCGTTTGTAGAACCATTTGCTTGGTCGCTCCCTTTTCATTGAACGACTCCGGAGATATTTCCACCGGTGCAAGAACCCAACGGCTTTGCACAACGATCCTTACGTCATCGAGGTTCTCGTCGGCCAGTTCTTTAGCGAACTTGGCTAATGCGTCCGCCTTGCTATTTTCTACGCGCGGTATGCTTTCCAGGGCGTAGGAAGGGATTTGAGTAAGCAATTGTTGTACTGTCTCACCGTACTTTACCAACTCTGGTTTGCACATTTGATAGTCGCCATTTACTTGACTAACGACTAGCTGGGAATCTCTGTATAGGAGGAGGTTTTCAATTTCCATATCGACAGCGATCTTAAGACCTGCTATCAAAGCTTCATATTCGGCTTCATTGTTCGTCCTCGGCTCTGTCAAGGAAAAGGCAAAGCGCATTATCCCTCCTTGTGGAGTCACGAAGATGAGGCCTACCCCAGATTTGATTATGGGGAGTTGTGCTTTCGCTTCTTCATAGAAGATGCTCCGTCGAAATAGAGTTCCGTCGAAATAGAGTTCCCATCGGGTATCACTCCCTCCTTTCTCCTCGTCGATCGTGTCAAACGCGTGCTCGTCTGGCAATTCGCATTTTAAGGGAGAGTCAGCAAGTATTGGATGCTCAGCGAGGAAGTCGGCGATGGCCTGGCCTTTCACTGCCTTGAGAGGTCGGTATGTCACCGAGAATTCCATTAAGAGTAGGGCCCATTTAGCTAGCCGTCCCATTAGAATGGCTTTTGACATCAAATACTTGAGAGGATCCACCTTTGATATGAGATGGACCTCTTGTGCCAAAATGTAGTGTCTAAGCTTCGTTATCGTGAAGATTAACGCCAGGCAGTGTTTTTCAATGGGGGAGTAATTGTTTTCTGCCCCCAGGAGAACTCGACTTAAATAATAGAGGGCTCTCTCATTCCCTTGGCCGTTCTCTTGTGCCCATAGCACGCCTAAAGAACCCTGAAGGGCAGTTGTGTACAGGATGAGAGGTTTTCCCTTGACCGGAGCGGTCAGCACCGGAGGATTCTGCAAGTATTGCTTGATTTCTTCTAGTGCGCTCTGGCATTTGCGATCCCAGACGAACGGGTTCCCTTTCTTCAATAGGTGACTGTAGGGGCGGCATTTGCCGGAGAGGTTGGCTATGAACCGTCGAATGCAGGCGAGCTTTCTTTGGAGAGACCGCAGTTGCTTCAGAGTCCTGGGGGAGGCATTTCCATAATCGCCTTGATCTTTGATGGGTCTATTTCGATACCTCGATGTCGAACGATGAATCCTAAGAATTTTCCCGAGGAAACTCCGAACGCGCATTTCAGAGGGTTCATCTTCAAGTTGTATTTCCGAAGACGTTGGAACACTATTTTTAGATGCTCCCAATGCTCCTCATGCGATTTGCTTTTCACCACAAGGTCGTCGATGTAGCATTCGACGACTTCATGTATTAGGGCATCGAAAATCTTCGTCATAACCCTCTGATAGGTGGCGCCTGCATTCTTCAGACCGAAAGGCATCACTTTGTAGCAGAATATGCCTAGCAGAGTCCGGAAAGCGGTATGCTTCTGGTCTTCGGGTTGCATCTTTATTTGATTGTACCCTGATGAGCCATCCATGAAAGAGAAAACTTCGTGAGTGGACGTGTTGTCTATCATCAGCTCGGTAGACGATACAGGAAAATCATCCTTTGGGCAAGCTTTGTTGAGGTCTCGAAAGTCCACGCAGATGCGCATTGTCCCATTTTTCTTCATCACTGGGACGATGTTGGCAATCCAGTCAGGGTACTGAACTTCCTGGATGAAGCCGGAGTCGATTAGCTTCTTGACTTCGGCGTTGATGCTCATCTCAAGCTCGAGCTGCATCCTCCTTGGCGCTTGATTGATTGGCTCGACGTCCGGAGATATCGCCAACTTGTGGACGGCTATTTCTGGATCTAATCCCGGCATCTCAGAATAGTTCCATGCGAAACAGTCTTTATACTACATGAGCACGTCTTTGAGCGTAGCCACCTTTTCTTCAGACAACAGTTCACTGACAAACGTCGGCCGCGGGTCATTTGCCGTCCCCAAGTCAATTTTTCTGAGGTTATCTGCAGTAGTATGTATCCCATCTTTCGGCTCTTTTGGTGCTGGTAGAAACTCTGAGATCACTTCATCGTCATCATTTTCGAAGCACCAGGGGAAGTCAGCCATATCCTCGTGTACTCCTTCTCCTGACAGCGTTATCGCGTGATAGGTAAGAGATCGCTTCCAAGACCGATGTTGATCCAGATTTACTCTCGCTGCATACGTGGCTTTCGGTTCATGCTTCTGAGGTGGGGTTACCTTCCAACTGCTGGATAAAGCGAACCTGCCTTGCTGATACTTGTCTTCTACCCAGTCTTTTAATGTGATATAGTCCTCGAGAGGATGTCCTATTGCTCGGTGATAGGATCAATAATCCGGGTGAGAGACCTCGTCTGCTTGTTTTGGGTGTTTAGACTCCGGGAGCGTAATCATTTGATATTTTATGACAAGATCGAATATCTTCCTTGTCTTGTCTTGGGGAAAAGAATATGCTCGACCCATCTTCTTTATAAGAGACGGGTCCAGGCTGCCCAATTCTCGATCGCGTGGCTTCTTGGACCCGCTTTGCTGTTGTCGAACGTTTTTTCCGTTCTTTAGTTTGTTTCTACCTCTGCGTCGGGTCTTTTGTATGACAGGTTGACGACGAAGAGCATCGTCATTCTCCGCAGCCCGCTGAAGGGGGCGCTACGTCCTGGCTTTCTCGTAAATGGCCATTTCGCGGCTATGGTCATCCCGGCCTTTTGACCCACATCCCTTATTAGCTTGTCCATCTGTTCTTCGAACGACGAACTTGGCATTTTCGCGGTGGGACCTCATTTTAGTTCAGGGTTAGCGGTTTCTAATAGAGCATCTCCTTCTTCATCGAAATCATGTATGACGTAGCAGCCATGGAATCGCTCCCGTTTCTTGGATTGAACATATGCAAGCCCGATCGTTTCCATTCTACAGTTGGGCAATTTGCGCCGAGTTCCGGGGATATTCCAGATCCTGTTGTAGAACTTAGCCTTTCGAGCAGTCTGTTTGAAGGGTACGCCTTGGCGCATCAACATCCTTTTTAATCCTTCTGTGTAGTATCTGGGCAGACGGATGGGCTGGAGCCTGTCAAGTGTAGAATCGGCGCCATGCCAGATTTCTTTCTACACTTTGGTTTCCGCAGATCGATAAAAGAGGATCGCCTTTTCGTCTTTTCGCCTGGGAGGGACGTAGAATGTCTGCAGTTCTTTCACACTGTAGGTATCGAGTGTGTCGAGCTCTTTGTAATGTTCTTGCGGAACCATGGCGATCTACAAAATCTGATCATCTCTAATGAAGGCTTGCACTGATGGACGGGCCGAGAATACTGCATTGACCTCGTCTTCAGAGTCACTGCCAAAGAGCAGAATAGGGGTTGACGGTCCCGGTTTGTTGTATTGGGGTGGGCCCGAATAGACTATCTCTTCTTCCTCCTCGGTATCACTCCCGAAGACCGGAATGGTGGTGATAGCTTTTTGCTTATTCTCCAGCTTATGGCACCTTTCCGTGTCTTCGAAGTCTGGCAACAAGTATTTTGCATCTTCGTACTTTCGGACTTCATTCACGGAGAATGGGTTCAGCTCCCCTGTTACAGTGTATTCAAGTCTATCTTTGAAATACTTCATACACTGATGTTGTGTAGAAGGGATAATGTTGTACTCGTGTAACCAAGGCCGGCTGAGCAAAGCGTTGTAGCAAGTCTTGGCGTCAATGATGTAGAACTTGATATCAGTGACGAGCAGCCCAAAGCGTAACGTCAGTATCACAGACCCGAGCGACCGTGATGACTGGGAGTCGAACCCGGAGATAGTGGTTTTATCCCGAGCGAGGTGTTGAACGCTCATGCAAATCACTTTCAACACTCTCACATTGAGAAGGTTGACGGAGGATCCATTGTCGACCAGGATCTTCCCTATCTTGATGTCATGACAGTATCCAGTGATGTACAAAGGACGGTTATGCTCGCATGTCCCGAGGAGGAGGTCTTCGTCGCTGAAGGTGATGTCGGCTATGTGAACTTATTCCAACTTGTCCTTCATCTTTTCTTCGGCGAGGAAAGCTTGAAACTGGTCAGGCTCTTGTAATGCCTTGATCAGAGAATCTCTCGCCTCTTTGGATAGCAGAAGGGTGTCGAGAATGCTTAGTTGCGGGGGTATCTTCCTCTGGTGTGCCAGCACGTTGTAATCCACCTTGTTTTTCTTGGGTGGGTCCTTGGCTGCCAGCTCTTCGACGGCTCGGTCATCGAGGGTGATATCATCAGGGACCTTTTTCTTTCCCCTTATCTTTTTTGTTCGATCCCTTGTTTGCGGGTCTGAGATTCTTTTCAGGTAGCATGCGATTGCGCAGCTAAATGTTCTCGCAGCTCTTCATTTCTTCCTCTTTTCCTGAGGTGGATTCTTTGAAGAGAGGGCCGAGGGCATTCCTTCTTCAGAATTGCTCCCGAAGGTGAGAATTTGCGATCCCCTGCTATCAACCATGTGACAGTTGCCGGTAGCTCTTCCCCGTTCGTCTTTCGCATTTTTCCGCTGCCGACGAGCTTCACGCTTCATCCTTTTGAAGTGTTGCCTATGAGCGGCATACCCTTGCCACCAATTTTTAAAGGCGTTGCATTCTTCAGTGGGGTGTGCAATCCTTTGATGATATAAGCAGAAGTTAAGATGTACGTCCTCTTCGTTAAGGTGTATCCTATCTGGAGTGTTTCCTTCAGAGGGTGGCAGCTTCATTCCCATCGATATGGCTTTGGAGAACCTTTTCCTTGTCTTGAACCTGCTTTTATTTGCGGCGGATGTGCTTTGATCTGGTGGGAGTATTTTAACCCTTTCGTCCAGTCGCCGGCGTTTGGCTTTTTCAAATATGGGCATTTCGCGCTCTCGATCAGCTTTGCTTTTCAGAAGAGCTTCATTCAGGAATACGTCAATCATTTCGTCTGACGGTCGTAGGAGTTCCGGTTTGGGATCTGCCCCCAGTTTTTCTGTATCAGGAGCTTCTTCACCATCTTTTGACGAGTGAGAGATCATATGGCAACTTGCCACATAATCCTCAGGTTCATCTGACGAGTATTCTCCCTCATCTTTGTCTCTATCTCTGTCTTCAAGGATGTGGTTGAGAAACTCTTGAAGCGTGACCGGGGTTCGCGCCTTCTGGTTATATTCTTCTAGCGTGTCAATATGTTTTTGCAGGTCCGTGCGCTTGTCATCAAGCTTCACGGGCTTTCTGGTCTTTTTCTTCTTCTTCGAAGACTTTGACGGCTGGGTATGGGCGTTTTGACCATCCCAACCAATTCTTGGCGTCGGGTGCGGCTTCAGCATTCCCTCAATGACCTCGGGTTCCAGTAGACTTTTCCACCTGATTGCCGGACATGTTTGGAGATCCTTTACCATTCTTTTTGTTTTGGTTGAAAGAGCGACCTCCCATGGAGCTTCCTCTAAAAAAGAGAATGATGCCCCCAGCGTGTCCCTCCTTTTAAGAGCGTGCGGCAGAGGTGGGCTTACTTTCCAGTTCTCGGACAGTGCGAATTTTCCCTGTTGGTATTGGTCTACAATCCAGCCTTTGAAGACGAAGCAATCTTCGATTGGATGACCTACCACTTGGTGATAGGGACAATAACTGGGATTATTGGCCTCATCGGGTTGCAATGGGCGTTTCGGATCCAGCAAGGTGATGAGCCTGTTGCGCACCGCCAGCTCGAACAGTCTCCTCGGTTTATCCTGGGGAAACGAATAAGGGCACTTCAGTTTCTCATTAAAGAATCGCCGTCATTCATCTTGGCGATCAGCTGGCTTTGGACCTCTGGGCTGCTGCTGAGCATTGGCGATGAAGGTCGCTTTCCCTTTCCCCTTTTCATTTCGAGATTCCAGCTTCGAAGAAGATGGTCTATGACCCATCTGATCCATTTGGGCAAGCTTGTCAATCAAGTCCTGGAAAGTATTTGGCTTGAAGAACATCATGAACTGGGATATGGTCGCCTGCGGATCAAGAGTACCTACAAACATGCCTACTGCAAGCGCTTCTTCGATGCGCTGCTCGCACTTCGACCATAGATTCTGACACCGTATCGCGTATTGCACCCATGTTTCGCCTGGCTTTACTCTGGCGTTAATTAATGCGGTGATTAGGGTGCGTTCTCTAGCGCTTTCAAAACGCTGGGTGAACAGCAATTCTATCTCTGTAAAATTTTTAACGGAGTCGTTGGGAAGCTCTGAGTACCATTCGAACGCCATCTCCGCCAAGCTGCCGATGAATTGGCGAAGCAGTAGCTTATCATCCCCTCCAGTATTGCCACAGAGAGCCCTGAACTGAGCGACATGTTGATAGGGATTGCCTGTCCCCTTGTACACATGGAATTTAGGAATCGTGTATCCTGGAGGGTACTTTATTTGATCGTACCAACCCGGATAGGGCCGTCCAGTTCTGACGACTTGGCCAGCCGCTTCATTCGCTTGATGAGCTCATATTTGTTGAGCTATATAATCATCGAGCGTGGCTTTAGAGATGGTCTCCTCCTTGGCTGCTGACAGAGCCGGCAGAGGATTTGATATCTCTCCTCTATCATCTTCAATTATTACTGGAGGATTTTTGGCTGGAGGGTCCGGCTGGATCATCATGCCCACCATATCTTGGAATAGAAGGGCTATTTGTTTTATGTTGGCCGCTTGTTCTGCATCCTCTTTGTCCTTCTTCTTAAGCATTCTCCGAAGGAATTCGGCATCCGTTTCCTGCTCATGACGCTGCTCCGAAGATGTCTTCGGGTCTGCTTTTGTTCCAGTGGGTGCGGCCATGGCTGTTAGCATCTCTTGGAGCTTTTTTTGTTGTTTCTCCTGAGCCTTAGTCACTGATCGCGTAAGCGGTCGATGACCTGTGGAGATACGGCTATCCTCTTTTCCGGGTGCCATATAGAAGGTATGTACTACCATGCCCCCAGAATTAGGGCGTTTAGGCTCAGTGCACTTGACATTTGTCGCAGACACGGGGACTTTCTCCGGCCTTCTCTTTTTGTGGGCTGGTGAAGTTGAGAGGGCCGTTGCAGCGGGCACCCAGGTAGACGACACCTTCTGTTGTATGACAGAGTAGTCCTTCTCTTGCCGAACCTTTATCTTCTTCGGTCGGTGGGAGTAATCTTGATCAATCACCGAGTCTTGGACTTGACGCCAGACCTTGTAAATTTTAGAGGACAGCCTCTAAGGGGGCTGTTCAAGCTTCGCTTTTGTGGCATTCTCCACAGGTGAAGGAGATCTTTTGAGTACGGCCTTCGGAGAGTTCTTGCGCACCCTTTTTAGTGGCTCAAAGCCGTTCCCAGTTGGAACAGCAGCGTCAACTTCCACCATTGGAGCTGGTGGAGTCAATCCAGAAGGGGAATTGCCCCCAGCTTTCCTCACTCGGCGCCAGTGGCGACGTCGAGCATGTCGAGCAGACGGTATCACCCTTGCTGTTGGATGAGCTTCTTCATGACCCCCACTCATATGAGGGGTTGTTGTCTTCGTTAGCCTGTCAAAGACCGACGCCCGTTGAGAGGGGATGGCCAATCTTGAAAAGGCCGACTTTCGTGCAGGGGAAGCGGCCTTGGTTACTTCACCTAGAGTGGGAGTTAGAACGGCTAGTCTTGTGAAGACCGACCCCTTAGCAGGAGAAGCCGCTTTGATGACTTCAGGAGCAGGAATGGCTATCCACTTAGGGATAACACCTTCTAGTATTGCGGGCTTTTACATGGGCCCGTTGGAGCTTTGGTCCAATTTATTGAAAACCGAGGCACTGGATTTGGGCGACCCGTTGAGAGGGGCCGCAGTAGTTGCAAGCCGATCAAAGACCGACTTCTTCGGAGCTTCTTGCGATGGTACAGGAGCGCTGAAGCTCATTGGCAGGAGCATAGTCCCGAAGAACAGTCCAGTGGTGGCCTAAGTCACCTGTTCCACTGGCATGGCGAAGATGGAAGCCGCTTGGGGCCCATAAGTCACTCCTCCGGACAGGACGAAGTGAGAGTTGCAGTTGCAGTTAGTGCAGTTTGAAGCCATTGATCTTCTTTTTTTTTTGCACGGAGCAAGATACCAAATCTTATTACTTCACATCCAAAGGCAACCATGTCAAACCGCGATTTGTTCACGAAACACGACACAAGAAGTGTGGAGTGGAAAGAGGAAAAGGTCCCACCGGGCGTGCCAGAATCTGTTCTCCGCCGAAATACGTGACCTGGACGTTGGGACGTCAGGCCTGAATTTTGGGGGCAGATGCTATTTGGATTTATCTGTCCATCTCTCCGAAGATGCCAAGTTGATTTATGGCACCGCATATCGGAGGTATAGACGGATACGGCCGTTGTAGCAGACTTCGTCAGATTCCTCCTCGTTTGAGGGGGTTTTGATTGTGGGGATGCTCTTCCCTGCAGGCGCAACCCACTGCAGTTAATTACGCTACCGCGTCGCGGTAACCACTTTCTCCTTCTCCAGATGGTCACTTCGTTTCGTGGGTGTTTGTTTTGTTTTTGGTTGCCCATGGATTGTATACGAAGACTAATTTATGTTGTCGCCCGTAGGGCAGGGATTAGTCCAAATCCGTATTTTCTTAGATCTGGGTTTGGGTTGGGTTTAAGGATCGTTAATCTCATTTGAGAGTAAGATCAACTTAAACGTTTGTTAAGGATACGTTAGTCTAATTTTAGACTAAGATCTACTTAACATGATCATTTAGATCCAACAAAAGAGCATTTGTGCTCTATTGTTTAGTTTAGGGACATTGCGGTCTAGAAGTTTAAGGACCTCATAGTCCATAAAGTTTAAGGACATCATAGTCCATAGTTTAAAGACGTCATAGTCTGTAAAGTTTAAAGACATAATAGTCTATGAGTTTAAGGACCTCACAGTCCATGGTAGTTTAGAGACATCATAGTCTGTCAAGTTTAAGGACATCATAGTCCATGGGCTTAAGGACCCCACAGTCCGTGGAATGTCTAATTTTCGAGACCCGTCACCTCTCTGAAGACGCTGAAGGATTACAACGACAAATATTAGAGGAGTGAAGAGATGTACCCTTGAACCAATGTTGGTTGAAAGGCTCTGGGTTTTGCTTTGAATGTCATATGAGATGATCAATTTTGGAAGACAAGAGTGTATTTGAGGTTCAGTCAAAAGGGGGGGTCCTGCCTCTGGAAGATGATTGTTATAATTTCTTAATTGTGTTTATCGAATCAAATAGTCCCCGGCAACGGCGCCATTTGATTGAAAAGATTTCGGATGTGTAGTATGGAATTGTAAAGAAATCACAACCAAAAATTATTTGACCGCAATCAACTACGGTGTCGGATGTAGTTAGTATGTGAGTGCGGATCGTCCACAGGGAAAGTGTAATCGTTCGTCTTTTGAATTAGATGAATTGAAACTTTAAAGAAAGAAAACAAAACAATTCATGATTTGTAGTTGAAGTTCAAGAAAGAGAAAAAACTAGATCTAAGAAAGCATTAAAAGATAGAATCAAGAATTGATCGTTTGATGATTTTTCCAAACCAAATATCAAGAATCGAAATGAGGCTCGTAGGAATCGATCGGATCTATAGATGTGATGTAATCTTACAATTACGTATTCTTATCCTTCAATGAATTGATACTAGATCGATGATGATCGACGAGAATTAGGGATTTCTTGTGAAACTAGGGTTTCATCTTATCCCTTGTTCATTCATCGATATCATTCATATTCTAGCCTCTAGTAAATTCAAGAAACGATCGTAGATCCCTAATTTCGAGCGATCACAATCAAGAAAGCATCGCTACGAAACTAGGTCATCGATTCTTGAACTTGCTAGGGTTTACAAAACTCGTAGGACTTAAAAATCGTTTAAAGATTTGTTACATCATCATTCTACAATCGTCTCGACTGCTTAACGAGCGGAGTTTCACTCACACATCACAACAAGAGCAACAATTACAAATTGAGATCTAATCATGATGCAAGAATTAAAAGAAAGCAAGATTAAAGAAATTCACCTTTTATTTATATCAACAATTTAGTTACATTCGCTCAAGAACTACAAGAGGAAGAACTTGATCGTCGACTTGGCTTCGCTCGTCTCCGTGGATCGCGGATCGGATTGGATCACTTGCCCGATTGAAGATCGGCTCGGCTCCTAAAAGGTTGAAGGCTTCTCACTTGATTTGGTACTCAAGATCTTGGATTTGGAGTGGAATTAGGGTTAGGGTTTCGCACAAGCCTTGTCACGAGACTTGTGGAAGAAAATGGTGTAGAATGAACCAATGATTATTGATTAGCCTTTAACCCTAGGTCTAGGTTCCTATTTATAGATAACTAACCCTAGATCTAGGATTTCAAATTCTAAGTTTCCCTCCTAAAAGTTTGTTGAGGAAATTCAAATTTCCCTCCAAAAGTTAGTTAGGGGAGAAACTTCTAGATGTAATTAGTTAGGAGGAGCTTCTAGAAGAGGATTAATTAGGAGCTTAATTAGGATTAGCCTTCCTTAATTTTCTTTGCTGATCTGGCAGTCGCTTCGAGAGAGTTCTGGAATTTGGAGTGCATTTATGGAATGTGGGCCCTGACAGAAGCATTGTGGTGCAAATTTTACTTGATGACGTCACCAATGAGCCGCGCTTCCGCGGCACAAGAAGGCTATAGCCGCGGATCCGCGGCTCCTTGATGGGCTTGGGCCTTGTATTCTCTGTTGAATCTTGGGCCTGAGTTGTGGGCCTTTATTTTATATATTGATTTGTATTTCTCCATCTGAATTGCTACCAGATCTGAAATGATTTAGTTGGCGTATTTTTGATCAGCTCTTTTGCTTTTCTTCCGTATTTCCTGCACAGACTCAAGACAAGTGTTGCGCAAATACAGAAATGATGTGATGCCATGAAATGCGGTTAATTTCCCTTAAAGTGTCGGTTTAAAAGTCTAATACATGCAATCTCATATTTTGTGACAGATTTGATAATATGTAGAATATGAATGCCGAACACTTCTAAATATATGCAAATGTTAGGGAAATTGCCGGCTAAAATATACAATATTTTCGACTGATCAAATACCCCCAAACTTAATTTCGATCGTCTCGAGCGAATGTTTTATTAAAAAGAGAAGGAGAAAATAAAGAAAGAGAAAAACTAACTACCACACTTTCATAGGCAACACGATTGCACTGAGCACGTGCAACAAGCCTTTAAACCTCTAGGTGTCCCTAGTAGGAGGAGTGTTGTCTCCTGAGGGTTTTCAGCGGATTGCACCCACAAAATCCAATAATAAAAGAAAGATCATGAATATTACATTTAAAGACAAGAATTGTAAAAGAAAAGCCTTGAAAATTAGGGTTTCCAACTAAGCTAGCTTTTCGGTTGTCATGAGCCCTATCTTAATGGTCATGAAAAGATGTCAGAAATCACGTCCTCCCTCAATAAAAATTCGTCTTATTCTTCATTCCTATCTTTATTCCAAACATCGATCATATCACCCTGCGTGTGTGTAAAAACATCCCTACACCCAGAGAATTCAATTCAAGCTATCATACTCTTGCCCATCAACCTCAGTACTTTTTGATAAACGAGATTGCTTACATACTTTCATGCGACCGTTAATACTTCTTGAGGTACTAACCGACCGATTACTCCTGTGCTTGCATGCTTGGTGTATTTTCCTAGTCTTGCACCACCTCAGGCATAGCAGTGACTCCCAGACCAGTTGGCCTTAGGACACTAGGTGAAAAAGCACCCTTTGCTATATATTTTTTTATTGCCCTCGGTGATAACAAAACCAGTATCCATTTTTCTCACCACTTTCAAAACAAATTTTTTTTTTCATACTTTTGGTTTTAAGACAAGAGCATTTCAAGGTATTCTCTACTATCCCAGGCTTTAAGATGTGTGTAAGTGCGAATAGCAGGGTATCAACGTTCAAAATGTTTGGCTTCCAGAATAGAAACTATCTTTCAGACTTATTTTTATCCTCAGATTAGTGACGTCCTTCATCTTACTAACCCTTGGGACAACGGCTCATAACTACTTATTACTAGTTCGTATAAGAAAACTTCTAATTTTCTTAGTTTTCTTAAATTTTTCTAATCTCATGGATGTAATTTTTCACTATCTAATCTTTTATTATCATAAATATATTTATTTTTATATTTTGAAAAATTTTATATTTTGAAAAATTTTAAATTTTTATGAGTTTTGAAATTTTTTTTAAATTTTTATAGATTTTCAAAGAAATGGGTTTTGAAAAATTATTTACAAAAAATCTTTACACAAAATTTTTATGGGTTTTGAAAATTTTTAAATTTTTATGGTTTTTTTAAAGATATGTTTTGTGCTTATGCAAATGATATGCACATGATGCAAAACTAAGCACAAACCTCCCCCAAACTTGTTTTCAACAGTGTCCTCACTGTTGCCATCCGCTATATCTACAAAAACCTGTAAGCCTGGGAGGAATTTATTAGTGGGGCAAAATATATAAGTGAAGACCCTCCCCCAAACTTATTTTTGACTCGCAATTTTTGTAAAAAAATTCTTTTCAAGAGCCAGAAAAATTGTTCCCCCCCCCCAAACTTGAGTTATGCAATGTTAAGCTTTGAAAATCACATGAGGGGGTCAAAAATCAGTGGTCGATGCCAAGCTTTGCAAAGACCGAAGATCAACACCAACCATTCGAAGATTTTATCAATGCAGTGCTCGGGTTGGTGGAAGAAGAAGTGGGGAAAAGGTAAGGGGTGGAAGAGAGTGTGTGTGCGTCTCATTTTGGAGAGACGAAGCAGTGAATGTGATGGATAACTCGCATTCTTTTTACGGTTCAGAGGAAAGGGTGGAGGTTCAATTTCAGTGATTGGGAAATGATTCATCTCAACACCCGTGTTATTCAGAAATGCGAGTTCATCAGCGAAGATCTCCTCAAAAGTTTCATCAATACCCCGAAGAATAATGTCATCACAAAGTGCGGGGTGATCTTCAGAATCTAAGAACAGTTCATAATCCGTGTTAATTGTTGACCCGGACATCTCAGTGGAAGAGTCCGTATGTGTATGATACATAGTTGGGTCAAATAATAACGTATGAAAAGAGTCAAGATCGGTATCAGGAGGATCATCAAATTCGCTGCTGTCAACATCCATTAAGTCGACAGAACATGCCTGAGCAATAGGTTCGGAGGATACACTTCCCAACTTGTAAATGTTCAGTTCTATTGACCTATTCCCGAAAGATAGGGTCATAGAACCATTACGACAGTTGATAATAGCATTGGAAGTGGCCAAAAAGGGGCGACCTAAAATCACCGGAATTTGACTCCGTGGGTTCGCTACAGGCTGTGTATCAATTACAATAAAATCTACCGGGAATATAAATTCTCCGATTTTTATTAACACATCCTCCAGTTCACCCCTAGGTTTGGTGATAGATCGGTCAGCCATTTGGAGAGTGCAATTGGTTGGCTTCAACTCTCCGATACCTAATTGCTCATAGACTGAGTATGGAAGCAAGTTAACACTAGCGCCAAGGTCTAATAGAGCACGGTTGATGTGTTTTTCCCCAATAGAAACGGAAATAGTAGGATATCCAGGATCCTTACGTTTCCTCGGTAATTGTTAGGGGAAAGACGTGTCTATTGTTTTTTCCATGAAAATCTTCTTAGGCACTGGATTCTTCTTCTTCCTAGTGCACAAGTTCTTAAGAGTTTTCGCATAGGAAGGAACTTGTTGGATGGCATCTAGGAGAGGGATGTTGGTGTTTACTTGCTTAAAAATGTTCATAATCTTCTCCATATGTGGACTCGGAGTGTTAGCCCTTAACCGATTAGGATAAGGTGCTTTAGCAATAAGCGCTGGGTCCATCATAGGAGAAGGAAGTGGGTGTGGAACCGATCCCGGAATAGAAGTGGGGATCGTCCGTGGAGGGGTAAAAGAGGTGGGCTAAAGTGGCGAGCCTTTTGGGAAATGAAGAATAGGCTCGGAAGAAGGTGGTAGGGTAGAAGAACTGGGGTAAGAAGTGTGTGGAAAGGTCTCAGCCGGGGTGTTATTGAATGATTTATCAGTATTATCAAACTCTTCCCCAAGGTGATGGTCAAGCACTCTTCCAGATCTCAACGTGATTGCATCCACATCATGTGAATAGCTAGAATTGGGTAAAGGTTGAGCTGGAAGTTTCCCTTTCTCTCGTGCACTCATTTCGGCTTTTAGTTGTGCAATTTGTTCTTCCATCGATTTGATGTTCTCGTTTTGAGAGATAATGATCTTCATTACATTCTCGACTGAAGATTGCAAACTTGCCGTCCCTTGGATGGATTGTTTCATGAAAGTATCCAAGGTTTGTGCTAGTGCAGAGGTATTATCTGTACCGGTCAATTGCAAAGGACTAGATGGTGCAAAAGTGTTGACCGGATTTTGAAAATTTTGTGCTTGGAAGGGGTGCTGACTCAATTGAAGTGGTGGGTGCTGTTGTGGTGGAGGGGCCCCTTGGAAATTGTTTTGGTTTGGAACCGTGTTTTGAAATTGTGATTGGTTCCAAGCAAAGTTAGGGTTATTCCTCCAACCCTGATCATATGTGGAGGAAGATGGATCGTTTCTAGGTCTTTGAAATGAGGCATTGGTAAGCTCATGACCTTGAAACGGACATTCTTCCGTCAAGTGAGACGGATCAGAACAACAACCACATACAGTTTTGGAAAGTGATATTTGACTTAGGGCGGCAGCTAAAAATTTATTTTCCATATTCTCGAGTTTCTTATTGATAGCTGCAATGTCAGGTCTAACTTCTATGGAAATATCATTGCCATCCCTAGACGATTGACTCACACCCTCCCACTGTAAAGATTTTTCAGCGAAATCTTCTAGAAAGTTCCAGGCTTCCCAATCATCTTTGGTCATAAAGTTGCCTTGACACATAGATTCAAGGGACTGTCTTGTGTAAGGAGTAATGCCCTCATAAATGATTCGGCACAATTCCCATCTCGGGATGCCGTGATGTGGACATTGGACTAACAGATCCTTGAAGCGGTCAAGAAATTTTGAAAATGTTTCATTTGGAAGCTGGGTGAATTGATAGATTTCGTTACGGACTCGAGCTGTCTTTTGATGTGGGTAGAATTTCTTAAGGAATGCTTTGACAAATTCGTCCCAATTTGAAATGGAATGTGCGGTAGTGTTATATAGCCACTTCTCGGCTAAATCGCACAAAGTAAATGGGAGAAGACGAAGACGTAAAGCATCCACAGACAACTGTGAAGTACCCATCATTGCGCATACATTTTCAAATTTCGTGATAAACACGTATGCGTCTTCAGACTCGAGACCGTGAAATTTTGGTAGAAGGTTGATGTATTGGGGTTTTATTTGAAAATTTTCCCCGTTGGCTGGTGGTGTGGAAAGACAGGTGGAAAGTGGGCTTCGTGTTGGATAGCACCTCTCTTGGAGAGAGATGCGAGGTGGAATCTGCGCACCAACGGACGGCGGCAGAGTAGTGGAAAAGAAGTTCGATGGAGGTGGATCCATCGATGTGGGTGTGGTGGTGGGTGAAAGAAAGGTAAATGTAGAGATACCGACTTTAAGGTCGATAAGGGAAACGCGGACTAACGGGCACTAGAAACCCGTGTCCAGCCTATCTTGCACTAAAAAGGGTTAGTACAAGTGGCAGCGTGAATTTATAATTAGGGGAAATGATGAATGTGATTGGTGTTTGTTTTGAAAATTGATACGGATTTTTGAAAAAAAAATGATGCAACAAAACAAATGCAACAAACAAAACCCTAAAATCTAGGGGTCACCTAGGTCAAACTCTAGACCGCTCCTAACTGCCAAAAGACAAGTCGCGGGATAGAATCCTCCACTGCCTCTTTGTTCCCCTGTGGCCGGATAAGTACCAGGTAAGTGGGAAGGTACTCCACTACGTAAGTAGTGGGCCTAATTAAAAACCACTAGCCTTAGACACACTCGCCTTAGGCACCACAAGAAAACGCGGATAAGAAATGAATTACCCACGGCCTTCTCTTGTCCTAATTGAGCGCGACGGTCCTTAGAGTCATCTCTAGATTTCTTTTAATTAATGAGGGTAAATGCGGATGCAAGTTTTGCGATTTTCGGGGCCTAGGAAGGGTAATGAAATCCCCACCTAATTTGAATTTGGTCGTGCCCCTTAAATTTCCGTATTAATATGAAACAACCACAAGAATCAAAAACACGCACACATTTATTTTGCTTTTGCGGCGCTGCGATTTATTTGCAAAGAAATCTGCACAAAATATTAGTTGGAGCAGACAGAGGAGAAGATAAGAAAGCTGGAGACTCACAGAGAAAAAATGATGCAGAGAAGAGCTACAACTGCGGCGCATCCGCCACGGATGCTTGTCTTTAGCCGCGGAAGAGCGGTCAGAGTGACTGTTCACTGCACCAAAATTCTTGACACTGTTCACCTTGAACTCTTCAGCTCTCTGGAAAATTCAGAAAAAAATTTCTCCAGCTCCAATGATTCCAGAATTCCTCGCAACAAATTACAACACACATATTAGAGTTTGTACGAGTTTAGATCTAAAAAAAAATTATGATGGAATAAATTGTTCAACTCAAATTTCAAAATACGAACTATTAGCGCACTATCCCCGGCAACGGCGCCATTTGATTGTTATAATTTCTTGATTGTGTTTATCGAATCAAATAGTCCCCGGCAACGGCGCCATTTGATTGAAAAGATTTCGGATGTGTAGTATGGAATTGTAAAGAAATCACAACCAAAAATTATTTGACCGCAATCAACTACGGTGTCGGATGTAGTTAGTATGTGAGTGCGGATCGTCTATAGGGAAAGTGTAATCGTTCGTCTTTTGAATTAGATGAATTGAAACTTTAAAGAAAGAAAACAAAACAATTCATGATTTGTAGTTGAAGTTCAAGAAAGAGAAAAAACTAGATCTAAGAAAGTATTAAAAGATAGAATCAAGAATTGATCGTTTGATGATTTTTCCAAACCAAATATCAAGAATCGAAATGAGGCTCGTAGGAATCGATCGGATCTATAGATGTGATGTAATCTTACAATTACGTATTCTTATCCTTCAATGAATTGATACTAGATCGATGATGATCGACGAGAATTAGGGATTTCTTGTGAAACTAGGGTTTCATCTTATCCCTTGTTCATTCATCGATATCATTCATATTCTAACCTCTAGTAAATTCAAGAAACGATCGTAGATCCCTAATTCGAGCGATCACAATCAAGAAAGCATCGCTACGAAACTAGGTCATCGATTCTTGAACTTGCTAGGGTTTACAAAACTCGTAGGACTTAAAAATCGTTTAAAGATTTGTTACATCATCATTCTACAATCGTCTCGACTGCTTAACGAGCGGAGTTTCACTCACACATCACAACAAGAGCAACAATTACAAATTGAGATCTAATCATGATGCAAGAATTAAAAGAAAGCAAGATTAAAGAAATTCACCTTTTATTTATATCAACAATTTAGTTACATTCGCTCAAGAACTACAAGAGGAAGAACTTGATCGTCGACTTGGCTTCGCTCATCTCCGTGGATCGCGGATCGGCTTGGATCACTTGCCCGATTGAAGATCGGCTCGGCTCCTAAAAGGTTGAAGGCTTCTCACTTGATTTGGTACTCAAGATCTTGGATTTGGAGTGGAATTAGGGTTAGGGTTTCGCACAAACCTTGTCACGAGACTTGTGGAAGAAAATGGTGTAGAATGAACCAATGATTATTGATTAGCCTTTAACCCTAGGTCTAGGTTCCTATTTATAGATAACTAACCCTAGATCTAGGATTTCAAATTCTAAGTTTCCCTCCTAAAGTTTGTTGAGGAAATTCAAATTTCCCTCCAAAAGTTAGTTAGGGGAGAAACTTCTAGATGTAATTAGTTAGGAGGAGCTTCTAGAAGAGGATTAATTAGGAGCTTAATTAGGATTAGCCTTCCTTAATTTTCTTTGCTGATCTGGCAGTCGCTTCGAGAGAGTTCTGGAATTTGGAGTGCATTTATGGAATGTGGGCCCTGACAGAAGCATTGTGGTGCAAATTTTACTTGATGATGTCACCAATGAGCCGCGCTTCCGCGGCACAAGAAGGCTATAGCCGCGGATCCGCGGCTCCTTGATGGGCTTGGGCCTTGTATTCTCTGTTGAATCTTGGGCCTGAGTTGTGGGCCTTTATTTTATATATTGATTTGTATTTCTCCATCAGAATTGCTACCAGATCTGAAATGATTTAGTTGGCGTATTTTTGATCAGCTCTTTTGCTTTTCTTCCGTATTTCCTGCACAGACTCAAGACAAGTGTTGCGCAAATACAGAAATGATGCGATGCCATGAAATGCGGTTAATTTCCCTTAAAGTGTCGGTTTAAAAGTCTAATACATGCAATCTCATATTTTGTGACAGATTTGCTAATATGTAGAATATGAATGCCGAACACTTCTAAATATATGCAAATGTTAGGGAAATTGCCGGCTAAAATATACAATATTTTCGACTGATCAGAAGACTTAGCTAATTTGGGCTAAGATTGGCTCGAATATAGTGTTAAACACTAGATTACACTCGTCTATCACGTGCTCCCACATGATGCGCTTAAAATAGTGTTAAACACTAAGGATAAAGCGCACAAAATAGTGTTAAACACTAAAAAAAGAAGCACTCACGTGGGGTCACGTGAGGCGCTTGAGTGTTGGGCCAAACTTCCTTTAGTTTATTCTCAGAATATGCAAGTAAGTGTTAAACACTTAATCTTTATGACCATCACATGTGGACACGTGATGGTGCCCATACATTGGGTATTAATCCCTCAGTTTTACCCCATTTTCTCTTTTCTAAAGTGGTGTTTGTCAGGGGTCACGTGGGGACACGTGAGGCACCCAAAATCGATTCTGCCCTTTTTTATTTTGAGAAGTATGTTCAAGGGTCACATGGGACCACGTGACCTAATCTTATTCGTTCTCTTTTGGTCATTGGAGGGGAGGGTCACGTGTTACCACGTGATCATGTTGGGTACTTGATCCTTTTACGTACATGGAGAGATAAATCCCTTGTATAAGAATTAAATTCTCTTATAGGGTTAAACCCTAATTTTTTTTAGAGGAATTAAATTCCTATGTGTTTAAAAGAATTAAATTCTTTACATCCAATTCTCCTTCTAAGCCTTAAATCTGCATAACAGAATCTCCCTGATGAGAATTAAATTCTCAACTTATGGGGAGATCTGCTTCTGCAGATCTATTACCATGAAGAACTAAGTTCTTGTATTAAGGGTTAAACCTTATCTTTGTTGGAGGAATTAAATTCCTATATACTTTATGGGAGAATAGAATTCTCTGAACTTAGGTCCTTCTTCAGGTTTTAGATCTGCATGACAGAATCTCCCCGATGAGAATTAAATTCTCAACTTATGGGGAGATCTGATTCTGCAGATCTTCAACCAGAGAAAGAACTGAGTTCTTATTTAGAAGAGTAAAACTCTTAATTTGAGAATTAAATTCTCTTTTGTTTTGTGGGAGCTTATAGAATGATCTCTTTCCCTATTTTACCTAGGGTTTCTTTCTTTTCTGAAGAGATCTTCTTTTCTCTCTGGAAAATTAAATTCTCTTTTTTTGTATTCTCTTCCTGTTGTTGTATATATCCTTCTTCTCTTTTTGGCTCCTATTTATAGGAGAAAGAAAAGAATCAGTTTTTTCAGCCAATCTCTTATTGAGAGATTTTAATTGAGTTTTTATAACCAACATGATCTTTTAGATCATTTGGTGAATTTTATTCACCATAAAATATTTTATTTGTTGTTCCCGGCAAATTTTAGGAAAATATTTCCTTGTGCAGAATCTTTCTATAAATTGGTGAGTTTTATTCACCAATCCAACGGTGCTCCACTTTACAGAGTGCAATCCTTTTGTTTGGAAAGATCTAGGGAAATATTTTTCCAGTTAAGGTTTTTTTATTCCCTTTAATTAGAATTTAATTCTATTGTTCGGAGGGTTTAAGAGCTCATCATGTGTTGGCACGTGACCCCACTGATTAAGCAATTAATTAGAATTTAATTCTATTGGTTCAGAAGGCTCAAAGACCCGTCACGTGTTGACACGTGACCCCACTGATACAGCATTTCCAATTGTTTATTTTATTCAGCGCATACATGCTTTTCCTGTAAAAGGTCACGTGTCTGCACGTGAGACCTGGTCACGTGTGGGCACGTGATGCCATCGATTAAGTATTTCCAATTGTTTATTTTATTCAGTGCCTACAGGCTTTGCCTGTAAATGGTCATGTGTCTCCACGTGAGGCCTGGTCACGTGTGTGCACGTGATGCCACCGATTAAGTATTTCCATTTGTTTATTTTATTCAGTGCATATAGGCTTTGCTTATAAAAGGTCACGTGTCTGCACGTGAGACCTGGTAACGTGTGGGCACGTGATGCTCGATCATGTGTGAGCACGTGATGCCCCGTTTGGGGGTTTTCCTTACTGTTGTATCTGTATTTTATTTAATTCCCATGAGGGAACAAATGCCCCCACAGCGTTGTTCTCACGTGTTTGCACGTGAGTGCAACGCTGTAACTTTTATGGCCGTTGGATTTGCCTAGGAAATGGGGAAGATGAATCGTTTCCTATCATGTCCTATAAATGCAAGGGTCTCTTCAGCAGCGCCTCCACTCCTTCATCTTCTTCCTTCCTCATTCTTGCCTTGAGAATTTAATTCTCTTCCTCAAAGCTCAGTTCTATGTTCATTAAAACAAAATCCAGAGTATGTCGAGAAGACGGTATCACCCCTGCTGTTGGATGAGCTTCTTGACCCCCGCTCTGATTAGGGGTTGTTGTTATCGTTAGCATGTCAAAGACCGACGCCCGTTGAGAGGGGATGGCCAATCTTGAAAAGGCCGACTTTCGTGCAGGGGAAGCGGCCTTGGTTACTTCACCTGGAGTAGGAGTTGGAACGGCTAGTCTTGTGAAGACCGACCCCTTAGCAGGAGAAGCGCTTTGACGACTTCAGGAGCAGGAATGGCTATCCGCTTAGGGATAACACCATTCGGTATTGCGGGCTTCTTCATGGGTGTTAACTTATAATATCGTATTTCTTCTTAACAATAATAATTACAATCATTCACAAAAAGAACCAAAAAGAGAGAACAAAAAGAACAAAGAAAAGAAAAGATTACAAGCAAGTAATTAAAGTGCATGGTAATAAATTGCAAGTAATTAAAGACAAGAATGAAAAATGCAAGAAAGTAATTACAAGAACCATAGAACTCAAAACAAGCATGGGATCAATAGCCAACCCTTAAACTTGCAAGCTCAATCAAGAGGTTGCAAGATCAAGAGAAGGGTAAAGAACTCATGTGAAATGAAGCACTAAAGAGAGAAAAAAATGATACAACCCCTTGAGACCAATGACCAAAGCTTAAACTTGCAAGCTCACTTAAGAGGTTGTAAGATCAAGTTAAGGTAGAGAGCTCAAGGGGTAAGCTAAGCAAAAAGAATAATACAAAAAACCTCATCTTCATTTCATCATCCACTCAAAAAGTTCTCACTATAATTTTCATGGAGGAAAGAATGAAGAAGAAGAAGAAGACTAAAACCTAACAAAAAGAGGCTAAAGAATTTAACACCTTAAGCTTGGCAAGTTCTGGGGTATTTATAGGAAGGGAACTGGAAACCTAGGGCAAGAATCTGCCCCTAAATGAAGTGACCAAACTGCCCATGAAACACGACCCCCTGCCGACACTATACGGCCGCGGTTCCGCGGACTAAGCTTGCTTAGGCCGTGGTTCCGCGGCAATAAAGAGGGCTTAGACCATGTGGTTTTTTTGGGGTTTCCTGGTTTGATGTTGTCTGTTATGTGGTATATGACTTTTCTCAGAAACTCTTCACAATTATTCCAGAATTTTAGTAGAACAAAAAGGTGATGTGATGTGGATCTTTTGCCATGATTTACTCGAGCTCCGCGTAGATTTCTCGGATCTTGTGTTGACATTGAGCTTTGTGCATGACATGACAATCGATTTTCCATCTTGTCCCATAAACTGGTATGTGGCAACACACGGATAGAGAGCGGAGACCCGTGTTTTATCTGTTGTTGGCAGTAATCCAGAATTTGTCGTACTATTCCATGATATTCACTGTTTAGAGCTGAGACCGGTATCCTGCAATTATGTAGCAAACACTGATAAAAAGCACCTGCCTATAAACAAACGAGCGTAAGAATGGGCGGTATAGAATGCAATATTCTGGTATGAACAAATACCCCCAAACTTAACTTTTGCTCGTCCCGAGCAAAACCAATTATTCACAAAAATAAAATCGTAACCGCACTTTCGCAGGGAACGCGATTGCACTGAGCGCGTGCAACAAGCCGTTAAACCTCTAGGTGTCCCTAGTAGGAGGAGTGTTGTCTCCTGAGGGTTTTCAACGGATACTACCCACAAAATCCCGTCAAGCTAGTGTCATAAGTTAACATCGATTCTACTCCTACAGTTTAGTATTTACGTTAGAAATTCTATCATCCTAAGTTAGAAATATCCAACCTTATTTTTCACACCTCCTATCTATTTAACCTTAGGTCCTATATGTTCCAAAAAAAGTTTAGAAAGATGTTGGTTCTCCTGAGTTTTCCTTCTAAAGTGCGGCCTCAAATCAGGGATTTTTATCAACTTTACAGAAAACACAAGTCTTATTCTTTATTTCTATCTTTTATTCAAACATCGATTGTATACCCCTACGTGTGTGTATATTTGCACCCTACACTCAAGAATTCAATTCAAGCTATAATACCCTTGCCCTAATACCTAATACTACTTCTTTTCATTAAGGATGGATGGATTTGCTCACACACCTTTCATGCGACTATTAATGCTTCTTGAGGCACTAACGGCCGATTACTGAATGTGTGAACATTAAAGCGTAAATAGCAGTTTCCAGGTCTTGACTTTATTCTATTTTTTTCTTTTTCTTTTTCTTTTTCTTTTTTCTTTTTTTTCAAGACCGGATTTATTTTTCAATATGCTCTTTTGGTGTTTAGCTTTAAATACCGTTTTTTCTTTCATACTAGGCTTTCAGGCAAGAGTATTTCTAGGTATCCTCTACTATCCCAAGTTTCAAGGTGCGTGTATGTGCAGTTTGTAGGGTATATACTTTCTAAATTTGAACTCAAGAAAAGAAACCATTTTTCAGACTTATCCTTCAGTAAAGCTTCAATACTTTCCCTTCATCTTGACTTAACTCAAGAACTGAACTCAAGATACATATTTCTCAAAAAAAACTGTAAGGACGTATACTTACCAAAGTTAGACAGAATGAGGGTTATTTTTAGGGTTTTCAAATCCTAAGCCTAGAATTTAGTTATTTCTATCATATCAACTAAACTTTCAGAATAAAAACCTAAGTTACCCTATTAGCTAACTTGACGACAAAGTTTTTATATTTTTTGGAAAATTTTTAATTTTTGTGGGTTTTTAATAAGGTATGCAAATGCAAAATATACAAATGAATGCGAAGGAAAAAAGCTTACCGAGCACACCCCCAAACTTAAACTTGACAGTACCCTCACTGTCAGGCTATACCAAGAGGGTCAAAATTGTCGGCGCTCCCCCTAAAAACCAATTATATACAAAAAGGAAAACAAAAAATATATACAAAAAAGGTGTCCCCCCAAACTTAAGTAAAATAGTGTTTCCACTGTTAAGCGTTGAAGTTCAGGATTAGGGGGGAAAGAACAGTATCAAGCTATACAAGGCCTTACACAGGCCAAAAGTGAGCACCAACCATTCAAAGATCTTATCGTGATAAAGAAGTGGCTGGTGAAAGAATGCGGAGAGGTAAGAAATGGAGACTACGCAAGATCGTATGGAGATAGAAGCGGGATACGGTCTCGGTATATCAGAAGAAGAATGGCGGAAGGAAAAAAGAAGTGGAGTACGAACTTGAGGGTAAAAATGGAGTTAATAGATTAGAACAATTTGTGATGAGCGATGTGTAAACAGCGATTGTGCTAATCTATTAACCCGTCGAGAGATTGGGTCAAATCCCTCAAGATTCGTAAGAAACCATGGGTACGCCGAACTCGGTAAACCAGGCATACGAAATGAAAGTGAAACGGTTTCTTGCAAGGTCGGAACGATGGAAAGAATAGAGGGAAGTGATCGAGGAGGGGTATCGGTTAAAGGTTCAGGAGGGTGTACACAGTCAATGACAGGGACAGGATGAATGGGAAAATCCGACTCATCAATTAAAACTGGTTCATCCTCAAAACTATCCTCAATATTCTCCTCAAAATTTAGCACATCCATGCACTTCTCTTTAAAATCCAGACGCATATGGGGTTCGGGAAAAACATTTAATGACTCGGGATGATGATTTGAAAAGAAAAACTCAGCCAAATCTATGGGTTCATCATCCAAAATATTCCCAGCGTCAATATCCTCAATCAAGTGAAAATCTATATTCTCAGACACCTCATCAAAAGCATGGATTTCAATCAATTCAAGTTCTAAGATGGAGGTGTAGAGGTCAAAAGGATTGGGTGTGGTTTCACTTGGCAAGGTCCCTTCACAATCTGGCAAATCAAACACTACAAAGTCGCGCAACTCATTAATCATTCTATCTTCAATTGGTGAATCGTTGGGAACACTAGATAGATATTCAAAACTGGAGTTGTGGGATTCAAGTTGAACCGGGTAGGCTTGATTCGGAAGGGGGTATAGCTCACTCTCTCCACTCAAATTCACAGCCTGTCCTGCCGCCTCATCATACATTGAAAAATTAGGAGCTGGTTGAAAACTAGCTACCGGGTCAGTATGTTGTACGAGAGCGGCCATGGACGCATTCAAATCCATCATCTGTTGGCTTGACGCTACCCTAAAGTCTTCCAACGACTGTTCTAGACTAGACATTGGTTGTGAAGGGGTTTCAGTAAAAGATTCAAAGTTGTTTGGATACTGAAAACTTCCAAATGGCGGTTCTGATGCAATGTCTAGGGAAGGTGCAAAAGTAGGGTGGGATTGGTAGGAATTGAATGGCTGGACAGGAGCAGGATCAACATTTGGATATGAAGGTGAATGGAATTGTTGATCCCAAGAATTTGTAGTGGTGAAAGGAGTGAAAGATCGGCTACGGGATTGTTCAATTTGTTCAGCAAGAGACATAGGTCTTGTGGCTACAACTGGACTTTCAAAAGGGGTATCAACGCAAGAAGGGGTGAATGTTTGAAACGGTTGATACGAAGTGGATTGCGGGGTCCAGTTGTTCGTCCTAGACGCGTCTATCCGATCTTTCAAAGAAATTTTCGGCATGGAGGGGTCGTTCGAAGTTCGACCAAAACAAGAACCGTAGGAAGTTATGTCTGGTTGTGGGTACCAAAGTTCGGCAAGGGTTTTTCGAGGTGGGGTACTCATGATATGAAGAGAGAGAAAGAAAGGTAGAGAAAAGGAAGGAAAAAGAATGTGATTATTATTTTTTTATATATATATTAACAAAAGAATGAGGTATACACACAAAAAGAATATGGACAAAAACAATCACGACACAAAAATACCACACACCTAATCGTTCTAGGGTTCACCTAGGTCAACTAGACCTGCTCCAGAACTTGATTGTCGAAGTAAAACTGTGTCGAGAAACGGGCTCAAGATACACTGATCACGAGGCCAGGTAAGTGCAGAGATAAGGGGAGGTTTTCCAACGCTTTCGCGAAGTTCCTTAATTAAATAACCCTTTCTCTTTTGGCGGTTTCGCCATTAACACTTTCCTAAACACCCCGTAAACAATATACCGTTAAGCGAGGTTCTAAACACAGTTAACTTCTCCTAGTGAGCGCGAAGTCCTTAAGGCTTAAAGTCTAATTTCTTTTAAAATTTGTGCGGGTAAACGTTATGCTCAAGTTCGTGATTTGTGGGCCACGGAAAAAGTGATGAAATCCTTTACCGTATATTGTGGGGTTCGCTTGCCCTTAAGTCCGTATTAATGTATGCAATGCGCAATTCAATAAAAATTCTATAAAGAATCAAACAATCGTTTTTTAGTTTAAGCGCGGCACTGCAACAAATACGGGTTAGTCAATTTTTAGCGTTTGCTAGCGAACTTGTAAAGAATCCTGCAAAGAATAGTATATTGGATGCGTCGGATTTGAGAAGAAGGTGTTAGTAAAGTACGTACCGTTAAGTTTTTGGGTTAGGAAACCCCCGTTGAATCAAATCCGGTAAGCTTGGAAAGTTCGCTTGCGCGGGTCAAACTACCCGGATCTTTGGCACTGTACTTCGTAATCACCTTAACTATGAACGTACACTTTGCTCCCACAATCACAGTTTGAAAATCTGCAAAAAGCTGCACTCTTGCCCACAAAAATAATCAAAAATAACAAAAAGTTTTTTTTTTAAATATATACAAAAAGAATATTAACCCGAATAACAAGAAAGAAAATACGCTACCGTCTCCCCGGCAACGGCGCCATTTGGTTGGAAGAATTAGAGTTCAATGGAAAATACGGGAAAAGGAAATGAGCAAAGAAGATATTAACTTACAATACCGTATTTATTCTTAACAACGGTAATTACATTCATTCACAAAAAGAACCAAAAAGAGAGAACAAAAAGAACAAAGAAAAGAAAAGATTACAAGCAAGTAATTAAAGTGCATGGTAATAAATTGCAAGTAATTAAAGATAAGAATGAAAAATGCAAGAAAGTAATTACAAGAACCATAGAACTCAAAACAAGCATGGGATCAATAGCCAACCCTTAAACTTGCAAGCTCAATCAAGAGGTTGCAAGATCAAGAGAAGGGTAAAGAACTCATGTGAAATGAAACACTAAAGAGAGAACAAAATGATACAACCCCTTGAGACCAATGACCAAAGCTTAAACTTGCAAGCTCACTTAAGAGGTTGCAAGATCAAGTTAAGGTAGAGAGCTCAAGGGGTAAGCTAAGCAAAAAGAATAATACAAAAAACCTCATCTTCATTTCATCATCCACTCAAAAAGCTCTCACTACAATTTTCATGGAGGAAAGAATGAAGAAGAAGAAGAAGAAGACTAAAACCTAACAAAAAGAGGCTAAAGAATTTAGCACCTAAAGCTTGGCAAGTTCTGGGGTATTTATAGGAAGGGAACTGGAAACCTAGGGCAAGAATCTGCCCCTAAATTAAGTGACCAAACTGCCCATGAAACACGACCCCCTGCCGACACTATACAGCCGCGGTTCCGCGGCCTAAGCTTGCTTAGGCCGCGGTTCCGCGGCAATAAAGAGGGCTTAGACCTTGTGGTTTTTTTGGGGTTTCCTGGGTTGATGTTGTCTGCTATGTGGTATATGACTTTTCTCAGAAACTCTTCACAATTATTCCAGAATTTTAGTAGAACAAAAAGGTGATGTGATGTGGATCTTTTGCCATGATTTCCTCGAGCTCCACGTAGATTTCTTGGATCTTGTGTTGACATTGAGCTTTGTGGATGACATGACAATCGATTTGCCATCTTGTCCCATAAACTGGTATGTGGCAACACACGGATAGAGAGCGGAGACCCGTGTTTTATCCGTTGTTGGCAGTAATCCAGAATTTGTCGTACTATTCCATGATATTCACTGTTTAGAGCTGAGACCAGTATCCTGCAATTATGTAGCAAACACTCATAAAAAGCACCTGCCTATAAACAAACGAGCGTAAGAATGGGCGGTATAGAATGCAATATTCTGGTATGAACAATGGGCCTGTTGGAGCTTTGGCCCAGTCTATTGAAAACCGAGGCACTGGATTTGGGTGACCCGTTGAGAGGGGCCGCAGTAGTTGCAAGACGATCAAAGACCGACTTCTTCGGAGCTTCTTGCGATGGTACAGGAGCGATGAAGCTCGTTGGCTGGAGCATGGTCCCGAAGAACAGTCCAGTGGTGGCCTACGTCACATGTTCCAGTGGAATGGCGAAGATGGAGGCCGCTTGGGGACCGTAGGTTACTCTTCCAGATGAGGCAAAACGGGAGTTGTTGTTACAGCTGGAGCAGTTAGAGGCCATTGATATTCTTTTTTCTGCACGGGAGCAAAGCCAAATCTTACTACCTCGAACCCAAGGGCAACCATATTATACCGCGATTCGTTCGTGAACACGACACACGAAGTGCGGAGTCGAAAGAGGAAAAGGTCCCACCGGGCGTGCCAGAATCTGTTCTCCTCCGAATACAGAGACGCGACCGCGTAGGTTCGTCTTGCCTGAATTTAGGGGCAGATGCTATTTGGTTTTATTCGTCCACCTCTCCGAAGATGCCAAGTTGATTTATGGCACCGTGTATCGGAGGTTTAGACAGATGCGACCGTTGTAGCAGACTTCGTCAGATTCCCCCTCATTTGAGGGGTTTTTGATTGTGGGGACGCTCTTCCCTGCAGGCACAAGACCCTGCAGTTAATTACGCTACTGCATCACGGTAACAACTTTCTCCTTCTCCAGATTGTCACTTCGTGTCGTTTGTTTTTGTTTTATTTTTTGTTTCCCGTGGATTGTATACGGAGACTAATTTATGTTGTCGTTCATAGGGCGTGGATTAGTCCAAATCCGTATTTTCTTAGATTTGGGTTTGGGTTGGGTTTAAGGATCGTTAATCTCATTTGAGACTAAGATTAACTTAAACGTTTGTTGAGGATACGTTAGTCTGATTTTAGACTAAGATCTACTCGACAAGATCATTTAGATCCAGCAAAAGAGCATTTGGGCTCTATTGTTTTAGTTTAGGGACGTTGTGGTCTAGAAGTTTAAGGACATCATAGTCCAGGGAGTTTAAAGACATCATAGTCTAGTTTAGAGACGTCATAGTCTATAAAGTTTAAGAACATCATAGTCCATGAGTTTAAGGACCCCACAGTCCGTAAAGTTTAAGGTCATCATAGTCCATGAGTTTAAGGACCCCACAGTCCGTGGAATGTCTGGTTGTCAGGACCCGCCACCTCTCTGAAGACGTTGAAGGATTACAACGACAAATATCAGAGGAGTAAAGAGATGTACCCTTGAACCAATATTGATTGGGAGATCTGTAGTCCAATTTGGGACTAAGATCAACGATTTATGAGCATATGGGCTCAATTAATCTGAGGTAGGGTTTTGTGGCCAACTTGGGCTCGGCCCATTGTTAAAATGTTTAAACATTTAACAATGCTGAGCATTGATTTGAGTTCTGACAATTATTTTTGTATTTTATTGAGTGCTGAGCATTCATTATAGCTCTGGAGCTTTTATTTTATAGAACAGTTTATGTTCTCTTAGCGCACACGTGAGGAGCACGTGGCGCGCTTGGCGCTGTGCGCCAGACAATGAGTGCAATGCGCTTCTGGTGAAGTAGCGCACACGTGAGGTGCACGTGGCGCGCTTGGCGCTGTGCGCCAATCAATGAGTGCAGTGCGCTTCTGGTGAAGTAGCGCACACGTGAGGAGCATGTGGCGCGCTTGACGCTGTGCGCCAGACAATGAGCGCAGTGCGCTTCTTTAAATTTGGAGCGCTAAGGCTCTGCAGCGTTGTGCGCTATATTTGGAGCGCTGAGGCACTCTTTTTAGTTGGAGCGCTAAGGCTCTTCTTTGATCAGTTCTGCGCTGTGAGAATTAATCTCTCATTTATAAGAGACTCTATCTCATAGATCTAAGAACAAAGTTCTTATAGGAGATATTTCAATCTCTTATGTTTTGGTGAAAAGCTCTGCCTTTATGGATCTATGATCCTAAGCGAATTGAATTATTCTCCCCCTGTTTTTATAATGAGATATTATGATCTCTTTTGTGAAAGACAATTTGTCTTATAGATCTATGATGTGAAGAAGGTTAAGTTCTTCCCCTTATTTTTTATGATGAGATACTCTGATCTTTTTTTATGAAAGACCTTGGTCTTATAGATCTATGATCTTAGAAAAAGAAGTAAATTCTTCTTTTTATATGAGATAATTTCATCTCTCTGTTCTTTTTTACCTTGAAGAAAATCTTCTTCTTCTGAGAACTTGCTCTTTGTCTTTGAAATTTCTCAAAGTTTATGGGGGGTTCCTCTATATGAGACTTGAAGTCTTCGGGCCTTTATATAGGGCAGGCTGATGTGTTGAATCGGGTGAAGAGATCTTTTCTCTAACTGATTTTGGGGATTTCCCCACCGTTGGATCTTTGATCCGAGGGCTTCTGTTTTACAGAAGGTAATCTTCTTGTTTTTAACAAGATTGGGAAATCTTTTCCCATACAGAATTTTATTCTGTAATTTGGTGAATTTTAATCACCATTGGATCATTGATCCAACGGTGCTCTGATTTTCAGAGCACAATCTTTCCTGTTTGGAAAGATTCTGAGGAATGTTTTCTTAACAGAATTTTATTCTGGTCAATTGATGATTTTTAATCATGTTCGTTGGATCTTTGATCCAAGGGCCGAGAACATTTTGTTCTATTTCTAGCGCTCACGTGCTTTGCACGTGCTGCGCTACTTAGAGTGCAGCACACTTTACGCCAGCGCTCACATGCTTTGCACGTGGTGCGCTGCTTAGAGTGCAGCGCTCTTAACGCCAGCTCTCACGTGCTTTGCACGTGGTGCGCTGCTTAGAGTGCAGCGCTCTTAGCGCCAACGCTCACGTGCTTGGCACGTGGTGCTCTGCTTAGAGTGGAGCGTTCTTAGCGCCGGCGCTCACATGCTTTGCACGTGGTGCGCTGCTTAGAGTGCAGCGCTCTTAGCGCCGGCGCTCACATGTTTTGCACGTGGTGCGCTGCTTATAGTGCAGCGCACTTGGCGCTGCTTTGAAGCGCTGCTTCATTTCAAATTTTGAAATTTGAGCAGAGCTTTGCTCTGATTAGGGAAATAAGCCTCAGTGAGTGGATCCGCTCCAATATTTCTTTCTATGTCTCTCTTTATTTCAAGTTCGTGGAGAAAGCTATCTCCCGAAATGAGCAATACTTGTCTTAGAATATGTCTGGATATCTGATGGGAACCAGTTCACAAATGAACTCCAAATCCAGTAAACTTCTTAGACTATATCATCAACTGAATTTAATCAGTATCCTGCGCCATGCCTCCCTCAGTATCCGATTGGACCACCTGTCCAAAACAACTGTCCCTCAAAAGAAGGAAAACTATAACTCTGACAATCACTCTGTCATCCAGGTCACCTTGGAAGCCTGGAATGATAACCGTCTCCAGAAGGAGGCTGCCGTTACCAAATTCCTAGAACATCGACTTATGTTCATAAACTGCTTGCGAACGTTTCTCCAGGATTGGATTTATATATCAACTTCCTGCAACTAGTGCAAAAACAATATCTGGTGTAGTACTTGACATTTCATGATTGACTCAATTGCCTAAGCAAGTGGTATGCCAATCATGCACATCCCTCTCCCCTTTAGTCTGTAAGACACCTTTAGAGAGGGTGACTCCATCACTTGCAGGTACACTATCATGCCAGGAGTCATCTATTCTAAAACACATTTAGAATACTGTCTAAGTACCCAGATTGGGAAACTACCCAAATCTAGATCTAAGACCATAGATCTAGTAACCAGAATGCCTGATATAATATCCATATCTTATGTGGAGAAACCACTGTGTGACAACCACAGTATAACCGACCGTAGTATAGGAATATCACTTCCTACAAGTGTATGTCATCCAATTACCAGGACATACCACCCTACTACCTTCTTAACAGATCCATATCCTATTCTGATGAAGTCAAAGCCCATGACTGTCACATCAAAAATAGATGATCTATCTCCGCTATATATGCTTTAGTCTATAAATAGACACAAGCTACTTGTCCACTATGCTTCCGCTGCTCCCACTGACTAAAACAACACTCTGGCAGAGTCATATACACGTGCACTTCTAAAGCTAGTTTAGAACGATGCTATACTCATCCTCCTGCCGGGTATCATAGTCTGGAACAACAGTAGTGTCAAGTCTGGGTAAACAAGAACCTCCCTGCCACCGTCCTTAAGGATACCGAAGTACCTCTCGGGCGCATGAGGCTACCCACCATATCTGCGGAGTGGCTAATGGAATGTCAAACCCGATTGAATTTTTAGGTTCTATTAAATTTTCAGTAATCGTCTGTGGTTCTGGAATCACTTCCAGTTCTACCATACTCCCACTACTGTTTTCTGAAAAAGTCTATTTTACTAAAACTGTGGCGAGTAAAGAGCAATATCACTATTGATCTTCCAGATGGTAGAAAGCTACCCCTCGTCATAGCCCGGGATAACCCACAAACTGCCATTACAGAAATGTGCTTTGAGATATCCAGAGTCTGGTTTTAATCATAAGCCGGACAACTCCATATACCTTAACATCGTTAAGATATGAACCATTCTATATATAATATAGAAACAGAGACACTGATTTAATTGGAACCAGATTCAAATCATGCAACTGTCTCCAGTGCATGTCAACTAAATGGAGAGAGGCCGATCAGCATTACTCAACTTAGGAGTGCATCCAGATATGAGTAACCTAAAAGAGAACAAGTTTTCAAAACCATTACTATCAACTGAATACCAAACACAAGTATCTACATCTTCGATCACCTCGAAGAATCCTGATACTTGCAACACCTGGTTCTCTACTTTAATCTTGTACCTGTAACTTCTCAAAACTTAGACATTGTATTTCAACGAAATACTTGTCTAAAACTTGAGAAGTCGCAAGTAAACAGAATATAGTATGAGTACCAAGCCCTCTGTCCTAATGGACACTGGACAACATACAATACTTTGTATAAGTCCCCTGAGTTCAATAACTCAAACCCTGTGCGTCGTAGGTTGAAAACTGTACTATGGTTAAGAAGAATTACACCGCTGTTTAATGCTCCTTACCTAACCATCAACTGATATAGGTAAATGTCATGGACATAATTTTAAAAAGTTATATCTCACTTTATAAAATAAACATACTGATATATCAGTTTGAAATTGGTGCATAACAACGGATATTCAAAACCAAATATTTGCCGTCAGGCAAAACCCCAGGCGATTTCCTCAAGTATCACCAATTACAACGAATTCTGATATAATGAGGATGTAATCACCTGATTCCCAATAACTTACTCCCACTCATCATCTGTAAAAGCATACAGATGTGAGAATCAGACCTAGTAAATACATACCCTAGAGTAAGTATCTAATTGGGAAATCAGTTTTCAATTAACAATGCACAGAGAAACTGAAACATGAAAATGTTTCGAAGGGGTATCCGGGTATTCCTAGTAATGCCTCTTCCATTATCAGATTCATGACTGTAATCGTATATACGCGGTTTGGTCATGAATGATAGCAGTCATATTTTACTTTGCCTTCTTTCTAATCCCTTTATTTGTCTTTACTTATTACCTTTTGTACACCACCCTTTAGGCTAATTGGTTTTCTTCCTTCCCAACCTTTCGGCACCTGCTTATGGTTTGGAAGAAGACTATCCAATAAGCGTAATAGGTGTATCCTCTCCTAATCCTAGGAGCCCTCATAACCTGAGAGAAGGTAAAAGGAAAATACAACTGAATAGTCATATTCAATTTCTCCTGACCCGGAAACCATCCCCGAATCTGAAACAAGTTTCTTCGAGTTCGTATGTAACTATACGATGGTCATATCCAATAACCGTGGATCTTCGTAGTGATATGGAATGTTCCGGAGAAAAGCAAAGGGTAAAAGTAGGAGTGGCAATGAAGTATGCAACTAAGACAATCCAAAAGTCAATGTGTTTTAAGAAGGTCCGGTTAACTTGGTTACTGAGTTATAGTCTAGGGTCGGGTCATGGTCGCTGCCAAAGAGAGACAAAAAAGAAACACTCAGCGTGCACTCTAACCTAGATCAGAATGGTCAATCACTTTATCTAATCAGGATGTTTCCCACTGTATCCTCAAATTCTCCTCCAAACCTGAAAGAAGAATTGGTCGGGATCACCCGAGGAGTAAACCAACTCATCAGTGGGAATCGGGATCCAACTATCATCGCATGATAAGTTGATGGAATCCACTCAAGTTATCACACTCCAGAAGGTATGCGCATGCCTAGCAAGTTTCCTATATGTTTGAAACTCCCGATGTGATTTTTACCCTATGCTCTTATGACCTTGACGAAGGCCGACATATCATAAGTCACATGTCAAGTTCCACCCGTCATTATCCAGGTTAATTTGAACCCACCCATACATACCCTTGACGAAGGCCAAAATAGTAGTACTACTTTCCCAAACTAATGCATCTATCTATGCAACAGAAAAGTAACAAATAGCTACCATACACTATGCCTTGACGAAGGCCAACATACATAGCATGAATACTAAGTGCTATCTGTCTGAAATGACGGAGGGCTACGAATGGTTTTTGGCGAAAACCTTTAACGTAATGAATTTGATATCGTTGAAGGAACCGGATAGCTTTTTATAATTATATAGTGGCGAAAACCTTTGCTAAAGAGGTCGCTCCCGGTGAAGGGATCTCGGTGCAGGATATTCCAAACTAAATACAATGATGCAAAGAAAAAAGTAATCGACTATAGTGAAGTTACTACCCTGACGCAAACCTCTGCCCAAGGGGTCACTCCCGATGAAGGGATCTCGGCCCTTGCCTCGTCGAATGAGGTGCTGGATATTCATAACCGAATACCGCTGTGCAAAACAAAAGAAAACGCCCTTGTAATAACAGTTTTTTAAAATTGTTCCAACAACATCGAATAGGTCTATTTTCCTTGCATTGATCTAAATCAACGCAGTCCCATCAATTAATCACACCACAAAAGAACGACAATATGATGTGCGTATATGACATCCGCATTCGCCACCGGGACCCGTCATCACCCGTTAAGTTACTTAACTAACGACAGAGCGGGGACTGGACTAGCACGGGTGTAAAACATATACAGCATCTACTAGTATATATAAAGCAATATATAATAATCGCTCCAGGTATGATAAATGCAACATCAGAGATAAGTAATAAGCTTCACAGATCAATACAGATAATCTGGGAGCGCCGGGTTTCTTTTGAGCCACAAGTGAAACCCGACGTTCCCCTGGTCGTATGGATAGCCTGTGCTATGAAAACCTAGACCCCTACAAGCACGGCAAGTTACCCGCCAAAACCAGAACCGAGGCATCCCCCTTCATCAAAGTGAATGGGCCACCCAGCACTTCACGGAATCCGGTAACTTGGGCACCCCTCCTTGGGTCAACCTGTACCCCTTACGAGTGCGGCGAATAGCCCGCCAATTCTAGAGTGAGGCCCCCTCCTTCTCAACGCCATGAGATGCGGACCCATTGCCCTCTAGAACCCGGCTATCCGTGCACTCCATCACGAGGTAATCCTAGTACAGAAAAGAAAATATGTACAACGGTGACATCGACCTCAACTCAGTCGTGCCCCAAACAAATAATATACAAACAGGCAGTGACGGCAGACGCTCGCCCCGTGATATCAAATGTACAAATAAAACTAAACTGTACTAATATTGCACCCAAGCTATCCACCACGACGAATCCGCAACAACACAGCACAATACAGAACATCAACGCAAATGTCACGTTCGCAAACCCATTTAAAAGAACTATAGCAATTAGACAAGTTATACCGCTCTAATGACATTCACGGTCGCAGATAGAAATGTATGTACTAAAAATTTTAAACGATGTTAGAAATATCGAAACTGAAACAGCCCCAAAACAATGCTCTGTTGAATGACGTGGTTGTGAAAAGAAGTGGCTGTTGAAAATGAAGAATTGATGAAGTGGCTGTTGTTTTTAATTGGATTTTGAATGAAGTGGTTGAAGTGTAGTGAGGGATTTTTTGTGGTTTTTGCAACTCAAGAAAACTTTTTCCAACACCAAAAACCATCAGCCACCAAAAAATCCCTATCCAAAAATGTTAGCCACGAAAATTTCTACACCAAAAAAAGGAACAGCCACTAATTATCCTTCACCAAAAAATCAGCCACACCTTTTTGCCACATAAAAAATATCTTTTTGGTTTTGATATTTTAACATCATCTAAACAACTAGTATACGGTTAATGGGTTGGCTCTGATACCATGTAAGGTTACGCCAGCGCCCCGGCCATCAATCCGTGACCAAACGCGGAACAAAAACTTTTTAAAACCCGGTACTAATGGAACCCGATTTCCGGATCGAACTATTAACCCTATACTAGTTAACTGTAAAAGGAGTTTAGAGAGGTTATACCGATCGATCTGTGTCCTTCGGTCTTCAACCTCTTTCCAAGCTCCTCGCGGCTGCCTCAGACAAGTTCGCTCTCCAGTCTCCCATGCCAAAGAAGATCCACGTCGAGGGTTCTTTATACGGGCTCCCGCTTCAAACCGAATCAACTCGGACATCTAGTTTGTAGCCTAGATGCCCAAGATGAAGTAGAGATGGTGTGTGAATATTTTGCATCAAAACACCGAAGGATTTGGATGGAGGTGAATGAAGTTGCCAAGTGAAGAAATTGTGAGCAAAAAAATTTTGGCTTGTGAAGAAAATTATTGTGGGTTGAAAAAACTGGGCTGAGTACTGAATGAAAAACCTTCTCTGTCCTTTTGAAAATGGTGGTGTAAATTAATGATAACAAGCAACTCAAGAATTTTCCCTCACACTCAAAAGAAACAGCCTCGAAAATTCCCTCACAAATATCTCACCCACTCACACAAATATCTCACCAAAACAAAAACTATTCAATGCACCATCAATGCCAAAGCCAAGACATCCACTCACCATTTCCACACAATTCCAAGGCCCACGAATTTTCCCACTGCCAAAAAAAATCCCAGCACACGAATTCGGCCAAAAATCAAGACTCGCATTTTCAATAAATTAAACATTAAACCAAATGTTTAAATCAAATTAAATGGAAACTTCAAAATAATCTTGTAAAGAATTACAAAAATACCCCTCATCCGTATATACATACCTGCATCCGTATTCCGACTGAATACGAATACAACGAGACGAAAATATTCCAATAATATAATACTAGGATCCGGCTTAAACCAAAGCCCACCAGTATTATCCGTCCGATCATGATCCATGCACAAGTGCACATATATGATCGAACCCTGCCATAAAACCATACGGCCTCTACAACGTTTCGCCCAAACTAGGGAAACCCTCTGTGTGGGACTCTAAAGACTCGTCAATATGCTGGCAGTGGGTTTAACCACAAGCACGTCAGTGGTACTAGTTGTACGTAACGGCTGCCCAGGTATTGAGCGAAAGGGAGGCCGATGAGCGAACTTATCCTGAAACCCTACTGAGCCTGACAGTGACAATATCCGTACAGTCCGGTCCGTTCGTCTATGAGTATCGCATGTCGAGCCTAAGGGGTGGATAAAGTCAGACCCCTAATAACTTGACATTTAGTGTCGGTATGAAGCCAATCACCAACTGAGAAACTACTGATCCGAATTAGTAATTCTCGTCTACCCCGGCCGAGGATTTCTGGTGATGGACACCCGTGCACTCCGCGATATCAACCTCCAACATACCGATAAAGACGAATCCCGTGACGATCCGCTCACTACCTCCATGTGTCTCAGGACTGTACCCAACTAAAACCTGTTTGCACGACTCCTCTAAGCCGCGGTAGGGTAGTAATCAAAGCATAGTGGAAACTCACACGAGACAAATGACGATCTCAGGTCGATAGACTAACCTGTACACATGTCACCTGGGAACTGCTATCTGACAATAGGTACAATACCAACTAGCATGTTCCCGGCGAGTCCGTTCGGTGTACTCATAATCCAATGAGCACCTGTATACATCTTAGGTGAACCAACTCACACCAATGGCTTGTAAGACCGGCCACCGCCCCTCTTCGGGGTTTCGATCCATATACACTAGTCTACTATTGGAGTATCGATGCGCAGTCTCGAAACTCCCACGACTAGGGACACTTTAAGGATGTGCTTATAGACCACCCAACTCTCACGTATATGATCGCCACCATACTGCTGGTAGTTAAGCAAGAATCCTATGGGCTCTATCAACATGTAATAGTGATATGTAATGTCACCTGAAGCTTGTACACGATGATAAAGACAAACCAGATATCATACTATCATCTCGAGTAAGACAGTTCTACCGGTATAGGTCCTCCCTTAATCATTGCAATCACGTGCTTGTGATCCAATAATTGACTTGAGGGCACTATAGCCAACATGGGGGTCAAGAGTTGCCATTCATTCTAGTCTTATTCTCAACACTTAGCCATTTTCATGAGTTGCTCCCATGGTTGCTCTCTAGCTTCTTCTTCTTCCTCAATTGATATAGTTCAAGCTTCAACCCTCACATGAGATGTGAATCATGAAGCTTGAACAAAATCTTGTGAGCTTTTAACATCCCCTACTTCACCATCCCATACCAAACTAGCAATTTGGTATGGTGTGTTTGCTACACTAAAGGAGTTTAGTGTAGAGTTAGCTTGGGCTAGAGGAACTTCGGATGGATCGTCTTTAGTGCGAAAATCACGAAGGAGGTTCGTTCAACTCGAAGAGGAGCCTTGTAGAGTCGCGTGGACTTCAACCTGGAGCTTTAGAAGAGAAGGACTCAAACTACAAAGGTTGTATGCTCTTTTCTTCTCTTGGTTTAATCACATCACAAAGGCAAACCCTAAAAATCTAGTAATGATCTTGTTATTCTAACATATCACCTAATAAAAATTGAAATGTGGCATGCTTGATGCCTCTAGAACTTCATGGTGGTGTTAAGGTAGACTTTCACAAAGAACTCCTGAGGGTATATTTTCTATTACGCGGAGGAACAAAAGGTCTTTATTTCTCGGCATGCCCGCTGTAGGGTGTTTTTCGTCACACCATTGAGATGGGAATACGCGTCACTTGTCAGGCATACTACAGATTCACCGTGTCTATAGTAGGCGGGGGTTTATTGATTGTGGGGATCCAAATCTCCAGCAGTGATGGACTAAGCTGCCATTAATTACCCTTTTCCTTTGGAGAGAGAGAACATACGATTGACGGGTCAAACTGGTTATGCAAACTCAATGTGAAATGTGCGTATGTGTTGTTAGTTGTATGTATGCCCTAGAGGCCAGTATTGTACAGATGATGTATATTATATTGGATGCTTGGACATATATAGAGAGGACTTTATTGCTCGATATGATAGTATGCTATCTGGTTGCTCTTTACTTTAACATGTATACTTGTCTCTTTATACTGTCTTATTGTTACATGTTGGTAAAGCCCTTAGGATGTGTACTTGACTACCTGGACAATGATGCAGATCATACTAGTGGGGACAAGGTAGTCCATAAGTACATCCTTCAAGGTCCCTAGTCGTGGGTGTATCGAGACGGGACATCGATATACCAGTGTAGACTAGTGTATACGCTTCTCGACCCATGAGATGGGCGATGGATGATCCCATAACCATTGGTGTTTGACATCAGAGATGGTATACGGGTGCTCAGTGGAGACTGAGTACATTGGACGGACTCGCCGAGAACTCCCAGATGGTATTATACCTCACGTCGGATGGCAGTTCTCTGGTGACACTTGTGCAGGTTAGTCTGTAGACCCGAGATCGTCATAGAGTCTTGTGTGATTCCCACCGTGCTTTGATTTCCACCTTACCACGTCCATGAGGGCGTGCAAAACGGTGGTTTTTTGGTACAGTCCCGAGTCATATGGAGGCAATGAGCGATAGGAGGGGTTTCGTCTTTCCCGGTATTGGGGGTTGATGTTGCGCAGTGCTCGATTGGCCGTAACAGGGAAGTCCCTGGCAAGGGCTGATTAGAGATTTACTGGTAAGTGTTACCAGTAGTTTCTCGACCCGTTATGAGCCTCACATCGGCATGACTTATCGGTTATTGGAGTCTGACGTTTACCACCCCTAGACTTGATACGCGACATATCAGACGAGGAGACCGGACTGTACGGGAAGTGTTACCGGCAGGCTTTTACAGGAGTTGGAGCGGGATTGCTTGCTGATCTTCTGATCGCTCAATACCCGGGTAGCCGTTACGTCCAGCTAGTACCGCTGACGGCTTGTGGGTGCTTGATGTGATCATCACCTACTGCCGGCGTATTGACGAGTCTTTAGAGTCCTACATAGAGGTTTTACTGGCTCAGGTAAAACGAAATAGGAGCACGTATGTAATATGTGCGGGACCGAGAATAATGCGTGTATGTGATACCGTATTCTATTCTCGCGACTTTTTGTATCGGTCGGTTATATATGATATAGCCGGGTTATCGAATCAAGTGTTGATTCGATAAGTCGATACAATGGATGTTAGTCGGTTATATGAGATATGACCGAATTATTAAGTCAAGTGTTGATTTAATAATTAAGTGTATAATTGTATATTAGATATACTAGTTTACATTTACTAACACTTGTTCACTTATGGATTTTTCTCACATGTGCACACTTTAATATATATATGTGATATATATTAAAATGTGTTTTCTTTTTTTGTATCATGGTTGTTGATACACTAGACATGGGTGTGTAAGACTTACACCATTCTATATTTAAATGGTGGTTAATAATTATTTAAGGTAATTACAAATTAGTGGACATTTTGTCATAAGCATGAAGCTTGTGGAAGCTTGTGGATACTTTGACAAAGTCCACTAAATTTGTTTTACCTTAGATTTTTATTAACCTAACCATTTAAACTTAGCCATGGTAATGTCTCTGCATGAGTTAGTATATGATACTCACTCACCATGGTTAGCTCACTCACTTGATCATTATCCTCATCTCTTTCTTTTCTTCTTCTTCTTCATTTTTGTTAAGAAAGAAAAGCTTGCTAGGGTTTGATCCAAAGTGAGAATTAAAGTGAGAAATAAAAATCAAAAGAGAACCCACTTCCTATTTCTCCATCCTCTACTAGACTAGCACTTTAGTTTAGGGTGTTTACTTCACAAATTCTCCAGTTAGTGAAGTAGAAGCATGAGTTGGCATCCTCTCGACGTAGATCATCTTCGGCCTCGAAGACTTCAAGCAAGGACGCGTCTTTCGCCTCGTGAAGCCATGCAAGGGTCCGGGAGAACCACGATCGCAGCGAAGGGACTTCAACAAGGAGCAAATGAAGTGAAGGACCGATCTACAAAGGTTGTATTTCGTGTTCCCTTAGAAGTAAAGTTGTTTACTTACTATTAGTTTCTCCTAAACTCTAGTATACGATATTGCTTAGGGTTGTTCGGCACATAAAAAATTTAATTTTGGCATGGTCGATACCTTGTAGAGCCTTGTTAGTGTGCCTAGTAACCCTACAGTGGTATCAGAGCCTAGCTAGAGTATTAGGCGATGTGTTAACAAAGTTAAAACCCCGATCAAACCCGGAAACGCAAATTTAACTCCCTCTCTGGACAATTTTTAAAAACTGGGTTTTTTCTGAATTAAAAATACCTAAAAAATTTAGCAGGGTTTTCTAAGAATTACGGTGCAAATTTGATGACGTAATCAGTACGGACCGCCGCGGTTCCGCGGCAATACCCTGCTTGTGCCGCGAAACCGCGGCCGTACAGTGATATTGGGCTTTTCTGTTTGCACAGTAATTCTTATTTCTTTGATTTAGTTTTTCTTGGTATTTTTAAATTAACTCAAGTGTTGAGTATTTTGGGGTTTATTTTGTAATCGTCGATTCGATCGGGAAATTTAATTTTGTTTTGTTATTCTGGATAATTTAGAAAGTATTAAAATGTTCGAACGGATATCATTAACTCAATTTTTCCCGGCATGAAAAACATTCAAGTGTTGAATTTTTCTCGGGTTTAAATCTTTCGGAAATACGTGCATGTGACGCGATGGACCCTCTAGAAGACAACAAACCTTAACTCGATTATGTGACCGTCTTGAACTGCCTTTTGAACCTTAGGGTTTGGGGCAGTACGGCGTGCCACATGTGAGGCGTTGGCTTGACCCTTCTACGGCTGGACCGTTGCTACTGTGACGTATTCTGGAATTTTTGAACTCCGCTCAAGTGTTAAGCTATTATGGAAATCTTGGGTATTTGATTATTCGATCGGAAAGTTTAATACTGTCTATTTATCTTGAATGTGATACAATATTTGGAATTCATACGGTTAGGCATGAAATGCGAAGTATGTGATATTTCGGATTTACGATGTCTAAAGAGATTGTGGATTCCAAATGTTGTAGTTTTACACTTTCTTTTCAGTGACCGTAAGTGTAATATGTGATATCGCCGGTTTCGTTACTATATGTCAACGACAATTGAGATGCGCATATTTACTTACGTTGATGACATGTGATGTTATGTGTTGCTGGATATGTTATATTGGATCGTCGCGTTTTGAATAACCGGGGGTTTTTATGTGAGATGAGAGTTTTTATTTTCATTCATGTAAAATTAAATGTATGTAATATTCTTTTATTGGGGCACTTCCGGGATGAGGTCGATGTCACCATTTATATATTATTTACTTTTCCGCACTACGATAGACCCAAGGAGGAGAGCACAAGTAACCGGGTTCTGGAGTCCAGTGGGAGACCAACTCGAGGAGTCGAGTCCGGGTCTCCTAACTCTAGAATTGGTAGGGTTGCTTGTCGCTCTCGTAGGGGTCTAGGGGTGTGGGTTTGGCTATTCATCGCGACCGTGGAATCCGTGTTTTATAGAGGCTCAAAATAAAACACGGGCGTCCTAGTATATCCAATGTTTCATATGTTTCTTCTGCGATATCTGTGATGTGATCATGTGATGTGATGTGATAGATACTGTATATAGTATATATGATATATTATAGGCGTTACTTATGTTTTACACCCGCGCTAGCCCTGCCCCGCTCTGCCGTTAGTTACCTAACCTAACGGTGCACGAGGGGACATCGAGGCGAATGCGGATGGCATAAGTGTACGTCGTATTTATCTGTAATGTTTAGGTGACTTAAATGATGGGACTTCATTAATGTGATTAATGAAAGAAAAGAAACCTAAAAGATGTTGTAGAATCAAATTTTTCAAAAAGGGTAGCTACAGTTTTGCTATGCATAGAGATATATATGATATATCATGCACCTTATTCGATGAGGAAAGAGCCGAGATCCCTTCATCGGGAGTGACCTCTTTAGCAAAACTGGCAGATGCTACAACACCCGGTTTGCTTTTGATTGCTTTTGGAGTTTTGCTTTGCATAGTGATGTATATGATATATCATGCACCTTATTCCATAAGGAAAGAGCCGAGATCCCTTCACCGGGAGTGACTTATTTAGCAAAACTAATGAAAGCCTCAAAATCACTCCATTTCAAAATTCACTCGATTCTACGACGATATCAAGTTCATTACGCAATAGGTTTTCAGAAAAACCTGTCGTAGCCCTCCTTCTTTTCAGATAAGTCTTACTTAGTATTCGTGCTACGTTTGTTGGCCTGCGTCAAGGCGTAGTGTGCGGTAGCTAACTAGTATTTATCTACTTATGCATATGATGCAGATTGGATTAGGGTAGTCGTGCGACTTTGTTGGCCTGCGTCAAGGGTCGTACGGGTGGGTTTAATTCAATCAAGAAATGACGGGTTGAATTTGACTAGCGCACTATGGTTTGTTGGCCTGCGTCAAGGTCATGGGACGCTAGGGGCAAAATATTATCGGGAATTTCAAGTGTTGAAATTTGCAATGAGATTGCATACCTTCTATGAGATAGTTGGATCCCGATACCCACTGCGAGTAATTGTTACTCCCAGAAGAGTTTTACACAGGACAATTAGCCGATCAAGTAGGTGTCTAGAAAGGTGTCAACGGGGTTACGCCTCTGGGAAAACGAGGTTTACTTTAATTAGGTCCGTGCGAAAGCACGGGGAACCTCCCTCAAAGTACCGACACTGGCCTGGCTGAAAGATCGGCGAAGTTGTAGGGTGTAATTAATCCCGGCTAGTCTTTCCTTTTAGGGTTTGAAGGAAGATTTGATAAAAACAGTGGGAGCCATCCTGATTAGATAAAATAATAACCAATTTGATCTTGCAAGAGCATACGCTAAAGTGTTTTCTTCTCTCTCTCTCCACGTAGCGACCATATCATGCCTTAATCAAGATAATAATATGGATGTATTGACCGAACCCGCATGTTATACTGTGCTGGGAAACGTTGGTTCCGTTCTTTCTTATAAGAGTTATAAGACTGAACAGGATATAGGGGAATACCAGGATTCCCATGCCACCCGAATGAAGAAAGTACATGTTGATGCATTTTCTTCGGGTGTGTTCGTTACAGAGAATTGTTTCTCCATTTGCTCTACGTCCTAGGTATTAGATACCGGGTCTGGATCCCATATATGTAATCAGTTACATGGGCTTAGGAAAGGTAGAGAACTTGAAGAAGGTGATAAAGACATAAGGGTTGGAAATGGTGCAATTGTTGCAGCTAAAACCATCTGGGAATATCACCTTGTATTGCCAACTGGTAATACATTGATTCTGAACGAATGCTATTTCATGCCGAACCTGATATGCAACATTATATCGGTTTCTTTGTTGAGTAAAGAGGGATATAATTTTGTATTACAGGATAATGTTATGAACATTTTCCTTAACCAAAAGTTGGTTGGATCAGGCACGTTGTGCAATGGCATTTATGTTCTAAATCAATCAACAGTTCTTAGCATAACAAACACACACAAGAGGAAAAATTCAGAAATGAACGAATCCTTCTTGTGGCATTGTCGACTGGGTCACATCAATGCGACACGACTAGCTAAGTTGCATAAGGATGGATATTTAAATCCATTTGAATTTTCATCTTATGACACTTGCCAGTCATGTCTCAAAGGCAAGATGACCAAAACTCCGTTTACGGGACACGGAGAAAGAGTTACGGAACTCTTGGGACCAGTACATAGTAATGTATGCGGCCCTATGTCTACACATGCCATGAATGGTTCTGCGTACTTCATTACATTCACTGAAGATCTCTCTAGATTCGAATATGTGTTCCTGATGAAACACAAATCAGATGCTTTTGAGAAATTTAGAGAATATAAACAAGAAGTCGAGAACCAAACCGGGAAAAGTATTAAAATCCTTCGATCTGATCGAGGAGGTGAATACTTGAGCAATGAATTCCTGGACTTCCTAAAAGAGAATAGGATTCTCTCTCAGCTAACTCCTCCATATACACCACAGCACAACGGTGTATCAGAACGGAGGAACCGCACCCTATTAGATATGGTGCGCTCTATGATGAGCACAGCTGAGTTACCTATTTCCTTCTGGGGGTATGCACTGGAAACAGCTGCAGACCTATTGAATATGGTTCCCACCAAATCTGTGCCAACCACTCCATATGAGATATGGAAAGGAAAGAGAACATGTCTTAATTATGTTAAGATATGGGGTTGTCCGGCCTATGTAAAAACGCAAAATCCGGACAAACTCGCGGCAAGGTCCATTCTGTGTAAGTTTATTGGATATCCCAAACATTCGCGCGGGTATGTCTTCTACCAAACCGAGGAACAAAAAGTGTTTGTTTCTCGACATGCCACCTTTTTAGAAAAGGAATTTCTTGAAAAAGAGATTAGTGGCATGGAGGTAGAACTGGAAGAGGTTCCAGCAATACAGACTACAATAGAAGATTTGGTTGAACCAGAGGATTCGGTAGTTCCCAATGAACCCCAGCCACTCCGCAGATATAGTAGGGTTCCTCACCCACCTGAGAGATACTACGGTTTTCTCATGGATGGTGGGAGCGAGGATTGCATCATGGTCGATGATGACCCAACTAGCTTCGAGCAGGCCATCACGAGTGGGGACTCAATGAAATGGCTGGATGCAATGCGGTCCAAGATGGAATCCATGTACACCAACAAAGTGTGGACATTGGAAGTTGCTCCTGAAGGGGTAAAACCCATTGGGAGCAAGTGGATCTTCAAGAAAAAACTTGATGTAGATGGGAAAGTGGAGACTTTCAAAGCTAGACTTGTTGCAAAGGGTTTTCGTCAAAGACCAGGTGTGACCTTTTCTCCAGTGGCTATGCTTAAATCCATCCGGATCATGCTTGCCATTGCTGCATATCATGACTACGAAATCTGGCAAATGGATGTTAAGACCGCCTTTCTAAACGGTGATTTAGAAGAGTGCGTGTACATGACTCAGCCAGAGGGCTTTGTAGATAGTGGGAGCAGCGGAAAGGTGTGCAAGCTGCTTAAATCCATTTATGGATTAAAGCAAGTATCGCGGAGTTGGAACATCTGCTTTGACGTCGTTATCAAAGAGTTTGATTTCGTCAAAAATGTAGATGAACCTTGTGTCTACAAGAAGGTGGCAGAGAGTAAGGTTGTCTTCCTCGTATTGTACGTGGATGACATACTCTTGATAGGAAAAGACATTCCTATGCTGCAATCGGTCAAGCTCTTCTTATCACAAAGATTCTCAATGAAAGATCTTGGTGATGCCTCCTGCATATTGGGAATTATGATCTATAGAGATAGATCTAAAAGGATATTGGGATTATCCCAATCCAGGTACATTGACACCATACTAAAGAGGTTTAGTATGGAAGAGTCCAAACGTGGGTTTTTACCCACGATCTCAGGGCTCACTCTCTCCAAAGAGATGTCTCCCAACACTGATTTGGAAAGAGCTCGCATGCAAGGGATACCCTATGCTTCGGCAGTAGGCTCTATCATGTACGCGATGCTATGTACCACACCCGATGTAGCATACTCACTAAGTGTAGTGAGCAGGTATCAAGCTGATCCTGGAGAGAGTCACTGGAAAGCTGTGAAGAGCATTCTCAAGTACTTACGAAGGACTAAAGAGATGCTCTTGGTGTATGGTAACAGAGAACTCCAAGTGGAGTCCTTTACCGATTCGAGCTTCCAGAGTGATAAGGACGACTCTAAGTCGCAGTCGGGATTTGTCTTTACCCTTTACGGAGGGGCGGTTAGCTGGAAGAGTTCCAAGCAGGAAACCGTGGCAGACTCGACGATGGAGGCTGAATACATCGCTGCCAACGATGCTGCCAAAGAGGCTGTCTGGATCAAGAAGTTCATTACTGAACTTGGAGTGGTTCCATCCATTGAGCATTCAATACCTTTGTATTGCGATAACAATGGAGCGGTGGCTTTGGCCAAGGAACCCAGGTCCCATCAGCGATCTAGGCATATTCTGAGGCGGTATCACCTGATCCGGGAGATAGTTGATCGCCGGGAGATCGAGGTCAGGAGGGTTGACATGAAGAACAACACTGCGGATCCACTCACGAAGGTCATTCCCCAGATACAGTTTGAGAGACTCTTCGGGATGCTTGGTATGCGATACTACAGCAGCTGGCCCAAGTGCAAGTGGGAGATTGTTAGTTGTATGTATGCCCTAGAGGCCAGTATTGCACAGATGATGTATATTATATTGGATGCTTGGACATATATAGAGGGGAATTTCTTGCTCGATATGATAGTATATTATCTGGTTGCTCTTTATTTTAATATGTATACTTGTCTCTTTATATTGTCTTATTGTTACATGTTGGTAAAGCCCTTAGGATGTGTACTTGACTACCTGGACTATGATGCGGATCATACTAGTGGGGACAAGGTAGTCTATAAGTACATCCTTTAAGGTCCCTAGTCGTGGGTGTATCGAGACGGGGCATCGATATACCAGTGTAGACTAGCGTATACGCTTCTCGACCCATGAGATGGGCGATGGATGATCCCATATCCATTGGTGTTTGAAATCAGAGATGGTATACGGTTGCTCGGTGGAGACGGGGTACACTGGACGGACTCACCGAGAACTCCCAGATGGTATTATACCTCACATCAGATGGCAGTTCTCTGGTGACACTTGTGCAGGTTAGTCTGTAGACCCAAGATCGTCATAGAGTCTTGTGTGATTCCCACTGTGCTTTGATTTCCACCTTACCACGTCCATGAGGGCGTGCAAAACGGTGGTTTTTGGGTACAGTCCCGAGTCACATGGAGGCAATGAGCGATAGGAGGGGTTTCGTCTCTCCCGGTATTGGGGGTTGATGTTGCGCAGTGCTCGATTGGCTGTAACAGGGAAGTCCCTGACCAGGGCTGATTAGAGATTTACTGGTAAGTGTTACCAGTAGTTTCTCGACCCGTTATGAGCCTCACATCGGCATGACTTATCGGTTATTGGGGTCTGACGTTTACCACCCCTAGACTTGATATGCGACATATCAGACGAGGAGACCGGACTGTACGGGAAGTGTTACCGGCAGGCTTTTACAGGAGTTAGAGCGGACTTGCTTGCTGATCTTCTGATCGCTCAATACCCGGGTAGCCGTTACGTCCAGCTAGTACCGCTGACGGCTTGTGGGTGCTTGATGTGATCATCACCTACTGTCGGCGTATTGACGAGTCTTTAGAGTCCTACATAGAGGTTTTACTGGCTCAGGCAAAACAAAATAGGAGCACGTATGTGATATGTGCGGGACCGAGAATAATGCGTGTATGTGATACCGTATTCTATTCTCGCGACTTTTTGTATCGGTCGGTTATATATGATATAGCCGGGTTATCGAATCAAGTGTTGATTCGATAAGTCGATACAATGGATGTTAGTCGGTTATATGAGATATGACCGAATTATTAAGTCAAGTGTTGATTTAATAATTAAGTGTATAATTGTATATTAGATATACTAGTTTACATTTACTAACACTTGTTCACTTATGGATTTTTCTCACATGTGCACACTTTAATATATATATGTGATATATATTAAAATGTGTTTTCTTTTTTTGTATCATGGTTGTTGATACACTAGACATGGGTGTGTAAGACTTACACCATTCTATATTTAAATGGTGGTTAATAATTATTTAAGGTAATTACAAATTAGTGGACATTTTGTCATAAGCATGAAGCTTGTGGAAGCTTGTGGATACTTTGACAAAGTCCACTAAATTTGTTTTACCTTAGATTTTTATTAACCTAACCATTTAAACTTAGCCATGGTAATGTCTCTGCATGAGTTAGTATATGATACTCACTCACCATGGTTAGCTCACTCACTTGATCATTATCCTCATCTCTTTCTTTTCTTCTTCTTCTTCATTTTTGTTAAGAAAGAAAAGCTTGCTGGGGTTTGATCCAAAGTGAGAATTAAAGTGAGAAATAAAAATCAAAAGAGAACCCACTTCCTATTTCTCCATCCTCTACTAGACTAGCACTTTAGTTTAGGGTGTTTACTTCACTAATTCTCCAGTTAGTGAAGTAGAAGCTTGAGTTGGCATCCCCTCGACGCAGATCATCTTCGGCCTCAAAGACTTCAAGCAAGGATGCGTCTTTCGCCTCGTGAAGCCATGCTAGGGTCCGGGAGAACCACGATCGTGGCGAAGTGACTTCAACAAGGAGCAAATGAAGTGAAGGACCGATCTACAAAGGTTGTATTGCGTGTTCCCTTAGAAATAAAGTTGTTTACTTACTATTAGTTTTGCCTAAACTCTAGTATACGATCTTGCTTAGGGTTGTTCGGCACATAAAAAATTTAATTCTGGCATGGTCGATGCCTTGTAGAGCCTTATTAGTGTGCCTAGTAACCCTACATGTGTGTCTTGAGGGGTTTTGGATATATAGGGGCCTCGCAAAGTTTACGGGGGTCCCTCTATCCGGATAGAGGGCTGGGGGTCAAGGAGACTAGCAGCCCCCTTGCGGGGTGCGGGGCAGCATGAAGTGTGTATATATATAGAAAAAAGGTGAAATAGCGTCCAAAGGATGCTGGGCGCCAGCGAGAAAAAAAGGGGCTTAGTCCCTACAGGAAGTTGTACTCCCAACTGACTTTTGGAGTTAAACTCCAAAAAAAGGACAAAAGGGCTTGGCCCCTGCATTGGGAGTTATACTCCCGATTGAATTTTGGAGTTGAACTCCCGGGAGATTTTCGGGGATGATGAAAGGGGACCCCATTCTTCTCCCTTGAGCCCTAGGTCTTCTCTTGAGCCTTGAATCTTCCCAAAGTGGCCTTTTCGGAGATGGATCTCCTTCTTCCTCCTATCTATTGGCTGGATCTTGGAGAAAAGATGGTGAGATTTAAAAATCTCCCCTTTTGGAGATTTGATGGAAGATCCACGTTCCCTTTCAAGGGTTTTGTGGAGAAAAGCTATTTCTTTTTGGAAAAGGAAGAGTGAAACTCTTGATTTAATTAAAAAAAAAAGAGAAGGTTTAAAACCTTGAGGAAGGAGAAGGAGGCATAAAAACCCTAGCTTTTGACTTCAAGTCTATCTTTGAAGGTCTCAACCTTTCCATCTACACCAATTTTCTTCTTGAAGATCCACTTGCTCCCAATGGGTTTTACCCTGTCAGGAGCAACTTCCAAAGTCCATACTTTGTTGGTGTACATAGATTCCATCTTAGATCACATAGCATGCAGCCATTTCACAGAGTCCCCACTCGTGATGTCCTGCTTAAAACTAGTTGGGTCATCATCTTCCATGATGCAATCCTCACTCCCACCGTCTATGAGAAAACCATAGTATCTCTTAGGTGGATGAGGAACCCTAAATCTGCGGAGTGGTTGAGGTTCGTCAGGAACTATCGAATTCTCCGGTTCTACCAAATCGTCAGTTTTAGTTTGTGTAGCTGGAACTTCTTCCATTTCTACCTCATTACCACTACTTTCTTTCATAAAAAATTCCTTTACTAAGAAGGTGGCATGTCGAGAAACAAACACCTTTTATTCCTCGGTGTGGTAGAAGATATACCCTCGCGAATGTTTGGGATATTCTACAAACTTGCACAGAACTGATCTTGCCTCGAGCTTGTCCGGATTATGCGTTTTAACATAGACCGAACAACCTCATATCTTAACTCGTTTAAGAGATGGTCTCTTTCCATACCATATCTCATATGGAGTGGTAGGCACGGATTTGGTCAGAACCCTATTCAATAGATATGCAGTTATCTCAAGTGCATGATCCCAAAAGGAAATAGGTAACCCAACAATACTCATCATAGAGCGCGCCATATCTAATAGGGTGCGATTCCTCCTCTCCGATACTCCATTGTGTTATAGTGTATACGGAGGAGTAAGCTAAGAGAGAATCCCATTCTCTTTTAAATAGTCTCGGAATTCCGTGCTTAAGTATTCCCCTACTCGATCAAATCGAAGGATTTTAATACTTTTACCCGTCTGGTTCTCTACTTCGTTCTTATATTCCTCGAATTTCTTAAAAGCTTCAGATTTGTGTTTCAATGGGAACACATGTCCGAATCTTGAGAGATCATCGATTGTTAGTTATATGTATGCCCTAGAGGCCATTACTATACATAGGATGTATATTGCAGTGGATGCTTGGACATATATAGGGATGACTTTCTTGCTCGATATGATAGTATGCTATCTGGTTACTCTTTACCTTAACGTGTACACTGATTGTCTCTCTGTTACATGTTGGTAAATCCCTTAGGATGTGTACTTGACTACAAGAACTATGATGCGGATCATGCTAGTGGGGACGTGGTAGTCCATAAGTACATCCTTCAAAGTCCCTAGTCGTGGGTGTATCGAGACGGGGCATCGATATACCAGAGTAGACTAGCGTGTAGCTTCTCGACCCATACAGATGGGCGATGGATGATCCCATATCCATTGGTGTTTGACATCAGAGATGATATACGGGTGCTCAGTGGAGACTGGGTACACTAGACGGACTCGCCGAGTACTCCCAGATGGTATTATACCTTACGTCAGATGGCAGTTCTCAGGTGACACTGATACAGGTTAGTCTGTATACCCGAGATCGTCATAGAGTCTTGTGTGATTCCCACTGTGCTTTGATACCACTGTAGGGTAACTAGGCACACTCAAGAAGTTCCAAAAGGCATCAACCATGCCAAATTCAAATTTTCCGGTGCCGAGAAACCCTAAACTAGATCGTTAACTAGAGGTAAGGTGAAAGAACATGCAAACAAACGACTTTGCTACTAATTGAATGGAAATACAACCTTTGTAGATCCGGTCCTCCACTTCTAAATCTCCGTGTTGACGTCCCTCCGCTGCGATCATCGGATCCCGGACTCTAGCGATGGTTTCGTCGGAGAAATGATCGGGCTAGGTCGTTGACTTCGAGGCCGCCATAAAGGTGATTCTTGGCACGTTCTTTGCACAGTAATGTCCTATATTGATTCCTGTGTTTTCTGGGTAATTTTAACTTATACTGAAGTATTGAGTTTTCTGGGTTGTATTGGGAGTTCGACGATTCGATCGGAATCTTTAACTTTGTCTGTGTTTTCCGGGATAATTTAGAATATGTTAAAAAGTTCGACCGGATAAAAATACCCACTTTTTCCCCTGCCGGGAAATTTCCAAGTGTTGGATTTTTCCGTAGTTTGAAAATGTTCTAAGTAGTGCAAGTAACGCGATGGACCCTCTAGAAGACAACAAACCTTAACTCGATTATGTGACCATCTTGAACTGCCCTTTGAACCTTAGGGTTTGGGGCAGTACGGCGTGCCACATGTGAGGCGTTGGCTTGACCCTTCTACGGCTGGACCGTTGGTACTGTGGCATGAAGTGAATGTTTTTAAACTTATTTCAAGTGTTGAGCTGTTTCAGAAAAAAAAAACTTGGGTGTTTGATTGTTCGATCGGAAAGTTTAACATTTTCTATTTATCTGAAATGTGATACAATATTTGGAATCCACAAGTAGTTATGAGATAACTGATTTGGATGTTATAAACATAGCACTTTAGTCTCACTTGATCGGTTGCCACGGAATTTTGATGTGATCAAAAGTCCGTCGCAATCACGTAGCGTTCGCGGATACTCGCCGGGTAAACTTAATAGACAGCCATGCCCCATAGCCCCGACCAAGTGACTGTAGGAGAACCCCGTCGCCAAAAACATCCGTTCGGGTGCTCGCGGCAGCAGTGTTCCGCCTTAGTGCACTTCGTCGACGGCATCTGGGGGTGCGGCCGTCTACTAAAGTTTGCGATGAGCATTCGATCAGTTTACCGGGAATCTTGTTGAATTGCCCGACTTGATATTGAAAAGTGTTTTCGATAATGAGACTAAAATGCGGGGTTTATAATTGGTAGGCATGTGATGTCTAAGGAATTCAGATGGTTAGGCATGCGATGTCAAAAGAGTTTGCGGATTCCAACTGTTGTAGTTTTACACTTTCTTTTCTGCGACCGTAAGCGTAATATGTGATATCGCCGGTTTCGTTGCTATATGTCAACGACAATTGGGATACGCATGTTTACTTACGTTGATGACATGTGATGTTATGTGTTGCTGGATATGTTATATTGGATCGTCGTGTTTTGAATAGCCGGGGGTTTTATGTGAGATGAGAGTTTTTTATTTTCATTCATGTAAAAATAAATTGTATGTAATATTCTTTTATTGGGGCACTTCCAGGTTGCGGAAGACGTCACCATTGTATATTATTTACTTTTCCGCACTAGGATAGACCCAAGGAGGAGAGCACAAGTAACCGGGTTCTGGAGTCCAGTGGGAGACCAACTCGAGGAGTCGAGTCCGGGTCTCCTAACTCTAGAATTGGTAGGGTTGCTTGCCGCTCTCGTAGGGGTCTAGGGGTGTGGGTTTGGCTATTCATCGCGACCGTGGAATCCGTGTTTTATACAGGCTCGTATTGAAAACACGGACGTCCTAATATATCCAATATTTCATATGATTCTTCTGCTGCGATATCTGTGATGCGATCATTTGATGTTCTGTGATAAATACTGTATATAGTATATATGATATATTATATAGGCGTTACTTATGTTTTACACCCGCGCTAGCCCTGCCCCGCTCTGCCGTTAGTTACCTAACCTAACGGTGCACGAGGGGACATCGAGGCGAATGCGGATGGCACAAGTGTACGTCGTATTTATCTGTGATGTTTAAGTAACTTAAATGATGGGACTTCATTAATATGATTAATGAAAGAAAAGAAACCTAAGATGTTGTGGAATCGAATTTTCAAAAACAGGTAGCTACAGTTCTTGCTTTGCATCGCGGTGTTCCTTGTAGAACATCCTGCACCTTATTCGATAAGGAAAGGGCCGAGATCCCTTCACCGGGAGTGACCCCTTTAGAAATAACTGGCAGATGCTACAACCCTCGGTTTGTCTTTTGATTGCTTCTCTAGTTCTTGCTTTGCACAGTGATGTATATGATATATCCTGCACCTCATTTGACAAGGAAAGGGCCGACGATCCCTTCACCGGGAGTGACCCCTTTAGCAAAACTAGAAAAGCCTCAAAAACACTCCATTTTAAAATCATTTGATTCTACAACGATATCAAGTTCATTACGCAATAGGTTTTCTTAAAAACCTGTCGTAGCCCTCCGTCATTTCTAGTTAGTATTCGTGCTACGTTTGTTGACTATGTTAAGGCGTAGTGTGCGGTAGCTAATTAGTTCTTATCTGTATAAGCATATGATGCGATTGGATTAGGGTAGTCGTGTGACTTTGTTGACTATGTTAAGGGTCGTGCGGGTGGGTTTAATTCAATCGGGAAATGACGGGTTGAACTTGACTAGCACTTATGATTTGTTGACTATGTTAAGGTCATATAGCTGCTAAGGGCAAAATATTATCGGGAATTTCAAGTGTTGAAATTTGCAATGAGATTGCATACCTTCTATGAGATAGTTGGATCCCGATACCCGCTGCGAGTAAGAGTTACTCCTGGGAGAGTTTTACACATTACAATTAGCCGATCAAGTAGGTGTCTAGAAAGGTGTCAACGTGGTTACGCCTCTGGGAAAACGAGGTTTACTTTAATTAGGTCCGTGCGAAAGCACGGGGAACCTCCCTCAAAGTACCGACACTGGCCTGGCTGAAAGATTGGCGAACTTGTAGCGTGTAATTAATCCCGGCTAGTCTTTCCTTTTAGGGTTTGAAGAAAGATTTGATAAAAATAGTGGGAGCCATCCTGATTAGATAAAATAATAACCAATCTGATCTTGCAAGAGCGCACGCAGAGTGTTTTCTTCTCTCTCTCTCCAGGTAGCGACCATGTCACGTCTTAATCAAGATAATAAAACGGATATATTGACCGAACCCGCTTGTTATACTGAGCTGGGGAACGTTGGTCCCGCTCCAACTTATAAATATTATAAGACAGAGCAGGAATTCGGGGAACACCAGATTTCCCGTGCTGCCCAAACGAAGAAAGTGCATACCGATGCATCATCTTCGGGTGTGTTCATTACAGAGAACTGTTTCTCAGTATCCTTTACGTCCTGGGTATGTGATACCAGATCAGGATCCCGCATATGTGATTTGTTACATGGGCTACAGAAAGGTAGAGAACTGAGAACGGGTGATAAGTTTCATGAGATAGAAAACGGTGCAAGTGTTGCAGCCAAGTCTGTTGGTCACTGTCACCCTGTATTACCAATACATTGATTCTGAACAAATGCTATTAGATACCGAACCTGATATACAAAATCATATCAATCTCTTTATTTATTAAAGAAGGATACAATTTTGTATTGTTGGATAATGTTTTGAACATTTCCTATATCAAGAGTTGATCGGTTCAGGCACGTTATCTAAAAGCATTAACGTTCTAAATCAAACTACAGTTCTTAGTATATAGAACACACAAAAGAGGAAGAGTTCAGAAATGAACAAATCCTTCTTGAGGCATTGTAGACTAGGTCATATCAATGCGACCCGACTAGCTGAAGTTACATTAAGATGCATATTTAAATTAGTTTGAATTTACATCTTGTGAAACTTGCCAGTCATGTCACAGAGATAAGATGACCATAGCTCTGTTTATTGGAAACAGAGAAAGAGTTAGTGAACTCTTGGGATTGATACATGCTGATGTATGAAGGTCCCCTGTCTACACATGCCAAGAAAGGTTCTTTGTACTTCATTACGTTCTCTGATAATCTCTCAAGATTCAGACATATGTTCCTGTTGAAACACAAGTCCGAACCTTTTGAGATATTCATAGAATATAAGTTAGAAGTAGAGAACCAAAATACGGGTAAAAGTATTATGTCCTTTGATGTGATCAAGGAGGAGAATACTTGAGCACGGAATTCCTGGATTATTCTAAAGGAGAATGAGATTCTCTCTCAGCATTACTCCTCCGTATACACCATAGCACGATGGTATATCGGGGCGGAGCAATAGCACCCTATGTGATATGGTGTGCTCTATGATGAGTGCTACTGAGTTTCCTATTTCCTTTTAGGGAGTTATGCACTTATGAAGTTGCATAACTATTGAATAGGGTTCCGATCAAATCAGATGCCTACCATTTCATATGAGATATGGAAAGGGAAGAGCCCATCTCTTAAGTCAGTTAAGATTTGGGGTTGTCCGTCCTATGTCTAAAAGGCAAAATCCGGACAAACTCGAGGCAAAGTCAATACTGTAGAAGTTTGTTGGATATCCCAGGCATACGCAAGGGAATAACTTCTACCTAACCGAGGAACAAAAATGTTTTGTTTCTCAGCATGCCACCTTTGTGAAAGGGAATTTCTTGTGAAGAAATTATTGGTCATGAGGTAGAACTGGAAACGGTTCCAGCTATACAAACTGCAGCTGATGATTTGGTAGAACCAAAAGATTCAATAGCAACCAACGAACCTCAGCCTCTCTGTCGATCTAGTAGGGTTCTTCACCCACCTGAGAGATACTTCGGTTTCTCTATGACAGTGGGAGCAAGGATTGCATCATGAGATGATGACCCAACTAGTTTCGGGCTGGCCATCAGGAGTAGGACTCTGTAAGAATGGCTGGATGCTTATCGATCTGAGATGGAATCCTTATACACCAACAAAGTATGGACTTTGGTTGCTTTATCTGAAGGCTTAAATCCCCATCAGGAGCAAGTATATCTTGAGAAGATTACATGGTGTACATGGAAAAGTTGAGACTTTCAAAGCTAGACTTGTTAAAAGTTTGCATCATTGACCAGGTATGGATTATGATGAAACCTTTTCTAAGTACCTATGCTTAAGTCCATCCAGATCCTACTTGCCACGGCTACATACCATGACTACGATATCTGGCAGTTGGGTGTCATGACTGCTTTTCTAAATGATGTTTTAGAAGAGAGAGTCTGTAAGTACACAGTCAGAGGGTTTCGTAGACAGTGGGAGCAGCGGAAACGTGTGCAAGATGTTTTATGTGATAAAGCAGGCATCGCGGAGTTGGAACATCTGTTTTGATGTGGTAGTCAAAGAGTTTGACTTCATCAAAATGGTAGATGAACCTTGTATATACAAAAAGGTAGTAGGGAGTATACTAGTGATCCTCGTAGAGTACGTGGATGACATACTCTTAATAGGGAAGGAGTTTCCTATACTACACTCGGTCAATCTCCGCTTATCACAAGGATTCTCCATATAGGATCAAAGTGATACCTACTAAATCCTGGGTTTTGGATCTATGAGATAGATCTAATTGGATGTTAGGATACTCACTAGTTGTAGTGAGAAGGTATCAATTGATCCTGGGGAGAATCACAGGAAAGATTCCAGAGTGATAAGGATGACTGAATGTCAGTCACAGGCATTGTCTTTACCCTTAGTAAAGGGACGGTATGTTGGAAGAGTTCCAAGCTAGATACCGTGGCATACTAGACGATAAAGGCTGGATACATCGCTACCAAAGATGCTACCAAAGAGGCAGTCTGGGTGTATATTAGTTCATGAGATGAACTTCGTTCCTCCCATTGTGTGACAATGGAGTTGTGGCTTATGCCTAGGAACGCCCGTCCCATCAGTGATCCAGACATATTCTTAGGCAGTATCACCTGATCGTGGAGGTGGTTGATCTCCAGGGGATCGAGGTTAGGAGAGTAGACTCAGAGGACAACACGGCGAATCCACTCACAAAGGCCTTTTCCCAGAGAGAGACTTTTATGGGATGGTTGAGTATGAGACACTACAACCACTGCTATCAGATGGCCCTAGTGCAAGTGGGAGATTGTTAGTTATATGTATGTTGTAGAGGCCATTACTATATATAGGATGTATATTGTAGTGGATACTTGGACATATATAGGGATGACTTTCTTGCTCGATATGATAGTATGCTATCTGGTTACTCTTTACCTTAACGTGTACACTGATTGTCTCTCTGTTACATGTTGGTAAAGCCCTTAGGATGTGTACTTGACTACCAGGACTATGATGCGGATCATACTAGTGGGGACGTGGTAGTCCATAAGTACATCCTTCAAAGTCCCTAGTCGTGGGTGTATCGAGATGGGGCATCGATATACCAGAGTAGACTAGCGTGTAGCTTCTCGACCCATACAGATGGGCGATGGATGATCCCATATCCATTGGTGTTTGACATCAGAGATGATATACGGGTGCTCAGTGGAGACTGGGTACACTGGACGGACTCGCCGAGAACTCCCAGATGGTATTATACCTTACGTCAGATGGCAGTTCTCAGGTGACACTGATACAGGTTAGTCTGTATACCCGAGATCGTCATAGAGCCTTGTGTGATTCCCACTGTGCTTTGATTTCCACCTTACCACGTCCAAGAGGGCGTGCAAAACGGTGGTTTTTGGGTACAGTCCCGAATCACATGGAGGAAATGAGCGATAGGAAGGGTTTCGTCTCTCCCGGTATAGGGAGTTGATGTGCACTGTGCTCGATTGGCTATAACAGGAAGTCCTTGGCCAAGGTTGTTTTAGGGATTTACTGGTAAGTGTTACCAGTAGTTTCTCGACCCGTTATGAGCCTCATACCGACACGACTTATCGAGTTATTGGGGTCTTGTTGGATATATGTATGCCCTAAAGGCCATTATGTAATAGTGGATGTATCTATACATGTATATATATTCAGTTTGCATTCTTGCTCGACATGATAGTATGCTATCTAGTTCTTCTTTATCTGACATGTTGATTTGATCATGCTTTTATTCATTCATACATGCTGATGAAGCCCTGAGGATATCGGCTTGACTACTCTGATTATGATGGAGATCATACTAGTGGGACATCTGTAGTCTATAAGCATATCCTGGAACGTCCCTAGTCGTAGGTATATCGAGACGGGGCATTGCTATACCAGAGTAGACTAGCGTATATGATACTAGACCCATACGATGGGCGATGGATGTTCCCACATTCATCGATGTTTGACATCAAGATCATATACGGGTGCTCAGTGGTGACTGGGTACACTGGACGGACTCACCGAGAACTCCTATATGGAATTATATCTATCGTCGGATAGCAGTTCTCAGGTGACACTGGTACAGGTTAGTCTGTAGGCCCGAGATCGTCATGGAGTCTTGTGTGTTCTCCCACTGTACTTTGATTGCCACCCTACCATGGCTCTACTGAGTCGTGCAAACAGGTGGCCGTTTGGTACAGTCCCGAGACACACGAAGACGATGAGCGATAGGAGGGGTTTCGTCTCTCCCGATATTGGGAGTTGATGATGTGCTGTGCCCGACTGGTTATAACAGCAAGTCCCTGGCCAGGGCTGCTGAGATTTGCTGATAAGTGTTATCAGTAGTTTCTCGATCTGTTATAGACCATTCACCGACACGACTTATTGAGTTATTGGGGTCGACGTGACCATCCCTAGGCTCGATATGCAGCATATCTGACGAAGAGACCGGACTGTACGGTAGTGTTGCCGGATGGCTCGACGGGAGTTGTAGCAGGTTCGCTTGTTGTCTTCTGATCGCTCAATACCCGGGTGGCCGTTACGTTTAGCTGACCGCTTGCGGCTTGAGGGTACTTGATATGATCATTACCCTCTGCCGGCGTATTGACGAGTCTTAGAGTCCCACAAAGGAGTTACCCAGTCCAGGCGAAACGTTGTGGTGCGCATATGCGATATGCGCATGCACCCGATTGAAATGTGCGTATATGATACCGAACATTGATCGGGTGAACTGCTTTTGGTGGGGTCATATGAGATATGACCGGATTGATAAATCAAGTGTTGATTTATCATTTAACCATTATTTTTCTCACTTAAAACCTTTTCTTAGATGATAGATGTGTGCATGCATGTGGGCTTTTCTTTCTTTCTTTCATGCTAGTTTCATGCACATGTGGATGTGCATACATGCACACATACATACACTCATCGATCATGGTTGTTAGCATATGGAAATGGTGGCAATATAAGACTCACACCATGGATTATATAATGGATTATTATTTAATTTTGGATTTAAAAGAAAATGAAAAAGGGAAGGATAATCATTCTTGCTTCTACATTCTTCCTTTGACCTAACCATGCTCAACTACCACTAACCTAAGGTTATCCTTCTCTTTATCATTCCAAACTAAAGTTAAATAATGTCTCCATCACTTTAACCATGGTTCATAGCATGAAGGAATAAAATATATATTGATATATTTCTTTTTCTTCACTTGAGTTATCTTTTTACCTCTTGTCAAAAAATTGCCACCATCTTCTTCCTCTTGCTCTTTTGCTCTCTAGTTTTTTCTAGTGAGAAAATACCACTTAAAGATAGGTTTTTGAAGTGAGAAACCTAACCACAACATCATTCTACACAAGCTTAGCTGTTTTGTTTAGAGTGTTCTCTTCGGTTTGACGAAGTTGCGAGCTTGGACGGAGATCTCCGTGGTGGATCGTCGTGGACACAAAGGGACTTCAAGAGGACCTTCGTTCAACACCCTAGAGACCAAGGAGTCCAGCGAAAGGGAGCTACAAAGGTTGTAGTCTCGAAACCCTAGATTAGTTCGCTTTTTATTTCGTAACCCTAATTTTCTAGGATCGATCCCTTTGCATGTTAGTTTAGCACCATAAAAATTATAACTTTGGGTCATGTGATGCTTCAAAACTCTTCATAGGGTGCTATACTAACCTTTCATTGGTATCAGAGTCGACCTAGAACATTAGGCGACGTTTTTATGAAGTGAAAACCCCGATCGGACAAAAATACGGTATTTTTGGGTGCTCTCTGGAAATTTTCTAAAATTTGATAATTTGCAGAATTAAAAATATGTTAAAAATACAGCAGAAAAAAATAAGAGTTACGGTACAAAATTTTTTCAGTGAACAGTGATTCTCGCCGCGGAAACGCGGCCTAAGCTTGCTTAGGCCGCGGTTCGTATATATGTATTGATGAATATTTTTTGTACAGTAATTCATGAATCTGCTTGTATAAATTTTTGGATATTTTTAATCTGTATTTGGTCTTGAAAAATTCTGGAGATGGTTTTGAACTCGTCATTTCGATCGGGATTTTTATTTCGTAGCTTTTCCGGGTAAATTAGAAAGTATTGAAGTGTTTGAACGAGTATCATTTACTCCCTATTCACGGGGTTTAAATACTTTGGAGATACGTGCAAGTCTTTTTGCGGTGGTCCCTCTAGAAGACAACAAACCTTAACTCGATTATGTGACCGTCTCGAACTGCCCTTTGAACCTTAGGGTTTGGGGCAGTACGGCGTGCCACATGTGAGGCGTTGGCTTGACCCTTCTACGGCTGGACCGCTACTACTGTGTCACACTCCGGATTTTTGAACCCTGCTCAAGTGTTGAGCTTTAGTGAATCTTGGGTGCTTGATCGTTCGTTCGAAAACTTTAATACTGTCTGTTTGTCTGGAATGTGATACAATATGTGGAATTCATATAGTTTAGGCATGAAATACGAAATATGTGATATTTCGCATTTATGATGTCTAAAGAGAATCTGGATTCCAAATATTGTAGTTTTACACTTTCTTTTCTGTGACCGTAAGTGTAGTATGTACGATATCGCCGGTTTCGTTGCTATACATCAACGACAATCGGGGTACGCATACTTACTTACGTTGATGATATGTGATATTATGTGTTGCTGAGATATGATGTGCAGGATTGTCGCGATCGAATAGCCGGGGGGTTTTTGTGAGATGAGAGTTTTATATTTTCATTCATGTAAATTCAAATGTAATATTCTTTTATTTGGGGCACTTCCAGGTTGCGGTTGTGTCACCAGTGTTGTATATTATTTACTTTTCCGCATTAGGATGGACCCAAGGAGGGGAGCACAGGTGACCGGGTTCTGGGGTTCAGTGGGAGGCCATCTCGAGGAGTCGAGACCGGGTCTCCTAAACTCCAGGATTGGTAGGGTCACTTGCCGCTCTCGTAGGGGTCCAGGGTGTGGGCTTGGCTATTCATCGCGACTGTGGAATCCGTATTTTCTATTCTGGCTAAATACTAAATACGGACGTCATAGGATATCCCACGTTATATCTATGTTTCTGCTGCCTGTGTTCTGTGATATCTGAGACGAATGACATATTATTTATATGATATATAGTAGACGTTGCTTATGTTTTACACCCGCGCTAGTCCCGTCCCGGTATGCCGTTAGTTAAGTAACCTAACGGTGCATAACGGAACATTGCGGCGAATGCGGATGGCATAAGCGTACGTGTTATTTTCGTTTCTTTTCTGTGATAGGCTTAAGGACTTAAATGATGGGATTACATTAATGTGATTAATGTAAATAAAATAAACCTAAAAAGATGTTGTAGAATCGGATTTAAAAAACTACTCGGCTATTTATGAAAAAGCTACATTTCAAAACTGCGGAGCTTAAGCCACTCCTTTTGAAAAACTGTTTGATTCTACAACGATATCAAGTTCAAAGCGTTAAAGATTTTCTTAAAAATCATTCGCAACCCTCCGTCATTTTAGGAAGTAGAGTACTTAGTATTCGTGCTACGTTTGTTGACTTTAATTAAGGCGTAGTGTACGGTAGCTAAGTGATGTCTTCCTACACTGCATATGATGCAGATTAATTAGGACATTCATGCGACTTTGTTGACCATAGTTAAGGGTCATATGGGTGGATCTAATTAATCAAGAAATGACGGGTAGAACTTGACTGGTACTTATGATTTGTTGACCATAGTTAAGGTCATAAGTACTAGGGGTAAAAATTACATCGGGAATTTCAAGTGTTGAAATTTGCAGTGAGATTGCATACCTTCCATGTGATGGTTGGATCCCGATCCCACTGTGGGCAATAGTTGCTCCTATGAGAGTCTTACAGTTTACAATTAGCTAACTCATTAGGTGTCTAGAAAGGTGTTAACGGGGCTCCGCCTCTGAGAAAACGAGGTTTACTCTAATTAGGTCCGTGCGAAAGCACGGGGAACCTCCCTCAAAGTACCGACACTGGCCTGGCTGAACGGTTAGCGAAGTTGTAGACTGTAATTAATCTTGGCTAGTTTTTCTTTTTAAGGTTTGAAAGAAAAACTTGATAAAAAGCAGTGGGAAACATCGATTAGACAAGATAATAAACCAATCTAATCTGTGCAAGAGCTTTCGCTGAGTGAATTCTTTTCTCTCTCTTAATGGCAGATACCAATGACTGGACTTAAGCTTCTACTAGATAAGAACAAACTGAATGGGACCAACTATAAAGACTGGCTGAGGAATCTAAAGATCGCCTTGACTTATGATAAAGTATCATATGTCCTCACGGCTTCAGCCCCGCCCGTCCCAGGCCCAAAGTCCTCAGTTGCGGACATTGAAGTCCGCAAGACATGGGACGCTGACTGTGCCACGGCAAAATGCCTCGCGCTTGCATCGATGGACAACACACATCAAAAGCAGCACGAGGACATGGACATTCACGGGATATTGCTCCATACAAAGGAGTTGTATGGGGAGCAGTCCCGCGTATTACGATACGAAGCATCAAAGAAACTGTTTCAGATGCGGATGGCCCCTGGCACACCAGTAGCAGACCATGTTTTGAAGATGATAGCTCTTATAGAAGAGCTTGAGGGCCTCGGATGGACAATGGACAATGAACAATATATAGATATTATTCTGAAGTCCCTCCCCTCCACCTTTGCTCAGTTCATAGTGAACTTTAACATGCATGGCATGGAGAAGGAACTCCCTGAACTCCTTAATATGTTAAGGAGTGCAGAGAGCACTATGAAGTCAGCAAAGACTCCCGTTATGACTATTGGACAGTCTTCTTCTTCTCGCCCGAAAGCTAAGGCCAAGGGAAAGAAAAAGAAGAAACCCACTAATCCTAAGGGCGGAGTCAAAAAGGTGAAGGGAAAGGAAAAGTCCACAGCTGGAGACCCCGGGAAAGGCGAGTATTTTCATTGCCACAAGACAGGACATTGGAAGCGCAATTGCACGGAGTACCTAAGTCTCAAGAAGAAGCATGGTGATGCTTCTGCTTCAGGTGCGTTTGTGACTGAAAACTATTTTTCTATAAACTCTGCTTCCTGGGTATTGGATACCGGTTCAGGTTCTCACATTTGCAATTCTATGCAGGGGCTGAGAAATAGCAAGGTTTTGAGGACAGGTGACCATACTCTCCGCGTTGGAAATGGTTCCAATGTACATACAGTCGCAGTGGGAGAGTATCACTTGGGGTTGCCATCTGGATGTATTTTGATTTTGAATCCATGTTATTTTGTACCAAGTATGCTATGTAATATAATATCCGTTTCTTTGTTGGACAATGAAGGGTATAATTTTGTGTTGCAGAACAATGTTATGAACATTCACCTAAATCAAATGTTGGTTGGGTATGGTACACTTAATTACGGAATATATGTCTTAAATCAACACACAGTTTTCAGTATACAACACACTAATAAAAGAAAACTTTCAGAATTAAATGAAGCTTTTCTTTGGCATTGTAGACTTGGTCATATTAACGAAACAAGACTAAACAGATTACACAAAGATGGATATTTAAACTCTTTTGAATATAAATTTTATGCGACTTGCCGGTCTTGTATCAAGGGTAAAATGACCAAAACTCCGTTTACCGGACACGGAGAAAGAGCTACTCAGCTCCTAGGCCTCATACATAGTGATGTATGTAGGCCTATGTCTACACAGGCTAGAGGCGGTTTTTCATACTTCATTACATTCACTGACGATTTCTCAAGATTCGGTCATGTATTTTTATTAAAGCACAAGTCTGACGCTTTCGAGAAATTCATTGAATATAAACAGGAAGTAGAAAAACAAACCGGCTTGAGTATTAAGATGCTTCGATCAGATCGAGGTGGAGAGTATCTCAGTACAGAATTTGCAAACTTCCTAAAAGAGAATGGGATTCTCTCTCAGCTCACTCCTCCTTACACACCACAGCACAACGGTGTGTCAGAACGACGGAATAGGACCCTATTAGATATGGTCCGGTCCATGATGAGTGACGCTGAGTTACCAGTCTCGTTTTGGGGACATGCATTGGAGACTGCAGCGTTTCTGCTAAACAGGGTTCCAACCAAAGCCGTGTCTACCACGCCATATGAGATATGGAATGGGAAGAGACCATCTCTTAAAAGAATTAAGATTTGGGGTTGCCCGGCCTATGTTAAAAAGCAAAATCCGGACAAACTCGAGACACGTTCAGTCATGTGTAACTTTGTGGGATATCCAAAGAATTCTTATGGATATCTGTTCTACCACAAAGAGGAACAAAAGGTGTTTGTTTCTCAGTATGCCACATTCTTGGAAAAAGAGTTTTTCACAGATAAAGATGATGGCAAGGTAGTAGATCTAGAAGAGGTTCTGGAGACAAAAACTACAAATGACGATTTGGTTGAACCGGCTGTTGCAACAGAAACTGAAGAACCTCGGCCACTCCGTAGATCTGGTAGGACTTCTCGCCCACCGGAGGGGTACTACGGTTTCCTCATTGATGGTAACGGAGAAGATTGCATCATGGATGATGATGATCTTACCAGTTTTTAGCAAGCTATCACGAGTGGTGACTCTGTGAAGTGGCTGGATGCCATGAGATCCGAAATGGAGTCTATGTACACCAACAAAGTATGGACTTTGGACGTTGTACCCCCTGGGGTAAAACCTGTAGGGTGCAAATGGATCTTTAAAAGAAAGATTGGTGTGGATGGGCAGGTAGAGACCTATAAGGCAAGACTTGTGGCGAAAGGTTTTCGTCAAAGACCAGGTTTGGACTATGACGAAACTTTTTCGCCCGTAGCCATGCTTAAATCCATTCGGATCCTACTTGCTATTGCTGCTCACTACGACTATGAAATCTGGCAGATGGACGTTAAAACAGAATTTCTAAATGGAGATTTAGAAGAATGCGTTTATATGGATCAGCCAGAGGGCTTCATTGACAGTGGGAGCAGCGAGAAAGCATGTAGATTGCTTAAATCCATATATGGGTTAAAGCAGGCATCTCGGAGTTGGAACATCTGTTTCGATGATGTCATCAAAGAGTTTGATTTCATCAAAAATCCAGATGAACCTTGTGTTTATAAGAAGGCTGTAGGAAGAGCTGTCACATTCCTCGTATTGTACGTGGATGATATTCTTCTGATAGGAAATGATATTCCTATGCTACAGTCGGTCAAATCATTCTTATCACTAAGGCTCTCCATGAAGGACCTGGGTGATGCCACATACATCCTGGGCATAAGGATCTATAGGGATAGATCCAAAAAGTTATTGGGATTGTCCCAAACCAGGTACATCAACACCATCCTAAAGAGGTTTAGTATGGAAGACTCCAAGCGGGGTGCCTTACCCGCTTGCCATGGAGTCACTCTCTCCAAGGATTCTTGTCCAATGACCGATGAAGAGAGAGCTCGCATGAGCATTATACCTTATGCTTCGGCAGTAGGATCTATAATGTATGCGATGTTATGTACACGCCCAGATGTAGCTTATGCACTTAGTGTTGTAAGCAGGTATCAATCCAACCCAGGGGAGAACCACTGGACAGCTGTGAAGAACATTCTTAAGTACTTACGAAGGACTAAAGAATTGTTCTTGGTGTATGGTAATACAGATCTCCAAATGGAGGCCTTTACCGATTCGAGCTTCCAGAGCGATAAGGATGACAGCAAATCTATCTCAGGGTTTGTATTTACCCTCAATGGAGGGGCGGTAAGTTGGAAGAGTTCCAAACAAGATACCGTTGCAGACTCTACGATGGAAGCTGAGTACATTGCTGCAAATGATGCCGCCAAGGAAGCCGTCTGGATGAAGAAGTTCGTCTCGGAGCTAGGAGTAGTTCCAACCATTATTGATCCAATACCTTTGTATTGTGACAATAATGGGGCGATGGCGTTAGCCAAGGAGCCCAGATCCCATCAGCGGTCCAGACATATCCTGAGGCGCTTTCATTTGATCCGGGAGATTGTAGATCGCCGCGAGATCGAGATTAAGAGAGTAGACACAAAGAACAACGCCGCGGATCCACTCACCAAGGCCCTCCCTCAGCCACAGCATGAGCGACTTTTTGAGATGTTGGGTATGAGATACGCCAATAACCGACCTTAGTGCAAGTGGGAGATTGTTGGATATATGTATGCCCTAGAGGCCATTATGTGATAGTGGATGTATCTATACATGTATATATATTCAGTTTGCATTCTTGCTCGACATGATAGTATGCTATCTGGTTCTTCTTTATCTGACATGTTGATTTGATCATGCTTTTATTCATTCATACATGCTGATGAAGCCCTGAGGATATCGGCTTGACTACTCTGATTATGATGGAGATCATACTAGTGGGACATCTGTAGTCTATAAGCATATCCTGGAACGTCCCTAGTCGTAGGTATATCGAGACGGGGCATTGATATACCAGAGTAGACTAGCGTATATGATACTAGACCCATACGATGGGCGATGGATGTTCCCACATTCATCGATGTTTGACATCAAGATCATATACGGGTGCTCAGTGGTGACTGGGTACACTGGACGGACTCACCGAGAACTCCTATATGGAATTATATCTATCGTCGGATAGCAGTTCTCAGGTGACACTGGTACAGGTTAGTCTGTAGACCCGAGATCGTCATGGAGTCTTGTATGTTCTCCCACTGTACTTTGATTGCCACCCTACCACGGCTCTACTGAGTCGTGCAAACAGGTGGCCGTTGGGTACAGTCCCGAGACACACGAAGACGATGAGCGATAGGAGGGGTTTCGTCTCTCCCGGTATTGGGAGTTGATGCTGTGTTGTGCCCGACTGGTTATAACAGCAAGTCCCTGGCCAGGGCTGCTTAGATTTGCTGATAAGTGTTATCAGTAGTTTCTCGATCTGTTATAGACCATTCACCGACACGACTTATTGAGTTATTGGGGTCGACGTGACCATCCCTAGGCTCGATATGCAGCATATCTGACGAAGAGACCGGACTGTACGGTAGTGTTGCCGGATGGCTCGACAGGAGTTGTAGCAGGTTCGCTTGTTGTCTTCTGATCGCTCAATACCCGGGTGGCCGTTACGTTTAGCTGACCGCTTGCGGCTTGAGGGTACTTGATATGATCATTACCCTCTGCCGGCGTATTGACGAGTCTTAGAGTCCCACAAAGGAGTTACCCAGTCCAGGCGAAACGTTGTGGTGCGCATATGCGATATGCGCATGCACCCGATTGAAATGTGCGTATATGATACCGAACATTGATCGGGTGAACTGCTTTTGGTGGGGTCATATGAGATATGACCGGATTGATAAATTAAGTGTTGATTTATCATTTAACCATTAGTTTTCTCACTTAAAACCTTTTCTTAGATGATAGATGTGTGCATGCATGTGGGCTTTTCTTTCTTTCTTTCTTTCATGCTAGTTTCATGCACATGTGGATGTGCATACATGCACACATACATACACTCATCCATCATGGTTGTTATCATATGGAAATGGTGGCAATATAAGACTCACACCATGGATTATATATTGGATTATTATTTAATTTTGGATTTAAAAGAAAATGAAAAAGGGAAGGATAATCATTCTTGCTTCTACATTCTTCCTTTGACCTAACCATGCTCAACTACCACTAACCTAAGGTTATCCTTCTCTTTATCATTCCAAACTAAAGTTAAATAATGTCTCCATCACTTTAACAATGGTTCATAGCATGAAGGAATAAAATATATATTGATATATTTCTTTTTCTTCACTTGAGTTATCTTTTTACCTCTTGTCAAAAAATTGCCACCATCTTCTTCCTCTTGCTCTTTTGCTCTCTAGTTTTTTCCAGTGAGCAAATACCACTTAAAGATAGGTTTTTGAAGTGAGAAACCTAACCACAACATCATTCTACACAAGCTTAGCCGTTTTGTTTAGAGTGTTCTCTTCGGTTTGACGAAGTTGCGAGCTTGGACAGAGATCTCCGTGGTGGATCGTCGTGGACACAAGGGGACTTCAAGAGGACCTTCGTTCAACACCCTAGAGACCAAGGAGTCCAGCGAAAGGGAGCTACAAAGGTTGTAGTCTCGAAACCCTAGATTAGTTCGCTTTTTATTTCGTAACCCTAATTTTCTAGGATCGATCCCTTTGCATGTTAGTTTAGCACCATTAAAATTATAACTTTGGGTCATGTGATGCTTCAAAACTCTTCATAGGGTGCTATACTAACCTTTCAGGTCTGACGTTTACCACCCCTAGACAAGATATGCGACATATCAAACGAACAGACCGGACTGTACGGTAGTGTTACTGGTTGGATTCACAGGAGTGTGAGCGGGCTTGCTCGTTGATCTTCTGATCGCTCAATACCCGGGTGGCCGTTACGTTTAGCAGACCGCTTGCGGCTTGTGGGTGTTTGATATGATCATCACCTACTGCCGGCGTATTGACGAGTCTTTAGAGTCCTACACAGGGGTTTCCTGGCTCAAGCGAAAAAAATAGGAGCGCATATGAGATATGTGCGGGACCGAGAATAATACCAGTATGTGATACTATATTCTATTCTCGCGATTTGTGACATTGATCGGTTGTATGCGATATAGCCGGGTTATCGGATCAAGTGTTGATTCGATAAGTTGTTACTATTGATATTAGTCGGTTATATACTATATGACCGGATCGTTAAATCAAGTGTTGATTTAATGATTTAATGTATAATTATATATTTGATATATTACTTTACATTAACTAGTATTGGTTCACTTAAGATTGATTTTCTCACTTGAATGTGCACATTATTTATATGTGATATATGCAAGTGTACATGTTTGTATCATGCTTGATGATACAAACAAGTTGTGTGTATGAGACTTGAACCAACTCAAGGTTAAAATTAGGGTTTACTATTTTCCTAGCATATAACAAAAGAGTGTGACTTTGGTCAAAGTTATCAAGCTTCATGAAGCTTGATAAACATTGACAAAGTCAACTCTTTTGTCATTTGTTCAAGATATTAGTTAACCCAACCCTTAACCTAATGCTTTGGTTAATTCTCTACATGAGTTAAGCATGAGGGCTTAACTCAACCATGGTGCCATTATTTATTGGATAAGTTTCATTTGGATAATGATTGATATGATTCTTTTCTTCTTCTTCTCCTTCATCAAGCTCACAAAAGCTTGCTAGCTCCAATGGTGCCATGGGAAAAAGAGTGAGAAATCCAATTCTAAAGTGAACCCACTTCCTATTTCTTCATTCTCTACCACTTGCCATGTAGTATAGGGTGTTCTCTTCACAAAGTTTTTGACCAAGTGAAGGAATAGCTTGAGTTTGAGTCTCCTCGACGTAGATCATCTTCGGCCTCGAAGTCAACGACCTAGCCCGATCATTTCTCCGACGAAACCATCGCTAGAGCCGGGATCCGATGATCGCAGCGGAGGGACGTCAATACGGAGCTTTAGAAATGGAGGACCGGATCTACAAAGCTTGTATTTCCATTCACTTAGTAGCAAAGTCGTTTGCTTGCATGTTCTTTCGCCTTACCTCTAGTTAACGATCTAGTTTAGGGTTTCTCGGCACCGGAAAATTTGAATTTGGCATGGTTGATGCCTTGTGGAACTTCTTGAGTGTGCCTAGTAACCCTACATCGATGAATGTAATGAAGTACGAGGAACCATTCCTGGCATGTTTAAACATAGGGCCACATACATCACTATGTATCAGTCCCAAGAGTTCAGTAGCTCTTTCTCTGTGTCCCGTAAACGGAGTTTTTGTCATTTTGCATTTTGAGACATGACTCGCAAGTTTCATAATATGTAAATTCGAACGGATTCAAATATCCATCTTTATGCAACTTTGCTAGTCTTGTCGCATTGATATAACCAAGTCTACGATGCCACAAGAAGGCTTCGTTCTTTTCTGAACTTTTCCTCTTGTGTGTGTTCTGTATATTCAGAACTGTGTTTTGATTTAGAACGTACATACCGTTACACAACGTACCAAACCCAATCAACACTTGATTTAGGAAAATGTTCATAACATTTTTCTCTAGTGCAAAGTTATATCCTTCTTTATCTAATAAAGAAACTGATATTATATTGCACATCATTTTTGGTACGAAATAACAGTCATTCAGAATCATTGTATTAACATTTGGTAATACTAGGTGATATTCGCCAACTGCTTTGGATACAACAATTGCTCCATTCCCCACTTTGATAGACATGCCATCTTTTCCCAGTTCTCTACTTCTCCTTAACCCATGTAACAAATTACAATCGTGGGATCCTGATCTGGTATCCGATACCTAGGACGTAAAGCAAACTGAGAAACGGTTCTCGGTAACGAACACACCCGAAAAAGATGCATCATCATGCTCTTTCTTCATTCGGGTTGCGTGGGAATCCTGATATTCCCCTATTCCTTACTCAGACTTATGACAGTCATAAGGTAGAGCGGAACCAACGTTCCCCAGCTCAGTATAATAAGCGGGTTAGGTCAATACATCCATATTATTATCTTGATTAAGGCGTGTCATGGTCACTACCAGCAGAGAGAGAGAAGTAAACACTTTAGCATGCTCTCTTTGCAAGATTAGATTGGTTATTATCTTATCTAATCAGGATGTCTCCTACTGTTTTTATCAAATCTTTCTTCAAACCCTAAAAAGTAAGATTAGCCGGGATTAATTACACCCTACAAGTTCGCCAATCGTTCAGCCAGATATTGGTACTCCGAGGGAGTCTCCCCATGCCTTCATATGGAACTAATTAAATAACCTTGTTTTCGCAGGGGCATAACCCCGTTAACACCTTTCATAGACACCTACTAGATCAGTTAATTGTAAAGTGGAAAACTCTCCCAGGAGTAACGCTTACTCGCAATGTGTATCGGGATCCAACTATCATATAAAAGGTATGCAATCTCATTGCAAATTTCAACACTTGAAATTCCCAGTATTTGTTTTTTGTTAGTTATATGTATGCCCTAGAGGCCATTACTGTACATAGGATGTATATTGTAGTGGATGCTTGGACATATATAGGGAGGACTTTCTTGCTCGATATGATAGTATGCTATCTGGTTGCTCTTTGTCTTAACATGTTGACTTGTATACGTGATGCTGTCTTGCTCTCACATGTTGATAAAGCCCTTAGGATGTGTACTTGACTACCAGGACTGTGATGGAGATCATACTAGTGGGGACAAAGGTAGTCCACAAGTACACCCTATAATTGTTCCTAGTCGTGGGAGTATCGAGACAGGGCATCGATACTCCAGAGTAGACTAGCGTATGCGCTTCTTGACCCATATGATGGGCGATGGATATCCCACATCCATTGGTGTTTGACATCAGAGAAGGTATACGGGTGCTCAGTGGAGACTAGGTACACTGGATGGACTTGCCGAGAACTCCTAGATGGTATTATACCTATCGTCAGATAGCAGTTCTCTGGTGACACTATTATAGGTTAGTCTGTCGACCCGAGATTGTCATAGAGTCTTGTGTGATTCCCACTGTGCTTTGATTTCCACCATACCACGGTCAAGAAATCGTGCAAAAAGGTGGTTTTTGGGTATAGTCCCGAGTCACATGGAGGCAATGAGCGATAGGAGGGGATTCGTCTCACCCGGTATTGGGAGTTGATGTTGCGCTATGCTCGATTGGCCATAACATGAAATCCCTGGCCAGGGTTGCTGAGATCTACTGGTAAGTGTTATCAGTATTTTCTCGAACCGTTATGGACCTTACATCGGTATAACTTATCAGGCTATTAGGGTCTGACTTTATACCACCCCCAGGCTATGATATGCGACATATCTAACGAAGAGATCGGACTGTACGGTAGTGTTACTGATTGGATTTGCAAGAGTATGAGAAGGCTTGCTTGTTGATCTTCTTATCGCTCAATACTCAGGTGGTCGTTACGTTTAGCAGACCGCTTGCAGCTTGTGGGTGTTTGATATGATCATCACCTACTGCCGGCGTATTGACAAGTCTTTAGAGTCCTACACAGAGGTTTCCTGGTTCATGCGAAACGGAGTAGGAGCACATATGTGATATGTGCGGGACCGAGATTAATGCGCGTATATGATACCGCATTCTATTCTCGCGATATGTGATATCGGATGGTTATATGAGATATAGCTGGGTTATCGGGTCAAGTGTTAATTCGATAAGTTGATTCATATAATATTAGTCGGTTGTATGTGATATAGCCGGATTATTAAATCAAGTGTTGGATTGATAATTTAATGTATAATTATATATTTGATATATTGATTTACATTAACTAATATTAGCTCACTTAAACATTTTTTTCTCACTTTGTGCTTTAATATATATGTGATATATATTAATGTACATTTTAATGCGTCATGTTTGATGCCACATGCTTCATGGGTGTATGAGACTTACACCATGCTTGATATAATGAGGGGTTTTATTTATTTAAAGTTAATCAAAATTAATGGTAATTAGTCACATGATTCAAGCTTGTAGAAGCTTGTGGAACCATTGACCAAGTCCACTAATTTTGTTTTGCTTGTAGATATTTATTAACCTAACCATTATTGCTTAGCCATGGTTTATTCTCTACATGAGTTAGTGTACGACACTAACTCACCCATGGTTGCTATTCTCACCTCATGAGTTCTTTCTCTCATTCTTCTTCACTTGAGTTTCTTCTTCCTCATGAAAAGCTTTCTATCTTTTGAAAATGGTGAGAAAATATTGTGAGAAAAATAAATCTAAAGAGAACCCACTACCTACTTCATCATCCTCTACTACTAGCCATTTAGTTTAGGATGTTTGCTTCACTAATTCACATATTAGTGAAGAGGCAGCATGAGCTTGAGTCTCCTCGACGTAGATCATCTTCAACCTCGAAGACTTCGTGCAAACTTGTTCATTTCTCCAAGAGAACCCATACTAGAGTTCGGGAGATCACTACTCGCAGCGAAAGGACTACTACACGGATCTTTAGAAGTGAAGGACCGGTCTACAAAGGTTGTATTCCTCATTCACTTAGTTGCAAAGTTGTTTGCATATCGTTTCGTTTAAAACTCTAGTTAAGATTCTAGGGTTAGGGTTCTTTAGAACGACAAAAATTTGAAAACGGTATGGACGATACCTCCCGAAACCTCGCTGCCGCGCTAAGTAACCCTACAGTGGTATCAGAGCCAAGCTAGAGATTTAAACGATGTTTGTTAGATTACGAAACCGAAACAACTCCGAAACTTGAAACAATATGACCTAGTTTCTGTCATATTTTTAAAAGGCTCTAAATTTTTTTTAAACAATTGCAAAATGTTGTATGAGATATAACATGAACACAATGAAAATTTGAAGCTTTTTTGTGCAAATCTGGCCGGCTACATAGGGCATAAAACCGAGCCCACCGGGTCTTTTGGGGAGTTTGGGCTTCAAATTTTTAGGGTGTTCCAGTCTCTAGGTTTTGGAGTTTCAGGTGTTGTTTGTTTTTGCTAAATTTGCATGTGATGTTAACTTTCTGCAAAGGCATGTGATGTTAACTTTCTGCATGAACTTGATATCGTTGTAGAATCTAGTGATTTGAAAATGAGTGGTTTATGCTCTGCTTTTAAAATCGAGTAGTTTTCAAAACAAACCGAGTGGGTTGTATCATTTGCTAGTCTTTGCTAAAGGGGCCACTCTCAGTGAAGGGATCCAGGCTCTTTCCTCATCGAATGAGATGCTGGATATTCATCAAGGAATGCCACTATGCAAAGTAAGAACTAGAGGTACCTTTTTTAAAAGTTTGATTCTACAACATCTTTAGGTTTCTTATCTTTTCATTAATCTCATTAATGACGTCCCATCATTTATGTTTCCTAAACATCACAGAAGAAACGAAAATAGAACGTATGCTTATGCCATCCGCATTCGCCACGGGGCCCGTCATGCACCATTAGGTTACTTAACTAATGGCAGAGCGGGGGCTGGACTAGCGCGGGTGCAAAACATAAGCAACGTTTATATATATATATATATATATATATATATATATATATAGCATTCGTCTCACGCAGTTATATGATCACATCACAGAACTCAAGCAGCGGTTGCAAACATATGAAATATAGGATATACTAGGAGGTCCGTGTTTTAAATTTAGCCAGTAATGAAAACACGGATTCCACAGTCGTGATGAATAGTCAAACCCACATCCCTAGACCCCTACGAGAGCGGCAAGTGACCCTTCTAATTTTAGAGTTAGACGACCCGGTCTCGACTCTTCGAGATGGTCTCCTACTGGAATCTAGAACCCGGTTACTTGTGCTCCCCTCCTTAGGGTCTATATTAATGCGGAAAAGTATACATCAATGGTGATAACAACCTCAACCTGGAAGTGTCCCAATAAAAGAATATTACATACAACTTTTACATGAATGAAAATTAAAAAACTCTCATCTCACGCAAAAAACCCTACTATTCAATCACGACGATCCAATATAATATATCACAAGCAACATTATAATATCACATGTCATCAACGTAAGTAAATATGCGTATCCCGAATGTCGTTGACGTATATCAACGAGATCTGGGAGACCCCACATATTACACTTACGGTCGCAAAAAAGAAATGAAAACTACAATAATTAGAATCCGCATATTCCTTAAACATCATAAACCCGGAATATCACATATTCCGAATTTCATGCCTAACATAATAAACCTTGCATTTAAGTCTCGAATTGAAAACACTTTTCAATAACCAGTCGGGTAATTTAACAAGATTCACGATAAAGATGATCGAATGCTCGTCGGGAACTTTAGTAGATGGTCACACCCCCGGTGTCGTCGACAAAGTGCACTTAGGCAGAACACCGTGGCCGTGGGCACCCGAGTGGATGCTTTTGGCAACGGGGTTCTCCTATAGTCACTTGGTCGGGGCTTTGGAGGGCATGGCTATCTAGTAGTTTTACCCAGCGAGTGTTCGCGTATGATACACGATTGCGGCGGAGTTTTCATCCGAATCGAAACTCCATGGAAATCAATCAAACGAGACTAAAACGCTAAATTTACAAATAACAAACTAGTTTTCAAAAAACTAATTAATGTGGATTCCAAATATTGTATCACATATATAAACATAAACCCGAAACGATGTTAAAACTGTGACTTCGAAACACTCCGAATTGCCCCAACACAAAAATAACATGCAATCTGGGCAAAATCAAACAGTACCTGAAACCCTAAACCCAAGATCCCTGAGCACCATAAAAAACTCAAGTCCCAAAACCACTATTGGACCGGCCAGGCTGGTTTTTTAAGTGATCTCGCCGGCCAAAAATTATCATTTGGGGCTCATTTTTCTATGGTGTTCTAGATATATCACATGTAGTATTCTGCACTTGTTTAAAAAAAATTCAGAGGACCTTTTAAAATTTACAGAAAGTTGGATTTTGGATTACAGTTTTCGAAGTCGTTTCGGTTTCGCAATTTCTATACATCGTCTAATGTTCTAGCCTTGCTCTGATACCATGAAAGTATATCTTAGCATCACCACTAGGTTTACACAAGCATCAAGTATGCAATTTTAAAAATTTAGAGTGCTAAGCTATACTAACCTGGAATCTTAACTAGAGTATTAGGGTTTAAGCATGAAATGATAAAGCAAGTTCTATTCTAAGTGAATAAGATTGCAACCGTTGTAGACCAAGTCCTTCACTTCTAAAGCTTCGAGTAGTAGTCCCTACGACTCCTTTTTGGCTCCACTTGAAGAAAGGATCGAGCTTGTTTTGCGATCTTCGAGGCCGAAGATGATCCACCTTGAAGTTTCTCTAGGTCAAGCTACCTCTTCACTAATCAAGTATTAGTGAAGGAAACAACCTAATCTAAAGGGATAGTTTAGAGTGGGTTGATGAAGTAGGTGTTTTGGCTCACTTAGAAATATCTTTCTATCTATTTTTCCTACCTCAAGATGAAAGCCAGAGGAGGAAGATGAACATGGGGGAGAGAGTGAAAATGTGGAGAGAGAAGGAGCTTTCACAAATGAGCTAGGGTTGTAAGTGTATAGAATGGCTCAAAGACTTCACTTATTAAAGCATGCAATATTTTCCAATACTTTAACCCAACCATACTTCAATAGTGATGCCAAACTAATAAATAAAAGTATGAGCCATGCTTCACACCATGCCATAAAAATCTCCCCATTTCCACCTCTTTTATCTATTTTCTCAAAATAAAAAAACCACGTTCAATGTATCATTATCCATGATACAATATAATATATATATATATATGTGTGTGTGTGTGTGTGTGTGTGTCACATATATATATAAATATATATTAAGAGAAGAAAAACTTAAGTGAGCTTAATATTAGTTAATATTAGTTAATATATAAATATATCAAATTATTAAATTAACACTTGATTCAATAATCCGGTTATATCATAATAACAGACTAATATCATTTATATGTATATCATATTATCAAATCAACACTTGATTCAATAATCCAATTATATCACATATAACCTAACCGATATCAAATATCGCCAGATTAAAATACAGTATCACATACTCATATTTAATCAGGCTCCCGCACATATCCTCATATGTGCCCTACTTCGTTTTGCTTGAACTGGGAAACCTCTGTGTGGGACTCTAAAAACTCGTCAATATGGCAGCAGTAGGTAATGATCACATCAGTTACCCACAAGCCGTCAACGGTACTAGCTGGACGTAACGGCTACTCGGGTATTGAACGAATAGAAGATCTACAAGCAAACTTGTCCAAACTCCCGTGAAGCCTATAAGCAGCACTTACCGTACTGTCCAGTCCCTTCATCTGATATGTCGCATATCAAGTCTGGGGGTGGAAACGTCAGACCCCAATAATTTGATAAGTCATGCTGATGTGTGGCTCATAACAGTTCGAGAAACTACTGATAACACTTACCAGTAAATCTCATCAATCCTGGCCAGGGACTTACTGTTATAGACAACGAGCATGGCGCAACATCAACTCCCAATACCGGGAGAGACGAAACCCCTCTTCTCGCTCACTGCCTCCATGTGACTCGGGACTGTACCCAAAATCCACTTGTTTGCACGACTCCTTTGAGCCGTGGTAGGGAGGAAATCAAAGCACAGTGGGAACCACACAAGACACTATGACGATCTCGGATCTACAGACTAACATGTATCAGTGTCACCAGAGAACTGTTGTCTGACGATAGGTATAGTACCATCTAGGAGTTCTCGGCGAGTCCTGTTCGGTGTACCCATTCTATAATGAGCACCTGTGTACAATCTTTTATGTCAGACACCAATGGTTATGGGATCAACTATCGCCTCATACAGGGTCAAGAAACGTACACACTAGTCTACTCTAAAATATCGATGTCCTGTCTCGATATCCCCTCGAAAAGGAACTATTAAAGGATGTGCTTGTGGGCTATCCAGGCCCTACTAGTATGATCTGCATCATAGTCCTGGTAGTCAAGTCCACATCCTAAGGGCTTTATCAACATGTATCAGAGAGACGGTATAATAATACAAGTGTACATGTTAAGATAAAGAGCAACCAGATAGCATACTATCATGTCGAGCAAGAAAGACTTCTATATATATGTCCAAGCATCCACTATATCATACAATAATGGCCTCTAGGGCATACATATTCTTAACACCTTGGGTTTCACTCTTATGCCTATAAATACTCTAGTTTTGAGCCAAACCAAGGATGCTTTTCTTTTCTAGGATTCAGTATAGTTTAGTGTGTATCTTCTTCTTCATCATCATATATTCTCCATGAAATTGTAGTGAGAGTTTTTGAGTAAAAGATTAATGAAGATGAGGGTTTTTCTTAACTTGTATTTTTAAATTCTTGTATTATAATTTTAATTCCTTGTGTAGCTTTTATTTTTTGTTGTTAAAATAGTTGTTGGTTTTCTTTTATTGTTTTGTTTTTTTTTCTTCTAATCCGTATTTTTCAAGCCATGATACTCAATGGAGTCCTTTGCTTAGGTGAGAGCCCATGTAGTTAGCTTTCTATCATTTATTAAAACCATATTTTTCCATTCTTTCTTCTCTTCTTTCTTATTTTGTTTTTCTTTTAATGTGTGAATAATTTAGACACTTGTTAGAGCTAAGGAAGGTTAGTATGAGTGATGAAAAAATCTCTTATGCTTCTCTTCGCCAAACATCTTAAAATGAATCTGGACCAAACAAATACAACCTCCTCATTTAGGTGCACTATAAGTGACATATACCCACGACCTAAGTTGAGAATTCCTTTGGGCACACTACAACGTGACATGTAGTTGTGACATAATTGGAGACTTGGATGTGTATGTTTGGTCTAGGATTGGAAATAAGAGCATGTAGCGGACAGACAAAGGATACTAGGAATGGATTTAGCGTTGGAAATCTTGCTTAAACTCGCAAATCTCATTCCTATGTCCTCCCGATCTCTGCTACTTCCGATTATTCTAACATCATTTCAAGAATGGTAAAAGACAAGCACAAAACTAATCCTAACTATACTAACCAATTCTAACCCTAACAAGTTTACTTGAACATAAAATAGAAACACTTAGAATAGAATTGAACATACATATATATTCGTTAATTGACTCGTCTAAAACAAGAACGAAAAACAAATCATCTCCCAGTGGACGACCCGTACTCAACCGGCTAGCTACCAAGAGATACCGTCTTGATTGCGGTAAATAGAACTATAAAAAAACCTTATCAATCAGAAACCCTTCGAAAACCCACCAGCACCATGGCGCTAGCCATGGACGCGATCCATTTCAGCAATAGGTTTGAGCCCTTAGTCGGTATGGTGCGGTTAGCGGTCAGCCGTGACTTTCGAGCTCCACTCGAAACAAGGTCGAGATGTACCATACCGTTCCTAGAACCTCTAGACATGCATGCTGAGGCATGGTTGCGTTGCGCTGTCACTGTACACTGTAAACATGTTAAAGGACAAGCTCAAGCATCGTCCCACAGTTGTCCCATGGGAGAAATTCGCCCGTTATGCATTCTGCTAAGAGCTTAATGACTGTAAACCGGCTCATTGGCCGACCATGATTGGATGATTCCCCATATATAAGTCTAGAAACGTATCTGGCGTGGACCACGCGGTGGCCCGATATTTTGTGAAATATCTTATCCACTGGATCAAAACTTTCGAAGTTATGAAAAAAGGGTTTAGAGAATATATTTTATATTCTAACACGCTCCACAAGTGGAAGTCCCTTTTGTCGAAAGGTAGGTTTTTGTGCAACGGTATTTTTAATTTAAACAAATCCGCATTTAGTGCTCATCTAGTGGAATCGAATCTGGATTTGTTTGATGTCATGTGAAATGTCTCTTTCACTGCACCAAAACTCCAATGTTATGATAATGGCTGAGAGAATATATTTTATATTCTAACATGGTTTAATATGTAATTTTGTTGTGTTTGGCCGCCGTTTAGGCCGATTGTTGTATGATGTCAATAATAATGATATCGGTCATTCTTTATTGGTGTGGCCATTAGCTTTATCTATCGTAATTAAAACATTGTGGTCCATGGTTTAGTTCAAAACTCCTGATATGTATGCAATAGGTATTTTATGGGTGAAACTCACTAAGCTAACTCTCCTTCCACTAAAAGACAGAAAACATAAGTTGATAAGAAAACATTTGTTTACCTTAAATATACATTCTGGGCTTGTTTGCTCTAATTGATATGATTATCGAAAAACTAGAATTTTTGCACGGGTGATGCAACGTGTGTATTAAGAAAAAAATTGTGCCATGTCAACTTGTTTAAGTTATTTGTCATAAATATGTTAATTATTAAGATTGTTTTTGAAAAAATAATTAGGCCAATTTGACCAATCATTATTGCATTTCAATGGTGAAAGGGTAAAAATGTAAACTTATGAGGCATGAGTTGACATGGCTTGGGATTAGAGTTCCATTTCTCATTGCTTGCATTATCTAATTAAAAAAAGATTAAACTTTTTTGGATAAGTCCATGAGTTGTGCTAGTAAAAATATTTAGAGCCAGCTGGAGTTTTTCTCAACATTTGTTTATCCTGGGACTACTTTTCAATAGTACAAAACTAGGAGAAATTATTGATTGTGCCGGTCATATATGCCCGGCAGAAAAGAGAAAGAAGTAAGAATACAAATCCAACCAAGCAGCCTCAATGGTTTATGAAATTCTTATTTTTTTTTCTCTGTCCGAAGTATTATTACACGTGGCATATTTAATAATTTCTCACATGAACTGAGCCATTTCCCCAAAAAAAAAATATAAAAAAAAATTACAGATGAATCAAGAGACAAACTGCCTCCTTTTATTTTAATAGGATACTGATCTTTGAACCAACAAACATCTTGAATTTTAGTAGGATAAGATCTTTGAACAAATTAAGCGTGATACTGATCCGAGTCACAACAAGGATCATGCGTAATGAAGGGAAACACTGCCTCCTTTTCATCTTCTTCTTCTTGATTTTCCCTTTAGTTTTTATATACCCAACAGATGAATCAAGAGACAAATTACTCAAAATAATAATTAAAAAAAAAATCTTCTATATATTAATCAGTTCATTAGCAATTAATCAACCACTACAAAAAATATTCCACAGCCAAACATATCAAAAAGAAGACAAATCAATGAGAAACGATGGTCTCAAAGCAATTGAGCCCAACGAACTCCGGCGCAAACCAAGTCCTCTTGGGCCCCGCCGCCTCTCTCTTCTGCTGCTTCTGCTTCTGCTCCAGCTCGTTGCCGGAATCAGTCTTTTGAGGGCACTTGCAATCTAATTCTCCTTTCTTGCTCTTTTTCATGAAGGAGATGTTCATCCATGAGCCACCTGAGACATCGGCAGGCGTCGAGCTGAGGATCGACATCGCCAACAGCTTCTCCATTCCAATCAAAAGTTTTGTTGTTGATGGTTTCTTTTTTTTTTCTTTTTCTTTTCTAATTGGTTTGTTTGTTTGTTTTTGTTGAAGATGGAGGAGGGATATGAAGCGGGATTTATAAGGGAGAGAGAAAAGTAGGGAGAGAGAAAAGTCGGGATGAGACTAGGACTCGGTGGAGATTTCCTATTGAAGTCAATTTTGAAAGGAAAGAATTGAGATTAGGTTTTTTTTTTTAAAAGTTTGCTGAGAACGTGTATGGTCAAAAGGGGCCGCGTGCTTTCGTGGCAATGAGTTGCTTGGTCGGCAAGGAAGACCCAAATGAAACTAGCTAGAAGAGAGCACTGACCAGTGCTGAGGATTAGGAAGGTAGGGGCGAGGCTAGAGTAAGAGCGCAAGGTGATTGAGCTCCTTTTCCGGCCTCCGTCAGATATTGTCTTTCGTTGATCTCGCGGTGGACTTAGTTGATTATCCTCCGTTAGCGTGTCGGTCTCAATGGGTTTTTGGAAGAAGAGATGAAGTGAGGGAGTCGGTGCCAAGTACCTGCAAGAAAGTCCCGGGATGGTTTGGTACCACCAAGGACCCTCCGACGCTCAAATTAGTGATGAGATCCGAGCAGAGTAACGGCTTAAAAGAGTAAAAAAACGGCTTACTTGACCCCTCTGTGATGTGGGTTTATATAGCGGTGGAGCACGCGGCAGCGGGCGCGAGAATCTCGCCGACGATTACGCCCCCCGACGTCACGCCCGCGTAGAAAGCGGATCGTCCATTAGTTGGGATTGATGGTGTGGAACGTGGGACGTTGCTGGCGTAGAATCAGCGCATGGCGAGATTCGCGGAGCGGCGGATACGCCTGTGAGCGACGGCCTTAGTCGGAGGGCCGAGGAAGACGACCACGGACAGGAGATCGGGACGAGCGAGGAGACCGAGGAGTCCAGGCCTCGTGGCAGCTCGGCGCGAGCCGCGGGACCGAGGAGGCCAACCTGCAGGGGGCCCTGAGGAGGGCCAGCTTGTGCTTGCAGGTCGGGTACATGGTGGTTTGGTCGGCCCCTGTGGGCCCTTTCTTCTGAGTTCTAGGACACGTCACCTGCCACGTGTCATGATCTTGGGGATCTCCAATATCGAGCACTATCATTAGCCCCCCACTCTTGTCCCGACCAGCTAGTGGGTTGGATCAGGAGTGGACTGTCGGGCCTCCCGAGGTGAGATCCCTTCTAGGGTTTCGTCGGGACGAGTCCTCGGGTCGTCGGTTGTCTTTCCCGCCAGCGAATCAAGGCGAGATCTTTGCATTTAAAGAAGGTGTGCCGGTTCATGCACTCTGTAATTGAAGCGACGGTCCACGTGTCGAGCGTCGATTAGTTGATGCGATGTATGCAGGTCTGCGGCGTCTGATGGGACGCGGTCCAGCGCTGGATTGCCACGTGAAACGATTGGAGCCGCTGGGCGCGAAGAGCCGTTTCGGCGGGGGACGATGGGCGCCGTTAGATGAGGCCGTATGCAGCAATAAATATGGGTGGGGTCCACCCTAGGGCCTTTACTCCTTCATATTTTCCTCTCTCAATTCTCGGCTGCTCGGCGCTCGTCTCCCTTCTCTTGTTTTCAGCCTTTGAGGAATTTCTTTTCCAAGGTTAGATGTCTTCCCCTGTAGAATCAGTAGACGTTGTAGGAGTAGATGCTAGGGTTCCTTTAGCTGTGTCTGAGTCTTCTCGGAGAGCAGGGGTTGGATCCTCTCCCCGGGATCGTGAGGCGGGGGCCGCCTCCAGGGAAGAGGCGGCAGATGTGGCCCCCAGCACCCCATGCTGGATGAGGCATGAGGACGAGCTCGCCAACGCTCGGGCTCGCTTTCACATCCCCCCCGCGCTATACGTTTCGTCTGGCCAAGGAAGGAGAGAGGGCAGATCAGGTACGGGACAGGGAGATTTCCCTGTATCTGGAAGCTTTTTGGGGCGGAATGCGCCTACCCTTCTCTCCTGAGGTCATCGCCGCTCTGAATTTCTTCAGTTTGGCCCCCGGCCAGTTAGTGCCAAACTCGTGGAGGATTCTCCTTGGGTTCTTGATCCGCCTGAAATTGCAGGTGGTTCCTTCAGCCTTTCCCTTCTCGATTCCTCTCTCGTCTTCAAGAGTCACCCCGGCGGTCGAGCGGGCGACCCGAGATGGATTTATTTTACTTTTAGGAAGCGGCCGGGGGTCGCTGCCGGGACGGAGGTCGTGGCCTTGCCCTCCTCAATTCATGATTGGAAAAAGAAATTTTTCTTCGTTTCCCCTCCCGAGGGCGAGAACTGGCCTGTGCCCACCAAGTGGTCGAGGGAGAAGTGTCTGCCGGGGAACCAGTCCGATGATCTCGCCGCGGTGAGAGTGGCGTCGTGGGAGCCCATCCCTCGACCTGACGTGCTGTTGTCCGAGAGGGTTTTGAACTGGGCCAGGCTTAGCCCCGTCGAGTTCATCGGTAAGTTAGGCTTGCTTTCTGGGTTTACGTTTTACTCGTGTTGCTGATTTTTTGGGTGTTTGTTTCATGCAGGATCCATGGACTTCGTCTCCCTCCGAGATTCTATGCGCCAGCCGAGGCAGCCTACTAGGGCCGGCGGCGCCAGCTCTTCTCGGGCGCAGCCCGCCCTGGCTCCTACCACCCCGGTGGCTGCGTCCCGAGGACGCTCGGCGGCGGATCTCGCCTCGGGCCCCAGCAAAGCATCGGGTCGAAAGCGGGCCCTGATTCTGGAGGACACGGTCTCGGAAGAGGAGATCGGCTATCCCTCGGAGCCCCTCAAGAGGAGTTCCCGGAGACCCTCCCGGGGCCGGTCTTCGCCGACCGTAGTGGAGGAATGGGGCTCCAGTTCGCGGTACCGTCGGGGCTGTCGGTCGCGGACAGCCTCCTGCACGAAATAGAGACCTCGGCCGGGGGTCGAGTTCCTGGGGGGACCCTCAGGGCTCAGCTGGCGTCGATCGCCCAGGAGTCCGTGCAGGTAAGCCCCAGTTCATTGTGAGATTTGGTGCCTCCTTCATCTCTCTGATCTTTTTTGTGTCTTCCCAGGTTCTCCGACACGTAGCCCTCGCCCTTCGCATGGAGACCGAGGTGGTAGCCCTGGCGTTGGAGGCCGCGGGTCAGCTCGCCTCATTGCAAGAGAGCTCCAGGCGAGAGCAAGAGGCAATGTCGGCGAGGATCGCCGCCTTGGAGGGCAAGGTGGATGCCGGGAAAAGGGAGGTCGCCCGGCATCGCGAGGCCGCCGTGATCGCCGAGGGCAAGCTCGAGGACTCTCAGGTGCTCGCCGGCAACCTGAAGAAGATGGTGAAGACCCTTCGGAAGGAGCTGGGGGCGGCGGCCGAGGCGCTTAAGTCGGCTGAATCGAGGGCGGTGGCAAGCTATAAGGGGTCGAAGGATTTTTATGACGACTTGGCCGTGGCCACGACCCGCATTTGGCACGACGCCCTCGACGCCGTTAAGTCTCGGATGCCGGGGTTCGACGATGTGGATCTCCGGGCCGAGTTCCCCCTCGTGGGCACCGACGAGCAAGGGGAAGAAGTTCCCGGTGAGGAGGTGGCCGAGGACCCAGCGCACCCAGTGGTGGAGGTCGCGGACCTCGAAGTCGTGCTTGGCCCCGAGGTGTAGAGCCCCCGTCCTCCTATATTTATTTTGTTTTTCTTTTGAATTCTGTAAGGCTGGGGAGCCCAAAAAATACCCTTTGTAAAAAAAACTTTTTCCTTTGGTAGTAATAAAGTTTTTCTTCGACTCCATAGAATTGCGCTTTGCCATCTGTTTGTGAAGAATGCTCGTAGGATATTTTTTGCCTGTACCGTTGTGCTTTTATGTCAGGTTGGTTATCTGTCTAGCGATAGTCCGTCGAGTTGTCTACAATCACTTGCTGATGAGCGTTTTCGAGGAGGTATCTCTCTGGCCCCCGGAGTCGAGGGGAGATCGTTTAGACTTGGACAGACCTGACGCCCCTCAATGGGGCCTCGGGTCCTCCACAGGCCACAGAGCATCTCTGATTTCGAGCATTGGTCGCCATCCGGGGGTGACCGGGCAGGGTAGCTGCCCCGTCACCTCTTGCAAAGGCTTTCTAGTTCCTGACGTGTTGGTAGGGGAGCTACCCTCTAGGGATGGCCGAGCAGGGTAGCTTCTCGGTTGCCTCTTCCGAAGGCCTGGGTCTTTAGCGCTGGAGGGCTGTAAGAAGCCCACTAAGGATGACCAGTCAGTGAAGCTGCGTGGTTGCCTCTTGGCGAGGGCTTTGATCTCTGGCGTCGTGGGTAGGCAACTACCAGCCTGGGATGAACGAGCGGGGCAGCCGCTCTGGTGCCTCTAGTGAGGGGGTTCGATCCCTGGCGTCGCGGGTATGGAGCTACCGTCCGGAGTTTTTACCGAGCATGGTAGCTGCTCGGTTGCCTCTTGCGAGGGCTTTGATCCTTCAGGACAGGGACCGAGCAGGGTTACTGCCCAGTGCCTCTTGACGAAGACTTTGATCCCTGTCGGTTGTGGTAGGAAGCTACCAGCCGGGGATAGCCGAGTAAGGGCCCGACTGCCTCTGGAAGGACTTTGGTCCTTGGCGCAGGAAGTGCTATAAGGCTGTAAGAAGCCTACCAAGGACCCTTGGCCGGGTAGGGTCACTGCCCGGTGCCTCTTGGTGAAGGCTTTTGTCCTGAAAGATAGTCGAGCGAGGGAACCTCGGGCTCGGCTGCCTCCGGGAGGGCTTTTTGATCCCCCGGCGTTGCGGCAGGGAAGCTGCCCGCCGGGCATAGCCGAGCGAGGGATCCTCGGGCTTGACTGCCTCTGAGAGGGCTTTTTGATCCCCGGCATTGTGGAAGGGAAGATGCCCGTTGGGGATTGTAATACCCAGTTTTTCTTATACGTCTAAGTCCGTATCTTGTTATTTTAAAATTCCATTTTTGTTTATTTATGATTTTAAGTGTTTTATTTAAGAAATTATTTATTTATTTTAACCTTTTCTTTAAACCCCAAACCCTATTTCTCTTCTAATTATACCAATCTCCCTTGCTAATTAATTAGCACAGCCATTCCCTTTCTCATTTTATCTTTGATTTTCTGTTCATGGCCAGTTTCCATTTTCCATTTGATTTTTCCATTTAAATCTTCCCTCAGCCCAAACTCATTTTCAATAAATAAATTTTATTCAGCCTCGGCCCATCTCCCTACTCGGCCCCATTTCCTTTTAACATTTAATCTTCAATTCGTTTTTATTCTGGCCGAGCCCAGCCCTTTATTCTCAGCCCACTCCATTAAAATTCTCCATATAAAATCCCTTCTTTTCTGCCAGCCCAGCCCATCAAGCCCGCGTCCCCTCTCTTTTGTTTAATTTTTGATTTTCTTTTTAATTTTGCCGGCCCGGCCCGCTCCCGCGTCCCGCTCTCCCCTCACCCGCTCGCGCTTCAATCCCCAACCCGACCCGCCATGAACAGGGTCGTCTCCCCAACGGCTACTTCCTTTCTTTCCGCGCGCGATCCCCCTTTTCCGCCGCGTCCCACGCCCACGCCCACGCCCTCGCGCTGCCGTTACTCCACGACGCGCACCCCCTCTCTAACCCCGTCGCCTCCTTTCCCTCACGTCGCTCATCCCCTTACCTCCTTTTGCCTCAACCCCGTCACCTTTGCACTTGGTGCACCCACCATTACTGCTGTCGACGTCGGTGAGCCCCTCGCCTCATCGTCGGCGTCCATGAACTTCACCACCATCACCAACCACCTTCCCCTCTCGCGCGCACTGCAAACCCCCCAACCGCCGGCTCTCCTTCACCACCGTGAGCAACCCCTGTCGCCCTCGTCGTCGCCCTGAACCCTCATCATCGTCTTCGCCGTCACTCACCTCCTCCCTCCCTCAGTTCTCCCTCTCTCCCAGTCTCCTCTCTCTCTCAATCTCTCAATCTCTCTCATTCTCTGTTCCTCTGATCCCTTCTCTCTCCTCACTCGCAGCTCTCTCTCTCTATCTCATTCCTCTGTCTCTCTCTCTCTCTTCCTACATCTCCCTCTCTGTGCTGTTCTCTCTCTCTCTCTATTCATCTCCGATCTCTCTCTCACTCCCTGCTTCCCTCTCTCTATCTGTTCCCTCATTCTCTCTAACTCTCTCTAACCCCTTCTCTCTCTCTCTCTCACTGAACTCTCTCTCTCTCTTTCTCACTGAACTCTCTCTCTCTCTCTCTCTCTCTCTCTCTCTCTCTCTCTCTCTCTTTTCCCCCTTAACTCTACAGCCCCTCTCCGTCGCACCCGCAAACTACCAACAACACGAGCCCCAGCTTCACAGCAGAACCCCGACCACCAACCTGCGAGCCGCCGCTGCCGAGACACGAGTCCGAGCCAAATCAAGTTGCCGTGCCGCGCGTGTGTCGCGCGTTCGTGACGACACAGCCACCGTACATCCCCGGGACATCTCCAGGCAAGTTTTTACTTGCTTTCATGCTATTTTATATATGTTACAAATCAACATTTTATATATATCCCATGTTTACCTTGTGTTAAAATATTGCAACACAACTGTTCGATGCCTGTTCCCTTAGGAAAACATTATCAAATTTGACGGAACTCAATGGTGTAGGTTGGCCCGTAGGGCTGTGAACATAATGTGTGATTTTCATTGGATAATTTGATCGTTTAAGATTAAGACAACTGCCCCCAAGTTTAACCGTAAAACTGTAATTCTGTTGCACCTGAAAACCATTAAATTCATCATAAATCATATACATATTAGAATGGTGCGTTCGAGGGCTCAAATCGAAGCTAACTCGACGAACTTTAACTCTATGCTAGTTTCCAGATATTCCTGTACTTAAATCATGATGATAATCGGATCGGAGTGCGACTCTGGACTGCAGTCCAGAGCGACTCCAGTTATTGGTTGCTGTTCCGTAATGTGTACCACAAGACTTGCTTAACACTTAGGTTGCGGAACTCCGCTGTTTATAGTAGAGAAACCTGTTAGCTAGACAACACAACTGGTTTCATTCTGTTTCGTTACCGTTTGATATTTTATCGGTGATTTAATATATCGGGACACCTAACAGTCCCAGCAGAATCAGAATTGACATGTTGATATTAAACTGGTTATAACTCCTAATGTAAAGATGCGATTGAAGATCCGTTTGTTGCGTTGAAAACCTTACTGAAAACCCTAGAATTCATCCAACTGTAGCGTCGCTAAAATCTGATCCCAACTGGGATTAAAATGCGTTGCGAAATGGATTCCTGATTCTGAAATTGGATTTCCAGCCGCGAGCGCTTAAAATGGAATGGTTATAACTTTTGATTCTGGAACCCGATTGGCTTGAAACAAAATTAGATGGATAGATAACTGAACATATTGATTACTACCTTTTTATCATTTCGCTAAATTATATACATATGTTTCATGATAAATCGTGCAAGTGATAGACTGTTGTTTTTATGACACCTTAATTGTGCTTCTTATACTGTTCATGCATCACATCATACCCATATCATTGTAGTGATAACCTAGTGACATCGTGCATTTACCCAGTGTTAGATTTTAGTGTTGATTGTGGCAAGTACGTCAGTGTTCGTGTATTCGTGATTAAGTGAAAGTGATACGTACTTGTGCACAATCAGTGTCCCTTTTATTCTATTGCATTGTCGACGTCTGTGGGATGCGTGTACGTGTGACTATAAGTGGTATGGGACACTTATGGAAGCGCTTGCACGGATGTCACAGATAAGGCATCCGACACTGCCATTTATCTTAGGTATTAGTCGGGACGTGCTTGATGGAGGTCCTGCCTCCAGTTCTCGCGCAGACTTGTCACGGATCGATTAGTATTTAGGGTTATGGTTAGCGTTTGATGTAGACCTCGGGGTGTGGGGTAGTTCAAGTGTGAATTCAACAGAATCTCGGGAGTCCCATGCCGGCTTATATATTTAGGGAGTTATATGGAGATTTACAGGGTATGTGCTATATCACCGTGATACATTCGTTACATGTTGGGCCCGTGGTCCCTTGCCCTTGGGTTCTACCCTTGGGTGGAGGACACTCGCGAGTGGTTGACTCTCACACTTGGACTGACGATAGGCTTATTGACCTGTGCAGTGAGACTTAGAGACTGATAGGGTTACTGTCGTTTACATTCCTTATATACTGTGTTGACATACATGACATATCGTTATACTGCTTTACTGCTCCGCTGCATTTATCTCTGCTCATTTATATTCATGCTGTTATTGATTTACTGTTATTCATATCCTTCACCACTGTTAGAACTGTTACTTGATTATATACATTATATTGCTGTTGTGTCGCTCTGACGACCTGAGTATGCATGCTCAGTGTGAGAAGACGATTTAGCCTGGACCAGTGCATCACAGACTTCTTGACTTGCCTTCCCGAGTTACATTCATTTGTTCCACCTCAGGTCAGTCTTTACATTGTTTACTTCAGTTACTGCATTTCTCATTACCTGCGCATTATATGCTGTTTACCATGATAAACTAGAAGCCGAAGTGTGACTACGGCAGGACATTTCCTTGACCGTAGGAGCATGGCTGGCCTTGTCTACCCCTCGTATTCCGTATTTTGGGAAGCGGGGCGTGACATGGTTTAGTTGGTATCAAAGCCCAGGTTTTGCATCGTTTGGGATTGCAGTTTTCCGTGTATAGTCTGGCAATCTATGACATCCCTCGGTCTAGATTGTAAACTTGTCATTCTTGATCCATATTCACATCGTATGTTCAGCTATACATTCGCTATGGTTTCGGGTGAATTGACAAGGCTGCGTGGTTGCAATTGCACTACCGTACTCTATTCAAGTGACTTAATGTCATGCAGTTGATTTCCCCACTTGTAATAAATTCATCACCTCTGATATTCTTGAATCTTTGTCCTATCCATATTCCATTTTGATTCGTTCAGCTTATGGCTTATATCATTCTCAAAACTACTGTTTCAGGATCATATCTTCTAACGACTCTCTATCTTTATCCGTTCCCCAGAATCAGAATGTGGAGATCCTTAGTGTACTACAAGGTTTAAAGGAAGCTCAGGAGCGAACGAACGACCTATTAACTGAAGGGCTGAGAAGACAGGTGAGTCAAACCCCAGCGGGAGCCTCCTATCATAAAGGGATTCCTATTGGACGAGGAAGGGAGAAGAAGATGAAGCGTCAACAGAAGCATCAGAAGAACCCTTGCTGTGGATATTGTAAGAGGCCAGGACACCTTCAGAGGGATTGTCGCCGTGCTCAAGGAAAATGTCTGACATGCAGTTCCAACAAACACCTCATCAACGGCTGCCCAAAAAGGAAAGAACTGCAAGGAAGAAACTCGTCCACACTCCCCACTTCTGCCGAGTGGGAATTGCCGCGTAGTTCGGACTTCGACGATAAGGCAGATCAAACGCAGGATTCAACTCACGCGACGAGAATGCAATGTTATAGTAGCCGAAGAATGATTTTCATGTTATCTACTTTCAGTAATAATATTGTCGTTTTATGAATGTTTCCTTCTGTTTGAATCTTTGTATTCGTCAAACTTTTAGTTGGATGAAATAAAATTTGAATCATAATATATGCATCATTCCCATGCTTTCTCTATATCAAATTCTATTCATTATCACAGTGTTTTTAATTCTGAGCTTTCAATTCCTTTCACCGCATATCTTTCCATACTTTGTACACTTGGCCATTTTCCTTATTCATTCCATTGTTTAATCATGACCTTTCTTTTCGGACCATGGTCCATCCTAGAGCAGCGCCGCATCTAGACGAGGATGTACAGTCACGTGTTTCCCTAGACCGCATGCTGACGAGTTCCGACGATGAGGTCAATAGTCCACAGGGCAACTTCGGTAACAATGACTCAGAGGACGAAGGAGTAGACGCCCCAGAATTTGATGTGATAGCCGATTCTGACGAAGAAGAAGGAGACCCTGAAGAGAACCCTATAGAGGAAGACCAGATAGAGGAAGACCCCGAAGAAGAACCGATAGAAGAAAATCCAGTGGAAGAAAACCCAGAAGAGGAAAATCACATGGAATCGGATCTCGATGAAGAAGCTCTATCCGAGGAAGAAGGACCAGAAGATCAAGACCCCATGGTGGAAGGACTTCCAATAGAGGTACCTGCGAGACGCTATAGAAATGGACGCCCTATCTGAGTGCGCGAGCCTACCGCAACCTGCTGAATCTCCACAACCGCGACTGATGGGGATTTCTTTTGATGTTGTCTTTCTGGCCAAATGAAATGTGTATAGTTTAGGGCCACCTATCGTCCTTGAGAATGTCTTGTTTCAAACTTTCTTGGATGAAATAAATCTTCTAATATTCGTAGACCTTTTGATTGTGGGTTCGTTTAATACTTGTTTATTGCCCCTATCCATTTGTCTTTCTGCTGAGATCTCTGACGGTCCACCCCTACTTGTTGCAAAGTTTTCACCCTCATTTCAATTCGAAAGTACCGCACCCTGATCCTTGGATTGAGCCGCCATTCATCTTTCGTCTGTGCTTCGATTGAAATCCTTCTGGGAGGAGAAGTTCATAGTGAAACCCTTGAGTTAGCTAACCCTTCAAATTCTTGATTCATACGATGTACCGAAAGTTATCCTTCCCATACTGTTTCCCTTATAGCCCTTTGTGGCTCACCTTTACTTTTGTGTTGACCCGATTCCATTTTCCTTGATCTTCAGCCTAAAACCGCCGCATTCCAACCTTTGAATGACCCACATTTCCTTGAATCCCTTACCCTAGCCAGCCTATACATTTTGCGTTCTTCCTATTACCCTAACTATATTTAGGGACACTGTTATTCAAAATTTAGTTTTAGTATTTTAAATTTATCAAAGAATACGTGTTATTGACTACTCAGTTTGATGTATTTTGAGTACATTACTATTATTCTCATTTTCAGTGGCGCAGTCCTTATGCCGTGCCTATTTTGTTCCATGTTTCCTATTTTCACTCTACAAGTTTTCTAAATTATTCTTTTAAACCTAATTTTCGATACGTTTTCCTAAAATGTTTTAACCTACGGGTTAGTTTTCACTAACATTATCGTCGTTACTTTATTTTGAGTTTTGTGCCTACGATTACTATTATAAGTAGTTGAGCCTTATACTTATCTTTCTGTTCGCTATTTGGATATACTTAGATGTGCACGCATTTGGTTTCGACGTTTACCGAGCACACTTCGATTAATATTATTCGTTAATTGTTACCTATATTCTTGTATATTTTGTAGTTGCCCTTGTAGTATTCCTGTATTATGCTTTTAGACCTAACTTTTGTATGTGGATTTTTCTATATATGTATGTACCTTCGAAACCTTATCTACTTTTTTTTTAAATAAATCAACATGTATTAGTTTTCGATATGACGACTCTTCGCTTATTATCTATAGCTAGTTGTTTCTTTTAAATTTCGAGGACGAAATTTTTGGTAAGGGTGGTATGATGTAATACCCAGTTTTTCTTATACGTCTAAGTCCGTATCTTGTTATTTTAAAATTCCATTTTTGTTTATTTATGATTTTAAGTGTTTTATTTAAGAAATTATTTATTTATTTTAACCTTTTCTTTAAACCCCAAACCCTATTTCTCTTCTAATTATACCAATCTCCCTTGCTAATTAATTAGCACAGCCATTCCCTTTCTCATTTTATCTTTGATTTTCTGTTCATGGCCAGTTTCCATTTTCCATTTGATTTTTCCATTTAAATCTTCCCTCAGCCCAAACTCATTTTCAATAAATAAATTTTATTCAGCCTCGGCCCATCTCCCTACTCGGCCCCATTTCCTTTTAACATTTAATCTTCAATTCGTTTTTATTCTGGCCGAGCCCAGCCCTTTATTCTCAGCCCACTCCATTAAAATTCTCCATATAAAATCCCTTCTTTTCTGCCAGCCCAGCCCATCAAGCCCGCGTCCCCTCTCTTTTGTTTAATTTTTGATTTTCTTTTTAATTTTGCCGGCCCGGCCCGCTCCCGCGTCCCGCTCTCCCCTCACCCGCTCGCGCTTCAATCCCCAACCCGACCCGCCATGAACAGGGTCGTCTCCCCAACGGCTACTTCCTTTCTTTCCGCGCGCGATCCCCCTTTTCCGCCGCGTCCCACGCCCACGCCCACGCCCTCGCGCTGCCGTTACTCCACGACGCGCACCCCCTCTCTAACCCCGTCGCCTCCTTTCCCTCACGTCGCTCATCCCCTTACCTCCTTTTGCCTCAACCCCGTCACCTTTGCACTTGGTGCACCCACCATTACTGCTGTCGACGTCGGTGAGCCCCTCGCCTCATCGTCGGCGTCCATGAACTTCACCACCATCACCAACCACCTTCCCCTCTCGCGCGCACTGCAAACCCCCCAACCGCCGGCTCTCCTTCACCACCGTGAGCAACCCCTGTCGCCCTCGTCGTCGCCCTGAACCCTCATCATCGTCTTCGCCGTCACTCACCTCCTCCCTCCCTCAGTTCTCCCTCTCTCCCAGTCTCCTCTCTCTCTCAATCTCTCAATCTCTCTCATTCTCTGTTCCTCTGATCCCTTCTCTCTCCTCACTCGCAGCTCTCTCTCTCTATCTCATTCCTCTGTCTCTCTCTCTCTCTTCCTACATCTCCCTCTCTGTGCTGTTCTCTCTCTCTCTCTATTCATCTCCGATCTCTCTCTCACTCCCTGCTTCCCTCTCTCTATCTGTTCCCTCATTCTCTCTAACTCTCTCTAACCCCTTCTCTCTCTCTCTCTCACTGAACTCTCTCTCTCTCTTTCTCACTGAACTCTCTCTCTCTCTCTCTCTCTCTCTCTCTCTCTCTCTCTCTCTCTTTTCCCCCTTAACTCTACAGCCCCTCTCCGTCGCACCCGCAAACTACCAACAACACGAGCCCCAGCTTCACAGCAGAACCCCGACCACCAACCTGCGAGCCGCCGCTGCCGAGACACGAGTCCGAGCCAAATCAAGTTGCCGTGCCGCGCGTGTGTCGCGCGTTCGTGACGACACAGCCACCGTACATCCCCGGGACATCTCCAGGCAAGTTTTTACTTGCTTTCATGCTATTTTATATATGTTACAAATCAACATTTTATATATATCCCATGTTTACCTTGTGTTAAAATATTGCAACACAACTGTTCGATGCCTGTTCCCTTAGGAAAACATTATCAAATTTGACGGAACTCAATGGTGTAGGTTGGCCCGTAGGGCTGTGAACATAATGTGTGATTTTCATTGGATAATTTGATCGTTTAAGATTAAGACAACTGCCCCCAAGTTTAACCGTAAAACTGTAATTCTGTTGCACCTGAAAACCATTAAATTCATCATAAATCATATACATATTAGAATGGTGCGTTCGAGGGCTCAAATCGAAGCTAACTCGACGAACTTTAACTCTATGCTAGTTTCCAGATATTCCTGTACTTAAATCATGATGATAATCGGATCGGAGTGCGACTCTGGACTGCAGTCCAGAGCGACTCCAGTTATTGGTTGCTGTTCCGTAATGTGTACCACAAGACTTGCTTAACACTTAGGTTGCGGAACTCCGCTGTTTATAGTAGAGAAACCTGTTAGCTAGACAACACAACTGGTTTCATTCTGTTTCGTTACCGTTTGATATTTTATCGGTGATTTAATATATCGGGACACCTAACAGTCCCAGCAGAATCAGAATTGACATGTTGATATTAAACTGGTTATAACTCCTAATGTAAAGATGCGATTGAAGATCCGTTTGTTGCGTTGAAAACCTTACTGAAAACCCTAGAATTCATCCAACTGTAGCGTCGCTAAAATCTGATCCCAACTGGGATTAAAATGCGTTGCGAAATGGATTCCTGATTCTGAAATTGGATTTCCAGCCGCGAGCGCTTAAAATGGAATGGTTATAACTTTTGATTCTGGAACCCGATTGGCTTGAAACAAAATTAGATGGATAGATAACTGAACATATTGATTACTACCTTTTTATCATTTCGCTAAATTATATACATATGTTTCATGATAAATCGTGCAAGTGATAGACTGTTGTTTTTATGACACCTTAATTGTGCTTCTTATACTGTTCATGCATCACATCATACCCATATCATTGTAGTGATAACCTAGTGACATCGTGCATTTACCCAGTGTTAGATTTTAGTGTTGATTGTGGCAAGTACGTCAGTGTTCGTGTATTCGTGATTAAGTGAAAGTGATACGTACTTGTGCACAATCAGTGTCCCTTTTATTCTATTGCATTGTCGACGTCTGTGGGATGCGTGTACGTGTGACTATAAGTGGTATGGGACACTTATGGAAGCGCTTGCACGGATGTCACAGATAAGGCATCCGACACTGCCATTTATCTTAGGTATTAGTCGGGACGTGCTTGATGGAGGTCCTGCCTCCAGTTCTCGCGCAGACTTGTCACGGATCGATTAGTATTTAGGGTTATGGTTAGCGTTTGATGTAGACCTCGGGGTGTGGGGTAGTTCAAGTGTGAATTCAACAGAATCTCGGGAGTCCCATGCCGGCTTATATATTTAGGGAGTTATATGGAGATTTACAGGGTATGTGCTATATCACCGTGATACATTCGTTACATGTTGGGCCCGTGGTCCCTTGCCCTTGGGTTCTACCCTTGGGTGGAGGACACTCGCGAGTGGTTGACTCTCACACTTGGACTGACGATAGGCTTATTGACCTGTGCAGTGAGACTTAGAGACTGATAGGGTTACTGTCGTTTACATTCCTTATATACTGTGTTGACATACATGACATATCGTTATACTGCTTTACTGCTCCGCTGCATTTATCTCTGCTCATTTATATTCATGCTGTTATTGATTTACTGTTATTCATATCCTTCACCACTGTTAGAACTGTTACTTGATTATATACATTATATTGCTGTTGTGTCGCTCTGACGACCTGAGTATGCATGCTCAGTGTGAGAAGACGATTTAGCCTGGACCAGTGCATCACAGACTTCTTGACTTGCCTTCCCGAGTTACATTCATTTGTTCCACCTCAGGTCAGTCTTTACATTGTTTACTTCAGTTACTGCATTTCTCATTACCTGCGCATTATATGCTGTTTACCATGATAAACTAGAAGCCGAAGTGTGACTACGGCAGGACATTTCCTTGACCGTAGGAGCATGGCTGGCCTTGTCTACCCCTCGTATTCCGTATTTTGGGAAGCGGGGCGTGACAGGGATAGCCGAGCGAGGGAACCTCGGGCTCGACTGCCTCTGGGAGGGCTTTTTGATCCCCGACGTTGCGGCAGGGAAGCTGCCCGCTGGGGACGACCGAGCAGGGTAGCTGCTGGGTTGAATCTTGACGAGGTGTAGCCCGTCCGTCTAGCTGTAGGTGCGGGGAATGGGAACGGCCAGGGCGACGGTGCTCGTAGCCAGTGTATTGAATGCGGGGGGAGGCGAAGCGCTAAGGGCGCGTCTCTTCGACTCCACCGGAGAAGGCTCGATGGCTGCCGCGTGGCGGTGACTCCCTAGGTGAAAGCGGGCGACTGTTGGGCTGCACAATGGGCTATATAAGGCTGAAGGAGTACCGGTCCTTTATTCCTTCGTAAACCGGTCGTCGAGGATGCAGGACTTCCCGTTTACCATTCCCGACATAGTCCGCTTTGAAGATGTGTACCTTTACGACCCGTACTGCACCGAGGACATGGTGCGGCTGGTCTACGGGAGTATTGAGGACCATTTCGGCCGGCTGCTCCCCCGACGCTCCTCCCTGCTGCAGCTGCTGATGTACTCCGTCTGGAGGGCGTCGCCGGGGCTTTATAACCCCCTGTCTGAGCTGCTCTATGACGAGGCCGTGGGCAAGCTGCGGTTTTTGAGGTGCTTCGGTCTAATCTCCGCGAACCGGCTGGCCCGCTCAGAGGCGCTCGTCCATGAATGCTACGAGCTGAGGCTCGGTATCGACGCGCACGGGGGGAACCGGGGACAGCGGTTGGACCTTACGAGGCCTCGGTTGGCGGAGATCTTTACTGAGTATCACGAGCAGTGCTCGCTGCACCCCCTTCCCCCGCTGTTGTAATTTTCTTTTTATTTTTGCATGTGTGGCTGAGGAGCCCATAATACATTTTTGAATAAACAGAATTTTTCTTTCCTTTTTGCAATGCTCTACTCATCTTTATTAAATTAATGATAGATTCTAAGAAGAGTTGACATTGCTTTAAAAGAAAGGTACAGGCTAGTAGATGACTTTATTTGCTCGGGCCGAGCTCCCTGAAAGACTACTAGCCCCCGCGCCTGGCATAGGGTATGGGGATCCCTGAACCCCAGGCTGGCCGTCCGCCGACATGAGCATGATCTGACCGATGGTCAGGTCGGCGGGAGGGTGCTGCTGCTCCTGCTCGCGGTCTGCCTGCCGTTTATCCCTCAGGTAGGCGGCGAGGTTCCCAGACCGGATGAGCTCTTCGATGTAGTCCCTCAGTTGCTTGCAGTCCTCCATGGCGTGGCCCAGCACCCGGTGGAAAACGCAGTAGGGGCCTCGGGTTCGCTTTGCGGCCTGACGCAGGATCGGAAGGAACTTGAAGAACCCCTCGTTCTGGGCCTCCTCCAGCAACACCGCGAAGGAGACATTGAGCGGGGTATACTCCTGGAACTTTGGGTGGTAGGGCTACTGACGCTCCGGCCTCTCCTCCCGAGCCTTCTTTTTCTGGTCGGGTCGTTCTGCCCGGGGAAGGTTAGCGTTCACCTCCGATTCCAGCTGAACCTCGCGCTCAGTCCACGCCTTGACCTCGGCCATGGTCTTAGGTTGCGCCAGCGCGAAGGAGCGTAACCATTCCTTATGCCTCAGACCAGATCTGAGCACCGTTATGACGGTTTCGTCCCGGTGCTCGGGCACCTCGAGAAGGGCGTTGTAGAAACGGGTAATGTAGGACTTGAACGTTTCCTTGTCCCTACTCTTAACCGTGAAGAGATAGTCGACCGTGCGCTTCTGTCGACGGTTCCCCACGAAATGGCCGAGGAACTGAGTAGCTAGCACGTCGAAGGTCGAAATCGAGCGGGGCTCGAGCCCCCGGAACTAGTCCCGACCTGCGCGGATGAGGGTGGCCGAGAAGGCTCTGCACTGGGCGGCGTTGGAGTGATCCTGGAAGCTCATCCCCACGGTGAAAGCGTCCAAGTGGTCCTTCGGGTCGGTTTTCCCGTCGAACAGGGAGACCTTTAGGGGCTTGTTGTGTGAGGAGACGTGGACGGCGAGCAGTTCCTCGGTGAATGGCTTCGTGAGCGAGTCGGAGGCGTACTTAGCTCCGTCGCTTGAGAGGTGGGCTTCTCGGCGCATGCCCTCGATTTTCTTCTCGAGGGCGTCGAGCCGACGTTGGTACCCCGAGGAATCGGCGCCTTGGGATCCCTGGCCTCCGCTGCTGGTGAACTGCGTCTGGGAGCGGCCCCGGTTCCTCTCGATAAGGTGCCTCAGGTCCCGGGGCGAGGTAGCTCTTGAGTCGCCCAGGCGGACCCCTTCTGTGTGGCCCCGCCGATGGTGGTGGGGTAGACCTTGTCCGTGGATAGGCGAGGTGACTGACATCTCCTCAGGGGGATAAGGGTCGCGGGGAGGCTTGAGGCGAGGCGTTCTGGCGGCGGATATGGGCGTGGAGCCTTGGGGCGCCCAGCGGGCCTCAGGAAGCACCGGCTCGAGAGATTGGCGGCCAGGGGACGCAGCCTGTTGGTGGTCGGCCGTCCAGACATGGGCAGAGCCTTCTGGAGGCGGTGGAGCGGCGATCTGGAGGCGGTGGAGCGGCGATCTGGGGCCGGGGCGCAGCCGTTCAGACACGGACTAGGGCCTCCACGAGAGATTGCAGTCGATCTATCCGGCCCGCGAGGGCGTTGATGACGGTCATGGGAGGAGGTTCATCCCCGCCTTTGGTGAGGGGAAGGCGGCGGCTGGTACATGGATCTCCAGGATGGTCGTTTGACATGAGGGTGGAGATAGGAAGGCCAACTTTGTATTTTGTGGAGTTGTTGTTCCCACAGACGGCGCCAACTGATGGAGCTCCTTTTCAGGCCTCCGTCAGATGTTGTCTTCCGTTGATCTCGCGGTGGACTTAGTTGATTATCCTCCATTGGCGTGTGGGTCTCAATGGGATTTTGGAGGAAGAGGTGAAGTGAGGGAGTTGGTGCCGAGTACCTGCAAGGAAGTCCCGGGGTGGTTTGGTACCACCAAGGACCCTCCGATGCTCAAGTTAGTGATGAGATCCGAGCAGAGTAATGGCTTAAAAGAGTAAAAACGGCTTACTTGACCCCTCTGTGATGGGGGTTTATATAGCGGTGGAGCACGCAGCAGCGGGCGCGAGAATCTCGCCGGTGGTTACGCCCCCCGACGTCACGCCCACGTAGAAAGCGGATCACCCATTAGTGGGGATTGATGGCATGGAACGTGGGATGTTGCTGGCGTAGAATCAGCGCATGGCGAGATTCGCGGAGCGGCGGTTACGCCTGTGAGCGACGGCCTTGGTTGGAGGGCCGAGGAAGACGGCCACGGACAGGAGATCGGGACGAGCGAGGAGACCGAGGAGTCCAGGCCTCGTGGAAGCTCGGCGCGAGCCGCGGGACTGAGGAGGCCAATCTGCAGGGGGCCCTGAGGAGGGCCAGTTTGTGCTTGCAGGTCGGGTACAGGGTGGCTTGGTCGGCCTCTGTGGGCCCCTTCTTCGGAGTTCTAGAACACGTCACCTGCCACGTGTCATGATCTTGGGGATCGCCAATATCGAGCACTATCACAAGGCCTCGAGCCCTTTAGGGTCTGGGCTTTGCCTTAGATAAGCGAGTCAAGGAAGAGCTGATAGAAGACGTCTGTAGCCATGCGGGCTGAGTTAAATCTCGAGCTTAAATTTGCAGTTATCGCCAACTAGACGTCATTACTGATGTCTACACAGACGTCAGTAGCCATGCAGGCTTACGTCTGATGTTTTAACATACTTCTGTCTAGATTGCAGGTAGACGTCTATTCTTTGCAGGCTACCGACGTCTGTACAGACGTCGGTACTTGACCTGCATACTTAGCTGAGCAGACATACAGGTCAGCCCTGACCTGACCAATCTTTAACATCGCTGCAAATTAAGATTCACGAACCGACATGAATAACATGTGGTCAACTGCAACCCTATAGCCCCAGTCGCGATCCCGGCCCGTGGCAGGCCCCGCACCAAGAAAACCTCACGGGCCTGTCCTTGTTTCTCCCTTGTTGAGCCTACAGCGCAACGAACATGCAGCATAGCGCCGGCTTCCTCAATGTCCATATCAGAATCATAAATTTCCTAAAATTAAAAATAATCTTCTATTATTTACTTCATTAGCAATTTACAAAAACCTACACAAAATCCAAATACAAATTAATCAACCACCACAAGAAATATCCCAAACACATCAAAGAGAAACTCAGACATTGCTACAAATAAAAAATACGCAACCTCATTCATATATCCAGCAGATTGAGTCAAAATTAGAAATAATCTATTATATATCAATTAGTTCATCAGCAATTTACAAAACTTCACAAATCCAAATACAAATTACTCCACCACTGCAGAAAATATTCCACAGTGATCAATCAAACATATCAAAAATAGAGAAACGTTAACACAATCAATGAGAAACCATGGTCTCAAAGCAATTGAGCCCGTCGAACTCCGGCGCAAACCAAGTCCTCCTCGGCCCCGCTGCCTCTTTCTGCTGCTGCTGCTGCTTCTCTTTCTGCTCGTTGCCAGAATCAGTCTTTTGAGGACACTTGCAATCTAGTTCACCTTTCTTTGCCCTTTTCATGAAGGAGATGTTCATCCGTGAGCCGCCTAAGACATCGGCAGGCGCCGAGCTGAGGATCGACATCGCCAGGAGCTTCTCCATTCCAATCAAAAGTGGTGTTGTTGTTGTTTGCTGTTTTCCTTCTTTTTTTTTCCGTGTGTGTGTGTTTGTTTTGTTGAACATGGAGCTGGGATTTGAAGGGGGTTTTATAGGGAGGGGGAGGGGGTGGGGGGAAGTCGGGATAAAACTAAGACTCGGTAGAGAGAGAATTTGGTGGAGGTTTCCGAAGTCAATTAGGAGTCGGATTAGTTGTTGGAAGTTTGTTGATTCTCTTGAAACGTGTTTGATCAAATGTTTCACGCTAGTATACAAAACTTCCAGAACTTTTCTTCTTCTTTTTTTTTTTTGACATTTTCTTGTTAGTTATTTTTTATGGAGTTAATTACAGAAAAACCTAAAATGATAAAGACTTGTAACTTGCAAAGGCAAACACCTTTTTTTTTTTATCAATACGGCAGTAAATACCCTATAATATGAAATGGACAGTCTAATGAAGCCCAAACAAAGGAAAGAAAAGGAACAAAGTACATCAAACACCACCGACTACGCTAAGCCATCCTCTAGATGATTCCCTAAGCCATCCTCTTGATGATTCGGTCACATAATATACGTGCCATTTCTGTGATTCCTCTACAACGAATCATCTGCATCATGTGGCATCTGTGTCTGTCAAAATGTCCATTTTTCTATCGGGTTTCTTTTGTGCCGGATCGGACTTTAAGTCTTCGAGCATCTAGTCCTCGGGCAGACTCACTTTCGTCATGTCAGATTTCGGCCGCATAGTTAGCGATCGGGTTACCTTTCGCCGGATCAAAATCCAAGGCTTTGGATGACCAATCCTTGATTGGTCACTTTTCGTCGGGTCGGACTCCATGTACGTGGCACGCTAGTCCTCGGTAGGGACGACTTTCCGCCTCATCAGAATCTAAGATTCTTCAGATGCCTAGTCCTCAATCGGGTCACTTTTTGCCAGATCGTATTATGAGTCTTCGAACGCCTAGTATTCAACAATGCCACCTTTCACCGGGTCGAATCCCTTATGATCAGATGCAACATCCACTTCGCTCAAACAACTTCTCGTCGTCAAATAGTGAAGCACGCAACGGATTGAATCCCTTATGGCCAAATGAATCATCCACTTCGCTCAAACTACTTCTCTTCATCAAATAGTGAAGCACATAACAGATCGAATCCCTTATAGCCAGATAAAACATCCACTTCGCTTCTCATTGTCAAATCATCAAGCACACAATAGATCAATGCCTTCCACTAAAAAGAGCATGAAAGCAATGTGCTAATCTCAATCGACCGGTCCTGACTCCTCATGGTACTCATTAACAAATCGAGGGTATGACCCCTTCGTCGACGCTCGCACTTAAAAGGGGGTTTAGAGTGTGAGTTCCTAGTGTCCTCGCCACGGCAACCACGGCCGATGCGGAATCGGAAAAAAAATTATCGAGAGGGCAATAGAAACCAAACCCTAGTGATCTATCCAAACACCAAAATTAGCAGACTAGCATGCAATGGTTTATGGAATACAACCCTTGACGCATGTCCACCCAATCGTGGAAGACCCCTCCAAGCTTCTCGTAGGCCGTCGGGAACAAGCTTGAGATGACGACCTTCCTTGCCGAAGATGATCCACCCGAATGAACCGATCCAAGCTCTGGCTTCACATAGTGAAGCAACCGACGCTCTAAGCTCGCTACGAATGGAGAGTAGGGATGTAGGAATTTTTCTCTATGATTTTCTCTCTAATCTAATGCTCAAGAGAACAAGTGAAAAAGAAGGAGGAGGATGTGAAGAAGAGGTAGACAGGGAAAAATAAGCTAAGCGTTGTGTGTATTAATCAATCAATGTAGAAAAGAATATGGTTTTGTTTTTATAACCATCCAAGAATAGTAAACACAAATGATTTTACCATTATGAAAACAAAGTCATACCTCTCTACCATACTCCTTTAAACCTCATTCTCCACCACATTTTTGATTTTCTTTAAAAGGAAAAATTAACAAATGAGGTGTCCATTTTCTAGGGCAAATTCCATATAAAAACGGAATACAACGCGGTATACGTATCGAAATATTTACACACGTATTCGTATAAAAATACGATTAGAAAAGAGAGAGAAAATGAATAGTGAACAATAATATTAGAATATATATATATTAAAAATATATATATAAATTATTAAATCAAAACCTGATTTAGTAATCCGGCTTAATCCTAAGTCATTAGTATTATCAACCGTCCGATTAAAGTCCGTATAGCCTGTACACATATTTAATCGGACACATGTATGTACCAACATACTTGATCTATATCATATCGTCTGAACCGGAAAAACTCTCTATGTGGGACTTTAAAAACTCAACAATACGTTGGCAATGATTACTGGATAAATCTATAACCACAAGCACATCAGTGGCACTAGTTGTACGTAAAAGCTACCTAGATTTATGCCGAAAGGGAGGTCGACAATAAAGTCTGTCCGTACTCTACTGAGCCTGAATGTGACAATTTTCATACAGTCTGGTCTCTTCGTTTAAGAGTATCGCATACCGGGTCTAGAGAGTGAATAACGTCAGACCTCTAATAACCCGATAAGTCGTGTTGGAGTGAAGCCCATCACCAACCGAGAAACTACTGAACTCATATCAGTAAATCTCATCCACCGTGGTCATGGATTTAGGATGATAACCAACCGAACACGGCACACCATCGACTCCTAATACCAGAAGAGACGAATCCCCGACAAATGCTCACTGCCTCCATGTGGCTCGGGACTGTACGCAACTAAAACTTGTTTGCACGACTCCTTTGAGCCGTGGTAGGATAGTAATCAATGTATAGTTGGAACTCATACGAGACAAATGACGATCTCAGGTCAAAACACTAACATGTATTCATACCACTAGAGAACTTCTATCTGACGATAGATATAATATCATCTAAAAGTTCTCGGCGAGTCCGTCCAGTATACTCACCTCCAGTGAGCACCTGTATACTATCTTAGGTGAAACAATACCAATGGCTTGTGAGACCGGCCACCGCCCCTCGTCGGCGTCTCGAAACGTATACACTAGTCTACTCCGGAATATCGATGCCCGGTCTCAATACTCCCATGACTAGTAACATTTAAGGATGTGCTTATAGACTACCCAATTCTCGTGTATATAATATCTATCATAATGCCGGTAGTCAAGTAAGAATCCTGTGGGCCTTATCATTATGTATTAGAGACACGTAATAACAAGTAAAATATATCCACATCAATGATAAAAACAAACCAGATAGTATAGTATCATCTCGAGTAAGATTGTTCTACCTGTATAGATTCTTCTTCAATTATCATAATCGCGTTCCTGCAATTACAATAATTGCCTTGAGGGCACTATATCTAATAATCTCCCACTTGCACTTAAGGCTAATTATTGCGGTATCGTATACCCACATCACGTGTGCTACCGAATACCCAATTTCTCTACTAATCAGTTTTGCAAAGCTCGTTTAAGAAACTTCTGTATTCGAGAAATAGCCTTAGTGAGTGGATCCGCTATAATGTTCCACCTTCCTCTCTCTATATCTCAATATTGTGGAGATCAGCAATCTCCCGAACTGAGCGATACTCCGCCTCAAGAATTTGTCAGGATACATGTTGGGACCAAGTTCATAAATGAACAAGTTTATCCAACAAACTTCTTGGGCTGTATCCTCCGTTGAGTCATAACCAGCATCATGTACCATGTCTGCCTCAGTATCCCTATTGGAACCATATCCAGTATACTACTCCTCAGAAGAGGGTAAACTCAAAACTCTGACAGTATCTCTGTCATCCATGTCACCTTAGAAGTCTTAACCGATAACAGCCTCATCGAGAAGGCTGCGGTTATCATATACCAAGAATATTCTCTTATGTTCATAATTGCTTCCCTTTGTTTCTCCACGATTGGATTAATATGTGCTTACTACAACAAGTGTATAAGCAACATCTGGTTTTATACAAGACATTGCATGATTGACTCAATTGCCTAAGCAAATGATATGCCATTCGTGCCAGTCCCTCTCCTCATCAGTTTAAAAGACATTTCATTAGAGAGGGAGACTCTATCACCTACGGGTACACTACCACGGCGGGAGTCGTCTATTCTAAAACACTTTTAGAATGCAGTCTAAGTATCCGGATTAGGACACCTCATAAATCTAGATTTAAAACCATAAATCTAGTCACAAGAATCCCTGATATATTATCCATATCCAGTGTGGAGAAAACACCATGTGACAACCAAAATTTGACCGATTGTAATATAGAAACATCACTTCCTATCTAGAGTATGTCATCCAAATCTCAGGACAGTACTTTCTACACCCTTCTTAGGTTCATCTGTTGTTTTGATGAAGTCAATCACCTTGGCTTTCTCATCAAAACAGATGATCCGTCTCCGCTATGCATGCTTTAGTCTACGAATAGACATAAGCAAGTTGCACACCTTTCGATACCCCCACTAACTACGATAACCCACTGACAGAGTCATATACACGTGCACTTCCAAATTTCCATTTAGAAAGACGTTATAGTTATCCTCTTACCGGATATCATAGTCTAGAGCAGCAACAGTGCTAAATCATATCCGTTATGGACTTCAGCGTAGACACTGAAGTAAAAGTCTTATCACAATCTACAACGGGTATTTGATGAGAATCTTTACAACAAGTCTGGCCTTATTAGGTTAATACTTTTCCACCTACATAGATCTTAAAAGATATACTTTCTCCCAATGGGTTTTACCCCTTTCAGGAGCACCCAGCAAAGTCTAAAATTCAATATTTGCTGAAGTGCGTGGAATCCAACTTGGATATAAAGCATCTGGTCATATGGATACCACTTCCTATTACCTGCAGATAATTAGTAAGGCCATTATAACCATGATACTGACCTCCCTGTCACAGTCTACGAGAAAACCGAAGTACCTCTCGGATGACTGAAATTACCTACTAAAATCTGCGGAGTGGTTATGGTTTATCGAGTCCAATTGAACCTTCAAGTTCTACTAAATTTTCAATGACCGTTTATAGTTCTGGAATCACTTCCAGTTCTACTATACTCCAACTTGTTTCTTTTGTAAAAAGATTCATTTTATAAAAGGTGGCGAGTCAAGGACAATATAACTATTGATCTTGAAAATGGTAGAAACAAAACCCTAGCGAATGCTTGGGATAATCCACAAACTGCTATTACCGAAATATGCCTTGATTTTTTCCGGATTTTGTTTTTTAAACAGAAACCAGATAACTCCATATCTTAACAATATGCAACCAATCTATGTCCATATAGAATCATAGGTATAAATTTAGTTGGAACCAAATTCAAATTTCATGAAGCTGTTTCCAGTGCATATCACCCAAATGGAAAAGGACCAATATAGTATTACTCATCAAGGAGCGCACCCACAGATGAGTAATCTGTGAGAAAATCACATTCTCAATATTACTATGATGGAATACATAGTATAAGTATCTACATCTTCGATTAGCTCGAAGAATCCTGATATTTCCAACGTATGGTTCTCTACTTCATTCTTATACCTATAAACTTCTTAAAATTTTTGGACCTTACATTACAACGAATGCGTGTCTAAAACCAGAGAACTCATAGGTAAACCTGAATGAAATAAGAGTACCAACCCCTTGTCCCGAAAGACACTGAACAACATATATTTTCATGTATAAGTCCTAGAAATATACTAACTCAAATTCCATGTGTTGTAAGTTCAAAACTGTATTTTGGTTAAGAATATCTTACATCGTTATTAAATGCACCTTACCTTATCCTCAATGGATAAAGGTAAATGTTTGGAACACAATTTTCAAAATTTATATCTCATTTTATAAAATAAAGATACATATATATTATTTTAAAAATTGACGCATAACAACAGTTATTCAAAACCAAATATTTTCCATTAGGAAAACCCAAGTGATTTAATCCAATGTCACCAATTGTAACAAATTCCGATATTGAGGATCAAATAGCCCATTTCCCAATATTCTACTTTTACTCAGTATCTGTAACGCTGTATGTATTTGAGATCCAAATCCGGTAAATACATACCATGGAGTTAGAATTAATTAGGAAAACAATTCTCATTTGCATGTAAACGGAAAATCTGAAACATAAATGTTTCAAGGGGGTGGCCGGATAGTAATGCCTCTTCCATTATCCAGATTCATCACAGTAGTCGCAATTTTTTTTCCTTCACTTCAATCTCTTTATAGGTCTCTACATCTTACCTTCTGTACACCGCACTTAGGCTAATCACTTTTCTTCCTTCCCTACTTTTCAGCACCAGCCTAAGGTTTGGAAGAAAACTATCCAATAAGCGTAATAGGTGTACTCTCCTAATACAAGGAGCTATCGTAACCTGAGAAAAGGTAAAGAGAAAAGATAACCGAATAATTCTAATTCAAATTCTCCAGAACCATGTCCATTCTCGACTAAACTAATTTTTTCGAGTTCATATGTAACTATACGATGGCCTTTCCAAGTAATATGGATCATCGTAGTGATACGGGGTGTTCTGTAGAAAAGAAAAGGGAAAGTAAGAGTAGCAGGGATATATGCAACTTTTTCGTGAATCATGACAATCTAAACCCAAAATATGTAAGAAGGTTCAGTTAACTTGGTTAATGAGTTTTAGTTAAAGGTAAGTCATGGATCGCTATAACCAGAGAGAGAAAAGAAACACCCAGCATGCACTCTATCAAGATTAAATTGGTTATAACTTTATCTAATCAGGATGGCTCCCACTGTTTCCTCGAATTCTTCTTCAAATCCTAAAAGGAGAACTAGTCGGGATCATATACACCTTACAAGTTCGCTAACCATTCTGCCAGGCCAGTGTTGGTGTTGGGGTCAAAAATTACACCCCGGATGACCAAGTCAACTCTAAGCCAGGTGGGCCCAAGCCCAGGTCAAGTGGGCCTATGCCCAAGTCGAGCCCCGCGGCCGGCCTCCCTCATGCCAAAATGAAATCATGTAATAGATAATTTTGATGTAATTTTTTATGCATGATTGTAAGAAAAATGGGAATAAAGCCAAATTTTTGTAAAGCCTCATAGCTCATGTGCAAAAGAAATGAGCACATGAGGCATGAGATGGGCAAAATGCAATTTTGTAAAGCCCAAGGGGCTATATGTAAATTTGTAAGCCTATAAAAGACGACATGATGATGAAATAAAAAAGAACTTTTTATTCTCTCAAATTCTAGGGTTTGTGCCTCCTTCCTCAAGGTTCTAAACCTTCTTTCTTTTGAATTAAACAAAGAGTTCAATCCCTCTTTTTCTAAAAAGAAACCGTTTTTCACCATAAAACCATTAAAGGGGAACTCGGATCTTTCATCAAATCCCCAAAATGGGAGATTTTGAATTTCACCCCCCTTTTCCTTCAAGGTCCAGCCAACGAAGAGGAGGAAGAAGGAGACCCATCTCCAAAAATCTCATTCCGGGAGGATCCAAGGTTCAAAAGAAGATCCAAAGATCTCTAGGAGTTTAACTCCATTCAAGATCTGTTGGAGTTTAACTCCATAAATCAAACCCCTTTTTAGGAGTTTAACTCCAATTCTATACATAATCCCTTGGGAGTTTAACTCCTAACCCAGGGGTTAAACCCCTTTTCCGCTGGTGTTTCCAGCGGTCGCATGCCGCGCACGTGACCCGCGGGCGCCCAGCGGTCGCGTGCAGGGCACGTGACCCGCGGACGCTAAGAGCCTACGTGCGCCTCACGCGACCCGCGGCCGCTCAGCGCTCAGCGGTCGCGTGCAGCGCGCATGACCTGCTGGAGCCCACGTGCCAGGCATGTGACCCGTGGACGCCCAGCGCCCACATTCCATGCACGCGTCTTTAAGACGCTCCCCACCCATCATTTTCTATGCACTCCATACCAGAAACACGTCCCCCGTTAGGAAAAGTTTTCTAACGGGGCGCTGCCCCGCACCCCGCAAGGGGATAGCAAAGTCAAAACCTTGGTAGCGGGACCATCGTAAACTCTGTGAGGCCCCCGATATATCCAAAACCCTTTCAAAACACAACACACGCACACTGCATATTGAGTTCGCATGACTAGTTGACCCGTCAATCGGAGGTTCTCTCACTTCAAAGGCGATGGGTAATTAACGACAGCTTAGTCCGCGGCTGCCGGAGATTCGGATCCCCACAATCAATAAACCCTTGGCCTACCCTAGGCAGGGGAATCTGTAATGCGCCTGACAAGCGACGCGTATTCCCATCTCAATGGGGTTACGAAAAACACCCTACAGATCCTGGCACGCCTGGTGGGACCTATCTTTCCTCCCATATTTCGGGTTAAACGTTCATGCGAACTCAATCAACATACGTATCCATATCAATACTAAAATAATGCTCTTTCATGCAGGATTTCAAGCGAGCAAGCCTAAAAAATGTCTTTAAGGGCAGGCTCGGCTCTCAACACAGCTCCCATCTCCTACATGATGAAGATGGACGTCAAGACGGTCCTTCTGGCCAGTCTCGGGCGACAGTGGGAGGAGCCGCCGCTACCATTCGTCTCTATTCTATTCATGCCAGCTAACACCATCTCTATTCCTCAAGCCCCGGTGATGGATAAACCGGCCTCGAAAGGCAAGAGGCCAAATGTGGTGGTCTCGAAGGCGCCCCAACCCAAACGCAAATCGGTGTTTGAATGATTTTCCTTGGCCCCAGCTGTGGGCAAGGCCATCAACACCAATAGAGAAACAAGACATCTCGGCCAAGCTCCAGCGGTGTCCCTGACAACTGCTCAATTGGGTGTCTTCTCTAAGCTCCCCATTAATCGACTCACGACGGCTTCCTGGATGACGGATGCCCATCAAGCCCTCAAGATCGGGAAGTTAAGACAGAAAAGGCTCAGATATAGAGCCAACAAAAGGACTAGGACTCATGCTAGGCTGAACTTCATGAGGTTGCAAGAACAGGGTAACCCCGCTAAAGATAAAAAGAGGGCTGGATATGCGGTCCACACTGTCTACATGGTGGGCACGCGCAGCAAGAGCAAGGACGGGGTCACCCCATCTCAAATCCAATCTAGTATGAATGTGGCTGCCACTTCCCACGAGCAGCATCCTCTAGAAGGTAATGAAGACCCTTCCAGTGAGGCTGATAAGCAGAGAGAGCCCTCGGTTCATGAGGAGTCGGGCTCGGAAAGCGAAGATAGGCTAACTTTCCATCCTAAGACCACAGAGCAGCAACTTCTCCAGGAGCTCCGAAAGCAGCTCAGAAACAAAGACAAGGAGATGGCCAAGCTCTACTCAAAAATTGACGACTTGACAAACGCCGTCTTACAGTTCACGGCCCAACTTGCCTCTCAGCCGTCAAATCAAGCGCAGGGCTCTGCTCATGAACCGGAAAACGGTGTTCCGAGGCAGCTGACGCCTATTCCCCCAAATCCAAAGGTGGGTGGACCGCACGAAAGCCAGTCGCATCCTATCTCGGCAAATGTCTTAGCTACCGATGACAGCATCCCGCTAACTCAAGATCAAATCATGGATTTGGTTGCCAACAAAGTCAAAACCTTGGTAGCCGAAGCCGAAGCGCAAAAAGATATCAGTAGTAGTGGGAGACCATATCCCGCTCAGTATGATCTAGTAGAGTTTCCTAGCGGCCATGTCATCCCTAAATTCGGAAGATTCGATGTGACGGGAAATGCGAATCAACACATCGCCCACTTTAAAGCCTCATGCAGGAATATTGGGGGCAATGATGCGCTTCTCCTTTGCCAGTTCATTAATAGCTTGACCGATGTTGCTTTCGACTGGTACGCGAGCATACTGGATGGCTTCGTCACAACTTTCGTCCAAATGGAGTCTCTGTTTCGGCAGAGGTTCATGAGCGTCAGCGATAAGATCACCATTGCCGATCTCGTAAGGACCAAGCCAAAGAACAACGAAAGCAGCACAGATTTTATAACCCGATGGCGCAATCTCTCCGTCAAATGTGAACCGCCGATAGAGTAGGACCAATCTGTCAGTCTCCTCGTCGGAAATCTCAACAATTGGATGGCCCCGTTTCTATGCACCGCGGGTCTCAAAACATTCCAAGAGCTGACCAGGAAAGTTCAGATGTTGGAACGCTCAAAGTAGGAGTCTTCCTCTGACTCCCAAAATAACAATAGGTCCTGGAGAAACCGAAAGGACGAAAATTGTAAAGGCGGAAATTCTGACGATGCTGAATCTTTTAACACTTCGGCTAACCGAAATAAGCAAGGGATGAGCGGGCCGAATACCAACCAGCCTCGAAAGCCAGTGTTAGGAGAGGGAGAAGAATCTCCACTGAAAGAGAAGCTGGATAAAGTTTATTCCTTCAGAAGGGACAAAGTCCGTAAAATATTCAAGAATGCCCTAAGAAACGGTCTATAATTGCTGGAATCAAAAAGACCTCAGGAAGCGAATATGACCGACGACCCCAAATATTGCCCCTATCACAGAGTGATAAGTCATGCTATTGAGGACTGTTTTGTCTTCAAAGATTGGGTCGAAAAACAATATAAGGTAGAAGAGATAGAACTGTCTAAAAGCATGTTGGCAAACAGTCAAGCTGCGATCGCCAACTTCATGCAAAACAGATGACCACCACGTCGTTAAACTGGGAACGGTCGACCTCTAAGTCGTTAAACTGGGGATGTAAAAATGTGTAAATAAAACAAAAATAAAAAAATAAAAAATAAATAAAAAGCTGAAATGATGGGGCAACTCGCAATAAAAATCAGCGAGTAAAAATAAAGATGAAAATAAAGCCGAAATAATGGGGCAACCGCGAATAAATAGCCGAAATGATAGGGCAATCGCAACCTTCGCGATAAGAAAAACTGAAATGATAGAGCAATCGCGGTAAAAAAAATGGCGAATGATGAGTCGCTCCTGATACCATATTCCAGTGCAGCAATGCAGACGCCAACCAAAACTCAAATCCCCGAATATCCCAATGGTGAATGATGAGTCGCTCCTGGTACCATATTCCAGTGCAGCGATGCAGACGCCGTCCAAAACTCAAATCCCCAACGGCAAATGATGAGTCGCTCCTGGTACCATATTCCAGTGCAGCGATGCAAACGCCAACCAAAATCCAAATTCTCAAACGGCGAATGATGAGTCACTTCTGTTACCATATTCCAGTACAGCGATGCAGACGCCAACCAAAATCTAATTTCCCAAAATTCTTCCAGCCCTACGGTTGGTCCCTAAGTTGACCACCGTATACAATCCACGGGCTCAAATAATTCTCATCACACTCATGCCCCCACCGCAATCACCAATCCAGCGGCCGGTCTCCGCCCTTGGAATTATGCTCCATCTGGAAAGACCCACTCATGTGTCCTCACAATGCATGAGGAGAACAAAACTTGCGAGATCTTTACGACTCGTAAGAAAACACTTTCGTGGGATCCTTACGATTCATAAAGGAAAAACACACTTGGGAGTCCCCACGACTCCTAAGGAGAAAGTACACCTACGAGATCCTTTCGACTCGGAGGGAGAAAATGCTTTTATGGGACCCTTACGGCTCATAAAATTGAAAAGCCTTAGGTGATAGGGACCTAAATCTATCTCCTAAGCCATCGCTTCCCAATAGAAAATGGCAACTGATGAGTTGCTTCTGGTATTATTCCAGTGCAGCAATGCAGATGCCGACCCAAAAACCAATTCCTAAATCCTCCCGGGGCAAATGATGAGTTGCTCCTCGCATTATTCCAGTGCAGCAATGCTGATGCCGACCTAAAAACCAATTCCCAAATCCTCCCGGGGCAAATGATGAGTTGCTCCTGGCATTATTCCAGTGCAGCAATGCTGATGCCGACCAAAACCAAAATCCCTAAATCCTCTCATGGCAAATGATGATTCGCTTCTGGTACCATATTCCAGTGTAGCGATGCTTATGTCAACTCAAATCAAATCAAATCAACAATCTCTATGTTGGAATCATGTTTCGTCTCAGAGTGTACCCCGTGTCGAAATCATGTTTCGCCTCGGTGTATCTGCCTTCCCTGTCGGAATTATGCTTTGACTCGGAATCAACCAGCGACACTTCGTTCCGTCGACCATCCATGTCGTAAAAAGGGCAGTGCCAGCTTTCCACAAAGAGGGAACCAAATCACTCCGTGCCGGGGAAACGTCTACCACGGACACTCCGTCTCGGAGACGCGTCAAGTTTTGACCGTCCATGTCGTAAAAAGGGCAGTGCCAGCTTCCCACAGAGCGGGAAGCAAATCACTCCGTGCTGGGGAAACGTCTACCACGGACACTCCGCCTCGGAGATGCGTCAAGCGCCGACCGTCCATGTCGTAAAAAGGGCAGTTCCAGCTTCCCACAAAGCAAGAATCAAATCACTCCGTGCCGGGGAAACGTCTACCACGGACACTCCATCTCGGAGACGCGTCAAGCGTCGACCGTCCATGTCGTAAAAAGGGCAGTGCCAGCTTCCCACAAAGCGGGAACTAAATCACTCCGTGCCGGGAAAACGTCTACCACGGAACTCCGCCTCAGAGACGCGTCAAGCGCCGACCGTCCATGTCGTAAAAAGGGCAGTGCCAGCTTCCCACAAAGAGGGAACCAAATCACTCCGTGCCGGGGAAACATCTACCACGGACACTCCATCTCGGAGACGCGTCAAGCGTCGACCGTCCATGTCGTAAAAAGGGCGGTGCCGGCTTCCTATAAAGCGGGAACCAAATCAAGTCGCCTCCACAAAGAAGATCCATCAATTTCATGCACACGACCCACATATGCGGTATGCATTTATTGATGGGGGGGCACTTTGTTGGGGTCAAAAATTACATCCCGGTTGACCAAGTCAAAGTCAAAGTCAACTCCAAGCCAGGTAGGCCCAAGCCCAGGTCAAGTGGGCCCATACCCAAGTCCTGCCCCGGGTCGGCCTCCCCCATGCCAAAATGAAATCATGTAATAAATAATTTTGATGTAATTTTTTTTTTGCAAGTTTATAAGAAAAATGGGCATAAATCCAAATTTTTGTAAAGCCCCATGGCTCATGTGCAAAAGAAATGAGCACAAGAGGCTTGGGATGGGCAAAATACCATTTTGTAAAGCCCAAGGGGCTATATGTAAATTTGTAAGCCTATAAAAGGCGATATGATGATGAAATAAAAAAGAACTTTTTTATTCTCTCAAATTCTAGGGTTTGTGCCTCTTTCCTCAAGGTTCTAAATCTTTTTTCTTTTGAATTAAACCAAGAGTTCAATCCCTCTTTTTCTAAAAAGAAACTGTTTTTCACTATAAAACCATTAAAGGGGAACTCAGATTTTTCATCAAATCCCCAAAAAGGGAGATTTTGAATCTCACCCCCCCCTTTTCCTTCAAGGTCCAGCCAACGAAGAGGAGGAAGAAGGAGAACCATCACCAAAAATCTCATTCCGGGAGGATCTAAGGCTCAAAAGAAGATCCAAAGATCTCTAGGAGTTTAACTCCATTCAAGATCTGTTGGAGTTTAACTCCATAAATCAAACCCCTTTTTAGGAGTTTAACTCCAATTCTATACATAATCCCTTGGGAGTTTAACTCCTAACCCAGGGATTAAACCCCTTTTCCACTGGTGTTTCTAGTGGTCGCGTGCCGCGCACGTGACCTGTGGGCGCCCAGCGGTCGCGTGCAGGGCACGTGACCCGCAGGCGCCTAGCGGTCGCGTACAGGGCACGTGACTCGCAGGCGATAAGAGCCCACGTGCGCCTCACGCGACCCGCGGGCGCTCAGAGCCCAGCGGTCGCATGCAGCGCACGTGACCTGCGAGCGCCCAGCGGTCGCGTGTAGGGCACGCGACCTGTGGGCTCTAAGCGTCCACGTGCGCCTTACGCGACCCGCTGACGCCAAGCGCTCACGCGCCAGGCACGTGCCCTACACGCGATGTGACCTGCTGGCGTCCAGCGCCCACGTGACCCGCTGGCACCAAGCGCTCATGCGCCAGGCACGTGCCCTACACGTACGTGACCTGCTGGCGCCCACGCACCAGGCACGTGACCCGCGGGCTCCAAGCGCTCACGCACCAGGAACGTGACCCAGGGGCGCCCATCGCCCACGCGCTAGGCACGTGACCCACGGACGCCCGGCGCCCACGTGCCATGCACGCGTCTTTAAGACGCTCCTCACCCCTCGTTTTCCATGCACTCCACACCAGAAACACGTCCTCCGTTAGGAAATTTTTTCTAACGGGACGCTGCCCCGCATCACGCAAGGGGGCTGCTAGCCCCCTTGACCCCCAGCTCGCTATCCGGGTATCGGGACCCCCGTAAACTCTGCGGGGCCCCCGATATATCCAAAACCCTTCAAAATACAACACACGCATACTGCATATTGAGTTCGCATGACTAGTTGACCCGCCAATCGGAGGTTCTCTCGTTTCAAAGGCGAGGGGTAATTAACGGCAGCTTAGTCCGCGGCTGCCGGAGATTCGGATCCCCACAATCAATAAACCCCCGACCTACCCTATGTAGGGGGAATATGTAATGCGCCTGACAAGAGACGCGTATTCCCATCTCAATGGGGTGACGAAAAACACCCTACAGATTCTGGCCTTTGAGGGAGGTTCCCCGTGCTTTCGTACGGACCCAATTAAATAACCCCGTTTCCATAGAGGCGTAAGCTCATTAACACTTTCTAAATACTTAATAGGTTAGCTAATTGTGAAATGAAAATCTTCCGAGGAGTAATACATACTCATCAGTGGGAATTGGGACCCAACTATCATCATGTGATAAATTTGACGGAAGCCGACCAAAATTACTACACTTCAGAAGATATGCGCAAACTTTGCAAGTTTCACTTATATTTGAAACTCCCGATATGGTTTTTGCCCCAAGTGCTTATGACCTTGATTGTCCTGATTAACCCAAGATAAGTCACAAGTCAAGTTCAACCCGTCATTGTCCTGATTAATCTAGACTCATTCATACAAGCCCTTGACGAAGGTCAAAACATCATAAGTCGCAAGTCAAGTTCAACCCGTCATTGTCCTGATTAATCTAGACTCATTCATACAAGCCCTTGACGAAGGTCAAAACAGCTGTACGCTTGTCCTAAATTAATGTATCTATCTATGCAACAGACAAGTATCCCCTAGCTACTAAATACTATGTCTTGGCAAAGGTCAAAACACATATCATGAATACTAGTTGATACCCATATGAAATAATGGAAGGCTACGGCTGGTTTTGGCGAAAAATCTTTAACGTAATGAACTTAATATCGTTGAAAGAACTCGGGTGGCTTTGAAATGGAATGGTTTAGGCTCCGCATTTTAAAACTAGTAACATAAACTTTTGCTTAAGAGTGAACTCCCCATGAAGGGATCAGGGCTCTTTCCTCATAGAATGAGGTGCAGGATATTCCTAACCGAATACATCTATACAAAGCAAAAGAATATAACAGTTGTTTTGAAGAAAACCGAGTAGTTTTAAAAATTGGTTCCGACAACATCAGATAGGTTTATTTTTCTTGCATTAAAGATATAATGCAGTCCCATCATATTTAGTTTCTAATGACACCAGAAACAACCAAAATAGTATGTTTTTATATGCCATCCGCATTCACCATGGGGTTCCGGATCTTCACCGTAAGGTTACTTAACTTACGACAGGGTGGGGACATAGCTAGCGCGGATGCAAAATATATAGAAGTATCTACTAAATATAATATATATATATATATATATATATATATATATATATATATATATATATATATATCGCAGGCAGATAATAATCATCACAGGAATGCGAACAACAATATGGAATAGTTGATAAACTAGAAGCCCCGCGTTTCATTTGAGCTGCAAATGAGACGCGACGTTTCCCAGTCGTGTGGATAGCCCGTACAAAGTTGATCCTAGACCCCTACGAGTACGGCAAGCCACCTGCCAATTCTAGAAACTGGGTAACACACCCTCAATAACATGAGTTGATCACTCGCCGCTTTCTAGAATCCGGTAACTTGGGCACTCCACCGCGAGTCGATCCTATAACCCCTACAAGTGTGACGAGCAACCCACCAATTCTAGAACGAGGCAGCCCGATCTCAACTCCATGAGATGGCCACCTGCTGCACTCAAGAACCCGGCCACTCGAGCACTTCTCCTGGGTTAATCCTAGTACAGAAATGAAATATATACAACGGTGATATCGACCGCATCCTGGTCGACCCCAATAAAAGAATATACATAATATGGAAACGGTGGCCACAAGTTGGAGCTCATCCTGAACAAATGAATATAATAATGTAAATTAAAACTGTACAAGCAATCGCACGAGAGGCTATCCGACATGATAATCTGACTAAACCATAAACAAGATATATATCCACAGAAACAAGCAATAGAAGCAAGTGCCCAATCCCGTCTAATTGAGCATATAGAAATTAGACGACATTCAAGAATACATATCTGCATGCAAACAAAGTCACGACATTAGAATTTAACACACAAATAGAACACATCCCAAATATACTAAGGGTCAAAACACCAAGTGCACTAAACATCCAAAAAAACCAAATTTTAAGCCAAACCGGAAATCCGAATCAAAACGAAACGCGCTCGAACCTTCGCGAAAAGTTCAAACACAAAATTAACGACCAATTAGGTGGGTCTAGGAGTACCCACCCCCGAGGCTACCATGAGGTGGCCCAGGGGGTAGGGCAAACCCGAGACTACCTATTAAGATAGTCTCAGGTCCCCACCCCTAAGACCACCTCGTGGTGGTCTTGGGGAGTAGGCTCAGCGCTTCGCCCCCTCAGGTCTATTCCGGGGTGTCCATGCATCACCACGCGTCATCTCGGTCCAAACCGTGAGGCCGCGGGGTGCGCAAACATCTTAAAACTAGGAAATTTGGAACTGTTTTTTCGACAGTTTTTAACGCCGGAAAAACCACGAATTCTATCATAACTAGCTAGTTTAGGGTGTTTGGGAGGCTCTGATACCAATGTAAGTTCCTAGTGCTCTCGCCGCGGCCGATGCGGAACCGAGAAACAAAAAATTATCGAGAGGGCAAGAGAAACCAAACCTCAGAGATCTATCCAAACACCAAAATTAACAGACTAGAATGCAATGATTTAGGGAATACAACCCTTGATACGTGTCCACCCAATCGTGAAAGAACCCTCCAAGCTCCTCATAGGCCGTCGGGAACAAGCTTGAGATGGAGACCGCCCTTTCCGAAGATAATCCACCCGAGAGAACCGATCCAAGCTCCGGTTTCACCTAGTGAAGCAATCAATGCTCCAAGCTCACTACGAATGGAGAGTGGGGATGTAGGAATTTTCCACTATGATTTTCGCTCTAATCTAATACTCAAGAAAGCAAGTGAAGAAGAAGGAGAAGGAGAAGGAGATGAAGAGGATGTAGCCATGGAAAAATAAGCTATGTGTTGTGTGTATTAATCAATCAATATAGAAAAAAATAAGGCTTTGTTTTTGCAACCATCCAAGAATAGTAAACACAAATGATTTTACCATTATAAAAACAAAGCCATGCCTCTCTACTATATTCTTTTACACCTCATCCTCCACCTCATTTTTTATTTTCTTTAAAAGGAAAAATCAACAAATAAGGTGTCCATCTTCTAGAACAAATTCCATATAAATACGGAATATAACGTGGTATATGTATCGAAATACATACACGCGTATTCGTATAAAAATACGAATAGCCAAGAGAGAGAAAATGAACAGTGAACAATAATACTAGAATGTGTGTGTGTGTGTGTGTATACATATAAATTATTAAATCAAAACCTGATTTAATAATCCGGCTTAATTCTAAGCCGCTGGTATTATCAACCGTCCGATTAAACTCCGTGTAGCCTCTACACATATTTAATCGGACACCTGTATGTACCAACATACGTCATCTACATCATATCGCCTGAACTGGGAAAACCCTCTGTGTGGGACTCTAAAGACTTAACAATACGCTGGCAGTGATTACTGGATAAATCCATAACTACAAGCACGTCAGCGGCACTAGCTGTACGTAACAACTACCCAGCTATAAACCGAAAGGGAGGTCAACAATCAAGTCCGTCCGTACCCTACTGAGCCTGAATGTGACAATCTCCGTACAGTCCAATCTCTTCATCTAAAAGTATCGCATACCAGGTTTAGAGGGTGGATAACGTCAGACCCCTAATAACCCGATAAGTCGTGTCGGAGTCAAGCTCATCACCAACTGAGAAACAACTGAACTCATATCAGTAAATCTCATCCACCATGGCCACGGATTTAAGGTGATAGCCAACTGAACACTACGCGACATTGAATCCTAATACCAGGAGAGACGAATCCCCGACAATCGCTCACTACCTCCATATGGCTCGGGACTGTACCCAACTAAAATATGTTTGCACGACTCCTTTGAGCCGTGGTAGGGTAATAGTCAAAGTATAGTGAGCACACGAGAAAAATGACGATCTCAGGTTAAAAGACTAACCTGTACTCATACCACTATAGAACTTCTATTTGACGATAGATATATTACCGTCTAGAAATTCTCGGCTAGTCCGTCCAGTGTACTCACCTCCAGTGAGCACCTGTATACTATCTTAGGTGACACACCACCAATGGCTTGTGAGACCGACCACCGCCCCTCGTCAGGGTCTCGAAACGTATGCACTAGTGTACTTCGGAATATCGATGCCCAATCTCGATACTCCCACGACTAGGGACATTTAAGGATGTGCTTATGGACTACCCATCTCTCACGTATATGATCTACATCATAATACTGGTAGTCAAGCAAGAATCCTATGGGCCTTATCATTATATATTAGCGACACGTAATAACAAGTAAAACGTATACACATAAATGATAAATACAAACCAGATAACATACTATCATCTCGAGTAAGATTGTTCTACATGTATAGGTTCTCCTTCAATTATTATAATCGCGTTCCAGCAATTACAATAATTGCATTGAGGGCACTATATCCAACATAGAGGGCTCTCCAAATTGAAAATCCAAACTGAAAATCCAAACAAAATCATCTCCCGAACTTTAAAAAGAAAGTCCATGTCAAAGAGTGTAGGAGTCATAGGACTGAACTTGAAAAGAAAGCAGTTTCTAGCCAACGGTAGAAAATGGAGAGCGGCCGCAAGGAGCGGGAGGTTCATCTTGAAGGACTGCAATGAGAACTCAAGCAAATTGGTAATTCACAATTACTCTCAATAGGCCGCTTAGGAGGATGTCATGCTTGATACTCACCCACCCCGGCCAAATAAAAGGCATCTGCACAGGGCCAAGAATTGAGGCTTAAAAATCCATGGCCCATGTACTCCAATTCTCGGCTCTTAAGATCGTCAAGGTGGGCCCTCCCTAATAGAAAACCCTTGCCTTCGCCATAAGGAAATAAATCAGCCCACAATTGAGCGTGGCGAGGGTGAGGGATTGTCGATCCTAAATATGCTGGATTCACTACAACGCCGGTCATAATGCCCAAACGGGCAATTATTGTGTTTCTTTGGATGACAAACTTGAAATGACGATCTAGGATGACAGTATTATGGCGTATTAGCACATCTCCACACTCAATTGTGGGCCGATTTTTTTGCTATGATTTATACTTCTTTTGCAAAGAACCGTAAGAGGCCATTGAAAGTACAAGGATTTTTTAGGAGGAAGATATTAACAAAAAGGGTGGCAAAACAAAAGAAAGAAAAAGATGTAACCCTATATATAGCAAAGTGCTAAGGTATGATGCACTGGAAAATATCCTGGGAAAACCCCTATAATCTTTACATTGAAAATTCAGTTCAAGGGCCGAAAAACTACCTGCTTGCCGATGCCCTAAGACAGTGAGCCGAGAAAATGATTGTTCAGAAGGGGTGTGCACCAAGATGTGGAAAACTGCGTCATGAAGTTAGAGGCATGATCCCATTATCGTAGGGACTTAATAGATAGTTGCAGCTATAATTGCGGGAATAACTTCTTGATAAGGCTATACATACTAAAGATAACAAATATAAGAGGATTTGTCGATCAATCAACCAAAAGACTCTTTGTAATTATTTAATCATTATTAGCATATCTATGCCGTAATTTACATTTCTCAATAGCTGTTATAGACGTCTGAGCTGTCGGAGGCCATGCCGGAGTAGAATGGAAATCCTTCGAAAACCCACCAGCACCATGGCCCTAGCCATTGACGATATCCATTTCAGCAATGGGCTTGAGCCGTTAGTCGGTATGGTGCGGTCAGTGGTCAGCCATGACTTTCGAGCTCCACTCGAAACAGAGTCGAGATGTACTATACCGTTCCTGTAAGTCCATGTCACGCACCCCACGAACTTGCGGGGAGGCGGAATATATGAAAAACGATTATCAAAGCTTCGTAACACGGACTTAAGCGCATGAATCGTTATCTAAACCATTGCTAACAATCTACCAGAGGTTTAACTGTTAGTGTATATGCCCTAGAGGCCATTACTGTATCATACTAGTATGTATATTACTTGATGGAAGCTTGGGATATTCACAGTTGTATAGACAATCTTGCTCGATATAGTAGTATGCTACTTGGTTTGTCTCTGCTTTAATGTGTATATGTGTGTTTCTTTATTATATCACCTATACGCATTAGTAGAGCCCTTAGGATCTTTGCTTGATTACCGGCGTTGTGATGGCGATCACACTCATGGGGGCTGGGTAATCCACAAGCACATCCTTATACACGTCCCTAGTCATGGGATTATCGAGACAGGGCATCGATACTCCGGAGTAGACTAGCGTATGCGCTTCTCATCCCAGCATGGGAGACGGTCTGTCCCACAGCCATCAGTACGTCGTACTTGAGATAGTATGCGGGTGCTCGTTAGGTTACGAGTACACTGGACAGGACTCATCGAGAACTGATGGTTGGTATTATACCTATCGTCAGTTATCAGTTCCCAGGTGACATGAGTACAGCTTAGTCCGCTGACTTGACACTGTCACTTCGTTTCGAGTGTTCCCACTGTTCTTTGATTACTACCCTACCATGGCTCTACTGAGTCATGCAAACAGGTAGTAGTTGGGAGCAGTCCCGAAGCACTTGGAGGCAGTGATGGTTAGACAGGATTCGTCTCTCCCGGTATTGGGGGTTGACATCGCGGTGTGTCTAGGAGAGCCATTACACGAGTAGTCCCTGGCCAGGGCAAGCGAGATATACTGGTAGGTTTCCAGTGTTATCTCAGGGTGTTATGGGCTTCACTCCGACACGACTTGTACCGCTATTAGGGGACTGACGTTTACCGCCCCCTAGGCCCGCCATGCGATGTATCAGACGAACATACCGGACTGTACAGAGATTGTCACATACAGGCTCAGTTGGAGTTCGGATGGGTTTAACTCATCGGCCTTCTTATCGACATCTACCTGGGGACCGTTACGTACAGCTAGCGCCGCTTGCGGTCTGTGGTTAAACCCACTGCCAGCGTAGTGTCGAGTCTTTAGAGTCCGACACAGAGAGTTTCCCTACACTGAGCGAAACGTGTAGAGGCCGTATGGTTTTACAGCAGGGCTGCGATCACCTACGTACACTTGTGTGCGTGTGGTGTTCGGGCAGGCAATACTAGTGGGCTTTGGTTTAAGCCAGATCCTAGTATTGCACGGATGGATTTGTTTTGTCTTCTGTGCATCCGCATTCTACGGAATGCGGATGCAGGTGTGTATGCACAGTTTTCCGGAGCGATGAAGGAGGAGGTGCCTCATTAGGGTTTTGGCAGTTGGTTCGGTCAAAACCATTTTGAGGCGGACTCATTAGGGTTTTGGCAATTCGTTTGGTCAAAACCATTATGAGCCGCGGACATCATTTACTAATCCTTTTAGTGATAATTTTATGATGGCTAATTGCATTGACCATTTGACCACCATGACCTCTCTTGACTTTGTTGACCGGTTGACCGGTGTTGACCATTGACCTTCATGAGAGGTCTACACTCTTCTTTTCATTTTCATTTTCTTTTTGATTATGATAATGGTCATTTCAATGTAGCCATCAACTTTATCTTGATAGGATTAGTAATGATGATGTTTTGGGATTATTGAACCATGGTTCATTTTCTTTAGCACACAATTCTTTTCTCATTCTCTCTCTTGCTCTTGCTCTTGAGAAGAAAAGAAATGTTCCATGGTTGCTAGCTCCTTCATCTTCCTCCTCTTGACAAATTCTTTTGATCTCATGTGTTGAGAGAAAAAGAATCCACATAGACAAACACCTCCATCTTTCTCTTCTACATAACCTAGGGTACCAAGACTAGCTATCTTGTTGCCCTAGTTACCTCGGCTCGAGGTGGAGCTCGGTGTACATCTCTCGGGTGGATCGTCTTCGACTCAAGAAGGCCGCGGAGGTGACCAAAGTCCGGATCAACCCTCGGAGCATGGATGAACAAATGGCGCAGCGGAGTGAAGACCCGAAGGACCGGTATCGTGAGGTATAATTTCTATGGCATAGTAGTTAACACGTCTTGTTGTTTTCTAGTTTCTAGTTTAGCAAAGATCCGGCTTTTACGGTCCATGTTACCAAATCTAGAAAAAAATTTGTTTTACCGTTTCCGCAACCCCGAAAGTACCGGGAGAGGTAACGTGGACCTAATAGTGGTATCAGAGCCTAGCTAAACATAAACTAGCAAGTTAGCAATGTATCTAGAATTTCGACCGGACGAAAAACCGCAAAACACCCCGGAAATTTCAAGTTTCTGCCTATTTTTAGATCTGTTCAAAAATTAATAAATCATGCACTAAAAATCGGCTCAGGCTTTTTATAGAACACTGGAGAAATTCGATCCCTTAACTCGGTTAAAGCGCCGCGGAACCGCGACATAAGCTTGCTTATGCCGCGGAACCGCGGCCGAGTTGACTCGGTTTGGGGTCCTGTTTCCTGCAGTGTTCTTATATGGGTATTTTGGGATTTTTAGAATATGATTTTTCTGCCCAGATTTTCCAGAAAGCAAAATTTGTTTTTGGGGCTTAAAAATCCGTATTTTTGGTTTATTTTCTGTAGACTTTGGCTGATGGGTTGTATCTGTGTTGTGATATATGTATTGAACGTCTACTAATCGCTATACGTCGATTAGTGGGGGTTATACATATTTTTGATCTGTAATACTGATGGTTTGTGTATATGAACTCGTTGGATTGTCGCGGATGAATAGCCGGGGTGGATGTGAGATGAGAGTTTCTTTTTCTTTCATTCATTGTAAAATTTGTAAATTGATGTAATATTATTTGTATGGCCGCACAACCGGGTCGGGGTTGTAGCCGTCATTGTATAATTTCATTTTTCTGTTTTTGCTCCTAGGATAGACCCAAGGAGAGGTGCACAAACTACCGGGTATCTCGAAGTGCCGAGTGGCCTACTCACGGGTTGAGGGAGGTTGCTTCGCTTCGGGTACTTGGCGGGTAGTTTGCCGCACCCGTAGGGGTCTAGGGTAGGGTATTGGCTATTCATCGCGACCGTGTAATCCGCTTTTTCGTTGCAGGCTCGAACGAATCGCGGGTTCCTAGTATATCCAAAGTGTTCATCTGTGATCTGGATTGGCTATCATTGCTATATATCTACATATGATATCTATTTAGGTGTTGCTTATGTTTTGCATCCGCGCTAGTCCAGCCCCCGCTCTGTCGTTAGTTAAGTAACCTAACGGGTGATGACGGGGCCCCGTGGTGAATACGGATGGCATAAGCGTACGCCATATTTTGGTTGTTTTCTGCAATGGTAGGATTTAAATGATGGGACGCATTAAAAGAACTAATGCAAAAAAATAAACCTAAAAGACGTTGTTGGAACATTTTTTCAAAAAGCTGTTATTGCAAGGACGTTCACTTTTGTTTTGCACATAGGTATTCGGTTATGAATGCCCAGCACCTCATTCGACGAGGCAAGGGCCGAGATCCCCTCATCGGGAGTGACCCCTTGGACAAAAGTTTGCGTCAGGGTGATAACTTCACTATAGTCGATCATTCTTGCTTTGCATCGAGGTATTCATCTTATGAATGCCCAGCACCTCACTCGACGAGGAAAGAGCCGAGATCCCTTCACAGGGAGTGACCTCTTTAGCAAAAAGTTTTCGCCACTATATTTTCAAAAGATTACCAGGTTCCTTCAACGATATCAAGTTCATTACGTTAACGGGTTTTTTGCCAAAAACCCAGCCATAGCCTTCCGTCGTTTCTTACAAGTAACACTTAGTATTCGTGTTGCGTTTGTTGACTCCGTCAAGGCGTAGTGTACGGTAGCTAAGTGCTGCTTGTTTGTATCGGTATATAGGATTGATTAGGACAGTCGTATAACCTTGTTGACTCCGTCAAGGGTTATGCGGGTGGGTTTAATGCAATCCAGATAATGACGGGTTGAACTTGACTAGGACTCTTTGATTTGTTGACTCCGTCAAGATCACTTGGGTCCTAGGGGCAAAAACCATATCGGGAGTTTCTAAAGAAACTGAAACTTGCAGATTAGCATACCTTCTGGAGTGTGGTGACTAGAGTGGATTCCATCTAGGTTATCACACAATGACAGTTGGATCTCGATCCCACTGATGAGTTGGATTACTCTCGGGAGATTATTTCACTTAACGATCAATGCTATAAACCTAGTAGGTGTCTAGAAAGGTGTTAGCGGGGCTACGCCCCCAGGGAAAAGAGGTTCTTAAATTAAGGAACTTCGCGAAAGCGTTGGAAAACCTCCCTCGAAGCACCGACACTAGCCTGGCTGAAAGGTTGAGCAAGTATTGTAACGTGAATTAAATCCCGGCTAGTTCTTCTTTTAAAAGGTTTTAAGAAAGAATTTGAGGAAACAGTGGGAGACATCCTGGTTAGATAAACTAATAAACCAATCTAATCTTGCAAGAGCGCACGCTGAGTGTTTCTTTTCTCTCTCTCCAGGTAGCAACCATTTCACGCCCTAATCAAGATAATAAAATGTATCGCTTGACCGATCCGAATTCTTATTCGGGGCTGGGGAACGTTGGTTCAGCTCTAACTTGTGACAACAGTCATAAGTATGAGCAGGGGAAAGGGGATTATATGGATTCCAAGGATACCCAGTTGAAGAAGAAGCATGGTTTTGCATCTACTTCAGGTGTTCTTGTAATTGAGAACTGTTTTACGGTCAGCCCTACCTCCTGGGTACTTGATACCAGATCAGGATCTCATATCTGTAATTTATTACAGGGACTGAGAAAAAGTAGAAAAGTTGCACCGGGTGATATGTCGCTCAGAGTAGCGAACGGAGCATAAGTTAATGCGGCAGCCGTCGGTGAATATCACCTAGTATTGCCAAATGGCAAGACTATGATTTTGAACGATTGCTACTATGTACCCTCCATGGTTTGCAACATCATATCAGTTTCTTTACTCGATAAAGATGGATATAACTTTGTTCTTGATAGAAATATCATGAACATTTACCTTCATAAGATACTGGTTGCAGAGGGTACACTGTGTAATGGTATCTACGTTCTAAATCAGAATACAGTTCTCAATATACAAAACATGCGCAAGAGGAAGAATTCAGATACGAATGAATCCTACTTGTGGCATTGTAGACTTGGTCATATCGGAGAGAAAAGACTGAGTAAGTTGCATAAAGATGGACTCTTAAATGCGTTCGAGTTTTCATCTTATGAAACTTGTCAGTCTTGTCTCAAAGGGAAGATGACCAAATCTCCGTTCACCGGACATGGAGAAAGAGCAACAGAGCTCTTGGGACTCATACACAGTGATGTATGTGGTCCGATGTCTATACATGGAAGGGGTGGGTTCTCGTACTTCATCACATTCACTGACGATCTCTCTAGGTTCGGATATGTGTATCTGATGAAACACAAATCTGAAGCTTTTGAGAAATTCAAGGAATTCAGAAAGGAAGTAGAGAACCAGACTGGCAAAAGTATCAAGATCCTCCGGTCTGATAGAGGAGGGGAGTACTTAAGCACGGAATTCCTAGATTACTTAAAAGAGAATGGCATTCTCTCTCAGCTTACTCCTCCTTATACACCACAGCACAACGGTGTTTCGGAGCGGAGGAATCGTACCCTATTGGATATGGTTCGCTCCATGATGGGTGTTGCTGAGTTACCTCTTTCATTCTGGGGACATGCGCTTCAGACAGCAGCATACCTACTGAATTATGTTCCATCCAAATCTGTGCCTAGGACTCCATATGAAATATGGAGTGGGAGAAATCCGTATCTTAAGCGATTTAAGATATGGGGTTGTCCGGCCTATGTGAAAACACAGAAACCGGACAAACTAGAAGCACGGTCATTTCTGTGTAAATTTGTGGGATATCCTAAAGACTCACTAGGATATCTGTTCTACCACACTGAGGAACAGAAGGTGTTTGTATCTCGCCACGCTACCTTCTTAGAAAGGGAGTTTCTTGCAAAAGAAACTAGTGGGAGTTCGGTAGAACTGGAAGAAATTCAGCGACCACAAAATATAACTGAAAATTTGGAGGAACCACTAGATTCAATAACCCCAGACGAAACTCAGCCACTCCGCAGATCTGGTAGGATTTCTCATCCGCCCGAGAGATACTACGGTTTTCTCATAGACGGGGATCGAGAGGATTGCATCTTGGAAGAAGATGACCCTACCAGTTTCAGGCAGGCCATTGTCAGTAGGGACTCTGATAAGTGGCAAGAAGCAATGCAATCCGAAATGGAGTCCATGTACACCAATAAAGTGTGGACCTTGGATATTGCTCCACCCGGGGTAAAACCCGTTGGATGCAAATGGATCTACAAAAGGAAACTTGGTGTGGATGGGCAGGTGGAGACCTATAAGGCTAGACTCGTTGCAAAAGGTTTTCGTCAAAGACCTGGTTTGGACTATGACGAAACTTTTTCTCCAGTGGCTATGATGAAATCCATTCGGATCCTACTTGCCATTGCTGCCTTCCATGACTATGAAATCTGGCAGATGGACGTTAAAACGGCTTTTCTAAACGGCTGTTTGGAAGAGTGCGTTTACATGGATCAGCCAGAAGGTTTCGTAGACAGTGGGAGCAGCGGGAAGGTGTGCAAGTTGCTTAAATCCATTTATGGATTAAAGCAGGCATCGCGGAGCTGGAACATCTGTTTTGATGAGGCAATCAAGGAATTTGATTTCATCAAGAACGAAGATGAACCTTGTGTCTATAAGAAGATTGTAGGACGAACTGTCGTGTTCCTAGTCTTATACGTGGACGACATTCTTTTGATAGGAAATGACATTCTTATGCTACAATCGGTCAAGCTATTTTTGTCACAACGGTTCTCCATGAAGGACCTGGGTGATGCCTCGTACATTCTAGGGATCAAGATCTATAGAGATAGATCCAAGAGACTACTGGGACTTTCACAGTCCAGGTACATAGAGACCGTACTAAAGAGATTTAGTATGGAGGATTCCAAGCGCGGAAACATACCCCCATTGCACGGAATTACCCTCTCCAAGAAGATGTCTCCTAAGACTGACGAGGAGAGGGTTCGCATGAGCACTATACCCTACGCTTCGGCGGTAGGATCTATAATGTATGCGATGCTATGTACAAGACCAGATGTAGCTTACGCGCTGAGCGCGGTAAGCCGGTATCAGTCAGACCCAGGTGAGGACCACTGGACAGCAGTGAAGAACATTCTCAAGTACCTGAGAAGGACTAAGGAGATGTTCCTGGTTTACGGTAATGGAGACCTCAGGGTCGAGTCCTTTACCGATTCAAGCTTCCAGAGTGACAACGATGACAGCAAGTCTGTCTCGGGTTTGTGTTTACCCTCAACGGAGGGGCGGTATGTTGGAGGAGTTCCAAGCAGGATACCGTCGCAGACTCGACGATGGAGGCTGAATACATTGCTGCAAGCGATGCCGCAAAAGAGGCGGTCTGGATGAAGAAGTTCATTAGTGAACTTCAGGTGGTTCCGTCCATTGTTGATCCAATACCTTTATATTGCGATAACAATGGGGCTATAGCTTTAGAGAAGGAACCAAGGTCCCATCAGAAATCCAGGCACATCTTAAGGCGGTATCACCTGATCGGGGAGATCATTGATCGCCAGGAGATCGAGGTGTGGAGAGTGGAAACAAAGGACAACACAGCGGACCCATTCACGAAGGTCTTGCCCAGACTCAGTTCGAGCGGCTGATCGAGATGATAGGTCTTCGATACGCCAGTATATGGCCTTAGTGCAAGTAGGAGATTGTTAGTGTATATGCCCTAGAGGCCATTACTGTATCATACTAGTATGTATATTACTTGATGGAAGCTTGGGATATTCACAGTTGTATAGACAATCTTGCTCGATATAGTAGTATGCTACTTGGTTTGTCTCTGCTTTAATGTGTACATGTGTGTTTCTTTATTATATCACCTATACGCATTAGTAGAGCCCTTCGGATCTTTGCTTGATTACCGGCGTTGTGATGGCGATCACACTCGTGGGGGCTGGGTAATCCACAAGCACATCCTTATACATGGCCCTAGTCGTGGGATTATCGAGACAGGGCATCGATACTCCGGAGTAGACTAGCGTATGCGCTTCTCATCCCAGCACGGGAGACGGTCTGTCCCACAGCCGTCAGTACGTCGTACTTGAGATAGTATGCGGGTGCTCGTTAGGTTACGAGTACACTGGACAGGACTCGTCGGGAACTGATGGTTGGTATTATACCTATCGTCAGTTATTAGTTCCCAGGTGACATGAGTACAGCTTAGTCCGCTGACTTGACACTGTCACTTCGCCTCGAGTGTGTTCCCACTGTTCTTTGATTACTACCCTACCACGGCTCTACTGAGTCGTGCAAACAGGTAGTAGTTGGGAGCAGTCCCGAAGCACTTGGAGGCAGTGATGGTTAGACAGGATTCGTCTCTCCCGGTATTGGGGGTTGACATCGCGCTGTGTCTAGGAGAGCCCATTACACGAGTAGTCCCTGGCCAGGGCAAGCGAGATATACTGGTAGGTTTCCAGTGTTATCTCAGGGTGTTCTGGGCTTCACTCCGACACGACTTGTACCGCTATTAGGGGACTGACGTTACCGCCCCCTAGGCCCGCCATGCGATGTATCAGACGAACAGACCGGACTGTACGGAGATTGTCACATACAGGCTCAGTAGAAGTTCGGATGGGTTTAACTCATCGGCCTTCTTATCGACATCTACCTGGGGACCGTTACGTACATCTAGCGCCGCTTGCGGTCTGTGGTTAAACCCACTGCCAGCGTAGTGTCGAGTCTTTAGAGTCCCACACAGAGAGTTTCCCTACACTGAGAGAAACGTGTAGAGGCCGTATGGTTTTACGGCAGGGCTGCGATCACCTACGTACACTTGTGTGCGTGTGGTGTTCGGGCAGGCAATACTAGTGGGCTTTGGTTTAAGCCGGATCCTAGTATTGCACGGATGGATTTGTTTTGTCTTCTGTGCATCCGCATTCTACGGAATGCGGATGCAGGTGTGTATGCACAGTTTTCCGGAGCGATGAAGGAGGAGGTGTCTCATTAGGGTTTTGGCAGTTGGTTCGGTCAAAACCATTTTGAGGCGGACTCATTAGGGTTTTGGCAATTCGTTTGGTCAAAACCATTATGAGCCGCGGACATCATTTACTAATCCTTTTAGTGATAATTTTATGATGGCTAATTGCATTGACTATTTGACCACCATGACCTCTCTTGACTTTGTTGACCGGTTGACCGGTGTTGACCATTGACCTTCATGAGAGGTCTACACTCTTCTTTTCATTTTCTTTTCTTTTTGATTATGATAATGGTCATTTCAATGTAGCCATCAACTTTATCTTGATAGGATTAGTAATGATGATGTTTTGGGATTATTGAACCATGGTTCATTTTCTTTAGCACACAATTCTTTTCTCATTCTCTCTCTTGCTCTTGCTCTTGAGAAGAAAAGAAATGTTCCATGGTTGCTAGCTCCTTCATCTTCCTCCTCTTGACAAATTCTTTTGATCTCATGTGTTGAGAGAAAAAGAATCCACATAGACAAACACCTCCATCTTTCTCTTCTACATAACCTAGGGTACCAAGACTAGCTATCTTGTTGCTCTAGTTACCTCGGCTCGAGGTGGAGCTCGGTGTACATCTCTCGGGTGGATCGTCTTCGACTCAAGAAGGACGCGGAGGTGACCAAAGTCCGGATCAACCCTCGGAGCATGGATGAACAAATGGCGCAGCGGAGTGAAGACCCGAAGAACGGTATCGTGAGGTATAATTTTCTACGGCATAGTAGTTAACACATCTTGTTGTTTGCTAGTTTCTAGTTTAGCAAAGATCCGGCTTTTACGGTCCATGTTACCAAGTTTAGAAAAAATTTTGTTTTACCGTTTCCGCAACCCCGAAAGTACCGGGAGAGGTAACGTGGACCTAACATTAACTACTCGAATTCGAAGTTATACCTCACGTTACATGTCCTTTGGGTCTTCATCGCTATCCTCTACTCCTCGTAGGCTCCTTGGAACATCGGTACCTCAACGGCCTCCTCGAATCAAAGACGATCCACCCGAAAGCTCCTACGCCAAGCTTGATCTCAAACTTGAGATAACTAGGTTGCTTAAAGTGCTAATCTAAGCTACCTAGGGGATATAGAGTGAGGTTATGGATGTATTAGTCTAGCTAACCCTTGATCTCAACACATGAGAGGTTAGGGTTAGGGTTTGAAGAGAGAGTGAGCTTGAGGAGAGAGAAGGTGAAGATGAGAATGAAATGAGATAATGATCTATCATAATATTTATGAAGCATTATTATTTTATCAAATAAGTAAATAAATGATTAATCAACCATGCTTCATAAATGCATTTGAGTGATTCATCTCCATGAGTCATTAAGCATTTATGATGCATTAATGACTTGGATGAATCACACAAATGAGTCACTAATCTCATTAATGCAATGCCACCTTACCCCCTTAGTCACCACTCTTCTAGAAGCTTCCCGACAAATTACGAGAACGCCCTTCCAATCCGTGAAAACACGGAAAAACTTTAGACTGTATAAATCCAATAACCTGATACTAGAATCTGGCTTAAACCAAAGCCGGCTAGTAAAAACTGTCCGAACGTCGTACGTGCGTAAACACACGTACGCGTCCGAACCCTTGTCGTAAATCCGTACGACCTCTATATCGTTTCGCCTGGAGCAGGGAACTCTCTGTGTGGGACTCTAAAGACTCGACACTACGCTGGCAGTGGGTTTAACCACAGACCGCAAGCGGCACTAGCTGTACGTAACGGTCCCCAGGTAGATTTCGATAAGAAGGCCGATGAGGAAATTCATCCGAACTCCCACTGAGCCTGATGTGACAATCTCCTTACAGTCCGGTCTGTTCGTCTAAGACTATCACATATCAAGCCTAGGGGGCGGCAAGGGTCAATCCCCTAATAGCTGTATAAGTCGTGTCGGAGTGAAGCCCATTACACCCTGAGAAGCTACTGGAACCTACCAGTATATCTCGCTTGCCCTGGCCAGGGACTTTGCGTAATGGCTCTCTGACACAGTGCGATATCATCTCCCAATACCGGGAGAGACGAATCCTGTCTACCCACTACTGCCTCCAAGTTGCTCGGGACTGCACCCAACTGCTACCTGTTTGCACGACTCCTTTGAGCCGTGGTAGGGTAGCAATCTAAGAACAGTGGGACACACTCGAGGCGAAGTAGCAGTGTCAAGTCTGCGGGCTATGCCGTACTCATGTCATCTGGGAACTGTTAACTGACGACGGGTATAATACCATCTAACAGTTCCCCTGCGAGTCCCGTCCGGTGTACCCGTAACCTAACGAGCACCTGTGTACTATCTCCAGTACGACGTACTGATGGCTATGGGACAGACCATCTCCCCAACTGGGATGAGAAGCGTATACACTAGTCTACTCTGGAGTATCGATGCCCTGTCTCGATAATCCTACGACTAGGGACAAGTATAAGATGTTGCTTATAGACTACCCAGCTCCCACTAGTGTGACTGCCATCACAACGTTGGTAATCAAGCAAAGAACCTATGGGCTCTACTAATATGTATAAGTGATACGTCACAAGAAACATAAGCACATATTAAAGTAGACTCAAATCAAGTAGCATACTACCATTTTTAGCAAGACTGCATATACAAATGTGAATATCCCAAGCTTCTATTAAGTAATATACAATCTAGTATGATACAATAATAGCCCCTAGGGCATATACACTAACAATCTCCCACTTGCACTAGGGCCATGAGCTGGCATATCGTAGACCTATCATCTCGAATAGCCTCTCGAACTGCGTATGAGGAATGGCCTTTGTGAATGGATCAGCTATGTTATTCTCTGTCTCTACTCTTTTCACCTCGATCTCCCGGCGATCTACAATCTCCCTGATCAGGTGGTACCGCCTTAAGATGTGTCTGGACTTCTGATGGGACCTGGGTTCCTTCGCTAAAGCTATATCGCCGTTGTTGTCACAATACAGAGGTATTGGATCAACACTGGTAGGAACCACCTGAAGTTCTGTGAGGAACTTCTTCATCCAGACTGCTTCTTTTGCGGCATCGCAAGCAGCTATGTACTCTGCTTCCATCGTTGAGTCAGCAACGGTCTCCTGTTTGGAACTCTTCCAACATACCGCCCCTCCATTGAGGGTAAAGACATAACCCGACATGGATTTGGAGTCATCTTTGTCACTCTGGAAGCCGAAGTCGGCAAAGGCCTCAATCTGGAGGTCTTTTCCGCCATACACCAAGAACATCTCCTTAGTCCTCCTCAGGTACTTGAGAATGTTCTTTACTGCTATCCAATGATTCTCCCCTGGGTTTGCTTGATACCGGCTTACTACGCTCAATGCGTATGCTACGTCTGGTCTGGTACATAACATCGCATACATTATAGAGCCTACTGCTGAAGCGTAGGGTATAATCGACATGCGATCCCTTTCCAAATCAGTCTTGGGAGACATATCTTTGGAGAGGGTGATTCCGTGACAAGCCGGTAGGTTACCGTGCTTAGAATCTTCCATACCGAATCTTTTCAATATGGTGTCTATGTACCTGGACTGCGAAAGTCCCAACATCCTCTTTGATCTATCACGGTAGATCTGGATCCCCATAATGTAGGTGGCATCACCTAGGTCTTTCATGGAGAATTTCTGTGACAAGAATCTTTTGACTGACTGTAACATAGGAATATCATTTCTTATTAGGAGAATGTCATCCACGTACAAGACGAGGAATACTACAGCTCTCCCTACAATCTTACTGTATATGCATGGTTCATCTGAATTTTTGATAAAGTCAAATTCTTTGACAGCATCATCAAAACAGATGTTCCAACTCCGCGATGCCTGCTTTAGTCCATAAATGGACTTATGCAGCTTGCATACTTTACCGCTGCTCCCACTCTGAATGAATCCCTCTGGCTGATCCATATAGACGCTCTCTTCCAAATTTCCATTTAGAAAGGCCGTCTTTACGTCCATCTGCCAGATCTCATAATCGTGGAAGGCGGCAATAGCAAGAAGGACCCGAATGGATTTCAGCATAGCCACTGGAGAAAAGGTTTCGTCATAGTCCAAACCAGGTCTTTGACGGAAACCCTTTGCAACAAGTCCAGCCTTATAGGTTTCAACCTGTCCATCTACACCAATCTTCTTTCTGAAGATCCATTTGCATCCTACGGGTTTTACCCCTTCTGGAGCAATGTCCAAAGTCCATACTTTGTTAGTGTACATGGATTCCATTTCGGTCCGCATTGCATCCAGCCATTTTACTGAGTCACCGCTCTGAATGGCTTGCTGGAAGCTAGTAGGCTCATCATAGTAAAAAGTGCAATCCTCTCTATCCCCGTCTATGAGAAAACCGTAGTATCTCTCGGACGGATGAGACTGCCTACTACTCCTGCGGAGTGGCGTCGGGATGTCCAGTTCTTCTTGAACTTCTGGTTCTACCAAACTTTCAGCGGTAGTTTGTGGTTCTAGAATTTCTTCCAGTTCTACTGCGCTCCCACTTGTATCCTTTTCTAAAACTTGCTGTTCTAAAAAATGGGCATTTCGAGAAACAAAAACCTTTTGTTCCTCTGTGTAATAGAATAGATACCCCTTGGAGTTCTTTGGATATCCCACAATCATACACTGTACTGATCGTGCCTCGAGCTTGTCCGCATGCTGCTTTTTAACAAAGACCGGACATCCCCAAATCTTCAGATACTGAAGATAGGGTTTCTTCCCACTCCACATCTGATATGGGGTGGTAGGCACTGTTTTGGTAGGAACCCTGTTCAGAAGATATGCCGCTGATTCAAGTGCATACCCCCAGAATGATCGCGGCAATTCAGCATTACTCATCATGGAACGAATCATATCCAATAGGGTTCGATTCCTCCTTTCCGATACACCGTTATGTTGTGGTGTGTATGGAGGAGTAAGCGGAGAGAGAATTCCATTCTCTTTTAAGTAACCTAGGAATTAGGCACTTAAGTATTCACCACCTCGATCAGATCTCAGTGTCTTGATACTTTTACCGGTCTGTTTTTCTACTTCATTCTTGTATTCTTGGAATTTCTCAAAGGCCTCGGATTTATGCTTCATTAAGAAGATATATCCATACCTAGAGAAATCATCTGTAAAAGTAATGAAGTAAGAATAACCACCTCGCGCATGTGTAGACATTGGACCGCACACGTCACTGTATACGAGTCCCAAGAGCTCGCTTGCTCTTATTCCATGTCCAGTGAACGGAGTCTTTGTCATCTTTCCTTTAAGACAAGATTCACAAGTAGCATAAGATTGATATTCGAACGGATTCAAATATCCTTCTCTATGTAACTTAGTCAACCTTCTCTCATTGATGTGACCTAGTCCACAATGCCATAAGAAAGCCTGATTTATTTCTGGAGACTTTCTTTTAAGTGTGTTCTGGATATTGAAAACCTGAGCTTGACTCAATACGTATATACCGTTATCTAATGTACCTGACCCAATCAGAACTTGATTTAGGTGGATGTGAACTACATCACTTGCGAATGTAAAATCATATCCCTCTCTTGAAAGTGAGGATACTGATATGATATTACAAGTCATACTTGGTACATACAGACAGTTATGTAGAATCAATATATGCCCACTTGTCAAACCTAGGCGATATTCTCCCACTGATTCGGCGTTCACAGTCATTCCGTTTGCAACTGTGAGAGACCAATCACCTACCTTTATAACTCTACTATTTCTCAAAGCATATAATGAATTACAGATATGAGATCCTGCTCCGGTATCTAATACCCAGGAAGTAGAGTTAATTGACATACAGTTCTCAATTACAAACACACTTAAGGCTGAAGCCACAACATGCTTCGTATCCTGGCTACTGGCTTCTAAAGCCCTGCAATCATTCTGCCAATGCCCAATCCCATAACAATAGGAATATCCCTCAATAGGGTGGTCCAGCTTGTTATAGGCAATGGACATCTGGACAGACTTTTGCCAGTCATATAAGTCAGATTTAGTCAATTTATTATCTAAATGTAACCTATGTGTGGTCACAAGGTCGCTGCAATTAAGAGAGAGAGAAGAAAACACTTTAGTATGATGCTGTTACAAGCTTTAGATTGTTTTTAATTTATCTAAACAGGATGGTTCCCACTGTTTCTCGAATCCTTCCTCAAACCATAAAAGAAGAATTAGCCAGGACTATTCTCACCGTACAATACTTGCTTAACCGTTCAGCTAGGCCAGTGTCGATACTTCGAGGGAGGTTTTCCAACGCTTTCGCGAAGTTCCTTAATTAAAGAACCTCTTTTCTCTGTAGGCGTAGCCCCGCTGACACCTTTATAGGCACCTACTTGGTTTATAACATTGATCGTTAAGTGACGAATCCCCTGATAAGTAGCATATACTCACAGTAGGATCGGGATCCAAAATATCATCATATGATAATGTTGAAGGAATCCTACCAACATTCATCAAACTCCAAAATGGTATGCATCTCTCTGCAAATTTCAGTTTCTTTAGAAATTTCCGATATAAATTTTTTTACCCCATGCTCTTATGACCTTGGCGTTGGTCAAAATGTCATAAGTCACATGTCAAGTTCTACCCATCATTATCCTGGTTAATTTGAATCCATCCGTATATATCCCTGACGTTGGCCAAATGATAATACGACTGTCTCAAACTAACACATCTATCTATGTAACAAATGAAATACCCAGCAGCTGCCAAACACTATGCCCTGGCGTTGGTCAAATGCATAGCTTGAATACTACTGAATACCCAAATGAAATGATGGAAGGCTACGAATGGTTTTGGCAAAACCGTGAACGTAGTGAACTTGATATAATCGAAGGAACCTGATACTTTTTAAAAGGAGTGGTTAAAGCTCCGCAATTAAAAAATTCTGCTCTTTTAAAATAACCGAGTGGTTTCTTTTAAATTTGTTCCAACGATTAAACTTTGGTTTATTTTCTTTGCATTTATAATAATGTGTCCCATCATTTATCCTATCATTGCAGAAAACAATGAAAATACCACGTCCTCTTATGTCATCCGTATTCGCCACTGGGTCCCGTCATCACCCGTTAGGTTACTTAACTAACGACAGAGCGGGGGCGGGCTAGCGCGGGTGTAAAACATAAGTGACGTCTAATAGCTATCATATATAGATATTGTACATTCGTCAGACGCAATAATAAGCATTCCAGATCACAGATGAACTTTATTGGATTTATTAGCAATCCGCATTTGCTTTGAGCCTGCAATAAAAGACGGATTACACAGTTGTGATGAATAGCCATTACCCCACCCCAGACCCCTACGGGTACGGCAAACTACCCGCCAAGTACCAAAAGTGAAGCGGTCTGCCTCAACACTTCAAAGTACCCGGTAGTTTGTGCACCCCACCTTGGGTCTATCATAGGAGCAAAAACAGTAAAAAGAAATAATACAACGGTGGCTACAACCGCAACCTGGATGTGCCCCGCAAAATAATATTACAACTTATTACATTTACACCGAATGAATGAATTTAAAACGCATCTCAAACCCCGGCTAATCATCACAACATCCCAATCAAGTTCATATACACAAACAGTAAACATTTCAGAAATGTGCAACCCCCTGCCAACCGACATACTAGAAGTTAGGGGAGGTTTACGAACACATTAAACATTACAGATAAAGATCCAATTAGCAAATAGTTTAGAACATCGATCGATTACCTATATCCGTGTCTACCCCAAAAGCAAATCAGCACAGAGGCAACCTGGGCAGAAACAGAACATATAAGAAAACAGAAAACTACAAAATAGGAATTACTGAGCAAATCCGAGTCAACTCGGCGTTGACTCGGCGGCGGATCCGCGGCACAAGCACTCTATTGCCGCAGATCCGCGGCCGTTTTTCCTAGTTACTGGCTCGTTTTTTCCCAGTATTCTTAAAATACCCTGCTGTGAATTTTAAGGTGTGTCAAATAATTTTTCAGACAGGTTTAAAATTAACAGAAACTAGGAATTTTCAGGGTTTTGTTTTCGTGTTTTCCGTCGATCGAACTTCTAATCAGTTGCTAACAAGCTAGTAATGGTTTAGTTGGCTCTGATACCACTGTAAGTCCATGTCACGCACCCCACGAAATTGCGGGGAGGCGGAATATATGAAAAACGATTATCAAAGCTTCGTAACACGGACTTGAGCGCATGAATCGTTATCTAAACCATTGCTAACAATCTACTAGAGGTTTAACTACTCGGATCGAAGTTATACCTCACGTTACATGTCCTTCGGGTCTTCATCGCTATCCTCCACTCCTCGTAGGCTCCTTGGAACATCGGCACCTCAACGGCCTCCTCGAATCAAAGACGATTCACCCGAAAGCTCCTACGCCAAGCTTGATCTCAAACTTGAGATAACTAGGTTGCTTAAAGTGCTAATCTAAGCTACCTAGGGGATATAGAGTGAGGTTATGGATGTATTAGTCTAGCTAACCCTTGATCTCAACACATGAGAGGTTAGGGTTAGGGTTTGAAGAGAGAGTGAGCTTGAGGAGAGAGAAGGTGAAGATGAGAATGAAATGAAATAATGATCTATCATAATATTTATGAAGCATTATTATTTTATCAAATAAGTAAATAAATGATTAATCAACCATGCTTCATAAATGCATTTGAGTGATTCATCTCCATGAGTCATTAAGCATTTATGATGCATTAATGACTTGGATGAATCACACAAATGAGTCACTAATCTCATTTAATGCAATGCCATCTTACCCCCTTAGTCACCACTCTTCTAGAAGCTTCCCGACAAATTACGAGAACGCCCCTCCAATCCGTGAAAACACGGAAAAACTTTAGACTGTATAAATCCAATAACCTGATACTAGAATCTGGCTTAAACCAAAGCCGGCTAGTAAAAACTGTCCGAACGTCGTACGTGCGTAAACACACGTACGCGTCCGAACCCTTGTCGTAAAACCGTACGACCTCTATATCGTTTCGCCTGGAGCAGGGAAACTCTCTATGTGGGACTCTAAAGACTCGACACTACGCTGGCAGTGGGTTTAACCACAGACCGCAAGCGGCACTAGCTGTACGTAACGGTCCCCAGGTAGATGTCGATAAGAAGGCCGATGAGGAAACTCATCCGAACTCCCACTGAGCCTGTTGTGACAATCTCCGTACAGTCCGGTCTGTTCGTTTAAGACTATCGCATATCAAGCCTAGGAGGCAGCAAGCGTCAGTCCCCTAATAGCTGTATAAGTCGTGTCGGAGCGAAGCCCATTACACCCTGAGAAGCTACTGGAACCTACCAGTATATCTCGCTTGCCCTGGCCAGGGACTTTGCGTAATGGCTCTCTGACACAGTGTGATATCATCTCCCAATACCGGGAGAGAGGAATCCTGTCTACCCACTACTGCCTCCAAGTGCTCGGGACTGCACCCAATTGCTACCTGTTTGCACGACTCCTTTGAGCCGTGGTAGGGTAGCAATCTAAGAACAGTAAGACACACTCGAGGCGAAGTAGCAGTGTCAAGTCTGCGGACTATGCTGTACTCATGTCATCTGGGAACTGTTAACTGACGACGGGTATAATACCATCTAACAGTTCCCCTGCGAGTCCTGTCCGGTGTACCCGTAATCTAACGAGCACCTGTGTACTATCTCCAGTACGACGTACTGATGGCTATGGGACAGACCATCTCCCCAACTGGGATGAGAAGCGTACACACTAGTCTATTCTGGAGTATCGATGCCCTGTCTCGATAATCCTACGACTAGGGACAGGTATAGGATGTTATTTATAGACTACCCAGCCCCCACTAGTGTGACTGTCATCACAACGCTGGTAATCAAGCAAAGAACCTATGGGCTCTACTAATATGTATAAGTGATACGTCACAAGAAACATAAGCACATATTAAAGTAGACTCAAAACCAAGTAGCATACTACCATTTTTAGCAAGACTGTATATACAAATGTGAATATCCCAAGCTTCCATTAAGTAATATATAATCTAGTATGATACAACAATGGCCCCTAAGGCATATACACTAACAGTTCCTAGCACCTCTAGACATGCTTGTTGAGGCATGGTTGGGTTGCACGGTCCATGTACACTGTAAACATGTTAAAGGACAAGCTCGAGCATCGTCCCACAGTTGTCCCATGGGAGAAATTCACCTGTTATGCATTCTGTTAAGAGCTTAAATAACTGAAAACTGGCCCATTGGCTGAGCATGATTGGATGATTCCCCATATATAAGTCTAGAAACATATCCGGCGTGGACCGCACGGTGGCCCGATGTTTTGTGAAATATCTTATTTACTGCATCAAAACTTTTCAAAGTTATGATATAATATGATATAAGGGTTGAGAGAATATATATTTTATATTCTAACACGCTCAGCAAGTCGAAGTCTTTTTGGGCCGAAAGTTAGGATTTTGTGCAGCGGTATTTTTAATTTAAACAAATCCGCATTTAGTACCCGTCTAGTGGAATCGAACTTGGAGTTGTTTGATGTCATGTGAAATGTCTCTTCTACTGCACCAAAACTCCAACGTTATGATAAAGGCTGAGAGAATATATTTTATATTCTAACATGTTTCAATATGTATTTTTGTTCTATTTGGCCGCCGTCTAGGCCGATTGTTGTATGATGTTACTATTAATGATAGCGGGTCATTCTTTATTGGTGTGGCCATTAGCTTTATCTACAGTAATTAAAACATTGTGGTCCATAGTTTAGTTCAAAACTCCTAATCCGTAGGCAATAGGTATTTTATCGGTGAAACTCACTAAGCGAACACCGTTCTGTCCTTCCACTAAAAGACAAAAAACATAATTCGATAAGAAAACATTTGTTTACCTTAAATATACATTCTGGGCTTGTTTGTGCTAATTGATATGATTATCGAAAAACTAGAATTTTTGCATGAGTGATGCACGTGTGTGTATTAAGAAAAAAAATTGTGCAGAGTGTGTCAACTTGTTTAAGTTATTTCTCACAAATATGTTAATTATTAAGGTTGTTTTTGAAAAAATAATTAGGCCATTTTGACCAACCATTATTGCATTTCAATGGTGAAAGGGTAAAAATGTAAACTCATGAGGTATGAGTTGGCATCCCTGGGGATTAGAGTTTCATGAGAGAATTTTCTCACTTTTTGCATTATCTAATTAAAAAAGGGAGAAACTTTTTTGGATAAGTCCATGCTGTAGTTGTGATAGTAAAAATATTTAGAGCCGGCAGGAGTTTTTCTTAACATTTGTTTATCCAGGAACTACTTTTCAATAGTACAAAACTAGGAGAAATTATTGGTTGTGCCGGTCATATATGCCCGGCAGAAGAGAGAAAGAAGTAAGAATACAAATCCAACCAAGCGGCCTGAATGGTTTCTGAAATTCTCATTTCTTTTTCTTTGTCCTAGAGTATTATTACACATGGCACATTAAATAATTTCTCACATGAATTGAGCGATTTTCCCAAAAGATAAAATAAAATAAAAAAAATTACATATAACGATCCATGAACCAACAGACATCTTGAATTTTAATAGGATAAGATCTTTGAACAAATTAAGCGTGATACTGATCCGAGTCACAACAAGGATCATGCGTAATGAAGGGAAACACTGCCTCCTTTTCATCTTCTTCTTCTTGATTTTCCCTTTAGTTTTTATATACCCAACAGATGAATCAAGAGACAAATTACTCAAAATAATAATTAAAAAAAAGAATCTTCTATATATTAATCAGTTCATTAGCAATTAATCAACCACTACAAAAAATATTCCACAGCCAAACATATCAAAAAGAAGACAAATCAATGAGAAACGATGGTCTCAAAGCAATTGAGCCCATCGAACTCCGGCGCAAACCAAGTCCTCTTCGGCCCAGCCGCCTCTCTCTTCTGCTGCTTCTGCTTCTGCTCCAGCTCGTTGCCGGAATCAGTCTTTTGAGGGCACTTGCAATCTAATTCTCCTTTCTTGCTCTTTTTCATGAAGGAGATGTTCATCCATGAGCCTCCTGAGACATCGGCAGGCGTCGAGCTGAGGATCGACATCGCCAACAGCTTCTCCATTCCAATCAAAAGTTTTGTTGTTGTTGTTTCTTTTTTCTTTTTCTTTTTTAATCGGTTTGTGTGTTTGTTTTTGTTGAAGATGGAGGTGGGATATGAAGCGGAATTTATAAGGGGGACAGAAAAGTCGGAAGAGAGAAAAGTCGGGATTAGACTAGGTCTCGGTGGAGGTTTCCTATTGAAGTCAATTTTGAAAGAAAAGAATTGAGATTAGGTTTTTTTTTCTGAAAGTTTGTTGAACGTGTATGGTCAAAGCGGCCGCCTGCTTGCGTGGCAATGAGTTGCTTGGTCGGCAAGGAAGACCCAAATGAAACTAGCTAGAAGAGAGCACTGACCAGTGCTGAGGATTAGGGAGATAGGAGCGAGGCTAGAGTAAGAGCGCAAGGCCTCGAGCCCTTTAGGGCCTGAGCTTTGCCTTGGATAGCTCGGCGAGTCGCGATCGCGATCCCGGCCTGCGGCAGGCCCCGCACCAAAAAAACCTCACGGGCCCTGTCGTTATTTCTCCCTTGTTGAACCTGCAGCGCAACGAACATGCAACACAGCGCCGGCTTCCTCAATGTCCATATCATAATCATAAATTTCCTGAAATTAAAAATAATCCTTATGATGCTCATAAGTGGAAACTTCCCTGATCATGACACGTGGCAGATGACGTGTCCGGAGGCTCACGCAAACAGGGCAAGCACTATGCATTCGAGACTCTCTCCGAGCTATCGTCCCGAGATTTTTCCCGAACTACTATGGACCCCTAAACGCTCTTACGCACACCTTACAAATGATCGTGGGCTCGTCTCCGAGCGTCCTACGCGCTGAGCTTCCTCAGCCCTCCCAGCTCATCTTTGAACTATTACAGAACCGAACTAGCTCGGCCTCCCACCCTATTTTAGGCCTCCCACTGAGCTAGGCCTCTTCGGTTCTACCAAGCAACTTAGGACGCAGAGCCCAAGCGCCTTCACCACGGCTCCGCATATCTCTCCAGAAACGAGATATCCACCACCCAACATCCCGCGTTCCACGCCGCCGTAACCCCCCATTAACGAGCGTATCTCGTCATTAATGGGGGATCCCGTCATTCACACAGGTGTAACGCTATGGGCGTAACGACCGACAAAGATCTCGTGCGAGCTCGCTCCAAGCAACCACTATAAAAACCCCTCTCCCAGACGACTCAGGTAAGACAATTTTAACCCAATAAGCCGCTACTCTGCTCAAATATCTCGGCTAACTTGAACGTCGGAGGGTCCAAGGTGGTACAACCACTCCGGGACTTCTTTTGTAGGTAGCTCGGCTTCGCCTCAAAACAAGCCCACTGAGATCCACACGCTCAAAGAGGCAACCCTCAATACCAATCTCAGCCGCTCATCCACGCTCGCGACAGATCAACGGAGGACAACATCTGAAGGAGATCCTAGCCTCCATCAGTTGGCGCCGTTTGTTGAAACTTGAAATTTCCACTTATCGAAAGTTGATCTTTCGATCTCGAACTCATGGCGAGCAAACACCGTGACGATCCAAGCACCAGCCGCCACCCTCCCCACAACGGAGGCGCGGATGGATCCACTCCTCCCCCTAACGCCATTCACGCCCTCTTTGCACGGATCGACATACTCGCATCTCATCCAGAAACAAGCCTCCAAAAGTGGCCCTCTTTGACAGGAAGTCCGACCCGAAAAACCATCTGGATGCATTTACGGCAGGCATGAGCTTCCAGGACAACTCCGACGCTGCCCAATGCCGAGCGTTCCCTGCCACTCTCATCCGGGCTGGACAAGACTGGTTCCGAGGACTCACGCCACGCTCCATCCCTGCCTTTGATGAGTTGGCCGCCCGGTTCCTCAGACATTTTGTCGGGAACAGACGACAAAAGCGGACCGTCGATTATCTCTTCACTATTAAGAGCGGGGACAAAGAATCCTTTAAAGGATACGTCATTCGCTTCTACAACGGTCTTCTTGAAGTTCCCGAGCACCGGGATGAAACTGTAATCACAGCTCTAAGATCAGGTCTTAGGCACAAGGAGTGGCTCCGCTCCTTTGTATTGGAGCAACCTGGAACTATGGCCGAGGTAAAAGGTTGGACCGAGCGAGAAATCCAACTCGAGTCCTAAGAAAACGCAAACCTACCCCGGGGCGACCAGGCCAACCAAAGAAGAGGGGCAGAGAAGAGAAGAAGAAGGTCGACCGGCCAAAGCCATACTCCCCGAAGTTCCAGGAGTATACTCCGCTCAACATCTCTCAGACTGAGCTGTTGGAGGAAGTGAAGAGCGAGCGATTATTCAAGCTCCCTCCGGTCACCAATAGAGCGGCCAAACGGATTCGAGGCCCGTACTGCGCCTTCCATAGGTCGCAGGGACACCCTACCGAGAATTGTAAACAACTCTGCGACTACATCGAGGGGTTGATTCGCTCGGGCCACCTGGCAAAGTACCTGCGGGAAAAGAGACAGGAAAATCGGGAGCAAGAGAACCATCCCCCTCCCGGCGAATTAACAATCGGACAAATCATGGTCGTATTCTCGAGGGGTGCGCATGGAGCCGGCGAGATTCGCCGCTTCCTACCGGTCGAGGGAACTAGCGACCAGCCCCGGAAGAAAAACGTAGCAGCCGAGCCCATCACCTTCACTGACGAAGACCTCCTCGGAATATCCTTACCTCACAATGACCCCCTCGTGATTACAACACAGGTCCACCGCTATGAGGTCCAAAGGATACTGGTCGACTCGGGAAGCTCGGCGGACATCCTTTTCTATGACTGCTTCCTGCGTATGGGGCTCGGCCCGTCAGGCCTGCGGCCAACCACCCACATTCTGTCGGGGTTTACTAACTGAAGGGTTCCCATCGATAGCAGTAAGGTTTCGGGAGGCATCGACCATGCCGTTATTAAAAATTTGTCGTTTCAAAGAACCCTAAACTTGAATCGTTAACTAGAAAATAATACGGAAAAGAAAGTAAACACTTTTACATCTAAGTGAAATAGAAATACAACCTTTGTAGATCGGTCTTTCATTTCAATAGCTCCTTATTGTAGTACCTTCGCTGCGATCGTGGAACTCCCGGACTCTTGCATGGCTTCTGAAGGTGAAAGGAGCGAACTTGCTTGAAGCCTTCGAGATCGAAGATGATCTATGTCGAGGGAATACAAACTCAAGCTACTACTTCACTAATGAAAGATTAGTGAAGCAAACACCCTATACTAAAGTGCCAATCTAGTAGAGGATGATGAAATAGGAAGTGGGCTCATTTTAGAATTATTTTTCTCACAATATTTTCTCACTTGGATCAAACCCTAGAGAGCTTTTTCATTTTGAGGAAGAAGATGAAGAAAATGAGAAGAGAATGAATTATCCGAGTGAGTGAGTAAACCATGGGTGAGTGTGTATCATATACTAACTCATTTAGAGACATAACCATGGCTAATTAAAATGGTTAGATTAATAAATATCTAAAATAAAACAAAACTAGTGGACTTGGTCAAATGCACTCACAAGCTTCTACAAGCTTCATGCATTTGATTTAGTTTCCACTAATTTGGATTTATCTTAAATATTAAAACCCCACCATTATAATTGGTATGGTGTATGTCTCATACACCCATGTATTGTGTATCAACAACCATGACACACACAAATAAACAATGCACATCAATATACATCACATATATATTGCATGTACACACAAGTGAGAAAAGAATGCTTAAGTGAGCCAATATTAGTTAATGTAAATTAGTATATCAAACATACAATTATACACTAAATTATCAAATCAACATTTGATTTGATAATCCGGCTATATCACATACAACCGACTAATATAATCTGTATCAATTTATCGAATCAACACTTGATTCGATAACCCGGCTATATCACATATAACCGAGCGATACAAAAGTCATGAGAATAGAATACGGTATCACATACACGCATTATTCTTGGTCCCGCACATATCACATATGTGCTCCTATTTCGTTTTGCCTGAGTCAGTAAAACCTCTATGTAGGACTCTAAAGACTCGTCAATACACCGGCAGTAGGTGATGATCATATCAAGCACCCACAAGCCGTCAGCGGTACTAGCTGGACATAACGGCTATCTGGGTATTGAGCGATCAGAAGATCAGCAAGCAAGCCCGCTCTAACTCCTGCAAAAGCCTGACAGTAACACTTACCGTACAATCCAGTCTCCTCGTCAGATATGTCGCATATCAAGTCTAGGGGTGGTAAATGTCAGACCCCAATAACCGATAAGTCATGCCGATATGAGGCTCATAACGGGTCGAGAAACTACGGGTAACACTTACCAGTAAATCTCTAAATCAGCCCTGGCCAGGGACTTCCCTGTTATAACCAATCGAGCACAGCACAACATCAACCCCCAATACCGGGAGAGACGAATCCCCTCCTGTCGCTCATTGCCTCCACGTGACTCGGGACTGTACCCAAAAACCACCGTTTTGCACGTCCTCTTGGACGTGGTAAGGTGGAAATCAAAGCACAGTGGGAATCACACAAGACTCTATGACGATCTCGGGTCTACAGACTAACCTGTACCAGTGTCACCAGAGAACTACTATCTGATGTGAGGTATAATACCATCTGGGAGTTCTCGGCGTGTCCGTCCAGTGTACCCAGTCTCCACTGAGCACCCGTATATCATCTCTGATGTTAAACATCAATGGATATAGGATCATCCATCGTCCATCTACATGGGTCGAGAAGGCATACACTGTCTAATCTGGTATATCGATGCCCCATCTCGATACACCCACGACTAGGGACATTAAAGGATGAACTTATGGACTACCATGGCCCCACTAGTATGATCTGCATCATAATACAGGTAGTCAAGTACACATCCTAAGGGCTTTACCAACATATAACAGAGAGACAATCAGCGTACATGTTAAGGTAAAGAGTAACCAGATAGCATACTATCATGTCGAGCAAGAAAATCCTCCCTATATATGTCCAAGCCTCCACTATAATATACATATCATGTACAGTATTGGCCTCTAGGGCATACATATAACTAACAATCTCCCACATGCACTAGGGCCATCATATAGCAGTGGTTGTAGTATCTCATACTCAACCATCCTATAAAAGTCTCTCTCTGGGAAAAGGCCTTTGTGAGTGGATCCGCCGTATTGTCCTCTGAGTCTACTCTCCTAATCTCGATCCCTTGGAGATCAACCATCTCCATGATTAGGTGATACTGCCTTAGAATATGTCTGGATCACTGATGGGACGGGGGTTCCTAGGCCAAGCCACAACTCCATTGTCACACAATGGTAGGAACGAAGTTCATCTCATGAACTAATATACACCCAGACTTCCTCTTTGGTAGCATCTTAGGTAGCGATGTATCCAGCCTTTATCGTCTAGTTTGCCACGATATCTAGCTTGGAACTCTTCCAACATACCGTCCCTCCACTGAGGGTAAAGACAATGCCCGTGACTGACATTCAGTCGACCTTACCACCCTGGAAGCTATCCAGTGATTTTCTCCAGGATCGATTGATACCATCTCACTACACCTAGTAAGAATCCTAACATCCAATTAGATCTATCTCATAGATCAAAACCCAGGATTTAGGAGGTATCACCTTGATCCTATATGGAGAATCAATGTGATTAGAGGAGATTGACCGAGTGTAGCATATGAAACTTCTTTCCTATCAAGAGTATGTCATCTACGTACAATACGAGGATCACCACCATACTCCCTACTACCTTTTTATATATACAAGGTTCATCTACCATTTTGATGAAGTCAAACGCTTTGACTACCACATCAAAACAGATGTTCCAACTCCGCGATGCCTGCTTTATCCCATAAAGCAACTTGCACACATTTCCGCTGCTCCCACTGTCTACGAAGCCTTCTGGCTGTGTACTTATAGACGCTCTCTTCTAAATCACTATTTAGAAAAGCAGTCATGACACCCAACCGCCAGATATCGTAGTCATGGTATGTAGCAATGGCAAGTAGGATCTGGATGGACTTAAGCATAGCTACTGGAGAAAAGATTTCATCAAAAACCATACCCGGTTAAATGCGAGAACCTTTTACAACAAGTCTAGCTTTGAAAGTCTCAACTTTTCCATGTACACCAAGTAGCCTTCTCAAGATATACTTGCTCCTGATGGGGATTTAACCCTTCAGATATAGCAATCAAAGTCCATACTTTGTTGGTGTATATGGATTCCATCTCAGATCGCTTTGCATCCAGCCATTCTTATAGAGTCCCCACACATGATGGCCTGCTCGAAACTAGTTGGGTCATCATCTCATGATGCAATCCTCGCTCCCACTGTTATAGAGAAAACCGAAGTATCTCTCAGGCGGATGAGGAACCCTACCAGATCGGTGGAGAGGCTGAGGTTCGTCGGGAGCTATTGAATCCTCCGGTTCTACCAAATCATCAGTTGTAGTTTGTATAGCTGGAACTCCTTCCAGTTCTACCTCATGACCACAAATTTGTTTCCAAAATAAATTCCTTTTCTAAAAAGGTGGCATGCCGAAAAATAAAACACCTTTTGTTCCTCGGTGTGGTAGAAGATATTCCCTTGCAAATACTTGGGATATCCAACAAACTTCCACAGACATGGCCTTGCCTCGAGCTTGTCTGGATTTTGCTTTTAGCATAGGCCGGACAACCCCAAATCATAACTTATTTAAGAGATGGGCTCTTCCCATACCATATCACATATGGAGTGGTAGGTACCAGATTTGGCTGGAACCCTATTCAATAGGTATGCAACTTCTCAAGTGCATAACTCCCTAAAAGGAAATAGGCTACTCAGTAGTACTCATCATAGAGCGCACCATATCTAATAGGGTGCGATTGCTCCGCCCCGATACACTGACGTGCTGTGGCGTATACGGAGGAGTAATGCTGAGAGAGAATCTCATTCTCCTTTAGAATAGTCCAGAAATTCCATGCTCAAGTATTCTCCTCCCTAATCACATCAAAGGACATAATACTTATACCCGTTTTGGTTCTCTACTTCTGACTTATATTCATTGAATTTCTCAAAAGTTTCAGACTTGTGTTTCAACAGGAACATATGTTCGAATCTTGAGAGATCATCAGTGAATGTAATGAAGTACAAAGAACCAGTCCTGGCATGTGTAGACAGGGGACCTACATACATCATCATTATCAATCCCAAGAGTTCATTAACTCTTTCTCTGTTTTCAATAAACGGATCTATGGTCATCTTATCTTTATGACATGACTGGTAAGTTTCACAAGATGTAAATTCAAACTGATTTAAATATGCATCTTAATGTAACTTAGCTGGTCGGGTCGAATTGATATGACCTAGTCTATCATGCTTTAAGAAGGATTCGTTCATTTCTGAACTATTTCTCTTCTGTGTGTTCTGTACGTTGAGAACCGTGGTTTGATTTAGAACGTATATACTTTTAGACAACGTGCCTGAACCGATCAACTCTTGATACAAGAAATGTTCAAAACATTATCCAACAATACAAAATTATATCATTCTTTAGTAAATAAAGAGACTGATATAATGTTCCATATCAGGTTCGGTATCTAATAACATTCGTTCAGAATCAATGTATTTGGTATTACAGGGTGATAACTGCCAACATCTTGGTTGCAACAATTTCATCGTTTCCAACTCTTGAAATTTTATCACCCGTTCTCAGTTCTCTACCTATCTGTAGTCCATGTAACAGATTACATATGTGGGATCCTGATCCAGTATCACATACCCAGGACGTAGAGGATACTGAAAAACAGTTCTCGGTAATGAACACACCCGAAGAAGATGCATCAATATGCACTTTCTTCGTTTGGGCGGTACGGGAATCCTGATAATCCCCTCCTATCTCCTGCTCGGTCTTATAACAATTATAAGTTGGAGCGGGACCAACGTTCCTCAGCTCAGTATAACAAGCGGGTTCGGTCAATACATCCATATTATTATCTTGATTAAGGCGTGGCATGGTCGCTACCTGGAGAGAGAGAGAAGAAAACACTCAGTATATGCTCTTACAAGATCAGATTGGTTATTATTTTATCTAATCAGGATGGCTCCCACTGTATTTATCAAATCTTCGTTCAAACCCTAAAAGGAAAGACTAGCCGAGATTAATTACACCCTACAATTTCGCCAATCTTTCAGCCAGACCAGTGCCGGTACTTTGAGGGAGGTTCCCCATGCTTTCGCCCGGACCTAATTAAAATAAACCTCGTTTTCCCATGGGCGTAACTCCGTTGACACTTTTCTAGACACCTACTTGATCGGCTAATTGTAAAGTGTAAAACTCATCCAGGAGTAACTATTACCCGCAGTGGGTATCGGGATCCAACTATCTCATAGAAGGCATGCAATCTCATTGCAAATTTCAACACTTGAAATTCCTGATAATATTTTGCCCCTAGCATCCTATGACCTTGACGGAGGTCAACAAACCATAGGCTACTAGTCAAGTTCAAGCCGTACATTTCATGATTGAATTAAACCCACCCGCACGACCCTTGACGGAGGTCAACAAGGTCGTACGACTACCCTAATCCAATCTGCATCATATGCATAAGCAGATAAATACTAGTCAGATACCACACACTACGTCTTGACGGAGGTCAACAAACGTAGCACGAATACTAAGGAGGACTTATCTGAAATGACGGAGGGCTACGACAGGTTTTTCTGAAAACCTTTTGCGTAATGAACTTGATATCGTTGTAGAATCGAGTGATTTTGAAAAGGAGTGTTTTTGAAGCTTTTACTAGTTTTGCTAGAGAGGTCGCTCCCGGTGAAGGGATCTCGGCTCTTTCCTCGTCAAATGAGGTGCAGAATATTTCACAAATACCACTATACAAAGCAAAAACTATAAAAGCAATCGAAAGACAAACCGAGTTTGTAGCATCTGCTAGTTTCGCTAAAGAGGTCACTCCCGGTGAAGGGATCTCGGCTCTTTCCTTATCGAATAAGGTGCTGGATATTCTACAAGGAATACCGCTATGCAAAGCAGGAATTAGAGCTACCAGTTTTTAAAACAAGTTTCTACAATATCTTTAGGTTTCTTTTCTTTCATTAATCGCATTAATGAAGTCCCATCATTTAAGTTACCTAAACATCACAGATAAATACAACGTACGCTTATGCCATCCGCATTCATCTCGATGTCCCGTCATGCACCGTTAGGTTAGGTAACTAACGGCAGAGCAGGGCAGGGCAAGCGCGGGTGTAAAACATAAGCAATGTTTATATAATATATCATATATATTATATACAGTATCTATCTCAACATATCAAATGATCACATCACAGATATCGCAGCAGAAAACAACATATGAAATATTGGATATACTAGGATTTCCGGGTTTTATATTAAGCCTGTATAAAACACGGATTCCACGGTCGTGGTGAATAGCCAAACCCACATCTCTAGACCCCTACTAGAGCGGCAAGCAACCCTACCAATTCTAGAGTTAGGAGACCCGGTCTCGACGCCTCGAGATGGTCTCCCACTGGACTCTAGAACCCGATTACTTGTGCTCCCCTACTTGGGTCTACCCTAATGCGGAAAAGTAAATAATATACAATGGTGACATCATCCTCAACCCGGAAGTGCTCCAATAAAAGAATATTACATACATTGAATTTTACATGAATGAAAATGAAAAACTCTAATCTCACATAAAACCACCGGCTATTCAAAACACGACGATCCAATATAACATATACAACAACACATAACATCACATATCATCAACGTAAGTAAATACGCGTATCCCAATTGTCGTTGACATATAGCAACGAAATCGGCGATACACCACATATTACACTTACGGTCACAGAAAAAACTAGACGATGTTAAACATTCCGATCGAATCAACAAACATCTACAATTACCCAAAAAGCTCAACATTTGAGAGAAGTTAAAGTACCTAAAAAACGTGCCACAGTACCTATGATCCAACCGTAGAAGGGCCAAACCAACGCCTCACCTATGACACCGCGGAACTACGGCAAACCCTAAGGTTCAGTCGCGGTTCCGAGGGCATAGAATCGAGTTAAGATTTTTGTTCTTCTAGAGGATCCATAGAGTTACTTGCACGACTATCGACTATAATTAACTTAAGAAAATTCTAACACTTGGAAATTTTCAGCGAGGGTTAAAATGGGTATTTGATATCCGATCGAACTTTTTAACACTGTCTAAAATAACCCGAAAATAGTTAGAATTACGACTACGAAACACTCCGAGTTGCCTTTGCAGTAAGTTAATCATCACATGAAAAATTAGCAAAACCAAACAACACCTGAAACACCAAAACCCAGAGAACAGAGCATGGGAAAAATTTGGGACTCAAATGATGCAATGGGGCCGGCCTCCTCGGAAATTGTGGCCATGTGCTTGGCCAAATACCGAGCACATGGTCCCAATTTTCTCACATGTTCTTATATTTGCCCAAATATAATTCTGCACTTGTTTGAAAAATTTTTGGAGCTCATTTGAAAAACGACAGAAACATGGATTTGGTATTTCAAGTTTCGAAGTTTGTTTCGGTTTCGTAATCTAACATCATCCGTCTAATTTTCTATCTAGTCTCTGATACCACTGAAGGGTTCCCATCGACAGCAGTATGATTTCGGGAGGCATCGACCATGCCGTTTTTACAAATTTGTCGTTTCAAGGAACCCTAAACTTGAATCGTTAACTAGAAAATAATACGGAAAAGAAAGTAAACCCTTTTACATCTAAGTGAAATAGAAATACAACCTTTGTAGTTGGTCCTTCACTTCAATAGCTCCTTGTTGTAGTCCCTTCGCTGCGATCGTGGAACTCCCGGACTCTTGCATGGCTTCTGAAGGTGAAAGGAGCGAACATGCTTGAAGCCTTCGAGGCCGAAGATGATCTACGTCGAGGGAATACAAACTCAAGCTATTACTTCACTAATGAAAGATTAGTGAAGCAAACACCCTGTACTAAAGTGCTAATCTAGTAGAGAATGATGAAATAGGAAGTGGGCTCACTTTAGAATTATTTTTCTCACAATATTTTCTCACTTGGATCAAACCCTAGAGAGCTTTTTCTTTTTGAGGAAGAAGATGAAGAAAATGAGAAGAGAATGAATTATCCAAGTGAGTGAGTAAACCATGGGTGAGTGTGTATCATATACTAACTCATGTAGAGACATAACCATGGCTAATTAAAATGGTTAGGTTAATAAATATCTAAAATAAAACAAAACTAGTGGACTTGGTCAAATGCACTCACAAGCTTCTACAAGCTTCTACAAGCTTTATGCATTTGATTTAGTTTCCACTAATTTGGATTTATCTTAAATATTAAAACCCCACCATTATAATTGGTATGGTGTATGTCTCATACACCCATGTTTTGTGTATCAACAACCATGACACATACAAATAAACAATGCACATCAATATATATCACATATATATTGCATGTACACACAAGTGAGAAAAGAATGCTTAAGTGAGCCAATATTAGTTAATGTAAATTAGTATATTAAATATACAATTATATACTAAATTATCAAATCAACATTTGATTTAATAATCCGGCTATATCACATACAACCGACTAATATAATATGTATCAATTTATCGAATCAATACTTGATTCGATAACCCGGCTATATCACATATAACCGAGCGATACAAAAGTCGCGAGAATAGAATACGGTATCACATACACGCATTATTCTCGGTCCCTCACATATCACATATGTGCTCCTATTTCGTTTATCCTGAGCCAGTAAAACCTCTATGTAGGACTCTAAAGACTCGTCAATACACCGGCAGTAGGTGATGATCATATTAAGCACCCACAAACCGTCAGCGGTACTAGCTGGACGTAACGGCTACCCAGGTATTGAGCGATCAGAAGATCAGCAAGCAAGCCCGCTCTAACTCCTGCAAAAGACTGACAGTAACACTTACCGTACAGTCCGGTCTCCTCGTCTGATATGTCGCATATCAAGTTTAGGGGTGGTAAACGTCAGACCCCAATAATCGATAAGTCATGCCGATATGAGGCTCATAACGGGTCGAGAAACTATTGGTAACACTTACCAGTAAATCTCTAAATCAGCCCTGGCCAGGGACTTCCCTGTTATAGCCAATCAAGTACAGCGCAACGTCAACCCCCAATACCGGGAGAGAAGAATCTCCTCCTATCGCTCATTGCCTCCATGTGACTCGGGACTATACCCAAAAATCACCATTTTGCACGTCCTCTTGGACGTGGTAAGGTGTAAATCAAAACACAGTGGGAATCACACAAGACTCTATGATGATCTCGGGTCTACAGACTAACCTGTACCAGTGTCACCAGAGAACTGCCATCTGACGTGAGGTATAATACCATCTGAGAGTTCTCGGCGAGTCCGTCCGGTGTACCCAGTCTCCACTGAGCACCCGTATATCATCTCTGATGTCAAACACTAATGGATATGGGATCATCCATCGTCCATCTACATGGGTCGAGAAGGTATACGTTAGTCTAATCTGGTATATCGATGCCCCATCTCGATACACCCACGACTAGGGACATTAAAGGATGAACTTATGGACTACCATGGCCCCACTAGTATGATCTGCATCATAATCCAGGTAGTCAAGTACACATCCTAAGGGCTTTACAAATATGTAACAGAGAGACAATCAGTGTACATATTAAGGTAAAGAGTAACCAGATAGCATACTATCATGTCGAGCAAGAAAGTCCTCCCTATATATGTCCAAGCCTCCACTACAATATACATCCCATGTACAATAATGGCCTCTAGGGCATACATATAACTAACAATAACCACTCCATCCCGGTAGAGGGAGTGGTTACCCTCCTCCTTAACATTGGGGAAATGGGCCGTACGAGAACCGTACCAGTGGACTTTATCGTTGCCAGAATTCCCTCGTCCTACAATATCCTCCTTAGACGCTTGATGCTAAACTCCCTTCGGGCCCAAATCTCGACCTACCACCTCACGATCAAGTTTCCATTGGATCAAGGGGGAATAAGCCGGTCCTACGGGAACCAGCAAATCACCAAGATTTTCTTCACAGAGAAATCCACCTTCGAGGAATGAATCGACGATCTTGGAAACGCGAGTGATTTCACGAGGTCCTTGGATACTCATGACAAACTAAAAGAAATCCGAGGGGCCCCGGTGGAGGCGCCAACAGAGGTCCCCTTCATCGAGGGGAACAATGAACAAACTGTCAAGATCGGATCCCTCTTAACGGGAGCCCGACGCGAAGACTTGATCCACTTTCTCCAAGGAAACTCGGACGTGTTCGCCTGGGCGCCTGCCGAAATGCCCGGGATTGACCCCAAGGTAATCTCACACAAGCTCGTGTCGACCTGACGGCCCGACCCATCAGGCAAAAGAAACGAAGTTTCGCTCCGATCAAACAAAAAGCGATAGAAGACGAGGTCGATTGGTTGCTTGCAGCCAACTTCATTCGAAATGTAGCCTACTCGGAATGGGTAGCAAATGTGGTTATGGTTAAAAAGTCAAACGGGAAGTGGCGTATGTGCATCGATTTCACGGATCTCAACAAGGCCTGCCCGAAAAACAACTATCCCCTCCCTCGGATAGATCAGCTTGTCGACAGCTCGGCAGGCCACAAATTGCTCAGCTTCATGGATGCTTTCTCCGGCTACAACCAGATCTGTATGAACCCGGCAGATGAAGAGCTTACCGCATTCACAACGGACCGGGGGGTATACTGCTACAAAATGATGCCCTTCGGCCTTAAAAACGCCGGAGCTACATACCAGCGCCTGGTCAACAGAATGTTCAAACCGCAAATCGGGAGGAACAAGGAGGTTTACGTCGAGGACATGCTCGTAAAATCGACCTCTTCGGACGAGCACGCAAAAGATCTTGGCGAAACATTCGACATCCTCTGCAAGTACAAAATGAAGCTGAATCCCGCCAAGTGCGCGTTCGGGGTCACTAGCGGGAACTTCCTCGGGTTCATGGTTACCCACCGAGGAATTGAGGCTAACCCGGAGAAGATCAGCGCCATCCACAATATGGCTACGCCGAAGAGCAACGTAGATGTAACGTTTTAGAAATATATATATATATATATATATATATATATATATATATATAATCCTTTAGGTGAATATCCTGATAATCGGTAAAATAAACCGTATTCCCCATAAAACTTAACTGTAATTATTTTTCATCATAAACTTAAATACGTCTATTTTAACTATATAATTGCTAATATTTGGTATTTATTTAGTCACTTATAAATTATTAGTTTACTTAAATATTTTTCCTTAATTAATTAATTTAAATAATATTATAAGCTTTTATTTATACATTAAATTAGTGATAATTACAAATTGGAATGGGTTAATCATTCATTAGTGAACCATGACAATAATATAACATGTTATAATATGTTCACTTGTTCTCATAATGTCTTCAAAATTCTAGAGAATTCTAGGGTGAAATAAGTTTGGAAAATAAATTAAAAACAAGTAATTAGTGAAAAGACTAATAGACGTAACGATGGAGAGGTTTCTTTACCAGAAATTTCCACACACCTCACTCCCACTCTCCCCTCCTATTTGGCCGAGCCCAATAAGTGGCAGCCCCCCCCCCCCCCCCTTTTCTTTTCATTAATTCTAATCTCATTCTCATTCAAAAATTAAAAGAAAAGGAAAATTAAAAAAGGGGATTAATATATGATAAATGGGAGAGGTTTCTACACTTTTCCACATAACTCTCTCTCTCTCTCTCTCTCTCTATATATATATATGTATTCCCCCTTTCTTCACTGGCCGAAATTGAAAGCTGCCTCCTCTCCCATTTCCCCACTTCATTTCAACTCAAAACTCTTCAAAAAAATTCATGAAAAATCAATACAAACCTCACAAATTCCTAAATAAACCTTTACCCATTAATTCTTGACCTCAACTAGCTTGGAGATTAGGAGCAAGAGAACCATTTTGAAGATCAAGTTGCATGTTTGATTTTATGATTTTGAGCTATAATCTTAAACCAATTGTTACTTGATATTTAATTACTTCAATTTAGTTAATTTTGTTATTTAATTATGGTTCTAATTGCTAAATTGAAATTTCAAGAAAGGATTTAAACTAAAATTAAGGTTTTTATAACTTGCTCATGGTTGTAATGTGTAGTTTAATATCTTAAGTCATGCAAATTCTAGTTTAATTGTTAATTTGTAATGTGTTACTTTAAAATTTTTAAAATTAGAAATTTTGTAAACTAGATTTTTAGGATTTAATTAAATTGGTGACATAAAATTTAATTAATGGTTTATGTGACTTAATTAAGATATTATGAGAGCAATGTGGCCACTAAAAGTGTTAAAACATCAATGTCGGAACTAAATGGTATTTGGATGCTTACTAAGTTTTCGGAATAAATTGATTTTAATTAAGTTGAGGGTTTGTTGATTTATAACCTATTTCATATAATATTTAGAATGTAGTGAATACGCAATTGGTACGAATGTATACTAAGATGGGTAGTTGTCACGTATAGCGACCCTAGTTGTAGTTGTGGCATTGTCACGAGCACGTTTGTGCGCCAAGTACGTGCACGTTTAATTAGCGCACGTTGTTTGACTTGTGTCAATTGTGTCCGCGACTATTCGTATTTTATCCTCATAATTGCTTGTATGCGATTCTAGGATCGGTTGCAGAGGTATCGGACGGGGCGCGGAAAGTCAGTGCGGATATCAGACCAGATTAGCTGAGGCGTCCCGGTGAGTAGATATATACATCTACCGGAGGATCGTCTGGATGGCGCGAGGCGCCCGACGGTTTAGTATTAATTAAAATATTTACTTTATATGCGTAGTTCCTAGTTAGACATCTCATTGTATCGCATCGTTATATGTATGTGTGTGTGTGTGTGTGTGTGTGTGTGTGTGTGTGTGATATCATCCTATACGACACTTGCACCATTACCATTGGTTCTTGCCACACGTGCACTATTTATGCGAACACACACGCCATTGGTAGTTGCTATGTCACGAATACTACAGAACCTGCTTAGATTAATATCGAAAATATTCGCATCATACATGATATTTAAACTGGTAGTTGTATTTTCCCATCTCATCAAGATTGACACTAAGGATTGCTAGACGTACATATACCGCATATCATCATCATTCATACATAGTTTGCCAGTTATATCATGTATTGTGATTCTTTTTGAGGATTTCTGTATTGATGAGATTTTTGGATTTTTGGGAAAACCGCAAGAATTCTAAAAACCTATTATTATTTTAAAAACAGAAATTTGCGGTTTTCCCGTGATATGATGTGTGTGGCGTCCACCATAAGTTTTCTCAGTTCTTGAGCTGTATCACATACCCGATTCGAGGAGAGGGATGCACCGTCTGCGGGTACATGGTTGACCCTGTGCGGTACCTCAGGAAAAGAAGATCACACAGATGACGTTGAGCCCGGCAGGGGAGCACTACCGACCGGTTATGATTGTTGTTATTATTAGTATTTTTGAGGCGGAGGATATCTGGAGGATACCGACCGTAGTCATGAGATTGGTGATATAGGCCGATCCGGACTGTCGGAGCCCGAGATTCAGAGATATTGAGATATTGAGAATTAAGATACAGAGATATTGAGATATTGAGATCTGAGATACAGAGATATGAGATATTGAGATATTGAGATATACATATGTTGTGTCGATGCTTGACACGGATTTCTATTGATTTCATTGATATTACTTCAGTTATTTCACAGGAGATTTCTAAGATAAAAATAAAGATTTTCTCATACCAAACATACTCAGGTTTCATGTTGATTATGCATTCGTGTTGCATACATGTTATTGCATTGTATTATATTAGTATATGCGTAGGTTGTGACGCATTTGCGTTCATACTTACGATAGCCTTATTAGATGTTGCTTATTACTCACAAGTTGGCAACTCACCCCCGTCGTGCCACAGTATCTGTTAGTTATATGTATGCCCTAGAGGCCATTACTGTACATATGATGTATATTGTAATGGATGCTTGGACATATATAGGGATGACTTTCTTGCTCGACATGATAGTATGCTATCTGGTTGTACTTTATCTTAACATGTACTCTGATTGTCTCTATGTTACATGTTGATAATACCCATAGGATATGTACTCGACTACTGGGACTATGATGAGATCATATAAGTGGGGCCACGGTAGTCGACGAGTACATCCTATAACAGTTCCTAGTCGAGGGTGTATCGAGAAAGGGCATCGATACACCAGAGTAGACTAGCGTATACACATCTTGACCCATATGATGGGCGATGGATGATCCCATATCCATCGGTGTTTGACATCAAAGATGGTGTACGGGTGCTCAGTAGAGACTGGGTACACTGGACGGACTCGCCGAGAACTCCCAGATGGTATTATACCTCACGTCAAATGGCAGTTCTCCGGTGAGACTGGTACAGAGTAGTCTGTTGACCCGAGATCGTCATAGAGTCTTGTGTGATTCCCACTGTGCTTTGATTTCCATCATACCACATCTAAGAGGGCGTGCAAAAAGGTGGCTTTTGGGTACAGTCTCGAATCACATGGAGGCAATGAGCGATAGGAGGGGATTCGTCTCTCCCGGTATAGGGAGTTGATGTTGTGCTGTGTTCGATTGGCTATAACCGGAAATCCCTGGCCAGGGTTGCTGAGATTTACTGGTAAGTGTTATCAGTAGTTTCTCGAACTGTTATAGACCTCATATCGACACGACTTATCAAGCTATTGGGGTCTGACGTATACCACCCCTAGGCGAGATATGCGACATATCAGACGACGAGACCGGACTGTACGGGAGTATTACTGATTGGATTCACAGGAGAATGTATAGGCTTGCTTGTTGATCTTCTGAGCGCTCAATACCTGGGTGGCTGTTACGTTTAGCTGACCGCTTGCAGCTTGTGGGTGTTTGATATGATCATCACCTACTGCCGGCTTATTGACGATTCTTTAGAGTCCTACATAGAGGTTTCTTGGCTCATGCAAAACGGAGTAGGAGCACATATGTGATATGTGTGGGATCGAGGATAATGCGGTATGTGATACCGTATTGGATTCTCGCGATATGAGATATCGGCCGGGTATATGTGATATAGCCGGGTCATCGTATTAGTCGGTTATATGCGATATAGCCGGATTGTCGGATCAAGTGTTGATTCGATAATTTAATGTATAATTATATATATGATATATTAAATTACATTAACTAATATTAGCTCACTAAAAGATTCTTTTTCTCACTCGGATAATACATTGATATATATGCGATATATGTTAAATGTATTATTTTATTTTGTTACAATAAATATTATATATGCGATATATAATATTGTAACATGATATGATTACTAATGCAACATGTTTAGTGGAGTTTAAACATGATTAGGGTTTAGATTAGGGTTAAGACTTCTAGTAGATTCTAGAAGCTTTTCTTTTGTCTTGAAAAAGATATTATGCTCGATATTTTCAAGTGACTCACTTTTAACCCAACCCAAACCCTAGCCCTAGTTAATTCTCTACATGGGTTTAGTTGACTATGGTTGCATTATTCATCATATTTATCTTTTCATTATTCATCACAAAATGAATTCTAATATTATTCATCTTCTTCTTCCTTCTTTCTTTCATGGAAAAAGCTTTCTAGCTTTTTTCCAAGTAATGAAAATGAGTGAGAATAAGAAAATAAAAGAGAGTAAAAATCCTACTTCATCATTCTCATCTATGATTTCCCTTTAGATGAGAGTGTTCACTTAATTTAGTGAGTGTTAGCTTGTGTTAATGAAACTTCAAGATAGATCATTTTTGTTATCGAAGATCGGAAGCAAGACTGCATCTTTCTCTTCGTGAAGCCTCTCGAGAGTCCGGAACACGATGATCGCAGCGAAGGGACCTCAACACGGAGCTTAAGAAGTGAAGGACCAGATCTACAAAGGTTGTAATCCCTCTCACTTAGTGTTAAAGTGTTTAACATACTTGTTTTCGCATAAACTCTAGTTTAAAGATCCGGCTTTGGGTTGTTCGACACGGCTAAATTTTTAATCGGGCATGGTTGATGCCTCATAGACCCTTGTGCGCGTGCATAGCAACCCTACAGTGGTATCAGAGCCAAGCTAGAGCTTTAGGCGAAGTCTGAGCGAAGTTTAAAGTCCGATCGAACCCGGAAAATCCCGATTTTACCCCTCTCTGTACATTTTCAAAAATGTTGATTTTTTCCTAATTAAAAATGCTCAGAAAAACAAGCAGGAAAACCTAAGAACTACTGTGATGTACGGTCCACTAAGTCACTCATATGACCGCGGAACCGCGGCCAAACCAAGGGTTTGGCGGCTGTTTCGCGGCCAAAATTTAGACTTAGTCCCTCATATTTCATATATTTATTCTTAGGTCCTTTCTTGTCATTTTTTTCTGGGAATTTTTTAATTCCACTCAAGTGTTGAGTTTTCTAAGGTTGTATTGGGGACTCGTTGATTCGATCGGATAATTTAATTTCGTTTAGTTTGTCCGGGTAATTTTTAGAACGTGTTAAAAAGTTCGAACGGATATCAATAACTCACTTTTTCCCCTGCCGGAAAATTTCTAAGTGTTAGATTTTTTCGTAGTTTAAGAACGTTCTAAGTCGTGCAAGTAACGCGGTGGACCCTCTAGAAAATCTTAACTCGATTATGTGACCGTCTTGAACTGCCTCTAAAGCTTAGGGTTTGCGGCAGTACGGCGTGCCACATGTGAGGCGTTGGCTTGACCCTTCTACGGCTGGACCATTGGTACTGTAGCATGTGATGGATGTTTTTAAACTAATTTCAAGTGTTGAGAACTATTTGGGAAAACTTGGGTGTTTGATTATTCGATCGGAAAGTTTAACATTGTCTATTTATCTGGAATGTAATACAATATTTGGAATCCACAAATAGTTATGAGATAACTGATTTGAATATTATAAAAATAGCAGTTTAGTCTCAGATGATCAGTTGCCATGGAATTTTGATGTGATCAAAAGTCCATCGCAATCACGTAGCGTACGAGGATACTCGCCGGGTAAACTTAATAGATAGCCACGCCCCATACCCCGACCAAGTGACTGTAGGAGAACCCCGTCGCCGAAAGCATCCGTTTGGGTGCTCGCGGAAGCGGTGTTCCGCCTTAGTGCACTTTGTCGACGGCATCTGGGGGTGCGGCCGTCTACTAAAGTTTGCGACGAGCATTCGATCAGGATGTCGGGAATCTTGTTGAATTGCCCGACTTGATATTGAAAAGAGTTTTCGATAATGAGACTAAAATGCGGGGTTTATAATTGTTAGGCATGCGATGTCTAAGGAATTCATTTGGTTAGGCATGCGATGTCTAAAGAGGTTGCGGATTCCAACTGTTGTAGTTTTACACTTTCTTTTCTGTGACCGTAAGCGTAGTATGTGGTGTATCGCCGGTTTCGTTGCTATACATCAACGACAATCGGGATACGCATACTTGCTTACGTTGATGATATGAGATATTATGTATTGCTGTGATATGTTATATTGGATCGTCGTGTTTTGAATAGCCGAGGGTTTTATGTGAGATGAGAGTTTTTCTTTTTCATTCATGTAAAATTCATTTGTATGTAATATTCTTTTATTGGGGCACTTCCGGGCTGAGGATGATGTCACCATTGTATATTATTTACTATTCCGCATTAGGTAGACCCAAGGCGGGGAGCACAAGTAACCGGGTTCTAGGGTCCAGTGGAAGACCATCTCGAGGAGTCGAGACCGGGTCTCCTAACCCTAGAATTGGCAGTGTTACTTGCCGCTCTCGTAGGGGTCTAGGGATGTGGGTTTGGCTATTCATCGCGACCGTGGAATCCGTGTTTTATACAGGCTCGTATTAAAACACGGATGTCCTAGTATATCCAATATTTCATATATGTTCTTCTGCTGCAATGTTCTGTGATGAGATCATATTACTGCCTGAGACGAATGTTTATATTATATATATGAGATATATGTTATATTGCAAATTTCGTTTCATATCTGATGTTTGTGAAGCACAATAAAAATGAGACTTCATTAATGAGATTGATGAAACTAAAAGAAACCTAAGATGTTGTAGAAACTTGTTTAAAAACTGGTTGCTCTAGTTCCTGCTTTGCATAGCGGTGTTCCTTGTAGAACATCCAGCACCTTATTCGATAAGGAAAGAGCCGGGATCCCTTCACCGGGAGTGGCCTCTTTAGTGAAACTAGCAGATGCTACAAACTCGGTTTGTCTTTTGATTGCTTCTATAGTTCTTGCTTTGCATAGTGATATTTGTGAAATATCCTGCACCTTATTCGATGAGGAAAGGGCCGACGATCCCTTCACCGGGAGTGACCCCTTTAGCAAAACTAGAAAGGCCTAAAAAACATTCCATTTAAAATCACTCGATTCTACAACGATATCAAGTTCATTACGCAAAGGGTTTTCTTAAAAACCTGTCGTAGCCCTCCGTCATTTCAGATAAGTACTAGTTAGTAGTCGTGCTACATTTTTTGACTATGTTAAGGCATAGTGTGCGGTAGTTGATTAGTGCTAATCTGTATAAGCATATGATGCGATTGGATTAGGGTAGTCGTGCGACTTTGTTGACTATGTTAAGGGTCGTGCGGGTGGGTTCAATTCAATCGGGAAATGACGGGTTGAACTTGACTAGCACTTATGATTTGTTGACTATGTTAAGGTCATATAGCTGCTAGGGGTAAAATATTATTGGGAATTTCAAGTGTTGAAATTTGCAATGAGATTGCATACCTTCTATGAGATAGTTGGATCCCGATACCCGCTGCGAGTAAGAGTTACTCCTGGGAGAGTTTTACACATTACAATTAGCCGATCAAGTAGGTGTCTAGAAAGGTGTTAACGGGGTTACGCCCCTGGAAAATGAGGTTTACTTTAATTAGGTTCGTGCGAAAGCACGGGGGACCTCCCTCAAAGTACCGGCACTGGCCTGGCTGAAAGATTGGCGAACTTGTAGCGTGTAATTAATCCCGGCTAGTCTTTCCTTTTAGGGTTTGAAGGAAGATTTGACTAAAACAGTGGGAGACATCCTGATTAGATATATTAGATAACCAATCTAATCTTGCAAGAGCATACGCTGAGTGTTTTCTTCTCTCTCTCTCCAGGTAGCGACCATATCACGCCTTAATCAAGATAATAATACAGATGTATTGACTGAACCCGCTTGTTATACTGAGCTAGGGAACGTTGGTCCCGCTCCAACTTATAATTGTTATAAGACAGAGCAGGAAATTGGGGAATACCAGATTTCCTGTGCCGCCCAAACGAAGAAAGTGCATGCTGATGCATCATCTTCGGGTGTGTTCATTACATAGAACTGTTTCTCAGTATCCTTTACGTCCTGGGTATGAGATACCGGATTATGATCCCATATATGTAATCTGTTACATGGTCTACAGATAGGTAGAGAACTGAGAACGGGTGATAAGTTTCATGAGATAGAAAACGGTGCAAGTGTTGCAGCCAAGTCTGTTGGTCACTATCACCCTGTATTACCAGAATACATTGATTCTGAACGAATGTTATTAGATACCGAATCTGATATACAACATCATATCAGTCTCTTTATCAGTAAAGAAAGGATATAATTTTGTATTGTTGGATAATGTTTTGAACATTTCCTATATCAAGAGTTGATCGGTTCAGGCACGTTATCTAAAACCATAGACGTTCTAAATCAAACTACAGTTCTTAGTATACAGAACACACACAAGAGGAAGAGTTCAGAAATGAACGAATCCTTCTTGAGGCATTGTAGACTAGGTCATATCAATACGACCCGACTAGCTGAAGTTACATTAAGATGCATATTTAAATTTGTTTGAATTTACATCTTGTGAAACTTGTCGGTCATGTCACAAAGATAAGATGACCATAGCTCTGTTTATTGGAAACAGAGAAAGAGTTAGTGAACTCTTGGGATTGATACATGTTGATGTATGAAAGTCCCCTGTCTACATATGCCAAGACCGGTTCTTTGTACTTCATTATATTCTCTGATGATCTCTCAAGATTTAGACATATGTTCCTGTTGAAACATAAGTCCGAAACTTTTGAGATATTCACAGAATATAAGTTAGAAGTAGAGAACCAAAAACGGGTATAAGTATTATGTCCTTTGATGAGATCAAGGAGGAGAATACTTGAGCACGGAATTCCTGGACTATTCTAAAGGAGAATGAGATTCTCTCTCAGCATTACTCCTCCGTATACACCATAGCACGATGGTATATCGGGGCGGAGCAATAGCACCCTATGATATGGTGTGCTCTATGATGAGTACTACTGAGTTTCCTATTTCCTTTTGGGAGTTATGCACTTGAGAAGTTGCATACCTATTGAATAGGGTTCAAATCAAATCAGTTACCTACCACTTCATATGTGATATGGAATGGGAAGAGCCCATATCTTAAGTTTGTTAAGATTTGGGGTTGTCCAGCCTATGTCTAAAAGCATAATCCGGACAAGCTCGAGGCAAAGTCAGTTCTGTGGAAGTTTGTTGGATATCCCAAGCATTCGTAAGGGAATATCTTCTACCAAACAGAGGAACAAAAGATGTTTTGTTTCTCAATATGCCACCTTTGTGAAAGGGAATTTCTTGTGAAGAAATTAGTGGTCATGAGGTAGAACTGGAAGGAGTTCCAGCTATACAAACTACAGCAGATGATTTGGTAGAACCAAAGGATTCAATAGATTCTAACGAACCTCAGCCTCTCCGCCGATCTAGTAGGGTTCCTCACCCACCTGAGAGATACTTCGGTTTCTCTATGACAGTAGGAGCGAGGATTGCATCATGAGATAATGACCCAACTAGTTTCGAGCTGGCCATCAGGAGTGAGACTCTGTAAGAATGGCTGGATGCTTATCGATCTGAGATGGAATCCTCATACACCAACAAAGTATGGACTTTGGTTGCTTTATCTGAAGGGTTAAATCCCCATCAGGAGCAAGTATATCTTGAGAAGATTACTTGGTGTACATGGAAAAGTTGAGACTTTCAAAGCTATGCTTAAGTCCATCCAGATCCTACTTGCCACTGCTACATACCATGACTACGATATCTGGTGGTTGGGTGTCATGACTGCTTTTCTAAATGATGTTTTAGAAGAGAGCGTCTATAAGTACACAGCCAGAGGGCTTCGTAGACAGTGGGAGCAGCGGAAACGTGTGCAAGATGTTTTATGTGATAAAGCAGGCATCGCGGAGTTGGAACGTCTATTTTGATGTGGTAGTCAAAAAGTTTGACTTCATCAAAATGGTAGATGAACCTTGTATATACAAAAAAGGTAGTAGAGAGTATGGTGGTGATCCTCGTAGAGTACGTGGATAACATATTCTTGATAGGGAAGGAGTTCCTATGCTACGCTCGGTCAATCTCCGCTTATCACAAGGATTCTCCATATAGGATCAAAGTGATACCTCCTAAATCCTGGGTTTTTGGATCTATGAGATAGATCTAATTGGATGTTAGGATACTCACTAGTTGTAGTGAGATGGTATCAATTGATCCTGGGGAGAATCACTGGAAAGGTTCCAGGGTGATAAGGACGACTGAATGTCAGTCACAGGCATTGTCTTTACCCTCAGTGGAGGGACGGTATGTTGGAAGAATTCCAAGCAAGATACCGTGACATACTAGACGATTAAAGGCAAGATACATCGTTACCAAGAATGCTACCAAAGAGGCAGTCTGGATTTATATAAGTTCATGAGATGAACTTCGTTCCTACCATTGTGTGACAATGGAGTTGTGGTTTTAGCCAAGGAACTACCGTCCCATCAGAAATCCAGATATAATTCTTAGGCAGTATCACCTGATCATGGAGATGGTTGATCTCCAGGGAGATCGAGGTTATGAGAGTATACACAGAGGACAACAGCGCGGATCCACTCACAAAGGCATTTTTCCCAGTAGAGACTTTTATGGGATGGTTGAGTATGAGATACTTCAGCCACAGCTAATTGTTGGGTATGAGATACCACAACAGATGGCCCTAGTGCAAGTGGGAGATTATTAGTTATATGTATACCCTAGAGGCCATTACTGTACATATGATGTATATTGTAATGGATGCTTGGACATATATAGGGAGGACTTTCTTGCTCGACATGATAGTATGCTATCTGGTTGTACTTTATCTTAACATGTACTCTGATTGTCTCTATGTTACATGTTGATAAAGCCCTTAGGATATGTACTCGACCACTGGGACTATGATGAGATCATACTAGTGGGGCCACGGTAGTCGACGAGTACATCCTAAAACAGTTTCTAGTCGAGGGTGTATCGAGACAGGGCATCGATACACCAGAGTAGACTAGCGTATACGCATCTTGACCCATATGATGGACGATGAATGATCCCATATCCATCAGTGTTTGACATCAAGGATGGTGTACGGGTGCTCAGTAGAGACTTGGTACACTGGACGGATTCGCCGAGAACTCCCAGATGGTATTATACCTCACGTCAGATGGCAGTTCTCCGGTGACACTGGTACAAAGTAGTCTGTTGACCCGAGATCGTCATAGAGTCTTGTGTGATTCCCACTGTGCTTTGATTTCCATCATACCACATCCAAGAGGGCGTGCAAAAAGGTGGCTTTTGGGTACAGTCCCGAATCACATGGAGGCAATGAGCGATAGGAGGGGATTCGTCTCTCCCGGTATAGGGAGTTGATGTTGTGCTGTGTTCGATTGGCTATAACCGGAAATCCCTGGCCAGGGTTGCTGAGATTTACTGGTAAGTGTTATCAGTAGTCTCTCGAATTGTTATAGACCTCATATCGACACGACTTATCAAGCTACTGGGGTCTGACGTATACCACCCCTAGGCGAGATATGCGACATATCAGACGACGAGACCGGACTGTACGGGAGTGTTACTGATTGGATTCATAGGAGAATGTACAGGCTTGCTTGTTGATCTTCTGAGCGCTCAATACCTAAGTGGCTGTTACGTTTAGCTGACCGCTTGCAGCTTGTGGGTGTTTGATATGATCATCACCTACTGCCGGCGTATTGACGATTCTTTAGAGTCCTACATAGATATTTCTTGGCTTATGCAAAACGGAATAGGAGCACATTGTTCACACCATAATATTGCATTATTATATTCCCCATTCTTATTCTTTTTATAAATAAACAGGTACTTTTGACGCATGTCTGCTACATGTTACAGGTTCTTGGACAGGAAACAGTGAAAACGATGTAAAGACGATGAAAATATGGACTTTAACCAACAAACAGAGAATCTTGATCAAGCCTACATAAGGAACAATTCACAAAGCAAGATTCAAGACATCGACTCAAAGCGAACGGTTAAAAATCCATTGCAAATTGTTCACTGAAGATCTGGAACCAACCTGGAAGCCCAAATGGAAAAAGATATATAGATACAGGAAGCCCAAAACAACCAGAGCCTGCCCACAAAAGCACATGGGCCAACTCCATTGTTTGGCCGCGGAACCGCGGCCAAACCATGCCTCGGGCCGCGATTCCGCGGCCATATAGGGCCCATATGCAAAATATTTTTTACCAAAATGCAGTGTCGGCGTTGACTGGTCTTTCTGGGGCTATTTATGTAATTGTAGACATGCGGGTCAAATGTAACCTAGGGTTTCCTATTCTTTATAAATAGGAACTCTAAAGATTGTAAACTTTATGCCTCCTTTTAATAAAAATTCAGAAATTCTTTATGGAGAGCATCGGTCTTTCTTTTCCATTCAGAAATTCAGATCTGACAACCCTGCATGGATGATTGGAGGGATGCATCTGTAAGTAGATTTAATTTCTCGCCCCAGTTTAGATTTCAATTCTGTGCCCTAGGTAGATTTAATTTCATGCCTTAGGAACTTGTTTAGGGTTTAGCTTTGGGGAAGGATTTTGAGAGATGAGATCTCTCATCCCTTTCTTACCCACCAAATATTTACAATAGGACTCCATGCATACACGCACACACCGTGCCCTACGGCATCCTACCCCTCGAGGTAACGATGACACCGTAGTGTAAAGGCCCGGTTGCGCGCGTTTTCCATGGAGGTTCGGGTAAGGATCTCTAAAGGAAGGACAAGAACCTAGAGGAAGGAACACCTTCTCGAATGGATCTAATCCCCTTTATTGATAATTACCATAACTCCTCACAGATCTTCATTCGGGTATAGAAAGCGTTGAGGTTTACTTGAATTTCCAAACCATCCCTAAACCTAACCCTAGCAAGAATAGATCTAGTTAATTGCCCTAGGTTAATTAGGTTTTTAGATTTAATAAGAAATCCGAACACCCTTCGGAATTAACTCGTTAGCGCGATTAGGAGATTCACAACATCCCTGTGGACCGACCCGTACTCACCGGCTAGCTTCATGCGACGCCGTTCTTGATTGCGGTTTAGAAATAGTTTTTGAGACAGACAGAATCAAATGGCGCCGTTGCCGGGGATGGCGTAGAAATTTCCTTTTCGCAATTTCGGGTTAATCATAAAATAAAAAAATCATAAAAATCTAAAAACCCCAAAAATTATAAAAATATATCAATTGTTATTTTTGGAAGGGATACTTTGTTGTTTTAATTTTTGCAGGATATACAAATTTGGATCTGGAGATTTCCAGAAAGCAAAACAGGAAACAAAATATCGGAACAGAAGAGATTTAGAACAACAGAACAAGGAATTTTTTTGGAGACCCAAATCGCCCAAACCACCGCGATTCCGCGGCCAAAACCCACCTTAGGCCACGGAACCGCGGCCGTCTTGTCGTAACAGAGTATCAAAAATTATTTGGGGACTCGTGCTGTTTAGACTGCGGCGAAAACGCGGCAATAACGCGTTTATACCGCGGAACCGCGCCCTTTTGGTGATATCATCATCTGCAATTTGCACTGTAAGCTCCTCTGTTATTTCTCTTCTGTAATTTTTAATAAATTTTCTGAAAAATGCCTGCAGGATTTTATGCACTTTAAAAATATATTCCCTTCCAAATAACGATCTTGTGCAGGATTTTTGCGCCCCGCGTAAATTAGAAATTAGATTGCAAGTAATATTTTGCTGTTGCATATCTTGTGTTGAAAATCTTTTTGCAACAAATTTTTCCTAATAAAGAGAAAAAGAATAAAAAAAAAAGAATAAGGAAAATTTTGTAGAAACTTGCAAAGTTTTTTAGCCGCAAATAAATCCTTGCACCATAAACTTTCTTTCCATTTCCCCTTCTTCTAACATGGGTACCCCACATAATAAATCACTTGCCGAACTTTGGTATCCTGAACCTAATTTTGCGTCGTACGTCAATTTGTTCGGTCAATTTAAAGACGATCCTTCCTTGCCAAAAATATCTTTGAAAGATCAAATAGAGGCGTCTAGAAGAAATAGTTTGACTTTTCAACCCACTTTGTGTCAACCGAGTCAACCTTCACCACTTCCATATGTTGATACCACTTTTTCAAGTCCTTCTGTCACTCCTAGGCCGATGTCCATTGCTGAGCATATTGCTCAATCTTGTAGCCGATCTTTCACCCCTCTCCACACATCTAGTTCTGGGGATCAACAAGACTTTTCACCTTTTTATCCACATGTTGACCCTACCCCTGTCCAATCACCCACTTCCTACCAGTCCTATCCGACTTTCCCACCTTCACTAGACACTATTTCTACACAGTCATTAGGGAGTTTTGCATATCCACACCATTTTGAATCTTTCACCGAAACCCCCTCTCCACCCAAGTCTAGTTTGGAAGAGTCATTGGAGGCATATATTGCTGCAGCAAACAAAATGACTAGGAATGTGGAAGCGTCCGTAGCCGCCCTTATTCAACCTAGTGAACCGGTAGCTAGTTTCCCGCTAGCTCAAATTTTTTAATGTATAAGGAGGCGGTTGGACAGAGTGAGAATGAGAGAGGATTTTCAAATCAAACATACCCTTACCCAATTGAAGCCCACAACTCCTGTTTTCCATCGATTGCCCTAAATAGTTCACCTGTTGAAAATAAAAACGAGTTGTGTGATTTTGTAGTGTTTGATTTGCCAAATTGTGAAGAACCCCTTTCGAGTGAAACCGCACTTAATCCTTTCGATCTTTACACCTCCACTCTAGAACCTACATTGATAAACATCCATGCTTTTGAGGAGGTGTCTAAAGAAATTGATTTTCACTTGATTGAGGATATAGACGCCGGGAATATTTCGGATTATGAACCTATCGATTTAATTGAAATTTTATGTTCAAATCATCATCCTGAGTTATTAAATGTTTCTCCCGAATCTTATATGCGTCTAGATTTTGATGATAATGGCATGGATGAGTTAAATATTGAGGATAGTATTGAGGAGAGTCTTGAGGATAATATTGAGGTTGAATCATTTTTGTTTGATGTGTCTGATTTTCCAATTCATCCTCCTGAACCTTTGACTGTTATATCACCCTCCCTCCTTCCCATCGTTCCGACCCCGCTTGAAGACTGTGAGCTTGAAACCTTTTCCTTTGAATCTGACACAATTCTCACAGACGATAACACCTACGAATGTTTCACTTTTTCGGACGATGCTGATGACTCACCGCCCGAGTTTGAGTCCTTTACATTTTCAGATGAGCCATCAGACTCGGTTGATTATAATAGTTTCGAACCATTAATGGAATCTTTCAAGTTCGAAACAGTTTACTACGGTGAGAAAGATACTATCCCTAATTCACTCCCTTTCGTCTCTCCTATTGTCCCGACCGTACAAATGACCGTTACGCTTTCATCTCCTATACCAAGTTCGGCGTACCCATGTTTTCTTGCGAATCTTGAGGGATTTGACCCCATTTCTCGACGGGTTGATAGGTTAGCGCAATCGCTTTTAACACATCGGTCATCACAAACTGCGCTAATTTATTCACTCAATTTACACCCTCAAGATTGTACTCCACTTCCTTCTTCTTTTCGCCATTCTTCTCCCCCACCGAGACTATATTCTACCATTCTTCTTTCCACACGGTCTCGCGTGCTTCTCATTTTCTTGCACCAACTATACCATTTCCACGATAATATTTTTGAATGGTTGGTACTAAGCTTTGGCTTGTGTAAGGCCAAGCTTAAGTTTGGGGGGGAACCTTGTTGTATATATGTATATATCTTTTTCTTTTTCTATAAAAAATAATAAAAAATTTCAAAACATTAAAAATATAAAAAAAAATTATAAATAAATAAACAGGGGAGTGCCGGTATTTCGACCCTCTCGGTTTAGCATGACAGTGAGGACACTGTCAAGTTCAAGTTTGGGGGTATGCTCGATACGTCTTCTTCCTTCGCATTCATTTGTACATATTTTTGCATTTGCATACTTATTCGAAAACCCATAAAAATTTGAAAATTTAAAAAAATTATAAAAATTATTGTATTCAATTTTGGCTAATTGACTTGAGTTTGACAAATAGGTTAACTGGCTAGGAACAACTAGATCTTAGACTTAGTGAATTAAAAACTTACCTTCCTTAAAGTTTAACAATAGAGAGTATATGTTTTTGTAGTTTATTTAGAAATAGGCAAATTTTGGGTTCACTTCTTGGGCTAAGTCGAAACAAGGGAAGAGTATTGATGTTCTTATTAGAGTATAAGTTTGAAAAATAGTTCCTAGCTTAAGTCTAGATTCTGAAAATGTATACCCTACAATTAGCACAATCACGCACCTTGAAACTTGGAATAGTAGAAGAGACCTTGAAATGCTCTTGTCTAAAGTCCTTAGTACAATGAAAATAAAAAAAAATTATATAAGTGTGAATGAAGAATAAAAAAATGGACACTGGTTTTTGTGATTACTTAAGGCTGCAGAAAATAGAAAAATATTTAGCGAGGGTGCTTCATCACCTAGTGCCTTAGACCAACTGGTCTGGAAGTCACTGCTAAAGCCTTGGGTGTTACAAGACTAGGAAGTACGCTTTAAAGTGCAAACGCATCTTGTAATCGGTCGTTGGTACCTCAAGAAGTATTAACGGTCGCATGAAGGATGTGTAAGCAAAATTCAATTAAAAATTCACCTACTAATAAGTGCTTTGGACAACGGACATGGGTATGATTGCTTGATTTGAATTTCCAAGTGTAGAGGTGTTCTATACACACACTTAGGGGTATGTGATTGGAATTTAGATAAGAGAAAGGAGTGAAGAATAGAACTTGTATCTTTAATAGAGTTGATAGAAATTCCTGAGTGGAGATGGAATCCTAGAAGGAAAACTTAGGAAATGCCGAAGGCTAAGTAAGTCTATAAAACATATATAATCTTAAGTTAAATGATGAGGAAGTGTGAAGAATGTGGGTGGATAATTTACAAGTAGAAGATAATAGAATTCCTTGTTGGAAAACTTAATTGGAGAACAAAAGTCGAAAGGCCGAATTGATAGGATTTTGTGGGTGTAATCCGCTGAAAATCCTCAGGAGACAACACTCCTCCTACTAGGGACACCTAGAGGTTTAACGGCTTGTTGCACGAGCTCAGTGCAATCGCGTTTCCTTGCGAAAGTGTGGTTAGGATTTTAGTGAATAAAAATAAGTTTGCTCGAGGACGAGAAAAAGATAAGTTTGGGGGTATTTGTTCACACCATAATATTGCATTATTATATTCCCCATTCTTATTCTTTTTATAAATAAACAGGTACTTTTGACGCATGTCTGCTGCATGTTACAGGTTACAGGTTCTTAGACAGGAAACAGTGAAAACGATGTAAAGACGATGAAAATGTGGACTTTAACCAACAAACAGAGAATCTTGATCAAGCCTACATAAGGAACAATTCACAAAGCAAGATTCAAGACATCGACTCAAAGCGAACGGTTAAAAATCCATTGCAAATTGTTCACTGAAGATCTGGAACCAACCTGGAAGCCCAAATGGAAAAAGATATATAGATACAGGAAGCCCAAAACAACCAGAGCCTGCCCACAAAAGCACATGGGCCAACTCCATTGTTTGGCCGCGGAACCGCGGCCAAACCATGCCTCGGGCCGCGGTTCAGCGGCCATATAGGGCCCATATGCAAAATATTTTTTACCAAAATGCAGTGTCGGCTTTGACTGGTCTTTCTAAGGCTATTTATGTAATTGTAGACATGCGGGTCAAATGTAACCTAGGGTTTCCTATTCTTTATAAATAGGAACTCTAAAGATTGTAAACTTTATGCCTCCTTTTAATAAAAATTCAGAAATTCTTTATGGAGAGCATCAGTGTTTCTTTTCCATTCAGAAATTCAGATCTGACAACCCTACATGGATGATTGGAGGGATGCATCTGTAAGTAGATTTAATTTCTCTCCCCAGTTTAGATTTCAATTCTGTGCCCTAGGTAGATTTAATTTCATGCCTTAGGAACTTGTTTAGGGTTTAGCTTTGGGGAAGGATTTTGAGAGATGAGATCTCTCATCCCTTTCTTACACACCAAATATTTACAATAGGACTCCATGCATACACGCACACACCGCGCCCTACGGCATCCTACCCCTCGAGGTAACGATGACACCGTAGTGTAAAGGCCCGGTTGTGCGCGTTTTCCATGGATGTTAGGGTAAGGATCTCTAAAGGAAGGACAAGAACCTAGGGGAAGGAACACCTTTCCGAATGGATCTAATCCCTTTTATTGATAATTACCATAACTCCTCACAGATCTTCATTCGGGTATAGAAAGCGTTGAGGTTTACTTGCATTTCCAAACCATCCCTAAACCTAACCCTAGCAAGAATAGATCTAGTTAATTGCCCTAAGTTAATTAGGTTTTTAGATTTAATAAGAAATCCGAACACCCTTCGGAATTAACTCGTTAGCGCGATTAGGAGATTCACAACATCCCTGTGGACCGACTCGTACTCACCGGCTAGCTTCATGCGACGCCGTTCTTGATTGCGGTTTAGAAATTGTTTTTGAGACAGACAGAATCACACATATGTGATATGTGCGGGACCGAGGATAATGCGGTATGTGATACCGTATTGGATTCTCGCGATATGAGATATCGGCCGGGTATATGTGATATAGCCGGGTCATCGTATTAGTCGGTTATATGCGATATAGCCAGATTGTCGGATCAAGTGTTGATTCGATAATTTAATGTATAATAATATATATGATATATTAAATTACATTGACTAATATTAGCTCACTAAAAGATTCTTTTTCTCACTCGGATAATACATTGATATATATGCGATATATGTTAAATGTATTATTTTATTTTGTTACAATAAATATTATATATGTGATATATAATATTGTAACATGATATGATTACTAATGCAACATGTTTAGTGGAGTTTAAACATGATTAGGGTTTGGATTAGGGTTAAGACTTCTAGTAGATTCTAGAAGCTTTTCTTTTGTCTTGGAAAAGATATTATGCTTGATATTTTCAAGTGACTCACTTTTAACCCAACCCAAACCCTAGCCCTAGTTAATTCTCTACATGGGTTTAGTTGACCATGGTTGTATTATTCATCATATTTATCTTTTCATTATTCATCACAAAATGAATTCTAATATTATTCATCTTCTTCTTCCTTCTTTCTTTCATGGAAAAAGCTTTCTAGCTTTTTTCCAAGCGATGAAAATGAGTGAGAATAAGAAAATAAAAGAGAGTAAAAATCCTACTTCATCATTCTCATCTATCCTTGCCCTTTAGATGAAAGTGTTCACTTCATTTAGTGAGTGTTAGCTTGTGTTAATGAAACTTCAAGGTAGATCATCTTTGTTATCGAAGATCGGAAGCAAGACTGCATCTTTCTCTTCGTGAAGCCTCTCGAGAGTCCGGAACACGATGATCGCAGCGAAGGGACCTCAACACGGAGCTTAAGAAGTGAAGGACCGGATCTACAAAGGTTGTAATCCCTCTCACTTAGTGTTAAAGTGTTTAACATACTTGTTTTCGCATAAACTCTAGTTTAAAGATCCGGCTTTGGGTTGTTCGGCACGGCTAAATTTTTAATCGGGCATGGCTGATGCCTCATAGACCCTTGTGCGCGTGCATTGCAACCTTATAGTATCTTGCAGGTCTGACCCATCAGTACAGTTGTGGCGGGTGTACCTTCTATTCCTCTTCGTTTACTTCGGCTTGAAGCTTGTTCACAGGTGGGTTTTGGAGGATTTGCTTTTGCTCTCACCTTGTATTTTTATTTGTATCTAGCATACTCCATCTACCCTTGTATATTGGACTAGACGGCGAGATTTGTGAGACTTGTATTTGTGGTTTGGTGTCGATGCTCACATGAGCCGACGTGTTGTTTTCTTATTTTCATGCTTTTACATGCTTATTTTAGTATTGATGATATATATATTGTACGTGGTTGTGAGCCGCCTTTGGTGAAGAGCTAGCTCCCGCTTGGGGATACCTTATTCGTGATATATATATATATATATATATGTGTGTGTGTGTGTGTGTGTGTGTGTGTATGTATTTCTCTTGTTTGTAGCCGTTTCGGGCCAGTATTTACAAAGGAGACTCTGCCGAAATTTTCAGGAAAATTTGTTGCTTTAATAAAATATTTAATGCGATTTGTTTTGGTTAAAAATCGTTTTCTTTTAACAAGTTTTCCTTCATTATACTTCTATTTTGGTTTAGATTTCTGGGCTTTGGCTTACTTAGATCACGTTACGCCTTTAGACGTTTAGTAATTTAAGTGCCAGTCACGTTCTGTATCTTCGGGCCGTGACAAAGTTGGTATCAGAGCGTAGGGTTTTACCTTTCTGAGTGTAGGATGACCCTTGGTAGATGGAGTAGGTGGCTTAAGAAGAGTGGCGTAGCGTGGGTATGTTCCATGGCATACTTACGATACGGTACTCCGCCTAAGTGACTATAGGATATATATTTGCTTGTATTTTTTTCCTTGATTCCGGAAATCTTTTGATTCGATTGCAATATTCCTATCGATCCTATTCCTCATTCCAGCCACTATGCCGTCGGAGACTACGAGGGCCAGAGGGCTGCCGCCAGAGATGATGTTAAAGTGGGCTCGTTTGAGACGAGGACCGATCATGGCGGTACGCCTACCCCTCAGGGACAGAGTGGTCCGCCTTTTCCAGGACGGATGGCTAGGCTGGAGACGAGTATTCAGGACGTGCGATAGACGGTTGGATTGTTACTGATGGTTAGCCGGGCTCCGAGAGCCGAAGATGTCCCTCCTATTTCAGGGACTGTGTTGGTACTTGCTGTACAGACAGTTGTTTCTGTTATTACCAAATTTATTTCCATATCCTTATAAGAGTTTGATGCTGAGGCCTCCAGTTTGTTTTTACCGGCACGGATGCAGCGAAGGATACGTAGACAATCCTTGACAGGATGGCTGGAATTGTCATTCACAGAGATATTCTGACAAGATATGGGTCGAGTTTGCAAGTTTTCGTATAGAGGTCTTTCTCAGATGTGGTGCGAGTCAGTTGAGAGAGTCCGAGTTGCAGACTTACTTCTTATGACTTGGGAGGAGTTCACAGCTGCATTTCTTTCTCGTTTCCTTTCGGAGAGCGTTCGAGATGCCCGAGCTCGTAGTTTTAAGCCTTTGCGTAAGACTTATGGGATGTCAGTGTCCGAGTACGACATTCAGATTTCTTGGTGGTTCGATATGCTCCTTACCTGGTGGACACTGAAGAGAGACAGATAAAGAGGTTTGTGTGGATATTTAACGTGCAGTTAACTCTTGCCATAGGCACCCAGCATTTTGACACTCATGCAGCCGCGATGGATGCAACCTTACTGCTAGAGGAGCGCATTTATGAGACTTTGGTCATTTCTGGACCAAAGCGGATTTGTACCGGTATGCCAGCTCAGAGGTGGTTAGATAAACGCCGTTGTGTCAGGCTAAAATTTTTGGTCGCTCGATAAGTTGTTCGTTCGTGATTCATTCACATCGGAGATAAGGATTCTTTTTCGATTTGATTCTTCTCGATATGTTGGAATTCGAAGTTTTCTTGGCATGGATGGATTAGCCAGGTGTTGTGCGTCCGGGGAATGCCGTATGATGGCAGTCAGATTTAGTTGTCTGAGTGAGCCAATTCTTGTTATGCAGGGAGACAGTAGCGCTACCCTTCCCGATTTAATTTCTTCTCTTCGCGCCACTCTGTTCTTGAGGATAGGATGTCAGGGATTCTTAGCATATGTTTGTAATGTTAGAGCCGCAGGGGTCCCGTTGGACCAGGTCCCGATTGCGAGGGAATTTCAAGATATTTTTCATGATAAGTTGCTTGGTTTGTCGCCAGAGCACGATATTGTGTTCTGCTTTGGCTTGATTTCCGGCGAAGCATAAAGAACTGAAGGAGCACTTGCGATTTTTCATGATAAGTTGCTTGATTTCCGGCGAAGCGTAAGGGCTTGTTCGTCCGAGTGCGTCACCTTGGGGAGCTCCTGTCCTGTTCGTCAGAAAGGAAGACGACAGTTGTGTCGATACATTGATTATGGTCAGTTGAATTGGGTTACTGTGCGGGACATTTATCGAAGATTGACTTGCGGTCAGGCTATTACCAGTTGTGGATTCGAGAAGATGATATTCCGAAGATTACTTTCCACACAAGTTACAGGCGTTATGAGTTTTGGTGATGTCGTTCGAACTCACCAATACCCCAGCAGCGTTTATGGATTGGATGAACCGAATATCCAGGCCGTTTCTTTTTGATCAATCTGTCATCGTGTTCATTAAGGACGTCTTAGTGTACTTTTGGAGCCGAATGGAGCCTGGGCAGTAACTGAGGATTTCGTTGCAGGCGTTGAAGGAGCGCCAGCTATTCGTTGAATTATCTAAGTGTGTTTTCTGGTTGAATGTTGTTGACTCCTTGGGTCAGGTGATTACGAGAGATAATATATGTATGGAACCGAATGAGATCGAGGCCGTTCAGCACAGGCCCAGACCTGTAACAGTGATGGAGGTTCACAGCATTTTGGGTTTGGACTGATGCTATTGACGTTCATACAGAATTTTTCACAGATAGCTGCAAGTTGACCAGGTTGGCCCGGAAAGGAGTTTCTTTTCTTTGGACTGAGGTATGCAAGCAGAGCTTTTAGCAGTTAAAGATTCGTTAGACTACGGCGCCGGTATCATCTTGCCTTCAGGATCAGGCGGTGTTATTGATTTTGGCGATGCTTCTCGGCAGTTGAAGAAGCGTGAGTAGAACTATTCATGCATGATTTAGAGATAGCCGCAGTGATTTTTATACTTAGGATTTGGAGACGAGTCGTGCCAGACATTCACGGACCACAAAAGTTTAAGGTACATTCTCATCAGAAGCGAGATCTGAATTTTGAGATAGCACAGTTGAATGGGGCCAGTTAAAGATTTTGACTGGGAGATTCTTTATCGTCCGGGTATAGCGAATGTTGTGGCAGATCTTTTGAGTTGGAGTCCCGGAGGTAGCTTTTGTTGTTTGAGCACGGTTCAGAGACAGTCGACGGCAGATTAGCAGATTCTTCGTGACAGCCGGCCCTGTTTGAGAGTTCTAGTTTCAAAATTATTTTCCAGTGTTCTAGGATCTGGGTTTTAGTGTTTCAGGTGTTACTTGTTTGTGCTAAGTTTGCAAGGGTGTGATCTTATAATATAGGCAATTCAGAGTGTTTCGTGCTCGTAGTTTAACATTACTTCGGGTATTCGCATGTTGGCTATGCGAAATTAAAAAGTTCGAACGAATGTCAAAAACCCATTTTTCCAAGTTTAAGGTATTCGGAAAAACATGCAAGTAATTCTATGGACCCTCTAGAAGAATGAAACCCTAACTCGACATAATGACCATGAGAACGCTTTTGAATCTTAGGGTTTGCGGCAGTTCCACGGTGTCATTAGTGATGCTTGGGTTTCCTTTCTATGGCTGGTCCGTAGGTACTGTGGCATGTACTAGATATCATTAAACTGTACTCAAGTGTTGAGCTCTTGGGGGAAATTGTGGGACTTTGATGAATCGATCGAAAAGTTTAACGTCGTCCGGATATCATGTGAAAGGATGAAGAGGGATGTCACAGACTTTGTTTCAGGATGCGGACTTGTTAGCAAGTCAAGGCTGAGCATCAGGGGTTAGCAGGAGAATTACAACCTTTGCCCATTCTAAAGTAGAAATGGGAGAAAATTTCTACGGATTTTATCGTGGGTCTACCTAGGATCAGTTGAGAGTATGACACTATTTGAGTAATCGTAGACCGATTAACGAAGCAACCCACTTTCTGCCAGTCAAAACCATTTTCGGATTCGTTCAGTATGCTCAGATATATGTTGATAAGATGATGCGACTACATGGAGTTCCAACTTGTTTTGTGTCCAAAGAGACACCTAGTTCACCAGCCTTCTATGACGGAAACTTCAAGAAGTTTTGGATACCAATTGAGTTTCAGTGCATTTTTCGATCCGCAGACCGACGATCAGTTAGAGCGGACCATTCAGATTCTTGAGGACATGCTCCGAGCTTGCATTCTAGATTTCGTGGCAGTGGGATCGCCACTTACCATTGATAGAGTTTTCCTATAATAACAACTTCTAAGAAGCGATTAAGAGGGAACCCTTTGAGGCGTTTTATGGGAAAAGATGTCGATAGCCGTAAGTTGGACAGAGCTCAGTGATAGCAGCATTTTGGGGCCACAGTTTGTACAGGAGGTGACCGAAAGGATTCACTGATTCAGGATAGGTTGAGAGCGGCCCAGAGAAGGCAGAAATCTTCTGTAGACCGACGTCGACATAGAATTAAGTTTACTGTTGGCGATCATGTTTTTTTTAAAGGTTTCTCCGATGAAGGGCGTGTTGAGATTCAGGAGGGAAGAAAAGTTTAGTTCCAGATATGTGGGACCCTTAGATATTTTCGAGCATATCAGCACAGTTATTTATCGTTTGTCTCTTCCACCCAGCTTTCCAGATGTATACCCGTATTTCATGTATCGATACTCCGCAAGTAGTTTCATGACCCCTTTTACGCGATATGGCATCAGATGATCCAGCTGGAGCACAATCTTTCTTTCGTAAGAGCAGCCGATAGACATTCCAGGTCGGCAGATGAGGAAACCGAGGCCCGGGGACATATCGTCCATAAATGTTCTTTGGTAAGGTCCGAGCAGCGAAGGGGTTACGTAGGAAGCCGAGGTCGAGATGTGGGAGAAACATCCCCATCTCTTCGAGGGTACGTATAGTTAGATTTTAAATTCGGGGACCGAATTTCTTTAAAGTGGGAAGATTGTAACGTTTTAGAAATATATATATATATATATATATATATATATATATATAATCCTTTAGGTGAATGTCCTGATAATCGGTAAAATAAACCGTATTCTCCATAAAACTTAAGTGTAATTATTTTTCATCATAAACTTAAATACACCTATTTTATCTATGTAATTGATAGTATTTGGTATTTATTTAGTTACTTATAAATTATTAGTTTACTTAAATATTTTTCCTTAATTAATTAATTTAAATAATATTATAAGCTTTTATTTATACATTAAATTTGTGATAATTACAAATTGGAATGGGTTAATCATTCATTAGTGAACCATGACAATAATATAACATGTTATAATATGTTCACTTGTTCTCATAATGTCTTCAAAATTCTAGAGAATTCTAGGGGAAATAAGTTAGGAAAATAAATTAAAAACAAGTAATTAGTGAAAAGACTAATAGATGTAACAATGGAGGGGTTTCTTTACTAGAAATTTCTACACACACCTCACTCCCACTCTCCCCTCCAATTTGGCCGAGCCCAATAAGTGGCAGCCCCCCCTTTTCTCTTCATTAATTCTCATCTCATTCTCATTCAAAAATTAAAAGAAAAGGAAAATTAAAAAAAAGGGGATTAATATATGATAAATGGGAGAGGTTTCTACACTTTTCCACACAACTCTCTCAAAACTGAAAGCTGCCCCCTCTCACATTTCCCCACTGGCCAAAACTGAAAACTGCCCCCTCTCACATTTCCCCGCTTCATTTCAACTCAAAACTCTTCCAAACAATTCATGAAAAATCAATACAAACCTCACAAATTCCTAAATAAACCTTTACCCATTAATTCTTGACCTCAACTAGCTTGGAGATTAAGAGCAAGAGAACCATTTTGAAGATCAAGTTGCATGTTTGATCTTATGATTTTGAGGTATAATCTTAAACCAATTGTTACTTGATGTTTAATTACTTCAATTTAGTTAATTTTGATATTTAATTATGGTTCTAATTGCTAAATTGAAATTTCAAGAAAGGGTTTAAACTAAAGTTAGGGTTTTATAACTTGCTCATGATTGTAATGTGTAGTTTAGTACCTTAAGTCATGCAAATTCTAGTCTAATTGTTAATTTGTAAAGTGTTACTTTAAAATTTTTAAAATTAGAAATTTTGTAAACTAGATTTTTAAGATTTAATTAAATTGGTGATATAAAATTTAATTAATGGTTTGTGTGACTTAGTTAAGATATTATGAGAGCAATGTGGCCACTAAAAGTGTTAAAACATCAAGGTCGGAACTAAAACGTTATTTGGATGCTTACTAAGTTTTCGGAATAAATTGATTTTAATTAAGTTGAGGGTTTGTTGATTTATAACCTATTTCATATAATATTTAGAATGTAGTGAATGCGCAATTGGTACGAATGTATACTAAGATGGGTAGTTTTCATGTATAGTGTTCCTAGTTGTAGTTGTGGCGTTGTCGCGAGCACGTTTGTGCACCGAGTGCGTGCACATTTAATTAGCGCGCGTTGTTTGACTTGTGTCAATTGTGTCCGCGACTATTCGTATTTTATCCTCATAATTGCTTGTATGTGATTCTAGGATCGGTTGCAGAGGTATCGAACGCGGTGCGGAAAGTCAGTGCGGATATCGGACTAGCTTAGCCGAGGCGTCCCGGTGAGTAGATGTATACATCTATGGGGGGATCGTCTGGATGGCGCGAGGCGCCCAACGGTTTAGTATTATTTAAAATATTTACTTTATATGCGTAGTTCCTAGTTATCCATCTCATTGTATCGCATCGTTATATGTATATGTGTGTGTGTGTGTGTGTGTGTGTGTGTGTGATATCATCATATAGGACACTTGCAACATTACCATTGGTTCCTGCCGCACGTGCACTATTTATGCGAACACATACTCCATTGGTAGTTGCTATGTCTCGAATACTACAGAACCTGCTTAGATTAGTATCGAAAATATTCGCATCATACATGATATTTAAACTGGTAGTTGTATTTTCCCATCTCATCAAGATTGACACTAAGGATTGCTAGACGTACATATACCGCATATCATCATCATTCATACATAGTTTGCCAGTTATAATCGCATTTCATGATATGGATATCATAGATATTATCATTTTCCTACATGATCATGTATTATGATTCATCTTGAGGATTTCTGTATTGATGAGATTTCTGGATTTTTGGGAAAACCGCAAGATTTCTGAAAACCTATTATTATTTTAAAAACAGAAATTTGCGGTTTTCCCGTGATATGATGTGTGTGGCGTCCACCATGAGTTTTCTCGGTTCTTGAGCTGTATCACATAACTGATTCGATGAGAGGGATGCACCGTCTGCGGGTATATGGTGGACCCGGTGCATTACCTCGAAGCAAGAAGATCGCACAGATGGCGTTGAGCCCGACAGGGGAGCACTACCAATCGGTTATGATTGTTGTTATTATTAGTATTTTTGACGCGGCGGATATCCGGAGGATACCGACCGTAGTCATGAGATTGGTGATATGGGCCGATCCGGACTACTTGCTCATTAGGGAATTGAAGAACATGCTATCTATCTATCTAGGGCAAGGAATTAAAGATCTATACTAAGGCAATTAAATAAAACTACTTACTTTACAGATGGCTCTCTCCAAACATTTACACAAGACTTGTCAGATCTGAATAGATGAAATGAAAAGAGGCATCGATGCTCTCCAAAAGAATTCTGAATTTTATTAATGAAAGGAGGCATGACCTAATACAAGATTTAGGGTTCCTATTTATAGAGGATAGAAACCCTAGGGTTAAAATTGACTTGCATATCTGCTTTTACAAAAATACCCCATAAGAAAAAGACCTAGTCAACGCTCCGCGCACCGCCAATCTTTTGGAAATTTTTCTGCCACTACGGGCTCCGCACGGCCGCGGAACCGCGGCCGCAGGCCAGGTTTGGCCGCGGTTCCGCGGCCAAATAGTAGGCTTGGGACTTCAGTTTTGTTGTAATGCTTCTGGTTGACTTTTACTTCCTTTTTCTTCAGTTGGTTCCTCAGGATGGCTACTAGGTTTATTCCAGATTCCACAGTGAATAATTGTAGTGGACTTTTACCGTTGCTTCGTGACGAAGTCTTGAACCTTGCACTGCCTTGTATTTTGTGAGCTGATCTTTGTGTAGGCTTTATCAAGATTCTCTGTTTGTTGGTCGAAGTCTCACTTTTGTATCGTCTTTTGTCTTTTTCACTGTTTTTATTCCAAGAACCTGTAACCTGCAACTATATAGCAGACATGGGTCAAAAGCACCTGTTTATTTGTAAAATAACTAAGACTGGGGAATATAATAATGCAATATTATGATATGAACAGAGCCCGAGATACAGAGATATTGAGATATTGAGAATTGAGATACAGAGATATTGAGATATTGAGATCTGAGATAGAGTGATATGAGATATTGAAACATTGAGATATACATATGTTGTGTCGATGCTTGACACAGATTTCTATTGATTTCATTGATATTACTTCAGTTATTTCACAGGAGATTTCTAAGATAAAAATAAAGATTTTCTCATACCAAACATACTCAGGTTTCATGTTGATTATGCATTCACGTTGCATACATGTTATTGCATTGTATTATATTAGTATGTGCGTAGGTTGTGACGCATTTGCGTGCATGCTTACGATAGCCTTAATAGATGTTGCTTACTACTCACGAGTTGGCAACTCACCCCAGTTGTGCCACAGTATCTCGCAGGTCTGACCCATCAGTACAGTTGCGGCGGGTGTACCTTCTATTCCGCTTCATTTATTTCGGCTTGCAGCTTGTTCACAGGTGGGTTTTGGAGGATTTGCTTTTGCTCCCACCGTGTATTTTTATTTGTATCTAGCATACTCCATCTACCCTTGTATGTTGGACTAGACGACGAGATTTGTGAGACTTGTATTTGTGGTTTGGTGTCGATGCTCGCTTGAGCCGACATGTTGTTTTATTACTTTCGTGCTTTTACATGCTTATTTTGGTATCGATGATATATATATTGTACGTGGTTGTGAGCCACCTTTGGCGAAGAGCTAGCTCCCACTTGGGGATACCTTATTCATGATATATATATGTATTTCTCTTGTTTGTACCCGTTTCGGGGCCAGTATTTACAAAGGAGACTCTGCCTAAATTTTCGGGAAAAATTGTTGCTTTAATAAAATGTTTAATGCGATTTGTTTTGGTTAAAAATCATTTTCTTTTAACAATTTTTCCTTCACTCTAATTCTATTTTGGTTTAGATTTCTGGGCTTTGGCTTACTTAGATTACGTTACGCCTTTAGACGTTTTATAATTTAAGTGCCAGTCACATTCCGTACCTTCGGGTCGTGACAATGGAGATCATGCGACTCACGGGAAGAGTGGTCGCTCTTAGTCGCTTCATGTCGAGGTCCGGGGAAAAGTGTCTCCCGTTCTTCAAAGACCTGAGGAAAATCCTAAAGTTCGAATGGTCGGAAGGGTGTCAGAACGCTTTCGAGCAACTCAAGGTGCACCTGGCAACTTCCCCGCTGCTCACCTGGCCTGTCTAGGGAGACGAGCTGCTGCTGTACCTTGCGGTGTCCGATCATGCTGCCAGCTCGGTGCTCATCCGAGAAGTCAAAGGAGTACAGAAGCCGGTCTACTACGTGAGCTATGTCTTTAAGGACACGGAAACAAGGTATCCATCCATAGAAAAGATTATTTTGGTGCTTATCATGGCCTCAAGGAAGTTACGACACTACTTCCAGGCACACACCATCCTCGTCCTCACCGAGCGTCCCCTAAGGGCTATTCTCGCTTCCCCTGAGTCATCTGGTCATCTTGAGAAATGGAGGTGGGAGTTATCTCAATTCGACATCAAATACCACCCAAGACAACCCATCAAAGCACAAGTCCTGGCAGATTTCATTGTCGAATGTACTATCCCTAACAAGGAGGCGGTGTCGGTACGCGTCCCCAGATCCCGACCCTCTATCGAGGAAGAGCCCGAACCCGTCCCCGATTGGGTCCTCTACGTCGATGGATCCTCTACCGAGGAGGGAATCGGTGCCAGTCTTATCATTCGAGGCCCGAACGATGAAGAAATGGAGTACTCTTTGAAGCTCGGGTTCAGAGCTTCAAATAACGCCACGGAGTACGAGGCCTTGCTAGCTGGACAACGAATCACCTTCGGAGTGGGGCGGAAGACAATCCAAATTCGTAGCGACTCCGCCCTAGTCGTAGGCCAAGTGACCGGCCGTTTTGAGGCCCAGGAGCCTCTAATAGTGAAGTATTTAGCCGCGGTAAAGAGACTATGAAAAGACTTCGATGAAATTCAAGTGGAGCAGATTCCTCGGCACCTAAACGCCTGGGCCGACGCCCTGAGCAAGCTAGCCTCATCCTATACGGCTAACAATAAGAGAAATATACTCTTTGAAGTCTTGCTACGGCCCAGCGTAGAAGACAGGGAGGAAACACTTCAAGTATACATTACTCATGACGAAGGACGGGATTGGAGGAAGCCCCTCGTAGAGTTCTTGAAGGAGGGTGCACTCCGAGAGGACCGAGGGGAAGCACACCGCCTTCGAGCTAAAGCCCACCATTTCTTCTGGAGTAATGGAAACCTCTACAAGAAGTCGTACACGCAACCTCTGCTTCGGTGCATCGACTCCCACGAGCCCGACTACGTCCTGCATGAGATTCACGAAGGGGTCGGTGGAGCACATCAAGGGGCCTGCACCCTGGTCCAGAAGACGCTACTCCAAGGATACTATTGGCCGACGGTTCACCAAGACGCTCAAATGCTCTCCAGAAGATGCAAAAGCTGCCAACTCCACGGCATCATACCCCGTCTTCCTGCTACCGAGCTAATGGCCCTGACCTCCCCCTGGCCGTTTGCCTAGTGTGGGATGGACATGGTGGGACAACTCCCAACTGGCACGGGCGGGCACAAGTACATCTTCGTCGCGGTAGACTATTTTACGAAGTGGGTCGAGGCCGTCCCCATCAGGAAACCGGACGCCACCACGACCATCAAATTCCTGCAGAACAACATAATATCCCGATTCGGGATCCCGAGGTGTATTGTTACCGACCATGGAGCGAATTCATAGACTAAGGCAAGCTGCACAAGTTCTCTCCGAAGTGTGACAACCCATTCCTCATCTCCGAAGTATTGCCCAGAGGAGCCTATCGCTTACAAGACGCGGGAGGAAGCAAGTTTCCGCGGCCTTACAAGGCAGAGAAGCTCAAATTGTATAAGTGAATGTATTTTCAAATTTTGTATCAGTGAATATGTTTCCTTCTTTGTCGAAACGATGTAAATTTTCTTTATTATTAAATCTCCTAAATTAAAGGAATCTCCTTCGATATGTTTCACTCTTCCTCGGTTCCAAGACCTCTGGGTTCATTTTTGTGAAAATACGCAAAAACACAAAGAGAACAAAAGGAGACAAAAACACGTCGCAAAAGAGGAACTTTATTAATCAAAGGTATTATGGGCTCCCCAGCCTTACACAAAAATTATTATTACAATAAAGGTGGCAGGGGATGGAGGAAGCATTGTTTATGATACTCCAACGAAATCTCTGTCAGCCGAGCCCTAGCTTCCTCGGCCACCTCTGAAGCGTCACCCACCGGACAAAAATCAACAATCAGCCTCTTCTGGAAACACTCCAGAAGAAGGGTCGGCGATCTATCCCGCCTGCTCTTAGAGATCAGGCCGAGGTGGTAAAGCGAGTGCAATTTCTCAATCGCCACATCTCTCAGCTGCGGAGACAAGGCATTGTGTAGACCCGGAGACCTCCTCCAGATCGCATAAATGGGCACTTGGAGGAGTGGAGATCGCCGGGGAAGAAGACGTCCAAAATGGGCCTCTACGTGGTCTATCACCACCTCGTACGTCTGTTCGGACCGGTCAAGATTGTAGAGGTACGCATCGTCCCGGGAAATCATCTCGCTGATAAGCACACACGGACGTCCGGCCATTTTCAGAAACCCAACGCTGAAAGAGACCAACACCCTTTCGCTATTTATAGCCCCAACAGAATCCCAAAAGGCCGATGTTTGCGTGCGCGGCAGCGCGATTCACGGGGCCCTTTCAAATCCACCAATGTAGGGCTGCCGCATGGCGACCATGCGCCCAAATGGCCAAATGGAAGTTGGAACGACGCACACTATGGGGAGTCACGCCTTCCCACGCGTCTCTGCCACGTGTTGCCTTCGACGGTCTCTCTCCCCAGATTTTACGGGCCAAGGGAGACGGATCGACACCAAAGAAGCCTCGTCAAGAGGCCGCCGAGTAGCTTCCCTGCTTGGTCAGTTCTTAGCGGGCGACTTCCTAACCATCTACGCTAAGGATTGAAGCCCTCATCAAGAAGCCACCGAGCAGCTTCCTTGCTCAGTCAATCCTTAGCAAATCCTACCCATTTACGCTAAGGATCAAAAGCCCTTATCAAGAGGCCACCAAGAAGCTCCCGTGCTCGGTCAATCCTTAGCGGGTACCTCCTACCCATCTACGCTAAGAATCGAAAGCCCTCATTAAGAGGCCACCGAGCAGCTCCCATGTTCGGTCAATTCTTAGTAGGTAGCTCCTACCCATCTACGCTAAGGATCGAAGCCCTCCTCACGAGGCCACCAAGAAGTTTCCTTGCTCGGTCAATCCTTAGTGGGTAACTTCCTACCCATCTATGATAAGGATCGAAGCCCTCCACACGAGGCCACCAAGCAGCTTCCCTGCTCGGACAATCCTTAGCGGGTAGCTTCTATCCATATACGCTAAGGATCGAAGCCATCCTCACAAGGCCACCGAGAAGCTTCCCTGCTCGGTCAATCCTTAGCGGGTATCTTTCTACTAATCTACACTAAGGATCAAAGCCCTCCTCACGAGTTCATCGAGAAGCTTCCTTGCTCGGACAATCCTTAGCGGGTAGCTCCTACCCATATACGCTAAGGATCGATGCCCTCCTCACAAGGCCACTGTGCAGCTTCCCTGCTCGGTCAATCCTTAGCTGGTAACTTCCTATCCATCTATGCTAAGGATCGAAGCCCTCCTCAAGAGGCCACCAAGCAGCATCCCTACTCGGTAAATTCTTAGCGGGTAGCTCCTACCCATCTACGCTGAGGATCAAAAGCCCTCATCAAGAGGCCACCGAGCAGCTCCCCTACTCGGTCAATCCTTAGCGGGTAGTTCCAACTCATCTATGCTATGGATCAAAGCCCTCATCAATAGGCCACCGAGCAGCTCCCCTACTCGGTCAATCCTTAGCGGGTAGTTCCTACCCATCTATGCTAAGGATCAAAGCCCTCATCAAGAGGCCACCGAGCAGCTTCCCTGCTCGGTCAATCCTTAGCAGGTAGCTCCTACCCATCTATGCTAAGGATCAAAAGCCCTCATCACGAGGCCACCGAGCAGCTTCCCTGGTCGGTCAATCCTTAGAGGGTAACTCCTACCCATCTATGCTAAGGATCAAAAGCCCTCATCGAAAGGCCACCGAGAAGCTTCCCTTCTCAGTCAATCCTTAGCGGGTAGCTCCTACCCATCTACGCTAAGGATCAAAAGCCCTCCTCAAGAGACCACCGAGCAGCTCCCCTGCTCGATCAATCCTTAGCGAGTAGCGCCTACACATCTACGCTAAGGATCAAAACTCCCATCAAGAGGCCATCGAGCAGCTTCCCTGCTCGGTCAATCCTTAGCGGGTAGCTCCTACCCATCTACGCTGAAGATCAAAAGCCCTCATCATGAGGCCACCGAGCAGCTCCCCTGCTCAGTCAATCCTTAGCGGGTAGCTCCTACCCATCTACGCTAAGGATCAAAGCCCTCATCAAGAGGCCACCAAGCAGCTCCCCTGCTCGGTCAATCCTTAGCGGGTAGCTCCTACCCATCTACGCTGAGGATCAAAGCCCTCATCAAGAGGCCACCAAGCAGCTCCCCTGCTCGATCAATCCTTAGCGGGTAGATCCTACCTATCTACGCTGAGGATCAAAAGCCCTCATCAAGATGCCACCAAGCAGCTCCCCTGCTCGATCAATCCTTAGCGGGTAGCTCTTACCTATCTACGCTGAGGATCGAAGCCCTCATCAAGAGGCCACTAAGCAACTTCCCTGCTCGGTCAATCCTTAGTGGGCAGCTCCTACCCATCTACGCTAAGGATCAAAATTCCTCATCAAGAGGCCACCGAGCAGCTTCCCTGCTCGGTCAATTCTTAGCGGGTAACTTCCTACCCATCTACGCTAAGGATCGAAGCCCTCACCAGTTCTACGCCGACCAATTCTAACTTGGCTGTTATTTAACTTACGCTAAGGGAAGTGGTCGCCAGTCCGACTCAAATGAATAGGTAAATCTCGACCTGCCCATGCTGAAGGAACTCCCAATGTATTCTAAGCGAACGATCGCCACCTTGACTCCGGGGGCGGGAGGGGACTGACCTTCCTGCACTTAGCGATCCACTTGTTTACACTCGACGGGCGATCTCCATCTAAAAGACCGGTCATCGACCTATGGCCTGACTCCTGGGATGAGGAAAACGCTAAAATGCTCAAGTGCCCGCACAAGAAAACATTGCCATGAAGAAAAACCTGTTGGTTTTTTATGATCTGAGAGTCTTTACAAGGTATTATGGGCTCCTCAGCCATACAAAAAGTGCCCGGAGGCTTACAAAATTTATATAAAAAAAAGAGAAAAAGGCAGGAAGGCTCAAGCCTTGGGACCAGGGAGGATCTCGACCTGCTCAGCGCCGGAATCGGGAGCCAGGGTAACGGCTTTTGGGTCGATGCTCCCACTAGGAGCCTTGGCGTCGGGTGCCGGGGTGACGACTTTTGGGTCGGTGCCCCCACCAGGAGCCTTATCTCCAGCACCCCCACTGGTGGCCACTCCCCCAGCGGCACTCCCGCCAGTCTCCCCCTGCGGCTCATCCTCGGAGAAGGGGTACTGGAACCGAAGCTCGCTATGAGCAAGCCTCGGCATCAACGCCTTGACAGCGTCGAGATCCTGGTGCCAAACGATGGCCGAGGCGTCGACAAGGTCGGCGTAGAACTGGTCCGACGCCTTGTACCTCTCCACCAACTTCACAGCCCGGAGGTCGGCAAGCTTCGCCGCGTCAAGCGCCGCCTGGGTCTCCCTCTTGCAGGCATCCCGCGACTTCTTCATCGTTGTGTTAAGCACCTTAGCATCCTCCAACTTAGCCTGGATGGCCTTGTTAGATTCACTTAGAAGTTGAATGAACTCCTTGCATTTGGAGTTCATCACCTCCTCGACGACCACCCGGGTCTCGAGGACGGTTATCCTTTTCTTCGTCTGCTGTATCTCCAGGCACAGGTCCTCCTCCCACGAGGACGACTCGCCCACCTTCCGCATCGCCGGGGCAATCTTCTCGGACTCCATGTTGACGATGAGGGCGCAGTGCTGGAGGACCTGAGGAAAGTAAAGGACGGGGTTAAAAGTATCCGATCCGAGAAAAAATACTTGACAAAAACCTCAACGGAAAACAGATACTGACCTGGACATCCTCCTGAGCGATGGCGGCCACCTGGGCCTTAAGGGTCCCCCGGGGAATTTTGCACCTCTCCGATCATTCCATATCCGAAAGAAAGCTATCGGCAACGGAAATCCCCGAGGGCACCTCGAAACAGACGTCCCCTTCTTGCAAAGGGATCGGGGAGGCCGAAGATCGAGAAACCGTCCTCTTGTACCTCCTGAGGGGGGCCTCAGGGGGGGGTCAGCTTCATCCTCCACCTCTCTTGCCCGGGGCTCCGGTCCCCGAGCGTGCTTATGACTCTCCCCGCGGCTGGGTTCCGGGGCTCGGGGTACAGCGGAAGGCTTAGCCGGTGCGGCTGGCTTCGGGGCCGAGCTTGAACCAGAGCGGGATGAGCTAGCGCTCCTGGTCTTCCTCCCCTTCTTTGCGGCTATAGCAGCTAAGAATTTAGATCGATCCATTGGCCCTGTAGAAAGAAGAATGCACAAAGAGAGTTAGCGACGCTGAAAAGAGCAAAAGAAAAATATTCAAGTCTAAAAAGATCGTCCAAGCTTCTAACTCACCCACGATTCGAGCGGGGCTGAGCCCGACCTAGCTAAGGGCCTGCTCGGAAAGCAAAATGTCGGCCCGCTGGATTGGCTCCCACATGGACACCGCCCTCGCCTCGGGAGAGGACGACCGCTTCACCCACGGGCAGTTGGACCTATGCCACTGTACAGGCATAAGCCAATCCTTGCCTTCGGGTGGCCCGACAAATACAAACTTCTTCTTCCATTCGTGAATGGAAGAAGGAACAACTACTACCCCTGACCCGGCCGCCCCTCCCTTGCGTTTTATGAAGGAAATGTACACCCGGCTCGGCTCGTCCTTACGGGTGACGAGATAATTTTTGTAACAAAGGAAGGAAGTGAGAAGGGTCGGGCTGAAAGGGATTTCTTCAAGTCTCAACCGGACCAGGAACTCGAGGAGAATTCTCTATGAGTTCGGCACTGGCTGGTCCAGGGCAAGTTGGAAGCAACGTAGCACCCCACATACTTCGGGTGGGGGGGGGGGGGAAGGCAGACGCATCCCAGCCCAGAATTCATCCAAGTACAAGACAATCTCCTTGCCCTGCACCTGATCCGCCCTTTCGTTCTCCCTACCTAAACGGAGCGAATAGCTAGGGGGATGTGGAAACGAGCCCGTATCTCAGTAAGCTCGTCCACGTTTCTTAGGAGGGACGGGGCATCACGAGCGTTCCCAATACGCACTTTGGGGACCTTTACCGTCGCCTGGCGACGAGCAGCACGGGTGGCCCTAACTCTATGAGGGGAACTTAACCCCGATGGGGCACAGGAAGAAGCAGGAGAAGACACCCTAGACTCGGCTCCAACAACTGGAACCTCATCGCCCGACTCCACCCTAAAAACTTCCACAGACTTCTCAAAGGAAGACATCTAACCTGATTCGAAAGAAAGACTCCTCCAAGGAAAAAGCGCAAGAGAACCGATCGAAGGGACGGAGCGCTGAGCTATCTCTCGCAGCAAGAGGAAAATAATGGTGAAAGTGTGGATCCTGGGGGGATCCCACCCCTATTTATACTATTTGGGCGATGCATCCAACGGCTCAGATCGTTTTCAGCCAAAACGAAGCTTCGCGCTCGCTAGTTGTCGATGCCCCACGTGTCACACGACCATTGGAGACGTCCCTTCGGGCGCAGGCGACAGTGACAGTCCATCACGTCGGTCAATCTGCGTCGGACACGTGGCCTGCGCCTCAACGGACGGACAAGCGAATCGGCACTCCCTCTTTAATGCACGATCCCCCCTGATTCGCTGACGTCATCGAAGAAATGCCTAATCGCCTCGGAGATCCGTGCTGGTAGGTTCTTGACTACAAGCTGAGCCTGAGAGACCGATCAGACCAATCTCAACCCAACCCATAAATAGGTCGGGACGAAAGTGGGGGGCTAATGATGATGCTCATAAATGAGAACTTCCTAGATCATGACACATGGTAGATGACATGTCCCAGGACTCACGCAAACAGGGCAAGCACTATGCATTGGAGACTCTCTCCGAGCTATCGTCCCGAGGTTTGTCCCGAACTACTATGGACCCCTGAACGCTCTTACGCACACCTTACAAATAACCGTGGGCTCATCTCTGAGCTCCCCTACGTGCTGAGCTTCCTCAGCCCTCCCAGCTCGTCTCCGAGCTATCACAGAACCGAACTAGCTCGGCCTCCCGCCCTCTTTTAGGCCTCCCACCGAGCTAGGCCTCCTCGGTTTTACCAAGCAACTTAGGACGCAGAGCCCAAGCGCCTCCGCCACGGCTCCGCGTATCTCTCCAGAAGCGAGATATCCGCCACCCAACATCCCGCGTTCCAAGCCGCCGTATCCCCGCATTAACGAGCGCATCTCGTCATTAATGGGGGGATCCCGTCATTCACGCTGGCGTAACGCCAGGGATGTAATGGCCGGCAAAGATCTCGCGCTAGCTCGCTCCAAGCGACCACTATAAAAACCTCTCTTCCAGACGACTCAGGTAAGGCAATTTTAACCCAATAAGCCGCTACTCTGCTCAAATACCTCGGCTAACTTGAACGTCGGAGTGTCCACGGTGGTACAATCATCCCGGGACTTCTTTTGCAGGTTGCTCGGTTTCACCTCAAAACAAGCCCACTGAGATCCACACGCTCAAAGAGCCAATCCTCAACACCAATCTCATCCGCTCATCCACGCTCGCGACAAATCGACGGAGGACAACGTATCAAGGAGATCCTAGCCTCCATCAAATCTTCTATTAATTACTTCATTAGCAATTTACAAAAACCTACACAAAATCCAAATACAAATTAATCAACGACCACAAGAAATATCCCAAACACATCAAAAAGAAACTCAGACATTGCTACAAATAAAAAATACGCAACCTCATTCATATATCCAACAGGTTGAGTCAAAATTAGAAATAATCTATTATATATCAATTAGTTCATCAGCAATTTACAAAACTTCACAAATCCAAATACATTTACTCAACCGCTACAAAAAATATTCCACAGTGATGCACAATCAATGAGAAACCATGGTCTCAAAGCAATTGAGCCCGTCGAACTCCGGCGCTAACCAAGTCCTCCTGGGCCCGGCTGACTCTTTCTGCTGCTGCTGCTGCTTCTGCTTCTCTTTCTGCTCGTTGCCGGAATCAGTCTTTTGAGGACACTTGCAATCTAATTCGCCTTTCTTGGCCCTTTTCATGAAGGAGATGTTCATCCATGGACCGCCTAAGACATCGGCAGACGCCGAGCTGAGGATCGACATCGCCAAGAGCTTCTCCATTCCAATCAAAAGTGCTGTTTTCTTTTTCTTTCTTTTTTCTGGTGGGGGTGCGTGGGTGGGGGTGGGGAAGACTTGGTAGACAGAGAATTTGGTGGAAGTTTCCGAAGTCAATTAGGAGTCGGACTAGTTGTTGAAAGTTTGTTGATTCTCTTGAGTTGGAAAAGTGTTCGGTCAAATGTTTCACGCTAGTGTACTAGAAACTTCCAGAACTTTTCTTCTTCTCTGTTTTTTTGACATTTTCTTGTTAGATATTTTTGATGGAGTTAATTACAGAAAAACCTATAATGATAAAGACTTGTAACTTGTAAGGTCAAACATCTTTTTTTTCCCTTTGACCAATACGGAAGTAAATACCCTATATATGAAATGGAAAGTCTAATGAAGTGGAAACAAAAGAAAGAAAAGGAACAAAGTACATCAAACACCACCAACTATCCTAGGCCTTCATCTGGATGCACTACTACAAATGTGCCCAATAGTAATTGGTATTTGATCACGGTTTTACCTGTGATCAACTTATGGTCACGGTTATAAAAGATGTGATCACGGTTAAGACCGCTACGAATAAAAATTATGGCGAGCCTCACAACCCACTAAAGTTAAATCCCCTTATCCCCTTTTTTCCCGATCCTATTTTCATTTCCCTCCCCCTTCCCTCCCAAAAAAATCTCGCTCCCTATCCTTCGTCGTCACCGCCGTCCGGCCTCTCGTTGCCACCGCCGGGCATCTCGTCGCCACCTCTGACGATCTCCACCACCTCCTCGCCGGACCGAGACGCGCGCCTCGTCTGGAACTTCGCTGACTGCATCGATACCAAGCCGTCGACGCTCATCGAGCTCCTCACTACCGCGCTCGCCGCCTCAAGCTTTGACACCGTTTATTTTTCCTTAATTTGCCGCCGCCAAAGGTTAGTTTCTTCAATCTTAAATTTAATTTTCATAAATTTTGAATTTGATTTTTTTTCAATTTCAAGAATTTAACTTGTAATTTTGTTAGGGTTAGGGTTTTGATTTGGGTTAGGGTTACGGTTAGGGGGTTAGGGTTAATGATTTGGATTAGGATTAGGAGGTTAGGATGGAGTTAGAGTTAATGATTTGGGTTGGGGTTAATTAGGGGTTAAGGGCGGGATATATTGGGTTCATTAGGGTTAGGGTAATGATTTGGGTTAGGGTTAATTAGTGTTAGGGGTATGATTTGGGTTAGGTTTAGGGTCTAGGATATGGTTAGGGTTAGGGTTATGGTTAGGTTAGGGTTTATGGTTAAGGTTTGTGTTAAGTTTAGGGCTAGGGTAATTCAGCGAATTTTTGTAGGTAATTTAGTGAGAAGTAACAATAGCTAAGGGTATTTTAGTGAAAAACAACAAAAGTTAAGGATATTTTAATGAAATTTATAGTAATTTAGTTAATTTACTAAGAGAAATCGTTTAGTTAAATTTTGAAGGTAGTTTAGTGAAAAACTAGAATAGTTAAATGTATTTTAGTGAAATTTATAGTAATTTAGTTAATTTAAGATAGTTTAGTGAAAAATCATGAATAGTTAAAGGTATTTTAGTGTAATTTAGTAAAATGGAAGAAATAGGTTACTTAGGGGGGTGTGCGCGCTTGTGTGTGCACTTGCGCGTGCGCATACACACACAAGCGCGCGCGCACACACACACATACAAACAAAGCCAAATATTAATTCATGATTATTCTCCTCTATATTGAACTCTTGTCAAATTCCATCCTAACACTAACCTAAATTCAATATTTTAAGCTCAATTAAGAAAACCCTTAGCTTTAAAAACTATACCCTAAACCAAAAACTTCGAAATCTTGAAATTGATATGTAAATGTAAAACCAATCCAAATTAAATTTTAAACTAAGTGTATGAAACTTGATGATAATATAAAATTTTCATATTCTCATCGATAATCATATGCGAAAATCAAAATGCGACTTAGTTCCCGTCTATCGGTTACCATACGTGCGATATTCGTCGTGACATAAAACTACACGAAGATTGTTAAATATCGGATGGTACCGTTCGGTTTCTAACAAAAGTCGCGTAGTCTATCTGACGAGAATTAATATTCAATCGTATGATAATCGATAGATTTGTCTCGTATGGACAAATTCCTTACTGGCCCGATCTACCATTCTGACACAATTTAGATGTTATGCATATCGAGAAAGACGTCTCTGAACACGTCATCAATCTTTTGTTTTGTAAAGATGGAAAAACGAAGGACAATCTCAATGCTCGCCGTGATTTTACGGATTTGGATGGTTTTTCTAGTAAAGAAGAATTGCATTCTCGGCATGTGGCTGGTAAACTATGTTTCTCACACCTCGCTTCCCAGTGGACGGAAACTGTGACGTGGCAAACCCGCAACGTATTTACTATGAGAATATATTAAGTGTAATTAAGCAATATAACAATGTGTAATAAAATGAAACGGCAAATTTATTTACATTCAGATTTACGTACAATTGTTTGTAATAAAAAGATATAATGATAAAGCAAATACCTAAACAATGGAATATTGGAAGTAAATACAAACAGGAGCTAATAGTCAGGCTGAGTAGCGAATTGGTCCAAATCCTCCTGGCTCGGCTCTATACCCTCAGAGTCCGGTCCTCCTGATGAACATTCCAAAGAAAAGAAATATAGAGGAATGTCGTCAGCGAACTAGCGCTCCGTAAGTCTCCGAAAGAAATAAAGGAAAATGACTGAATGGTATATAAAGTGAATAGAAACCAAGTAATGTGAACATGTAAGATTATATAAGCGAGTATTTAAGCATGATTATTTACAGGTATAAGATTTGCTATTCTTACATGGTTGTTTGTAGTTTGATAAAAAATGTATTCATGTATACGAGAGGGGTCCATCTTACCCCGTAAACTATGGTAACATGTAGTACAAGGCCCTGTCATAACCCACGGGACAACGGCACATGCATTCATATAGGTGTCTTTTAAGTGACCTTTCGTGCCACGATATATGTTCCGTACCAATCTACCCCTTTATCCCCGCGTATTGTATTGTATAGTTTACAGGTCTTGACCAAATTTATGAATATATATAAAAAGTATAGGTTCATGTTCAAGATGTAATCATGTATTTAGGTATTCATGTCAAGTTCATGTCAAGTTATATCCATGGTTCGGTCAAGTCGAGTCAAGTGTTCAAGTTCAAGTTTGATAATTGAATTCGAGTGTTCAAGTTCATAATCAAGTATCCAACTTTGTATTTGATTTTGGATTATAGTTTGAGTTTGGATTCATGTTGGAGTCAGTATCTTATGACATGATTTAACCCTTGAATTTCTTAAGTTCGGGAGTAATTGGGCAACTGCTGCACATGGACGATAGGATTTGTGTATTTTTCTATGACAATTGCCATTGATAACTTTGTTACTTTGTCTAACCTGATTATGTTAGGGATATGTATGCCCTAGAGGCCATTATTGTATATTGATGTATATTATAGTGGATGCTTGGACATATATATAGAGGACTTTCTTGCTCGACATGATAGTATGCTATCTGGTTGCTTTTTATCTTAACATGTACACTTGTATTATTATACCGTCTCTCTGATACATGTTGATAAAGCCCTTAGGATGTTAGCTTGACTACCAGGATTATGATGCAGATCATACTATTGGGACTTGTGTAGTCTACAACCACATCCTTTAACAGTTCCTAGTCGAGATAGTATCAAGACAGGGCATCGATATTCCAGAGTAGACTAGTGTGTACGTTTCTTGACCCTGTATGGGGCGATGGTTGATCCTTTATCCATTGGTGTTTGATATCAAAGATTGTACACAGGTGCTCATTAGAGAATAGGTACACCGAATAGGACTCGCCGAGAACTCCTAGATGGTACTATACCTATCGTCAGATAGCAGTTCTCCGGTGACACTGAAACAGGTTAGTCTGTAGACCCGAGATCGTCATAGAGTCTAATGTGGTTCCCACCGTGCTTTGATTTCCTCCCTACCAAGGCTCAAAGGAGTCGTGCAAACAGGTGGATTTTGGATACAGTCCTGAGTCAGATGGAGGCATGAGCGATAGGAGGGGTTTCGTCTCTCCCGGTATAGGTAGTTGATATTGCGCTATGCTCGATTGGTTATAACAGGAAGTCCCTGGTCAGGACTGTTGATGAGATTTACTGGTAAGTGTTATCAGTAGTTTCTCGTATCGTTATAGGCCACACATCGGCATGATTTATCAAGTTATTGGGGTCTGACGATTCCATTCCCAGACTCGATATGCGACATATCTGACGAAGAGACCGGACTGTACGGTAAGTGTTACTTATAGGCTTTATGGGAGTTTGGACAAGCTTGCTTGTTGATTTTTTATTCGCTCAATACCTGGGTAGCTGTTACGTCCAGCTAATACCGCTGACGGTTTGTGGGTAACTGATATGATCATTACCTACTGCTGGCGTATTGACGAGCCTTTAGAGTCCCACACAGAAGTTTCCTGGTTCCAGCGAAACGAAGTAGGACACATATGCTAATATGTGCAGGGGGCTGATTAAATACGAGTATGTGATACCGTATTCTAATCTGGCGGTTATTTGATATCAGTTAGGTTATATGTGATATAACCGGATTATTGAATCAAGTGTTGATTTGATAATGTGATATACGGATAAATGATATTTGTCGGTTATATGTGATATAACCGGATTATTAAATCAAGTGTTGATTTAATAATATGATATATATTTATATTTGATATAATTATATATCAACTAATATTATTAGCTCACCAATTATTTTTCATAATATATATATATATATATATATATATATATATATATATATTATATGAAGCATGGCATGAATTTTCTATTTTTAGAAAATAGAAAATGAGGTGGAAAAATGAGGAGACTTTTGTGGCATGGTGTAAAGCATGGCTTGATGAATTTTTTATTCATCATCCTACACTATTGAAGCATGGTTACAATTCTATAATGATGGATATTGGTTGCTTCAATAATGTTGGGTATTAAGCCATTCTTTACTTGGTTCATATTCACCTTAGCCATTTGACTTGAGCTCTTTGCTTTCTAGCGCTCTCTATTTTCTTCACCTCCTCCTCCAAGCTTAATCTCTCATATGAGTTGTGAAACCTTGAGTTTGTGAGAACTCTAGTGAGCAAACAAAACCCCTACTTCATCATCCTACACTAGATTAGCATTTTGGTGTAGTGTGTTTATTTCACTAAAGAGTTTAGTAAAGAGGTAGCTTGTGTAGTGTGTTTATTTCACTAAAGAGTTTAGTAAAGAGGTAGCTTGGATTAGCGGAGTTTCGGGTGGATCATCTTCGGCACGAAGATCACGTAGGAAGCTTGCACCTTCTTCAAGTGGAGCCTAGTGGAGTCCTGGGGACTGCTACACGGAGCTTGAGAAGAGAAGGACACGGTCTACAAAGGTTGTAGCCACCCTTCTTTAGCTAGTTTAGTTTGATATCATCATAGTAACCTAATTATCTAGTTTCGATTCTTATTTAGTGTTAATTAGCGCCCCTAATTTTTTTAAAATGGCATGCTTGATGCTACTAAAACCTAGTGGAGGTGCTAAAAAACACTTTCATGGTATCAGAGCTACTAGGTATTGGATGTCGACTTATGGGGGTTCTCACTGTGTGACAGTGTGGAGAAGCAGAGGCTCTTACCCCCAGGGTGTCCCAAGACCGGAATGTGTTCCGGCGGGCTGTAGTCCTCGCGAGGGGGCATGCATAAAAGTAGCTGCTGAGGGACCTGTAGGTGCCACGGCGAACCCAATGGATGGGGTGGCTGCCTGACTTTCATGGTATCAGAGCCAAAGCTAGAAGATTGTACGATACAGTTAAAATTACTACTCCGAAACAATTAACTCAAAACCCTATTCTCTGTCGAGTATCTGAAATTTTTTTAAACAACTACCGAAGGTTACATATGATGTAACTAGAACAACATAGAAATTCGAGACCTAAATTCCAATTTAGACCCGGCGAAAATCACCGAAAACCCGTCCTGGCCGGTCTACTGTTCATTTTTGGGTCTGGAATTTTTTTGGTGTTCTGTAGGCTTGGTTTTGGGGTTTCAGGTTTTGTTTGATTAGCCCAAAATTGCATGTGATGTTAATATTGTTAAGGGGCTAATACGGAGTGTTTCGTAGTCGTAATTTTTACATCGTTTCAGTTTTAAGTTTGATATGTGATACAATAGTTGGAATCCACATTAAATTAGTTTTGTGAAAGCTAGTTTGTTTGTAAATCTAGCATGTTAGTCTCTATTGATCGATTGCCACGAAGTTTCGATTCGGATCGAAACTCCGTCGCAATCGCGTATCGTACGTGAATACTCGCCAGATAACTTTACTAGGTAGCTACGCCCCATAGCCCCGACCAAATGACTTTAGGAGAACCCCGTTGCCAAAAGCATCCACTCGGGTGCTCGCGGCCACGGTGTTCCGCCTAAGTGCACTTAGTCGACGGCATCGGGTGTGCGGCCATTTACTAAAGTTTCCGACGAATATTCGATCGGGTAGCCGGGAATCTTGTTGAATTACCCGACTAAGTTATTGAAAAGTGTTTTCGATATGAAACTAAAATGTAAGGTTTATAGGATTAGGCATGAAATTCGGAATATGAGATAAGGTTTATGAAGTCTAAGGAATGCAGATTCTAATTATTGTAGTTTTTCATTTCTTTTCTGCGACCGTAAGTGTAATATGTGGTGTATTCTCGATCTCGTTGCTATATGTCAACGGAATTTGGGATACGCATTTTTACTTACGTTGATAACATGTGATGTTATGTGTTGCTGTGATATGTTATATTGGATCGTCGTGAATGAATAGCCGAGGGTTTTTGCGTGAGATGAGAGTTTTTCAAATTTTCATTCATGTAAAAATTGGTATGTAATATTATTTTATTGGGAAACTTCCGGGTTGAGGATGATGTCACCATTGATGTATATTATTTACTTTTCCTCAGTAGGATAGACCCAAGGCAGGGAGCATAAGTAACCGGGTTTTGGAGTCCAGTGGGAGACCATCACGAGGAGTCGAGACCGGGTCTCCTAACTCTAGAATTGGCAGGGTTGCTTGCCGCTCTCATAGGGGTTTAGGAATGTGGGTTTGGCTATTCATCACGACCGTGGAATCCGTGTTTTTCATTATTGCCTTAATTTAAAACACGGACCTCCTAGTATATCCAATATTTCATATGTATGAATTTTGTTGCTGGGTTCTGTGATGTGATCATATAACTGTGTGAGACGAATGCTATATATATATGATATATATAATAGATGTTGCTTATATTTTGCACCCGCGCTAGTCTAGCCCCCGCTCTGCCGTTAGTTAAGTAACCTAACGGTGCATAACGGGGCTCCGTGGCGAATGCGAATGGCATAAGTGTACGTTCTATTTTCGTTTCTTTTTCTGTGATGTTTAGAGAAAAATTAAATGATGGGACTTCATTAATGAGATTAATGAAAAGAAAAGAAACTTAAAAATGTTGTAGAATCAAAAGTTTTTAAAAAGGTAGCTCTAGTTCTTGCTTTGCATAATGGTATTCCTTGATGAATATCCAGCACCTCATTTGATGAGGAAAGAGCCGAGATCCCTTCACCAGGAGTGACCTCTTTAGCAAAACTAGCAAATGTTACAACCCACTCCGTTTTGTTTTAATAGCTTCTCCAGTTCTTGTTTCGCATAGTGGTATTCCTTGATGAATATCCAACACCTCATTCGATGAGGAAAGAGCCGAGATCCCTTCACCGGGAGTGACCTCTTTAGAAAAACTAGTAAAAGCAACAAAAAACACCCCTTTTCAAATCACTAGATTCTACAACGATATCAAGTTCATTATGCTAAAGGTTTTCTTAAAAACCAACATAGCCATCCGTCATTTCAGATAAGTGTTATTTAGTATTCGTGATGTGTTTGTTGGCCTCCGTCAAGGCGTAGTGTGCGGTAACTGATTAGTGCTTATCTACAACATATGATGCAATTGGATTAGGGAAGTCGTGCGACTTTGTTTGCCTCCATCAAGGGTCGTGTTGGTGGGTTTAATTCAATCAAGAAATGAATTGGTTGAACTTGACCAGCGACCTATGGTGTGTTGGCCCCCGTCAAGGTCATAAGAAGTTAGGGGTAAAAACAATATTGGGAATTTCAAGTGTTGAAATTTGCAATGAGATTGTATACTCTCTATATGATAGTTGGATCCCGATACCCACTGCGAGTAAGTGTTACTCCTGAGAGAGTTTTCCACTTAATAATTAGATGATCAAGTAGGTGTCTAAGAAAGGTGTTAATAGGGTTATGCCCCTGCGGAAACGAGGTTATTTAATTAGTTCCATGTGAAAGCATGGGGAGACTCCCTCGGAGTACCAATACCTGCCTGGCTGAACGATTGTCAAACTTGTATGGTGTAATTAATCCCGGCTAATCTTACCTTTAGGATTTGAAGGAAGATTTGATAAAAATAGTGGGAGCCATCCTGATTAGATAAGATAATAACCAATCTAATGTTACAAGAGCGCACGTTAAAGTGTTTCCTTCTCTCTCTCTCTCTCCAGATAGCGACCAATGACACGCCTTAATCAAGATAATAATATGGATGTATTGACCGAACCCGTTTATTATATTGAGCTAGGGAATGTTGGTTCCGCTCTATCTTATGATTTTCATAAGTCCGAGCAAGAAATAGTAGAAGATCAGGATTCCTATGCCACCCGAGTGAAGAAAGAGCATGATGATGCATCTTCTTTGGGTGTGTTCGTTACCGAGAACCATTTCTCAGTATGCTCTACGTCCTGGGTATTGGATACTGGATCAGGATCCCACATATTTAATTTGTTACATGGGCTAAAGAGAGGTAGAGAACTGGGAAAGGGTGATAAGTCTCTAACAGTAGGGAATGGAGAAATTACTGCAGCCAAAGCAGTTGGCGAATATCATCTTGTATTACCAAATGGTAATACATTGATTCTGAACGACTGTTACTACGTACCAAAGATGATGTGCATTATTATATCAGTTTCTTTGCTAACTAAAGAAGGATATAATTTCACATTAGAGGACAATATTATGAACATTTTTCTAAATCAAGTGTTGATTGGGTTTGGTACGTTGTGTAACGGTATATACGTTTTGAATCAAACTACAGTTCTAAATATACAGAACACACATAAGAGTAAAAGTTCAGAAATGAACGAATCTTTCTTGTGGCATTGTAGACCAGGTCATATCAATGCGACACAACTAGCTAAGTTGCATAAAGATGGATTTTTGAATCAGTTCGAACTTACATCTTATGAAACTTGACAGTTATGTCTCAAATGCCAGATGACCAAGACTTCGTTTACTGGATACGAAGAAAGAGCTACTAAACTCTTGGGGCTGAAACATAGTGATGTATGCGGTCCTATGTCTACACATGCCAGAAATGGTTCCTCACACTTTATTATATTCACCGATGATCTCTCAAGATTCGGACATGTGTTCCTATTGAAACACAAGTCTGAGCCTTTTGTGAAATTCAAGGAATATAAGTGCGAAGATGAGAACCAAATGGATAAAAATATTAAAATCCTTCGATCTGATCGGGGAGGAGAATACTTGAGCACAGAATTCCGTGATTATTTAAAAGAGATTGGGATTCTCTCTCAGCTTACTCCTCCGTATACACCACAGCACAACGGTGTATCGGAGCGGAGGAATGCACCCTATTAGATATGGTGTGCTCTATGATGAGTACTACTGAGTTGCCTATTTGTTTTTGGTGTTATGCACTTGAGACAGCTGCATACCTATTGAATAGGGTTCCGACAAAATCAGTGCCTACCACTCCATTTGAAATATGGGAGAGGAAGAGACCATGTCTTAATTTCATTAAGATTTGGGGTTGTCCAGCTTATGTTAAAAAGCAAAATCTAGACAAACTCGAGGCAAGGTCTGTTATATGTAAGTTTGTTGGATATCCTAAATATTTGCGAGGGTATATCTTCTACCACACCGAGGAATAAAAGGTGTTTGTTTCTCAGAATGCCACCTTTTTAGAAAAGGAATTTCTTATGAGAGAAATTAATGGTAATGAGGTAGAACTGGAAGAAGTTCCAGCTGCACAAACTAGAACTGATGATTTGGTGGAACCGGAGGATCTAATAGTACCCAACGAACTCCAGCCACTCTGCAGATCTAGTAGGGTTTCTTATCCACCAGAGAGATACTACGGTTTTCTCATAGACGGTGGGAGCGAAAATTCCATCATGGAAGATGATGACACAAGTAGTTTTGAGCAGACCATCACAAGTGGAGACTCTGTGAAATGGCTGGATGCTATGCGATCTGAGATGGAATCCATGTACACTAACAAAGTATGGACTTTGGAAGTTGCTCCTGAAGGGGTAAAACCCATCAGGAGCAAGTGGATCTTTAAGAAGAAATTTGGTGTAGATGGAAAGGTTGAGACCTTCAAAGTTAGACTTGTAGCAAAAGATTTTTGTCAACGACCAGGTGTCGACTATGATGGAACCTTTTCTCCAGTGGATATGTTTAAGTCCATCAGGATCCTACTTTCCATTTCCGCATACCATGACTATGAAATCTGGCAGATGGACGTCAAGACCGTTTTTCTAAATGGTGATTTAGAAGAGAGCGTGTACATGACACAACCAGAGGGCTTCGTAGACAGTAGGAGCAGCAGAAGCATGTGCAAGCTGCTTAAATCCATTTACGGATTAAAGCAGGCATTGCAGAGCTGGAACATCTGTTTTGATGAAGCTATCAAAAAGTTTGACTTCATCATAAATGTAGATGAATCTTGTATATACAAGAAGGTTGTAGAGAGTAAGGTTGTCTTCCTTATATTGTACGTTGATGACATACTCTTGATAGGAAACGATGTTCCTATGCTACACTCGGTCAAGCTTTTCTTATCACACAAGTTCTCCATGAAAGATCTAGGTGATGCCTCATACATCTTTGGGATAAAGATCTATAGAGATAGATCTAAACAGATGTTGGGATTGTCCCAATCCAGGTACATAGATACCATACTAAAGAGCTTTAGTATGGAAGATTCTAAGCGTGGTAATTTACCCCCTTGTTCAGGAATCACTCTCTCCAAAGAGATGTCTCCCAAGACTGATTTGGAGAGGGCTCGCATTCAAGGGATACCCTATGCTTCGACAGTCCGGTCTATCATGTATGTGATGTTATATACCAGGCTAGATGTAGCTTACTCACTAGGTGTAGTAAGTAGGTATCAATCAGATTCAGGGGAGAAACACTGTACAGCTGTGAAGAACATTCTTAAGTACTTAAGAAGGACTAAAGAAATGTTCTTGGTGTATAGTAACGGTGAACTCTAGGTGGAGTCCTTTACCGATTCGAGGTTCCAGATTGATAAGAACGACAGTAAGTCGGTCTCGGGTTTTGTCTTCACCCTCAATGGAGGGGCGGTATGTTGGAAGAGTTCCAAGCAAGATACCGTGGCAGACTCGACGATGGAGGCTGAATACATCGCTGCCAACGATACTGCCAAAGAGGCTGTCTGGATGAAGAAGTTTATAGCTGAACTTGGTGTGGTTCCTTCCATTGAACATCCATACCTTTGTATTGTGATAACAATGGAGCAGTGGGTTTGGCCAAGGAACCCAGATCCCATCAGCGATCCAGACATATTCTGAGGCGGTATCACCTGATCCGGGAAATAGTTGATCGCCAGGAGATCGAGGTCAGGAAAGTTGACACGGAGGATAACACAGCGGATCCACTCACAAAGGCCTTCCCCCAGACGTGATTCGAGAGACTATTTAGGTTATTGGGTATGATATACTACAACAACTGGCCTTACTGCGAGTGGGAGATTGTTAGGGATATGTATGCCCTAGAGACAATTATTGTACATTGATATATATTATAATGGATGCTTGGACATATATATAGAGGACTTTCTTGCTCGACATAATAGTATGCTATCTGGTTGCACTTTATCTTAACATGTACACTTGTATTATTATACTGTCTCTCTGATACATGTTGATAATGAAAGGTTCCTTAGCACTCTCACTAGGTTTTCTAAGGCATCTAGCATGCAATTTTTAAAAATTTAGAGAGCAAAGCAACCCAAACCAAGGATCTAACTAGAGAATTAGGGTTAAGTTATACAAGTAAATGTAACACCTGAGTTTAGGGTTTGTTGTAATTGTGTGTTAATGTGGGGTTTTTGGTAAAAAGTTTACCAAAACGGGATTCTAGTAATTTATCTGGGTTTATGGTTATTTTTGTGGAATTTTATCTCGACCACACACACTTGTGCATGTTAAATAGGATTAAGATTAGGGTTTGCCATATATTTGAGCTTGTGGGTTAGCCATGTTTAAGTTAACCATGGTGGTCTAAACCCTTGTTAAGATAATTGGGGTGAATTAAGGATTTTTAGTTTTGAGGATGGATTAGGGTTTAAGGTTGACTTGTGATAAGAAGGAGAGAATGTGATGGGTGTCTTGTAGCATTTATTGAGAGTGAGGGAATGATGGCTCTTGGATGTGTCACACTACATTCTTTCAAAACTTTTACTTATCTCTCAAAACTCATCTCACTCACACACACATCAGCCATATTAGCCCCATTTCAGCCACAACATCAGCAACAATACCTACCTAAACCCTAACTCAGCAGTGGCTGCACCAGCAGTAGTAGCATCACCAACCTCAGCCTCTAATGCAACAGTAGCTACTGCTACAGCCAAGCAAACATCAAAAAAAAAAAGCAGACACAGCAGCAACACATCATCAGCCATCAAAACCAACACATCAGCCCAACTCCAGCTCAAATCAGCCCCTAAAACAACACCATCGGCCCCTGACCAAACTTCAGCAGTACACTATCAGCTTCAGCCTTTCTATCAGAACATCAGCAGCAGCAGCTGCCATTTTAGCCCCAACTCTTTATATAACAGCTCCCCCAAACAACACACAACTCTTCCCTTGACAATACCTCAACCTTTGCCACTGCTACAACAGCAACAACAACATTTCAACCCCAACAACAGCAACAGCTCAGCCCAGAACCAAACTCACAGCATCAGCTTCAGCAACAGTGAAGCTCAGCTCATTTCCAGCCAAGCTTTGCAGCACCCACTCCTTTCCTCTTCTCCTTCTCCTTGTTTGCAAGGTTCCTAGAGGGTTCGCCAGCGGGGACTTCAAGCACAGCGGAGAAAGGAAAGCAGGTGGTCGGACACACCTAGCACGGGATCACGGGTGAGTAGATTTAACATCTACGGGGGACAATCGTTTGGATGGTGCGAGTCACCCGATAGATTTAGTAGACTCGCAAATAGTAAATATTACTTGTGACATTATGATAAGGATACTTGCATGATAATTGCTGCAGTTAGGATCTATATGACGTTCCATATACGCAAACTCATTTATAGGACACATACACCATTACCAGGGTTTATATGCAGCACGAGCACTATTCATGTGGACACACACACCCTGGTAATTGCCATGTCACGACACTAGATAACTATAAATCTGAAATATGTTAATTGCCTAGAAATGTGATATTGCAATAAGTATTTAAAATGAAATCATAGGAATTACTATACTGGTGCATATGTATTATCATATCATCTGCTCATGCCTAGTATAAATCATACATTGCAAATTGATACCATAGGCATTCATTATCATTGACATATGCATACATGATGATTTCATGAGATTTATGATATTTCTGGATTTCGGGGGAAAGCCGCAAGATTTCAAAACTTAAAATCTTTCAAATATAAAAGTTGCGGTTTTCTAGTGATGTAAAGTGTCGTCCACCATGAGTTTGCTGTGGTTTTCGAGATCCGTTTCGAGGAGGTGGATGAACCGTCTCGGATACATGGTGGGCCCGGTACGATACCCCGGGGCAAGAAGATCGCAGGAGATGGCGTTGAGCCTGGCAGGGGACGGATTACCTACCGGTGACTTCATTTGGCACGGCGGATATCCAGAGGATACCGACCGTGGCCGCTGGATTGAGATATGGATATTTGACATGGATCAGCTGGATGGCTGAGGCCAGAGATACTGGACATGGATATATGAGATTTAGACAGCTTGAGGTGTCGTTGCTGGACACAGATTTATTGATTTCATGGACATTATACTGATGTTTTAAAAAGAGTTTCAAAAACAGAATAAGGAACAATTCTTATACCTACATGATGAGATCTTGAGTTGACTCATATAGCATTCATATATGACAGTATATTCATGTGGCATACGTACCTGTTATTACATCCATGTGACATACATACTTGATAGTACACTGATGATGCATATATACTTGCTAGTACATATAGCCATACCTGTTCTAGGGATGCTAGGATACTTGTGTACATGCATGCAATAGCCTTTGCAGATGTTATTTATTACTCACGAGCTGGCAACTCACCCCCGTTGTGCCACAGCTTTTCTGCAGGTCCGTTCTGTCAGCACGGCAGCGGCGGATACTTTTGCCTCTTTTGCTCTTTTTGTCTGGACGCGAGGCTTTTGCTCTTAGGTGGGTTGTTATCATTTTGTTCCACCTTATTTATGTCCATTGTATCTAGCATACTCCATCTGCTACTACTATTTCAGCTGTATCAGTCTTATTTGGATTACTGTATTTTGACTTAGAGACGAGATTGTGAGACTTGGGGATTTATTTTATGTTATATCTGGGGTCGAGCTTACTTGAGTCGACATGCTATTTCTTATGCTTCATGCTTATCTATGCACATTGTTATTTTATATTGCGTGGGATTTGTGACCTCCTTAAGGCGAAGAGCTAGCTTCCGCTTGGGGATGCCATTTTCATGTTATTCATTTATATTCCTGTTGTACTCGTTTGGAGCTTGTTTTACAAGGAAACTCTGCTGGAAATTTTGGAAAAAGGGAAAGTTGTTTTAAAGAAAACTTGATGTGGTTTAATGGAGTAAATGTTGTAAATAATTGGTTTTTCTTCACTCAAATTCTTAATTGGGTTTGTATTCTGGGCTTCGGCTTACTTAGTTTACGGACGTCTTGAGACGTTTCGTAACTTAAGTGCCGGTCGCGTTTCGTACTTTGCGGGTCGTGACAATAAACATCTTTACTCTAAGTGAACAAGGAATACAACTTTTGTAGACCGGTCCTTCACTTCTAAAGCTCCGTGTAGTAGTCCCTTCGCTCCAAGTAGTGGTCTTCCGGACTCTCGTAAGGCTCCACTAGGCAAAAGGAACAAGCTTGCTTGAAGAACTTCAAGGCCGAAGATGATCTACGTCGAGGAATCTCCAACTCAAGCTATCTCTTCACTAATTGAGAATTAGTGAAGCAAATAACCTATACTAAATGACTAGTCTAGTGTAGATTGGTAAAGTAGGAGTTTTGCTCACTTTAGAATAAATTTTCTCTCTTTCTTTTCTTTTCTCACTCAAAACTAGAGTGCAATTGAAAGAGATGAAGAAAATGATCTAGTGATCAACCCTTGAACTATAGGTGAGAAAATATCATATATAACTCATGTAGAGACTAAAGCATGGCTAAAGATAATGATTAGGTTAATAAATATCTAGAGTAAAACAAAATTAGTGGACTAAATCAATGGTTTCTACAAGCTTCTCAAAGCATCACGAGCCATGACAAATTCTACCTAATTTTGTTTATCCCTAAATAAATAATTACCCATAATTATCTAGGTTATGGTATGAGTCTCATACACCCAAGTCCAATGTATCATCTAACATGACACAAAAACAAATACATTAAATATATATCACACACACACACACATATATGTATGTATTTTGAGAAAACATTTTCTTAAGTGAGCTAATATTAGTTAATGTATATTAATATATCAAATATATAATTACACATTAAATTATTATATCAATACTTGATTTAATAATCTGGCTGTATCGCATGCAACCGACTAATACCATTTATATGCATATCACATATACATATAACATATCATTGAATCAACACTTGATTCAACAATCCGGTTATATCACATATATCCTGTATCGGGAGATTGGAATACGGTATCACATACACGTATTAATCTCGGTCCCGCACATATCACATATATGCCCTAATTTGTTTCGCATGAGCTAGGAAACCTCTGTGTAGGACTCTAATGACTCGTCAATGCGCCAGTAGTAGGTGATGATCATATCAGTCACCCACAAGCCGTCAGCGGTACAAGCTGGATGTAACGGCTACCCGGGTATTGAGCGATCAGAAGATCAACAAGCAAGCTTGTCAATACTCCTGTGAATTCAACAACAACACTACCGTACAGTCCGGTCTCTTCGTATGCTGTGTCGCATATCGAGTTTAAGAGTGGTAAACGTCAGACCCCAGTAACTTGATAAGTCATGCCGACGTGAGGCTCATAACGGGTCGAGAAACTACTGATAACACTTACCAGTAAATCTCCGTATCAGCCCTGGCCAGGGACTTCCTATTATGGCCAATCGAGCACAGCGCAACATTTACCCCCAATACCGAGAGAGACGAATCCCCTCCTATCGCTCATTGCCTCCATGTGACTCGGGACTGTACCCAAAAACTATCATTTTGCACGCTCTCTTGAACGTGGTAAGGTGGAAATCAAAGTACAGTGGGAATCACACAAGACTCTATGACGATCTCGGGTCTACAGACTAACCTGTACCTGTGTCACCAGAGAACTGCTATCTAACGTTAAGTATAATACAATTTAGGAGTTCTAGGCGAGTCCTGTTCAGTGTACCCAGTCTCCATAAGCACCCGTATACCATCTTTGATGTCAAACACTAATGGATATGGGATCATCCATCGCCCATCAAATAGGTCAAGAAGCGTATACGCTAGTCTACTCTGAAATATCGATGTCCCGTCTCGATACACCCTCGACTAAGAACAATTAAAGGATGAATTGGTGGACTACCCTGTCCCCACTAGTATGATCTGCATCATAGTCCTCGTAGTCAAGTATACGTCCTAAGGGCTTTATCAACATGTGAGAGCAAGACAGCATCACAATACTAATCTACATGTTAAGATAAAGAGCAACCAGATAGCATACTATCATGTCGAGTAAGAAAGTCCTCTCTATATATGTCCAAGCATCCACTATAATATACAATCATGTACAATAATGGCCTCTAGGGCATACATACAACTAACAATCTCCCACTTGCACTAAGGCCAGTTGTTGTAGTATCTCATACCTAACATCCCGAAGAGTCTCTCAAATTTTATCTGGGGTATGGCCTTCGTGAGTGGATCCGCCATGTTATTCTTTGTGTCAACTCTCTTGACCTCGATCTCCCGGCGATCAACTATCTCCCGGATCAGGTGATACCGCCTCAGAATATGCCTGGATCACTGATGGGACCTGGGTTCCTTGGCCAAAGTCACTGCTCCATTGTTATCACAATACAAAGGTATTAGATGCTCAATGGATGGAACCACACCAAGTTCGGTTATGAACTTCTTCATCCAGACAGCTTATTTGGCGGCATCGTTGGCAGCGATGTATTCAGCCTCCATCGTCGAATCTACCATGGTTTCTTGCTTGGAACTCTTCCAACAAACCGCCCCTCCATTGAGGGTGAAGAAAAAACCGAGACCAACTTAGAGTCGTCCTTATCACTCTGGAAGCTCGAGTCGGTAAAGGACTCCACTTGGAGTTCACCGTTACTATACATCAAGAACATTTATTTAGTCCTTCTCAAGTACTTAAGAATGTTCTTCACAGCTGTTCACTGATTCTCCTCAGGATCTGGTTGATACCTTCTTACAACACCCAGTGCGTATGCTACATCCGGTCGGGTACATAACATCGCATACATGATAGACCCGACCGCCGAAGCATAGAGTATACCTCGCATGCAAGCCCTCTCCAAATCAGTCTTGGGGGACTTCTCTTTGGAGAGAGTGATTCCTAAGATCGTGGGTAAATTCCCAGGCTTGGAATCCTCCATACTAAACCTCTTTAGTATGGTGTCTATGTACCTAGATTGGGACAATCCCAGCATCCATTTAGATCTATCTCTATAGATCTTAATCCCCGGGATGTATGTGGCATCACCCAGGTCCTATATGGAGAATCTTTGTGATAAGAAGAGCTTGACCAAGTGTAGCATAGGAACATCATTTCCTATCAAGAGTATGTCATCCACGTACAATACGAAGAAGATTACCTTACTCTCTGCCACCTTCTTGTATACACAAGATTCACCTACGTTTTTGATAAAGTCAAACTCCTTGACTGCCACATCAAAACAGATGTTCCAACTCCGCGATGCCTACTTTAACCCGTAGATTGATTTAAGCAACTTGCATACCTTTCCGCTGCTCCCACTATCTACAAAGCCCTCTGGCTGAGTCATGTACAAGCTCTCTTCTAAATCACCATTTAGAAAAGCGGTCTTGACGTCCATCTTCCAGATTTCGTAGTCATGGTATGCAGCGATGGCAAGTAGGATCCGGATGGACTTAAGTATAGCTACTGGAGAAAATGTTTCATTATAATCCACATCTTGTCGTTGACAAAAACCTTTTGCTGCAAGTTTAGCTTTGAAAGTCTCAACTTTTCCATCTATACCAAGTTTTTTCTTGAAGATCCACTTTTAATGAAAGCCGGACCTGAAGAGATGTAGGCCGAGACTAGAGTCCGATCCGAACCTTCACTTTCACCTGTAGTTGCCCGTTTTGCTCCCGATGGGTTTTGCCCCTTTAGGACTATCTTCCAAAGTCCATATTTTGTTGGTGTATATGGATTCCATCTCAGACCGCATTGCATCCATCCATTTCACAGAGTCCCCACTCGTGATGGCCTCCTCGAAGCTAGTTGGGTCATTATCTTCCATGATGCAATCCTCGCTCCCACTATCATTGAGAAAACCGTAGTATTTCTCAGGTGGATGAGGAACCCTACTAGGTCGGCGGAGAGGCTGAGGTTCGTCGGGGACTATTGAATCCTCTGGTTCCACCAAATTTTCCGATGAAGTTTGTGTAGCTGGAACTTCTTCTAGTTCTACCGCATGACCACTAATTTCTTTTGCAAAAAATTCCTTTTCTAAAAAGGTGGCATGCCGAGAAACAAACACATTTTGTTCTTCGGCCAGGTAGAAGATATACCCTCGTGAATGTTTGGGATATCCAATAAACTTACACAGAACTGACATTGCCTCGAGCTTGTCCGGATTTTGTGTTTTCACATATGCCGGACAACCCCATATCTTAACATAATTAAGACATGGTCTCTTCCCCTTCCATATCTCATATAGAGTGGTAGGCACAGATTTGGTAGGAACCATATTCAATAGGTCTGCGGCTGTCTCCAGTGCATAACCCCAAAAGAAACAGGCAACTCAGCAGTACTCATCATAGAGCGCACCATATCTAATAGGGTGCGATTCCTTCGCTCCGATACACCGTTGTGCTGTGGTGTATACGGAGGAGTAAGCTGAGAGAGAATCCCATTCTCTTTTAGATAATCCAGGAACTCTATGCTCAAGTATTCTCCTCCTCGATCAGATCGAAGGATTTTAATACTTTTACCCGTTTGGTTCTCTACTTTGCACTTATATTCCTTGAATTTCTCAAAAGCTTCACTTGTGTTTCAACAAGAACACATGACCGAATTTTGAGAGATCATCGGTGAATGTAATGAAGTGCGAGGAACCATTCCTGGAATGTGTAGACATGGGACCGCATACATCACTATGTATCAGTCCCAAGAGTTCTATAGCTCTTTCTTCGTGTCCAGTAAACGGAGTTTTGGTCATTTTTCCTTTAAGACATGACTGGCAAGTTTCATAAGATGTAAATTCAAACTGATTCAAATATCCATCTTTATGTAACTTAGCTAGTCGTGTCGCATTGATATAACCTAGTCTACAATGCCACAAGAAGGATTCGTTCATCTCTGAACTTTTCCTCTTGTATGTGTTCTGTACATTAAGAACTGCGGTTTGATTTAGAATGTATATGCCATTACATAATGTGCCTAACCCAATCAACTTTTGATTCAGGAAGATGTTCATAAGATTATCCTGCAATAAAAAATTATATCCTTCTTTAGTAAATAAAGAGACTGATATAATGTTGCATATCAGGTTCGGTATATAATAACATTCGTTCAGAATTAATGTATTGCCACTTGGTAATATAAGGAGATAATCGCCAACTGCTTTAGCTGCAACAATTGCATCGTTTCCTACTCTTATATCTTTATCACTCAATCCCAGTTCTCTACCTTTTCTAAGCCAATGTAACAAATTACATATGTGGGATTCTGATCCGGTATCTAATACCCAGGACGTAGAGCATACTGAGAAACAGTTCTCGATAACGAACACACCCGAAGAAGATGCATCAACATGCTTATTCTTCGTTTGGGTTGCGTGGGAATTCAGATATTCTCCTATTTCCTGCTCAGACTTATAACAATTATAAGATAGAGCGGAACCAACGTTCCCCATCTCAGTATAACAAATGGGTTCGGTCAATACATCTATATTATTATCTTGATTAAGGCGTGACATAGTCGCTACCTGGAGAGAGAGAGAAGAAAACACTTAGCGTATGCTCTTGCAAGATTAGATTGGTTATTATCTTATCTAATCAGGATGGCTTCCACTGTTTTTATCAAATTTTCTTTCAAACCCTAAAAGATAAGACTAGCCAGGATCAATTACACCCTACAAGTTCGCCAATCGTTCAGCCAGGCCAGTGTCGGTACTTTGAGAGAGGTTCCCCGTGCTTTCGCACGGACCTAATTAAAATAAACCTTGGTTTTCCATGGGCAGAACCCCGTTAACACCTTTCTAGACACCTACTTGATCGGCTAATTGTAATATGCAAAACTCTCCCAGGAGTAACTCTTACTCGCAGTGGGTATCGGGATCCAACTATCTCATAGAAGGTATGCAATCTCATTACAAGTTTCAACACTTGAAATTCCCAATAATATTTTGCCCTTAGCATCCTATGACCTTGACGCAGGCAAACAAACCATAATCCGCTAGTCAAGTTCAACCCGTACATTTCGTGATTGAATTAAACCCACCCGCACGATCCTTGACGCAGGCCAACAAAGTTGCACGACTACTCTAATCCAATCGCATCATATGCAGCAGATAAGCACTAAATAGCTACCGCACACTACGCCTTGACGCATGCCAACAAACGTAGTACGAATACTAAGCAGTACTTATCTGAAATGACGGAGGGCTACCACAGGTTTTTAAGAAAACCTTATGCGTAATGAACTTGATATCGTTGTAGAATCGAGTGATTTTGAAAAGGAGTGGTTTAAGCTCCACCTTTTAAAATTGAGTTTTTCAAAATAAACCGAGTGGGTGTAGCATCTGCTAGCTTTTGCCAAAGAGGTCACTCCCGGTGAAGGGATTGATTGATATGAAAAAGTGTTTGTAGAATAACCGCAATTAATAACGGTGTCGCTTGTAGCTAGCCGAGATGAGTATGGGTCGTCCGCAGGGATTCGTAGAACTTTTAATCTTGCTTTAGACGTGTTGATTAAAAAAAAAGAGGAAGGAGAATATAGAATAACGAAGAATAGATTCTAGATCTAGTTTAAATAAGGATATAGAATATATAGAAAGAAGGCTTGTAGGGTTCGTTAGGATTTAGTAGTCATGGATGGCTAATAAAGATTACTTCTTTTATCTATTGATAGATTTAAAACTAGATCGATAGTGATGAATGAGGATTAGGGTTCTTGGAAGAAACTAGGATTTCCTCACTATTGACCCTTGTCCTTTCATTGATCTCTATTCATGTCTAGCCCTTAACAAAACAATTGTTAATATGATCTCAAATCGCGGTCGAGACTAGCAATAAATTGGTAGCGTGACCGATTAGGATGTTAATGATTCTTTTGCTAAAGTTTATAAACTTCATAAGACTTAAAAGCGGTTAAAATATTTTCTCATCCATTATTCTACCATAATCCTACGAACCCTAGCAAGCTAGGAATTACTCACGCATATTTTGAGAAGAAGAAGAAAGGATAGTTAAAGAAATCATAATGCAGAAAAATATAGAAAATAAATAATTAAACAAAATGATCTACCTTTATTAATCAACTTCACAAGTACAAATCCTACGAATTTAGATTACAAGAGAAAGAAGTTGCTCTCGATCTCTACCCCGTAGGAAGTAGATGCTCCGTCGATTTTCACGTCGCCCTATCACGTCGAATTGTGGACCTTGTTGGAGATAGTGCCCTCAGAGTCAATTATTGGATCACAGGCACGCGATTGCAATGATTGAAGGAGGACCTGTCCCAGTAGGACAGTCTTACTCAAGATGATATTTTGCTATCTGGTTTATCTTTATCATCGTGTACTGCTTTAGGTGACCTTACAGGTCACTATTGCGCGTTGATAGAGCCCCTAGGATTCTTGCTTGACTACCAGCAGTATGAGGGCGATCATATACGTGGGAGCTGGGGTCTATAAGCACATCCTTAAAAGGTCCCCAGTCGTGGGAGTTTCGCGATAGGGCATCGATACTCCAGAGTAGACTAGTGTATACAGTCGAGACCCCGACGAGGGGCGGTGGCCGGTCTCACAACCCATTGGTGTCAGTTGGTTCACCTAAGATGTATACAGGTGCTTATTGGGTTATGAGTACACCGGACAGGACTCGCCGGGAACATGCTAGTTGGTATTATACCTGATGTTAGATAGCAGTTCCCTGGTGACATGTGTACAGGTTAGTTCATCGACCTGAGATCGTCATTTGTCTCGTGTGAGTTCCCACTGTGCTTTGATTACTACCCTACCACGCTCAAAGGAGACGTGCAAACAGGTTTTAGTTGGGTACAGTCCCGAGCCACATGGAGGCAGCGAGCGGATCTGCAGGGGTTCGTCTCTCCCGGTATTGGGGGTGAGGTCGCGCTGTGTCTAGGAGAGACAGTATATGAAAGTCCTTGGCCAATGCAGGAGATTTACTGGTAGGTATTCCAGTAGTATCTCAGGGTGTTCTGGGCTGCACTCCGACACGACTTGTACCGCTTTTGGGGGTCTGACTTTTACCAACCCCCCAGGCCCGCCATGCGATGCTCATAGACGAACGAACCGGACTGTACGGATATTGTCACTGACAGGCTCAGTAGGGTGTCAGCATGAGTTCGCTCACACACGTCCCTTTTGGTCAATACCTGGTAGCCCGTTACGTATAGGCTAATACCTCTGACGTACTAGTGGTTAAATCCACAACCAAGGTGTTGACGGGTCTTTAGAGTCCCCCACAGACCAGTTTCTCAAGTTTCGGGCGAAATGCTGTAGAGCCCGTATGGAGATATGGCAGGGTTCAATCAGATATGTGCGGTATTGCACGGATCATCATCGGACGGATAATACTAGCGGGCTTTGGTTTAAACCGGATCCTAGTATTGTACAGTGTAGATTTTGTCTCTTTGCATTTGTATTCAGTGGGAATACAAATGCGGGCATGTATATGCAGCCGTGGGGTATTTCTGTAATTTATTACGGGATCAGTTTTCTGAAGTTGCCAGTTTGCATTCCGTTCCAGCTAGTTTTCCATTGTTCCTTCCCGGCCGGACTTTTCCGTTGGAGGGTGTTATTTGCAGTTGTGCAAATTATCTTTTATGGAGGGGTTTCTTGTAAATGGTAGCATCATGAGATTCTTTTTCCATCACTTGATTTGCATTAAATGAGATGGGAAAGAATGAGAGTTGATGTGAGGCTTGCTTTTGGGGTGTGGTCATCATTTCCTTTCCTACACTCACCTCCCTTCTTGTTTTTGGTTTTTTCTCTCCCATTCTTTCTAGTAAGGCCGACCACATTGAGGCAGGGGGGGTTCATTTTTGAGTAGTGATTTCATCATCTCATTGCTTGCTAAAAATTGAGAGCACCATTTTTCCTCCAAAGTTCTTTCTCTTCTCCACCATCAAAGGCAACTTCTCTACCCGCTTGAGACAAGCTTTCTACACTTCATCTACAGCACCCTTGGGCACGTCGACTCGCCAGCTTCGTGCCCGAGTTGCCTCGGTCCAGAGGTGGGAGCCCGTAAAAGAACCCGGCGATGTGGTGCCCTTTCCGACGAGGAGCAGAAGACCGGAGATTCCGCAAGGAGATCGGAGTGGAGGCGAAGACCGAAGGACACGGATCGCCTGGTACAGCTCTCTACTCCATTTTCTAGTTTGCTAGAGTTAGGTCAATGGCCCGATCCGCGATTTTAGTACGCGGTGGTGCCGGTTTCTAGTTGTTAGAAAATTTTCGTTTCCGCATTCCAGCGTCGGATTGACGACCGGGACGCCGCCGTGCACTTACATTGGTATCAGAGACATGCCATTAACCTAGTCTAGCTTGCTCTAGTATGTTTAGAACTCAATCGAACAAAAAAAATCCCAAAAACCGTATTTTCTAGTGCATCAGGTTTCTGTCAATTTTCTTTTGGTTCTAAAATTTTTTCAGTACGTTGCAGAAACGTGTGCAGGGAATTCTAAGCAATCTGAGAAAATTTCGTCGCGTGACGTCACCTTTCCACCGCGGAACCGCGGCCAAACCCACGCATTGGCCGCGGTTCCGCCGCAAGGTAGACTGTTCATTGCCTCAAATTTTCACAGTATGCTTCTGACTTGAGAATAGGGTTTTTGGAATATTCTGTTTGTGCCCAGATTTTCTGTGTGTGCTACAGTAGTGCTTGGGGCCCACTTCGGTAAATTTGGTCGATCGAATATTTTAAACATGTTGGTTGAAAAGATTTACATTATATCTGCGACCGTGAATGTCATTTGATCGGTAAATCCTGTCTAACTGCTATAACCCTTTTAGACGGATTTGCGAACGTGACATTCACGTTGATGTTCTGTGTTATGCTGTGATATTGCGGATTGGTCGTGGGGGATAGCCTGGATGCAATGTTAGTTCAGTTTCGTTTTATATGTACATTTGATATTGCGGGGCGAGCGTCTGACATGTGGACTGCCGTTACTGCCTGTTTGTATATTATTCTTTTGGGGCACGACCGGGCTGAGGTCGATGTACCCGTTGTATGTATATTTTACTTTCTGTACTAGGATTACCCTGCGGAGGGGTGCACGGGTAGCCGGGTTCTAGAAGGCAACGGGCCCGCATCTCATGGCTTTGAGACGGAGGGGGCTTCACTCTAGAATTGGTGGGCTATTCGCCGCACTCGTAGGGGGTATAGGTTGACCCAAGGAGGGGTGCCCAAGTTACCGGATTCTGTGAAGTGCTGGGTGGTCCATTCACGTTGTTGAAGGGGGCTGCCTCGCTTCAGGTTTTGGCGGGTAACTTGCCGCGCCCGTAGGGGTCTAGGATTTCATTGCACAGGCTATCCACATGACCAGGGGAACGTCGGATTTCAGTAGCGGCTCTATGAAACCCGGGGATCCCAGATATCTGTATTGTTCTGTGATGCTGGTTACATTTCTGTGATGTTGCATTTTATCACGCCTTGAGAGATATTATATATTGATATATATACTAGTAGATGTTGTATATGTTTTGCATCCGCGCTAGTCCAGTCCCCGCTCTGTCATTAGTTAAGTAACCTAACGGGTGATGACGGGACCCAGTGGCGAATGCGGATGGCATATACGTACATCATTATTTTCGTTCTTTGTGGTGTGATCAATTGATGGGACTGCATTGATTCGGATCAATGCAAGCTAAACAAACCTATTCTGATGTTGTTGGAACATTTTTCCAAAAAGCTGTTATTGCAAGGGTGTTCTCTTTTGTTTTGCACAGTGGTATTCGGTTATGAATATCCAGCTCCTCAGTCGACGAGGCAAGGGCCGAGATCCCTTCACCGGGAGTGACCCCTTGGACAAAAGTTTGCGTCAGGGAAATAACTACACTATAGTCGTTTACTTTTGCTTTGCATCGTGGTATTCAGTTGGAATATCCTGCACCTCATTCTTCGGGGAAAGAGCCGAGATCCCTTCACCGGGAGTGACCTCTTTAGCCAAGGTTTTCGCCACTTTATTTTTAAAAGCTATCCGATTCCTTCAACGATATCAAGTTCATTACGTTAAAGGTTTTCGCCAGAAACCATTCGTAGCCCTCCGTCGTTTCATATGGATAGTCAATAAGTATTCAAGCTGTGTTTGTTGGCCAAAGTCAAGGCACAGTGATTGGTAGCTATTGGGTATTCATATGCAGCATAGATAGATGCGTTGGTTTGGGACAGTCGTATAGCCTTGTTGGACAAAGTCAAGGGCTTGTACGGGTGGGTTCAAATCAACCTGGAGAATGACGGGTAGAACTTGACATATGACTTATGATTTGTTGGCCAAAGTCAAGGTCATAAGAGCATGGGGCAAAAATCACATCGGGAGTTTCAAAAGAAACTGAAACTTGCCAGATATGCGCATACCTTCTGGAGTGTGATAACGTGAGCAGATCCCGTCACGTTATCATGCGATGATAGTTGAATCCCGATTCCCACTGATGAGTTGGTTTACTCATCGGGTGATCCTGACTAATTCTTCTTTCAGGTTTGGGGAAGAATTTGACGTTACAAGTGGGAGGTTTCCTGATTAGATAAAGTGATAACCATTCTGATCTAGGTTAGAGTGCACGCTGAGTGTTTCTTTTCTCTCTCTCTTTGGCAGCGACCATAATCCGACCCTAGACTATGACTCAGTGACTAGAATTAACCGAACCTTCTTATACACCGGCTTTTGGATTGTCAGAGTTGCAAACCTCATTGCCACTCCTACTTTTACCCTTTTCTCCAGGACACCCCGTATTTCTACGAACGTCCACTTCCATTGGACAAAACCATCGTATGGTTATATACGAACTCGAAGGAATTTATTCGAGGATGGTTTCCGGTTCTGGAGAAAACGAATAGGACTATTCAGTTGTCTTTCCTTTTACCTTCTCTCAGGTTGCGAGTACTCCTTGGTTAAGGAGATAGTACACCTATTATGCAAATTGGATAGTCTTCTTCCAAACCTTAGGCTGGTGCCGAACGGTGGGGAATTTAGAAAACCAATTAGCACAAAGATGGTGTACATAAGGTATTAAGTAAAGACATATCAAGGGATTAGTAAGAGGGCAAAGTAAATTGCGACTGCTATTCACGACCAAACCAAGTATTTCTTCGCCAATCCTAAATCACCTTTGTATTTCTCCAGGACACTCCGTATCACTACGAAGATCCACAGTTTATTAGATACTCCATCGTATGGTTATATACGAACTCGAAAGGAACTTGTTCCAGTTCGGGGATGGATTCTGGTTCAGGAGAAATAGGAATAAGGTTTATTCGGTTGTCTTTTATCTTCACTTTCTCTCGCATTGCGAGTGCTCCAAGGATTAGGACAGTACACCCATTATGCTTATTGGATAGTCTTCTTCCAAACCATAGGCTGGTGCCGAACGGTAGGGAAGGAAGAAAACCATTTAGCCTAAGAGGTTGTACAGAAGGTAATGACTAAAGACATATAAAGGGATTTGGAGAGATGGCAAAGAATTATACGGTTACAGTTGTGAATCTGGATAATGGAAGAGGCATTACTAGGAATACCCGGATACCCCATCGAAACATTTCAATGTTTCAGTTTCACTGTGTACTGTTAAAAGAAAACTGATTTCCCGATTGTCCTTACTCTAGGGTATGTATTTACCAGGTATGATTCTCACATCTGTATGGTTTTACAGATGATGAGTGGGAGTAAGTTATTGGGAATTAGGTGATCATCCTCATTATATCGGAATTCGTTGTAATTGGTGATATTTGAGGAAATCGCCTGGGCTGTTTGCCGGACGGCAAATATTTGGTTTTGAATATCCGCTGTTATGCACCAATTTCAAATTGATATATCTGTATGTCTATTTTTATAGAGTGAGATATACCTTTTTGAAATTATGTCTATGACATTTACCTATATCAGTGGATGGTTAGGTAAGAAGCATTGAACAGCGGTGTAATTCTTCTTAACCATAAATACAGTTTTCAACCTACGACACACAGTGAATGAGTCATTAGACTCAGGAGACTTATACAGAGTATTGTATATTGTCTAGTGTCCATCAAGACAGAGGGGTTGGTCCTCGTACTATATTCTGTTTACTTGTGACTTCTCTAGTTCTTAGACATGTGTTTCGTAGAAATACAAGGTCCAAGTTTTGAGAAGTTATAGGTATATGAATAAAGTAGAGAACCGGGTATTGCAAGTATCAGGATTCTTCAAGGTGATCGAAGATGTAGATACTTGTGTGTGGTATTCAGTTGATAGTAATGATTAAGAGAACCTGCTTTTTTTTCAGGTTACTCATAATTGGAAATACTCCTAAGTTGAGTAATGCTGATCGGCCTCCTTCCATTTAGTTTACATGCACTGAAGACAGCTGCATATTTTGAATCTGGTTCAATTAAATCAGTGCCTCTATTTCTGTATTGGATATAGAACAGTTCATATCTTGACATTGTTAAGATACAGGGAGTTGTCCGGCTTATGCTTAAAACCAGACTCCGGATAACTCAAGGCACGTTTCTGTAATGGCTGTTTGTGGGTTGACCCGGGCTATGACGAGGGTTGATTTTCTACCATCTGGAAGATCAATAGTGATATTGTTCTTGACTCGCTACAGTTTTAATAAAAATGGATTTTTTCAGAAAACAGCAGTGGGAGTATGGTAGAACTGGAAGTGATTCCAGAACCGCAAACGATTACTGAAAATTTGATAAGAACCTAAAGATTCAATCTAGTTTGACATTCCATTAGCCACTCCGCAGATATGGTAGGTAACCTCAAGCACTCGAGAGGTACTTCGGTATGCTCAAGGACGGTGACAGGGAGGTTCTTTTTTACCCAGACTTTCCATTGCTGTTGTTCCAGACTGTGAGACCCGGCAGAAGGATGAGTATAGCGTCGTTCTAAACTAGCTTTAGAAGTATACGTTTATATGACTCTGCTAGAGGGTTGTCATAGTCAGTGGGAGCAGCGGAAGCATAATGGACAAGTGGCTTATGTCTATTTATAGACTAAAGCAGATACAGCGGAGATAGATCATCTATTTCTTATATGATAGTCATAGGTTTGACTTCATCAGAATAGGGGATGGATCTGTTAAGAAGGTAGTAGGGTATGATGTCCTGGTATTTGGATGACATACACAGAGTAGGAAGTGATATTCCTATACTACGATCGGTTATACTTTGGTTGTCACACAGTGATTTCTCCAGATAGGATATTAATCCAATCCTGGAGAAACATTCGGAAGCGGTTTTAGAACATAAGTGGATGTTCTAGGGAATTGATAACGGCAGCTTCCTTTAGGAGACGGTTATCATTCCAGGCTTCCAAGGTGACCAGGATGACAGAGTGACTGTCAGAGTTATAATTTTCCCTCTGACGAGGGGCAGTATTTTGGACAGGTGGTCCAAGCGGATACTGAGGGAAGCATGGCGCAGAATACTGATTGGTTTCAGTTGACGATACAGTCTAAGAAGTTTGGGTTTGGAGTTCACTTATGAACTAGGTCCCATCAGACATCCAAACATATTCTAAGATAGGTATTGCTCATTTCGGGAGATGGGTTTCTCCGCGAACTTGAGATAAAGAGAGACATAGAAAGAAACATCAGAGCGGATCCACTTACTGAGGCTATTCCTCGAACGCAATAGTTTCGCAAACGAGATTTGTGAGACTGACTAGTAGAGGAGTTGGGTGTTCGGTATCACACGGGCTGTGAGTATGCGACATCGCAATAATTAGCCTTGAGTGCAAGTGGGAGATTGTTGGAGATAGTGCCCTCAGAGTCAATTATTGGATCACAGGCACATGATTGCAATGATTGAGGGAGGACCTGTCCCAGTAGGACAGTCTTACTCAAGATGATAGTATGCTATCTGGTTTATCTTTATCAACGTGTACTGCTTTAGGTGACCTTACAGGTCACTATTGCGCGTTGATAGAGCCCCTAGGATTCTTGCTTGACTACCAGCAGTATGAGGGCGATCATATACGTGGGAGCTGGGGTCTACAAGCACATCCTTAAAAGGTCCCTAGTCGTGGGAGTTTTGAGACAGGGCATCGATACTCCAGAGTAGACTAGTGTATACAGTGAGACCCCGACGAGGGGAGGTGGCCGGTCTCACAAGCCACTTGTGTCAGTTGATTCACCTAAGATGTATACAGGTGCTCATTGGGTTATGAGTACACCGGACAGGACTCGCCGGGAACATGCTAGTTGGTATTATACCTGATGTCAGATAGCAGTTCCCTGGTGACATGTGTACAGGTTAGTTCATCGACCCGAGATCGTCATTTTTCTTGTGTGAGTTCCCACTGTGCTTTGATTACTACCCTACCACGCTCAAAGGAGACGTGCAAACAGGTTTTAGTTGGGTACAGTCCCGAGCCACATGGAGGCAGTGAGCGGATCTGCAGGGGTTCGTCTCTCCCGGTATTGGGGGTGAGGTCGCGCTGTGTCTAGGAGAGCCAGTACATGAAAGTCCTTGGCCAAGGCAGGAGATTTACTGGTAGGTATTCCAGTAGTATCTCAGGGTGTTCTGGGCTGCACTCCGACACGACTTGTACCGCTTTTGGGGGTCTGATTTTTACCAACCCCCTAGGCTCGCCATGCGATGCTCATAGACGAACGAACTGGACTGTACGGATATTGTCACTGACAGGCTCAGTAGGGTGTCAGCATGAGTTCGCTCACACACGTCCCTTTTGTTCAATACCTGGTAGCCTGTTACGTATAAGCTAATTCCTCTGACGTGCTAGTGGTTAAATCCACAACCAAGGTGTTGACGGGTCTTTAGAGTCCCCCACAGACCAGTTTCTCAAGTTTCGGGCGAAACGCTGTAGAGGCCGTATGGAGATATGGCAGGGTTCAATCAGATACGTGCGGTATTGCACGGATCATGATCGGACGGATAATACTAGCGGGCTTTGGTTTAAGCCGGATCCTAGTATTGTACAGTATAGATTTTGTCTCTTTGCATTTGTATTCAGTGGGAATACAAATGCGGGCATGTATATGCAGTCGCGGGGTATTCCTGTAATTTATTACGGGATCGGTTTTCTGAAGTTGCTAGTTTGCATTCCGTTCCGGCCAGTTTTCCTTTGTTCCTTCCCGGCCGGACTTTTCCGTTGGAGGGTGTTATTTGCAGTTGTGCAAATTATCTTTTGTGGAGGGGTTTCTTGTAAATGGTAGCATCATGAGATTCTTTTTCCATCACTTGATTTGCATTAAATGAGATGGGAAAGAATGAGAGTTGATGTGAGGCTTGCTTTTGGGGTGTGGTCACCATTTCCTTTCCTACACCCACCTCCCTTCTTGTTTTTGGTTTTTTCTCTCCCATTCTTTCTAGTGAGGCCGGCCACATTGAGGGAGGGGGGGGGGGTTCATTTTTGAGTAGTGATTTCATCATCTCATTGCTTGCTAATAATTGAGAGCACCATTTTCCCTCCAAAGTTCTGTCTCTTCTCCACCATCAAAGGCAACTTCTCTACCCGCTTGAAACAAGCTTTCTACACTTCATCTACAGCACCCTTGGGCACGTCGACTCGCCAGCTTCGTGCCCGAGTTGCCTCGGTCCAGAGGTGGGATCCCGTAAAAGAACCCGGCGATGTGGTGCCCTTTCCGACGAGGAGCAGAAGACCGGAGATTCCGCAAGGAGATCGGAGTGGAGGCGAAGACCGGAGGACACGGATCGCTTGGTATAGCTCTCTACTCCATTTTCTAGTTTGCTAGAGTTAGGTCAATGGCCCGATCCGGGATTTTAGTGCGCGGTGGTGCCGGTTTCTAGTTGTTAGAAAATTTTCGTTTATGCATTCCGACGTCGGATTAACGACCGGGGCCCCGCCGTGCACTTACAGACCTATCGTGGATCACATGTTCTTTGACGGTGATTTGCTTTGTGGTAAAGGTGACGATTTTTAATTTTATCCATCGGTCCTTTATATAGCCTTCAAAGTAGAAATCCTAGATCTCATAGGTTTAGACTTGCCATAAAGATCCACTTTCCAAATTTTCAGATCCTATGATTTTATTGGCAGATTTTTGATCCTGTCATTTTGAATATCTTGATCTCTTGACTTGAGCTAAATCTGCACAAAATCTCCATGAATAATATTAGTAATATTTATTAAATTAAAGAGAGTATCTTAATTAATTTATATGATAATAAATCTTTAAGAAACTGATTAAGAATATTTAATATGCTATTCACTTTATATGGTAATAAATCTTTAAGAAACATGATTAAGAATATTTGATATGCTATGCATATTTTAATTACTAAAATATTATGCATATATTTTGAAATATTATTCTAACCATTTGTATGATATTATATCTTTTAAGAATTGTGATTAGAATATTTGATATGATATGCATATTTTCAATTACCAAAATATTATATAAATATAAAATGCATATATTTTCCGTCATAATATTAATTATAATATATAAACATATGGTAAATAGTATTTTGCAGATAAATCCAAATATGTTCTATATTTATAATAAACACCTTTAAATATTTAAGAAACGTAAGGAAAATAATCATACCAAAGTGCAATATTTTCAACTGAACAAATACCCCCAAACTTAACTTTGATCGTCCCAAGCAAACTAGTTATTCAAGAGAAAAAGAAAAAGAAAAAGAAAAAGAAAAAGAAAAACCTAAGTAGCACACTTTCGTAGCCAAACACGATTGCACCGAGCACGTGCAACAAGCCGTTAAATCTCTAGGTGTCCCTAATAGGAGGAGTGTTGTCTCCTGAGGGTTTTCAACGGATTACACCCACAAAATCCCATAATAAAAGGAAGATGGTGAAAGTCACATACAAAGATATGAATTATAAAAGAAAGAACTTGAAAATAAGAGTTTCTAACTATACTGGATTTTCAGTTGCCATGAGCTCTATCTTAATGGTCGTGAAAAGATGTTAGAAATCATATCATCCCTCAATAAAAAATCTCCTTTAGTCTTCCTCCCTATCTTTCTTTCAAACATTGATCATCTACCCCTACGTGTGTGTAAAAGACATCTCTACACTTAGAGAATTCAATTCAAGCTATCATACTCTTGTCCATCTTCCAAAGTACTTTATAGTCTGTGAATTTTTATTTTTTTTTTATTTTTGATGAAATTGCTCACACATCCTTCATTCGACCGTTAATACTTATTGATGTACTAACCAACCGATTACTAAATGTGCTTGCACATTTAGACATAATTCCTCGTTCCGCAACACCTAAGGCTTAACAGTGGCTCTCAAACCAGTTGGTCTAAGACAGCAGGTGATAAAGCACCCTCGCTATATTTTTTTTATGCTGCCTTAAACAATTACAAAACCAGTGTTCATTTTTTTTCTTCACCACTTATACTTTTTTTTATACTAAGGCTTTTAGACAAGACCATTTCAAGGTATCCTTTACTGTCCCAAGTTTCAAGATGTGTGTAAGTGCGTATAGTAGGGTATCAACGTTCAGATGTTTGGCCTTAAGAATAGAGACTATTTTTTAGACTTATTTTTATTCTCGGATTAGTAATTTCCTTCATCTTACTAACCCTTGGGACAACGGCTCATGACTACTTATTACTAGTTTCGTTTAAGAAAACATCTAATTTTCTTGCTTTTCTCAAACTAATCCTATCTTTCATATGTAATTTTTCACTTTCTAACTTTTATTATCATAAAAAAAAAATTTAAATGCCTAATGCCAAAAGATAATTTAGTGAATACAAACCTCCCCCCAAACCTATTTTCAGCAGTGTCCCCACTGATATTGTTCTTTGTGTAAGTCCACGGTAGCGTCCCGGCCGTCTAACAGACGCCAAATGCGGAACAAAAACTTTTTACAACTGGCGCTATCGCGTACTATAACCCGGATCTACCATTAAAGCTAAACTAACAAACTACAAAATGGGTAGAAATGTTATACCGAACGATCCGAGTCCTTCGGTCTTTAACCATCATCCCACGCTTTGTTGCGGCTGCTCCGATCTCCTGAATCTCCAGTCTTCTCGTCCAGGTGGCACCACGTCGACGGATCTTTAAACGGGCTCCCACCTCTGAACCGAGGCAACTCGGTCGTCAAGTTTGCTAAAAGAGACGACCAAGATGATGTAGAGAATGAGTAGAACACTTTGTCTCGTTACGTCCAAAGTCACGGACGAACGGTTAATGAAGTTGCCTTTTGGATCGGGTAAATGAGAAAATGAGTATACAAATTATCATGAACCAAAACTATATCTTTTTTTCAACAACCATAATTCCTCACCAAGAGATGGCCGGCCACAATATATCAAGGAAGGGGTGAGTGTAGGAGAGAGGAGGGGGTGACCATAACCATGAATCCTTATCACTTCATTAAAGGAAAGAATGAATCACTAATGACACCTTGCATAACAATAAATGCAACCAAATGAGTCATTAACTTAGTCATCCATTCAATTAATGCAAGTGAATGATTCATGAACCTAGTCACCATCTAGAAGGTTCTAGAACCATGACTCACCCTCGAAAAGATAAATCCGTATTAAACCGAATGTTTAATACGGCTGATAGAAAACTGGAAACTGGCAACTTCCAAAAGTGATCCTGAAACGAATTTCAGGATAACCCCGTATCAGTATAAACATACCCGCATTTGTATTACGATCGAATACAAATGCAACTGAGACAAAGATATTATATCTACACAGTATAATACTCGGATCCGGCTTAAACCAAAGCCTACCAGTATTATCTGCCCGAAATATGACACGTGCGTAAACGCACGTGCATTTTCCGAACCCTGCCATAAAACCATACGGCCTCTACAACGTTTCGTCCGAACTTGGGAAACTGTTTGTGGGGGACTCTAATGACTCATCAACATACTGGCACTGGGTATAACCATTAGCACGTCAGAGGTACGAGCTGTACGTAACATTTGCCTATGTATTGATTGGAAGGGAAGCTGACGAGCGAACTCATCCATAAACCCTACTGAGCCTAACAGTGACAATATCCGTACAGTTCGGTCCGTTCGTCTAAAGAGTATCGCATATCGAGTCTAGGGGGGTGGATAAAGTCAGACCCCTAATAACGCGATAAATCGTGTCGGCATGAAGCCCATCACCACCTGAGAAACTACTGATCCAAATCAGTAATTCTCCACTACCTCGGCCGAGAATTTCTAGTGATGGCCACCCGTGCACTGTGCGACATCAACCCCCAATACCGGGAGAGACAAATCCCCGACAATCTGCTCACTGCCTCCATGTGGCTCGGGACTGTACCCAAAAAATACCTGTTTGCACGTCTCCTTTGAGCATGGTAGGGTAGAAATCAAAGCACAGTGGGAACTCATACGAGACAAATGACGATCTCAGGTCGACAAACTAATCTGTACACATGTCACCAGGGAACTGCTATCTGACGATATGTATAATACCAACTAGCATGTTCCCGGCGAGTCCTGTCCGGTGTACTCATAACCCAATGAGCACCTGTATACATCTTAGGTGAACCTATTGACACCAATGGCTTGTGAGACCGGCCACCGCCCCTCGTCGGGGTCTCGACTGTATACACTAGTCTACTCTGGAGTATCGATACCCTGTCTCGAAACTCCTATGACTAGGGACACTTTAAGGATGTGCTTACAGACCCCAGCTCCCACGTATATGATCGCCATCATACTGCTGGCAGTCAAGCAAGAATCCTATGGGCTCTATCATCATGCAATAGTGAACTAAAGTATGTATACGATGATAAAGACAAACCAGATAGCATACTATCATCTCGAGCAAGACTGTCATATCGGTATAGGTCCTGCCTCAATCATTGCAATCACGTACCTGCGATCCAATAATTGACTTTGAGGGCACTATATCCAACAATCTCCCACTTGCACTTAAGGCTAATTATTGCGATGTCGCATGCTCACAACCCGTGTGATACCGAACACTCAACTCCTCTACTAATCAGTTTCACAAAGCTAGTTTGTAAAACTCTTGTATTCGAGAAATAGCTTCAGTGAGTGGATCCGCCCTGATGTTTCTTTCTATATCTCTCTTAATCTCAAGTTCGCGGAGAAAGCCATCTCCCGAATCGAGTAATACATGTCTTAGAATATGTCTGAATATCTGATGGGACCTAGTTCATAAATGAACTCCAAATCCAAACTTCTTAGACTTTATTGATAACTGAACTTAATCAGTATCCAGCACCATGCCTCCCACAGTATCTTCTTGGACCACCTGTCCATAATACTGTCCCTCATCAGAGGGAAAACTATAACTCTGATAATCACTCTGTCATCCATGTCACCTTGGAAGCCTGGAATGATAACCGTTTCCCGAAGGAGGCTGTTGTCATCAAATCCGTAGAACATGCACTTATGTTCTAAAACTGCTTCCTTATATTTCTTCAGGATTGGATTAATATAAACTTATCGCATCAAGTGCAAAAACAACATCTGGTGTGGTACCTGCCATCTCATGATTGACTCAATTGCCTAAGCAAGTGATCTGCCAATCATGCACTTCCCTCTCTCCTTTAGTCTCTAAGACACCTTTAGAGAGGGTGACTCCATCACCTGCAGGTACACCACCATGCCAGGATTCATCTATTCTAAAATACTATTAGAATATTGTCAAAGTACCCATATTGGGAAACTACCCAAATCTAGATCTAAAACCATAGATCTAGTAACCAGAATATCTGATATTATATCCACATCCTTTGTGGAGAAACAACTGTGTGACGACCAAAGTACAACCGATCGTAGTATATGAATTTTTCTTCCTACTCTGTCTATGTCATACAAATACCAGGACATCACACCCTACTACCTGAGTGTCTGAGGTTACCCACCATATCTGCGGAGTGGCTATTGGAATGTCAAATCTGATTAAATATATAGGTTCTATTAAATTTTCCGTAATCGTTTGCGGTTCTGGAATCACTTCCAGTTCTACCATACTCCCACTACTGTTTTCTGAAAAAGTCCATTTTAATAAAACTGTGGCGAGTCTAGAACAATATCACTATTGATCTTCCAGATGGTAGAAATGTCAACCCTCGTCAAAGCCAGGATCAACCCACAAACAGCTATTACAGAAACGTGCCTTGAGTTATCCAGTGTCTGGTTTTAAGCATAAGTTGGACAACTCCCCCTATCTTAACATCGTTAAGATATGAACCATTCTATATACAATATAGAAATAGAGGCACTAATTTAACTGGAACCAGATTCAAACCATGCAGCTGTCTCCAGTGCATATCAACTTAATGGAGAGAGGCTAATCGGCATTACTCAACTTAGGAATACATCCAATTATGAGTAACCCGAAAGAGAAACAAGTTTCTCATAACCATTACTATCAACTGAATACCTATCATAAGAATCTACATCTTCTATCTCTTTGAAGAATCCCGATACTTGCGATACCTGGTTCTCTACTTTATTCTTATACCCACAACTTCTCAAAACTTAGACATTGTATTTCTACGAAACACTTGTCTAAAAACTAGAGAAGTCACAAGTAAACAGAACATAGTACGAGGACCTACCCCTTTGTCCTGACGGACACTGGACAACATACAATACTCTGTATAAGTCCGCTGAGTTGAATAACTCAAAACCTGTGCATCGTAGGTTGAAAACTGTACCCAGGCGATTTCCTCAAATATCACCAATTACAACGAATTCCGATATAATGAGGATGATCTCCTAATTTCCAATAACTTACTCCCACTCATCATCTGTAAAACCATACAGATATGAGAATGAAACCTGGTAAATACATACCCTGGAGTAAGTATCTAATCGGGAAAACAGTTTTCCTTTAACAATGCACTGAAACATGAAAATGTTTCATAGGGGTATCCTGGTATTCCTAGCAATGCCTCTTCCATAATCCAATTCATGACTTTAACCGTATATTTCTTTTCCACCTCTCCAAATCCCTTTATTTGTCTTTATTCATTACTTTCTGTACACCCCTTAGGCTAAGTAGTTTTCTTCCTTCCCTACCGTTCGGCACCAGCCTATGGTTTGGAAGAAGACTATCCAGTAAGCATAATAGGTGTACCCTCCTAAACCTAGGAGTACTCGCAACTTGAGAGAAGGTGATGATAAAAGACAACTGAATAATACCTTATTCTATTTCTCCCGAACTGGGAAAAAGCAAAGGTGAAATAGGAGTGGCGATGAAGTACTTGGTTTGGTCGTGAATGATAACAGTCGCAATTTACTTTGCCCTCTTTCTAATCCCTTTATTTTGTCTTTAGTTATTCCCTTCTGCACACCCTACTTAGGCTAATTGGTTTTCTTCATTCCCTACCTTTTGGCACCTGCCTATGGTTTGGAATAAGACTATGCAATAAGCGTAATAGGTGTACTCTCCTAGACTAAGGAGCCCTTGCTACCTGAGAGAAGGTGATAATAAAAGACAACCGAATAAACGAATTCTATTTCTCCTGAACCTGGATCCATCCTCGAAGAAGTCCCTCCGAGTTCGTATATAACCATACGATGGATCTATCCAATGGAAGTGGATGTCTGTAGTAATACGGGGTGTTCTGAGAAATACAAAGGGTAAAAGAAGGAGCGGCAATGACTTATGCAACTATAGACAATCCAAAAGCCAGTATTTTAAGAAGTTTCGGTCAACTTGGTCACTGAGTCATAGTCTAGGGTCAGTCAAAGATCGCTGCCAAAGAGAGAGAGAGAAAAGAAAACACTCTGCGTGCACTCTAACCTAGATCAGAATGGTTATCACTTTATCTAATCAGGAAACCTCCCACTGTAATCTCAAATTCTCCTCCAAACCTGAAAGAAGAATTAGTCGGGATCACCCGAAGAGTAAACCAACTCATCAGTGAGAATCGGGATCCAACTATCATCGCATGATAACTTGATGGAAGCCACTCAAGTTATCACACTCCAGAAGGTATGCGCATGCCTGGCAAGTTTGCTGTATGGTTGAAACTCCCGATGTGATTTTTGCCCCATGCTCTTATGACCTTGACTAAGGGCCAACAAATCATAAGTCACATGTCAAGTTCTTCCCATCATTATCCAAGTTAATTTGAACTCACCCATACATACTCTTGACTAAAGGCCAACAAAGTAATACGACTGTCCCAAACCAACGCATCTATCTATGCAACAAATGAATCCCCAGCAGCTACCAAACACTATGCCTTGGCGTTGGTCAAAATACATAGTTTGAATACTACTGAATACCCAAAAGAAATGACGGAGGGCTACGACTGGTTTTTGGTGAAAAACCTTTAACGTAATGAACTTGATCTCGTTGAAGGATCCTGATAGCTTTTTATAAAAATATAGTGGCGAAAACCTTTTGCTAAAGAGGTCACTCCCGGTGAAGGGATCTCGGCTCTTTCCTCGTGGAATGAGGTGCAGGATATTCCAACTGAATACCGCGATGCAAAGCAACTTGTAATCGACTATAGTAAAGTTATTACCCTGACGCAAACTTCTGCCCAAGGGGTCACTCCCGGTGAAGGGATCTCGGCCCTTGCCTCGTCGAATGAGGTGCAGGATATTCTAAACTGAATATCACTATGCAAAACAAAAAGAAACGTCTTTGTAATAACACTTTTTAAATTGGTTCCAACAACATCAAATATAGGTTTGTTTTATCCTTGCATCGATAAGAATCAACGCAATCCCATCATTTAATCACACCAGAAAAGAACGAAAAATAAAATGTACGTATATGCCATCCGCATTCGCTACTGGGTCCCGTCATCACCCGTTAGGTTACTTAACTAATGACAGAGCGAGGACTGGACTAGCGCGGGTGTAAAACATATACAACATCTAATAGTATATATACCAATATACAGTAATCGCTCCAGGCGTGATAATATGCAACATTACAGAAAAGTAATAAGCATCACAAAACAATACAGATAATCTGGGATCCCCGGGTTTCACAGAGCCGCTACTGAAACCCGACGTTCCCCTGGTCGTGTGGATAGCCTGTGCAATGAAACCTAGACCCCTACGGGTGCGGCAAGTTACCCGCCAAAACCTGAAGCGAGGCAGCCCCCTACAACATAGTGAATGGACCACCGGCACTTCACGGAATCCGGTAACTTGAGCACCCCTTCTTGGGTCAACCTGTACCCCCTACAAATGCAGCGAATAGTCTGCCAATTCTAGAGTGAGGCCCTTCTGCCTCTCAAAGCCATGAGATACATACCCGTTGCCCTCCAGAACCCGGCTATCCATGCACTCCGTCGTGGAATAAACCTAGTACAGAAATGAAAATATATACAACAGGTACATCGATCTCATCCTGGTCGTGCCCCAAAAGAATAATATACAAACAGGAAGTGACGGCAGTCCACAAGTCGAACGCTCGCCCCGCAATATCAAATGTACAAATAAATCCAAACAGCACTACCATTGCACACTGCTATCCACCACGAAATATCCGCAACATCACAGCACAACACAGAACATCAACACGAATTTCACGTTCGCAAATCCGTCTAAAAGGACTATAGCAATTAGACGCAATTTACCGCTCGAATGACATTCTCGGTCGGAGATATAATATAAATACCGTGAACTAACAAGTTTAAAATTTCGATTGATAAAATTTCCCGAAGTGGGCCCCATGTACATCTGCTGTACAGTAACAAAATCTGGGCCCAAAAGAACATTACCAAAAACTACAATTTACTAGGTAAAGCTCACTGGAAAATTTTGATGCACTGTTCCCACAAGACCGCCGCGGTTCCGCGGTCAAACCCTAGCTTTGACCGCAGATCCGCGGCGTTATTGTGGGATCACGTGATCGAATTTTCCCAGTTTGCTTAAAAAAGCCTACTTTGTTTTCAGTGATATGCAAAATAATTTTTAGACCCTTTTAAAAATCGACAGAAACTTTAGTACAGAAAATTGTAATTTTCGAAAATCCGTTCGATCGATATTTTAAACGCGTTAGCACAAGTTAGTAAAGTTTAATGGTGAGGCTCTGATACCACTGTAAGTCCACGGTAGCGTCCCGACCGTCTAACAGACGTCAAATGCGGAACAAAAACTTTTTACAACTGGCGCTATCGCGTACTATAACCCGGATCTGCCATTAAAGCTAAACTAACAAACTACAAAGTGGGTAAAAATGTTATACCGAACGATCCGAGTCCTTCGGTCTTCAACCATCATCCCACGCTTTGTTGCGGCTGCTCCGATCTCCTGAATCTTCAGTCTTCTCGTCCAGGTGGCACCACGTCGACAGATCTTTAAACGGGCTCCCGCCTCTGAACCGAGGCAACTCGGTCGTTAAGTTTGCTAAAAGAGACGACCAAGATGATGTAGAGAATGAGTAGAACACTTTGTCTCGTTACGTCCAAAGTCACGGACGAACAGTTAATGAAATTGCCTTTTGGATCGGGTAAATGAGAAAATGAGTATACAAATTATCATGAACCAAAACTATATCTTTTTTCAACAACCATAATTCCTCACCAAGAGGTGGCCGACCATAATATATCAAGGAAGGGGTGAGTGTAGGAGAGAGGAGGGGGTGACCATAACCATGAATCCTTATCACTTCATTAAAGGAAAGAATGAATCACTAATGACACCTTGCATAACAATAAATGCAACCAAATGAGTCATTAACTTAGTCATCCATTCAATTAATGCAAGTGAATGATTCATGAACCTAGTCACCATCTAGAAGCTTCTAGAACCACGACTCACCCTCGAAAAGATAAATCCGTATTAAACTGAATGTTTAATACGGCTGATAGAAAACTGGAAACTGGCAACTTCCAAGAGTGATCCTGAAACGAATTTCAGGATAACCCCGTATCAGTATAAACATACCCGCATTTGTATTACGACCGAATACAAATGCAACTGAGACAAAGATATTATATCTACACAGTATAATACTCGGATCCGGCTTAAACCAAAGCCTACCAGTATTATCTGCCCGAAATATGACACGTGCGTAAACGCACGTGCATTTTCCGAACCCTGCCATAAAACCATACGGCCTCTACAACATTTCGCCCGCACTTGGGAAACTGTTTGTGGGGGACTCAATGACTCATCAACACACTGGCACTGGGTATAACCACTAGCACGTCAGAGGTACGAGCTGTACGTAACGTTTGCCTATGTATTGATTGGAAGGGAAGCTGACGAGCGAACTCATCCATAAACCCTACTGAGCCTAACAGTGACAATATCCGTACAGTCCGGTCCGTTCGTCTAAAGAGTATTGCATATCGAGTCTAGGGAGTGGATAAAGTCAGACCCCTAATAACGCGATAAATCGTGTCGGCATGAAGCCCATCACCACCTGAGAAACTACTGATCCAAATCAGTAATTCTCCACTACCTCGGCCGAGGATTTCTAGTGATGGCCCCCGTGCACTGTGCGACATCAACCCCCAATACCGGGAGAGACGAATCCCCGACGATCCGCTCACTGCCTCCATGTGGATCGGGACTGTACCCAAAAAATACCTGTTTGCACGTCTCCTTTGAGCGTGGTAGGGTAGAAATCAAAGCACAGTGGGAACTCACACGAGACAAATGACAATCTCAGGTCGACTAACTAACCTGTACACATGTCACCAGAGAACTGCTATCTGACGATATGTATAATACCAACTAGCATGTTCCCGGCGAGTCCTGTCCGGTGTACTCATAACCTAATGAGCACCTGTATATATCTTAGGTGAACCTACTGACACCAATGGCTTGTGAGACCGGCCACCGCCCCTCGTCGGGGTCTCGACTATATACACTAGTCTACTCTGGAGTATCGATGCCCTGTCTTGAAATTCCCACGACCAGGGACACTTTAAGGATGTGCTTACAGACCCCAGCTCCCACGTATATGATCGCCATCATACTGCTGGCAGTCAAGCAAGAATCCTATGGGCTCTATCATCATGCAATAGTTAACTAAAGCATGTATACGATGATAAAGACAAACCAGATAGCATACTATTATCTCGAGCAAGACTGTCATATCGGTATAGGTCCTGCCTCAATCATTGCAATCACGTACCTGCGATCCAATAATTGACTTTGAGGGCACTATATCCAACACTTTGAGCGTATAAATCTGTAGACTTGGGGAGAGAAAATTATAGGAGTAAAATAATAGTTAGATGAAAGCTACCCCCAAACTTGTACTTTGGCATGCACGGATATTCAGTTTAGTCATTTTTCACTCACCTCCATTCTTAAAATAAGACAATGTTACCAAACATGGAGGTGAGGCGGAGAAAATTTAGTTATGGTAAAGTGGCTCCTGTAAAAATAGGAGTTGCTCCGCTGGGTCAGCAGAAAAATACAGTTTTAATCTATGCCCATTTATTTTAAAAATAGAACCGTTTTTTGCATTTTCAACTTCTACTGCCCCATGCAGGTATTCAGTCCGTACCACAAAAGGTCTTTTCCAACGAGATTTTAGTTTACCCGGATGAAGATGGAGTCGTGAATCGTAAAGAAGGACTTGTTGTCTCTGTGTGAAGGTTTTTCTAAAAAGGTTTTTATCATGGAACACTTTAGTCCGGTTCTTTACTATCACCGCATTGTCGTAAGCTTCATCGCGGAGTTCGCTTAGCTCGTTTAACTGTAGCTTCCGATAGCTGTCGGCTTGGTCAAAATCGAAATTTAGCTCTTTAATAGCCCATATTGCTTTATGTTCGATCTCGACAAGAAGGTGGCAAGCCTTCCCAAACACAATGCGGTATGGAGATATACCAAGATCAGTCTTATAAGCGGTACAAAATGCCCAAAGAGCATCTGTCAATTTGATTGACCAATCTTTACGGTTTTTAGAAACCGTCTTCTCCAAAATCTGTTTGATCTGCCTATTGGAAATCTCAGCTTGCCCGCTTGTTTGGGGATGATAGGGCGTGGAAAGTTTGTGGTTGATTGCATATTTCCGCATCAAAGCCTCGAAAGACCGATTACAGAAATGTGTCCCGTTGTCTCTAATTATAGCGCGAGAATGTCCGAATCGCTAAAAGATATTTTCTTTAAGGAACTTAATGACAACCTTGTTGTCATTAGTGCGACGCGGTATTACTTCCACCCATTTTGAGACGTAATCAACCGCTAACAAGATATATAAATTCCCAAAAGAATTGGGAAAAAGGGCCCATAAAATCAATACCCTAAATATCGAATATCTCCACAACCAAGATAGGTTGGAGCGGCATCTCATTTCTTCGTGAAATCCGACCCAAGTTTTGACACCATGAGCAAGTTTTGCAATGATCATATGCATCTTTAAATAATGTTGGCCAATAAAAACCACATTGCAAAACTTTCTCCGCCGTTTTACGTGGACCAAAGTGACCACCGCATGCCTGATCATGGCAAAAAGACAACACACTCTTGAATTCATCATTAGGGACGCATCTGCGAATGATTTGATCGGGACAATACTTAAACAAATAAGGTTCATCCCAGTAAAATTGTTTTACTTGGGATAGAAATCGAAGATTGTCTTGTTTCGACCAATCGCTAGGAATAAGTCCCTTAGCCAGATAATTCACAATATCCCCGAACCATGGTTCGCAGGATACATTCAAGAGCTGTTCATCAGGAAATTAGTCGTTTATCGGCAAGGTCACCGTTCGTGAAGACGAGATGCGTGAAAGATGGCCGGCTACTACGTTTTCACATCCACTCTTGTCCTTTATAACGAGATCAAACTCTTGTAACAACAGGATCCAACGTATTAGACTAGATTTAGCATCCTTCTTCGATAAGAGGTGTCGTAGGGCGGAGTGATCGGTGTAAACAATTATTGGCGAGCCAATCAAGTAGGGCCTGAATTTTTCTAATGCAAATACAACTGCCAAAAGTTCTTTCTCGGTAGTTGTATAATTAATTTGAGCATCGTTCAAAGTCCTACTTGCATAGTAAATTATATGTGGCATCTTATCAATGTGTTGTCCTAGGACTGCACCAATGGCAAAATCTGATGCATCACACATAAGTTCGAACGGGTGATTCCAATCCGGAGATGACAGAACGGGGGCTGTAGTGAGAGATCTTTTAAGTGATTCAAAAGTGGCCTCACAATCTGAATCAAAGTGAAAAGTTGTATCCTTGGCCAAGAGAAGAGTTAAGGGTCTAGCAATTTTGCTAAAGTCCTTGATGAATCTCCTATAAAATCCTGTATGACCAAGAAAGGATCGTATATCTTTGACGCATTTGGGACGAGAGAGGTTTTGGATGACATCTATTTTAGCTCTGTCTACCTCAATGCCTTTTCGTGAAATTATATGTCCAAGGACAATGCCTTCTTGGACCATAAAATGGCATTTTTCCCAATTCAAAGTTAAGTTCTTATCCTTACAGCGGGTAAGAACCGCGTCAAGATAACGAAGGCATTCTTCAAAGGAGTCCCCGAATATAAAGAAATCGTCCATAAATATCTCCAGAAAATTATCGACCATGGCTGAGAATATCCCCATCATACACCGCTGAAATGTAGCGAGTGCGTTGCATAACCCAAAGGGCATGCGTCTATAAGCAAAAGTACCGAAACGACAAGTAAATGTTGTTTTATCTTGATCCTTTTCGGCGATGGGACCTGGTTATAACCAGAGTATCCGTCCAAGAAACAATAGTATTTGTGTCCAGCTAATCGTTCCAACATCTGGTCAATGAAAGGTAGAGGGAAGTGATCTTTTCTCGTTGCGGCATTGAGTTTCCTATAATCAATACATACGCGCCACCCAGTTTGGGTGCGTTTTTGGATCAACTCATTAGCCTCATTAGTTATGACCGTGATGCCATACTTTTTAGGGACCACATGAATAGACTTACCCATTGGCTATTAGATATTGGTTAGATTATACCACTATCTAAGCAGTTGACGATTTCTTTCTTTACCGCCTCCTTCATTACGGGATTTAACCGTCTTTGTAGGTCTCGGGTTGGTTTGGCTTCATCCATCAAATGTATATGATGTTCAACAATCTAGGGACTAATCCCTTTGATGTCCACCATTGTCCAACCAAATACTTGCCGATTCGATCTCAATACCGTCAAAAGAGCATTCTCTTGCTCTAAAACTAGAGAAGCGGATATGATCACGGGTAGAGACTCATTCTCATCTAAATATGCATATTTAAGATGAGAAGGTAGCGGTTTGAGTTCTAGAGTCGGCGGAGAGACGATAGAAGGAGGGATAAGGGAATGATTTTCGGACTCCCTAAGAGGTTCATAACTTGTATAGGATATTGACTCGGGAAGCGCTAATGACTTTTGCGACGAGTCAAAGGTTTTGGACTCGGGCGTATGTTAGTGTATATGCCCTAGAGGCCATTACTGTATCATACTAGCTTGTATATTACTTGATGGAAGCTTGGGATATTCACAGCTGTATAGACAATCTTGCTCAAAATGGTAGTATGCTACTTGGTTTGTCTCCACTTCAATATGTGCATGTGTTTCTTTTAGCATATCGCTTATATACATATTAGTAGAGCCCTTAGGATCTTTGCTTGATTACCAGCGTTGTGATGGCAGTCACACTCGTGGGGGCTGGGTAATCCATAAGCACATCCTTATACAGGTCCCTAGTCGTTGGACTATCGAGACAGGGCATCGATACTCCGGAGTAGACTAGCGTATGCGCTTCTCATCCCAGTGGGGGAGACGGTCTGTCCCACAGCCGTCAGTACATCGTACTTGAGATAGTATGCGGGTGCTCGTTAGGTTACGAGTACACTGGACAGGACTCGTCGGGAACTGTTGGTTGGTATTATACCTATCGTCAGTTATCAGTTCCCAGGTGAAATGAGTACAGCTTAGTCCGCTGACTTGACACTATCATTTCGCCTTGAGTGTATTCCCACTGTACTTAGATTACTACCCTACCACGGCTCAAAGGAGTCGTGCAAACAGGTAGTAGTTAGGTGCAGTCCCGAAGCACTTGGAGGCAGTGACGGTTAGACAGGATTCGTCTCTCCCGGTATTGGGGGTTGACATCGCACTGGGTCTAGGAGAGCCATTACACAAGTAGTACCTGGCCAGGGCAAGCGAGATATACTGGTAGGTTTCCAGTGTTATCTCAAGGTGTTCTGGGCTACACTCCGACACGACTTGTACCGCTATTAGGGGACTGACGTTCACCGCCCCCTAGGCCCGCCATGTGATGTATCAGACGAACAGACTGGACTGTACGGAGACTGTCACATACAGGCTCAGTAGGAGTTCGGATGGGTTTACCTCATCGGCCTTCTTATCGACATCTACCTGGGGACCGTTACGTACAGCTAGTGCCGCTTGCGGTCTGTGGTTAAACCCACTGCCAGCGTAGTGTCGAGTCTTTAGAGTCCCACACAGAGAGTTTCCCTTCACTGAGCGAAACGTGTAGAGGCCGTATGGTTTTACGGCAGGGCTACGATCACTTACGTGCACTTGTGTGCGTATGCTGTTCGGGCAGGCAATACTAGTGGGCTTTGGTTTAAGCCAGATCCTAGTATTGCACAGATGGATTTGATTTGTCTTCTGTGCATTCGCATTCTACGGAATGCGGATGCGGGTGTGTATGCACAGTTTTGAGGAGTGATGAAGGAGGAGGTGCCCCATTAGGGTTTTGGCAGTTGGTTCGGCCAAAACCATAATGTGGCACACTCATTAGGGTTTTGACAATTTGTTTGGTCAAAACCGTTATGAGTAGGGAGACATTGTTTACTAATCCTTTTAGTGATAGATTAGTGATGGCTAATTGCATTGACCATTTGACCACTTAGACCCCTCTTGACTTTGTTGACCCGTTGACCGTGTTGACCATTGACCTTCAAGAGGGATCTACACTCTTCTTTTATTTTCTTTTTATTTCTTGTGTTATGATAATGGTCAATTCAATGTGCCATCAAGTCTTTCATGATAGGATTAGTAATGATGATTATTGTGTATTATTGCAACCATGGTTCATTTCATTTGGCTTAATCCTTTTCATTATTCTCTTCTCATTCTCTCTCATGAAGTGAGAAGAAAAAGAAAAGCTCCATGGTTGCAAACTTTCTCCTTCTTCTTCCTCCTCTTGATCTCTTCTTTTGATCTCATGTGTTGAGAGAAAAAGAATCCACATAGACAAACACTTCCATCTTTCTCTTCTACACAACCTAAGGAATTTAGATTAGCAATCTCTTTGCCCTAGTTGCCTTGGCTTGAGGCGAAGCTTAGTGTACAACTCTCGGGTGGATCGTCTTCGTCTCAAGAAGGCCGCGGAGGTGCCCAAGGTCCGGATCGACGCTTGGAGCTTGGATAGACGAGTGGGACAGCGGGATGAAAACCCGAAGGACCGGTTCTGTGAGGTATACTTTCTACAGCATTGTAGATAAAACCTTTTAGTGTTTACTAGTTTCTAGTTTAGCCAAGATCCTCGACTTTTAGTCCATGTTGCCTTGTGCCAAAACCATGTTTTTCGCCGTTTCCGCCTCCCCGTAAGAACCGGGGTGAGCAACGTGGACTTACAGTGGTATCAGAGCCTAGCTAAACATAAACTAGTAAGTTAGCAAAGTGTTAAGAACATCGATCGGAAAAAAGTCGCAAAACTCGTCCACAAAACCTCAAGTTTCTGTCGATTTTTTTACTGCTCAAAAAGTGTTTTAAAATATATGAAAAATCGTCTCAGGGTTTTGTGAAAACACTGCAGAGAAACGATCCAGTGATTCGATCAAACGACCGCGGTTCCGCGGCAATGACATGCTCATTGCCGCGGTTCCGCCGCCGATTTGACTCGGCACTGGATCGGGTTTTGTGCAGTGTTTTAGTTTGGATGTTTTGGGATTTTTAATACATGTTTTTTCTACCCAGATTTTCTAGAAAGCAAATTGACTTTTCGGGTGGTTAAAAATCCGTATTTTTATCGATATTCCGTACTCTCTGACTAATGAATATTATCTGTGATGTGATATATGTATTGAACGTCCGCTAATCGCTATACGTCGATTAGTGGGGGTTATACATATCTGTGATCTGTAATGTTGATGGTTTGTGGATATGAACTCGTTGGATTGTCGCGGATGAATAGCCGGGAATGGGTGTGACATGAGAGTTTCTTTTTCTTTCATTCATTGTAAAATTTGTAAATTGATGTAATATTATTTGTTTGGCCGCACAACCGGGTCGGGGTTGTAGCCATCATTGTATAATTTCTTTTTACTGTTTTTGCTCCTAGGATAGACCCAAGGTGGGGTGCACAAACTACCGGGTATCTCGAAGTACCGAGTGGCCTACTCACGGTATTGAGGGAGGTTGCTTCGCTTCGGGTACTTGGCGGGTAGTTTGCCGCACCCGTAGGGGTCTAGGGTGGGGTTTTGCTATTCATCGCGACCGTGTAATCCGTTTTTCGTTGCAGGCTCGAACGAATCGCGGATTCCTAGTATATCCAAAGTATTCAACTGTGATCTGTAATGTCTATCATTGCTATATATTTATATATGATAACTATTTAGACGTTGCTTATGTTTTACAGCCGCGCTAGCCCAGCCTCCGCTCTGTCGTTAGTTAAGTAACCTAACGGGTGATGACGGAGCCTCGTGGCGAATGCGAATGGCATAAGCGTACGTCATATTTTGGTTGTTTTCTGCAATGGTAGGATTAAATGATGGGACACATTAAAAGAACTAATGCAAGAAAATAAACCAAGTAAAAGTCGTTGGAACACTTTGAAAACCACTCGGTTCTTTTCAAAAACAAGCATTTTAAACGCGGAGCTTGAACCACTCCTTTTAAAAGCTATCTCGTTCCATCGACTATATCAAGTTCACTACGTTCACGGTTTCGCCAAAACCATCCGTAGCCCTCCGTCGTTTCATATGAATATTCAACAGTATTCAAGCTGTGTTTGTTGGCCTTAGTCAAGGCACAGTGTTTGGTAGATGGTGGGTATTCATATGTTGCATAGATAGACTGCGTTGGTTTGGGACAGTCGTATTGCTTTGTTGGCCATAGTCAAGGGTATATACGGGTGGGTTCAAATTAACCTGGATAACGACGGGTAGAACTTGACATGTGACTTATGATTTGTTGGCCTTAATCAAGGTCATAAGAGCATGGGGGAAAAATCCACATCGGGAGTTTCAAAAGTACTGAAACTTGCTAGCGCTGCATACCATTTGGAGTGTGATGATTCTGGTAGGATTCCTTCGGTTTTATCACGCGATGATATTTGGATCCCGATCCTACTGTGAGTATATGCTACTCCTCGGGAAAACTCTCACTTAACGATCAATGCTATAAACCTAGTAGGTGTCTAGAAAGGTGTTAGCGGGGCTACGCCCACAGGGAAAAGAGGTTACTTAATTAAGGAACTTCGCGAAAGCGTTGGAAAACCTCCCTCGAAGTACCGACACTGGCCTGGCTGAACGGTTAAGCAAGTATTGTACGGTGAGATTGATCCTGACTAATTCTTCCTTTATGGTTTGGGGAGGGATTCGAGAGACAGTGGGAGCCATCCTGTTTAGATAAATTAAAAACCAATCTAAACTTGCAAGAGCATCATGCTAAGTGTTTTCTTCTCTCTCTCTTAATTGCAGCGACCCAGTGACCGCACCTAGGTTACATCTAGATAACAAAATGACTGAATCTGACTGTTATGACTGGCAAAGGTCTGTCCAAATGTCCATTGCCCAAGACAAGCTGGAACACCTCTTGACTGATCCAACCCCTGCCGTCTCAGCTCCAGTTTCCCCTGTCACGGATATTGATATCCATAGGACATCGGAAGAAGACTGTACGAAATCCAAGTGCTTCGTGTTAGCCTCAGTTGATGGTATATACCAGATGCAGCACGAGAAGATGGACTCAGCTTCTATCTTCCTCCATAACAAAGTTTTATATGGAGAGTAATCTCGTATCGCAAGATATGAGACCTCGAACGAATTGCTTCCAGCGAGGTTGGCTATCGGGTCATCTGTAGGGGGCAACGTCCTTACAGAGACCAGCTCTTTTGAGGTCTCGGACCTGAAGACCACGTTGAAGAACGGGTCAGACGCTGACTTAGTTCAACAGTCTCTACCTACTACCCTAAAGGAAACCAGGAAAGTAGAAAGAAAGGGAAGGGCAGAAGTTTCGGGACTGGATGTAGTAAAAGAGGGATGTTCCTATTGTAACGGGAATGAACATGGGCAGAAAGATTGCAGGGCTTGCAAAGCCAGTAGCCAGAATTCGAAGCATGTTGTGGCTTCGGCTTCGGGTGTGTTTGTTATAGAGAACTGTATGTCAGTTAACCCTACTTCCTGGGTATTGGATACCGGATCAGGATCTCATATCTGTAATTCGTTACAGGCTCCGAGAAACCGTAGGGTTATCAGGAAAGGTGATATGACTCTCAGGGTTGCTAACGGAATGAGCATGTATGCTGTATCCGTAGGGGAATATCATCTAGGACTGACAACTGGGCAGATATTTATTCTGCGTGACTGTTTTTATGTACCAGGTGCGACTTGTAACATCATATCTGTATCCTTACTTTCTAAGGAAGGATATGATTTTACTTTTGTAAGCGATGTAGTAAACATCCACCTAAATCAAGTACTGATTGGGTCAGGTACATTAAAATACGGTATATACGTTTTGAATCAAGCTCATGTCTTCAGTGTCCAGAACACACTTAAAAGAAAGTCTCCGGAAACAAATCAGGCTTTCTTATGGCATTGTAGACTGGGTCACATTAATGAGACACGGTTGACAAAGTTACATAAAGAAGGATACTTGGATCCGTTCGAGTACCAGTCTTATGCCACTTGTGAATCTTGTCTCATGGGAAAGATGACAAAGACTCCGTTCACTGGACACGGAGAAAGAGCGAGCGAGCTCTTGGGACTCATACACAGTGATGTGTGTGGTCCAATGTCTATACATGCGCGAAGTGGTTATTCATACTTCATTACTTTCACAGATGATTTCTATAGGTATGGGCATGTCTTCTTAATGAAGCACAAATCCGAGGCCTTTGAGAAATTTCAGGAATACAAGAATGAAGTTGAAAAACAAACAGGCAAAAGTATCAAGACACTGAGATCTGATCGAGGTGGTGAATACTTGAGTGCCGAGTTTCTGGGCTTCCTAAAAGAGAATGGAATTCTCTCTCAGCTTACTCCTCCATACACACCACAACACAACGGTGTATCGGAAAGGAGGAATCGAACCCTATTGGATATGGTTCGTTCCATGATGAGTAAGGCTGAGTTGCCGCGATCCTTCTGGAGTTATGCACTAGAAACAGCTGCATATCTTTTGAACCAAGTTCCTACTAAGTCAGTGCCTACCACACCATATCAGATGTGGAGTGGAAAGAAACCCAGTCTTAAACACTTTAAGACATGGGGATGTCCAGCTTTTGTAAAAAAGCAGCATGCGGACAAGCTCGAGGCACGTTCAGTACAGTGTAAGTTTGTGGGATACCCAAAGAACTCCAAGGGGTATCTTTTCTATTACGCAGAGGAACAAAAGGTTTTTGTTTCTCGTCATGCCCGCTTCTTGGAAACTGAGTTTTTGGAAAATCAGATAATGGGAGCGCAATAGAACTGGAAGAAATTCCAGAACCACAAGCTATTACTGAAAGCTTGATAGAACCAGAGGGTTCGAAAGAACAGGACATCCCAGCGCCACTCCGCAGAAGTAGTATGCAGTCTCATCCGCCCGAGAGATACTACGGTTTTCTCATTGACGGGGATAGAGAGGATTGCACTATGGATTATGGTGAGCCTACTAGCTTCCAGCAAGCCATTCAGAGCGGTGACTCGGTAAAATAGCTAGATGCAATGCGGGCCGAGATGGAGTCTATGTACACCAACAAAGTTTGGACTTTGGACTTTTCTCCAGAAGGGGTAAAACCCGTAGGCTGCAAATGGATCTTCAGAAAGAAGATTGGTGTAGATGGGCAGGTTAAGACCTATAAAGCTAGACTTGTAGCAAAGGGTTTTCGTCGAAGACCTGGTTTAGACTATGACGAGACCTTTTCTCCAGTGGCTATGCTGAAATCCATTCAGATCCTTCTTGCCATTGCTGCCTTCCACGATTATGAAATCTGGCACATGGACGTAAAGACGGCTTTCCTAAATGGAAATTTGGAAGAGTGCGTCTATATGGATCAGCCGGAGGGATTCAATCAGAGTGGGAGCAGTGGTAGAGTGTGCAAGTTGCTCAAGTCCATTTATGGACTTAAGCAGGCATCGCGGAGTTGGAACATCTGCTTTGATGATACTGTCAAAGAATTCGACTTTATCAAAAACCCAGATGAACCATGCATTTACAGTAAGATTGTAGGGAGAACTGTAGTATGCCTCGTCTTGTACGTGGATGACATTCTCCTAATAGGAAATGATATTCCTATGCTACAGTCAGTCAAAGGATTCTTGTCGCAGAGGTTCTCCATGAAGGACCTGGGCGATGCCAACTACATTCTGGGGATCCAGATCTATCATGATAGATCTAAGAGGATGTTGGGACTTTCACACTCAAGGTACATCGACACCATACTGAAAAGATTCAGTATGGAAGATTCCAAGCGCGGTAATTTACCGGCTTGTCACGGGATCACCCTCTCCAAAGAGATGTCTCCCAAGACAGATTTGGAAAGGGATCGCATGTCTATTATACCCTACGCTTCTGCGGTAGGCTCTATAATGTATGCGATGTTGTGTACCAAACCAGATGTAGCATACGCATTGAGCGTTGTAAGCCGGTATCAGTCAAACCCAGGGGAGAAACACTGGATAGCGGTAAAGAACATTCTCAAGTACCTGAGAAGGACTAAGGAGATGTTCTTGGTGTATGGCGGAAAAGACCTCCAGCTCGAGGCCTTTGCTGACTCCAGCTTCCAGAGTGACAAGGATGACTCCAAGTCCATGTCGGGTTATGTCTTTACCCTCAATGGAGGGGCGGTTTGCTGGAAGAGTTCTAAGCAGGAGACCGTTGCAGACTCAACTATGGAAGCGGAGTACATAGCTGCTTGCGATGCCGCAAAGGAAGCTGTCTGGATGAAGAAGTTCCTCACGGAGCTTCAGGTGGTTCCTACCATTGTTGATCCAATACCGCTGTATTGCGACAACAACGGCGCTATAGCTTTAGCGAAGGAACCCAGGTCCCATCAGAAGTCCAGGCACATTTTGAGACGGTACCACCTGATCAGGGAGATCGTAGATCGCCGGGAGATCGAGGTGAAGAGAGTAAATACGGAGAACAACACTGCAGATCCACTCACGAAGGCCCTACCCCAGACTCAGTTCGAGCGGCTGATCGAGATGATAGGTCTTCGATATGCCAGTACATGGCCTTAGTGCAAGTGGGAGATTGTTAGTGTATATGCCCTAGAGGCCATTACTATATCCTACTAGCTTGTATATTACTTGATGGAAGCTTGGGATATTCACAGTTGTATAGACAATCTTGCTCAAAATGGTAGTATGCTACTTGGTTTGTCTCCACTTCAATATGTGCATGTGTTTCTTTTAGCATATCGCTTATATACATATTAGTAGAGCCCTTAGGATCTTTGCTTGATTACCAGCGTTGTGATGGCGCTCACACTCGTGGGGGCTGGGTAATCCATAAGCACATCCTTATACAGGTCCGTAGTCGTTGGACTATCGAGACAGGACATCGATACTCCGGAGTAGACTAGCGTATGCGCTTCTCATCCCAGTGGGGGAGACGGTCTGTCCCACAGCCGTCAGTACGTCGTACTTGAGATAGTATGCGGGTGCTCATTAGGTTACGGGTACACTGTACAGGACTCGTCGGGAACTGTTGGTTGGTATTATACCTATCGTCAGTTATCAGTTCCCAGGTGACATGAGTACAGCTTAGTCCGCTGACTTGACACTGTCATTTCGCCTCGAGTGTGTTCCCACTGTACTTAGATTACTACCCTACCACGGCTCAAAAGAGTCGTGCAAACAAGTAGTAGTTGGGTGCAGTCCCGAAGCACTTGGAGGCAGTGACGGTTAGACAGGATTCGTCTCTCCCGGTATTGGGGGTTGACATCGCGCTGTGTCTACGAGAGCCATTACACAAGTAGTCCCTGGCCAGGGCAAGCGAGATATACCGGTAGGTTTCCAGTGTTATCTCAGGGTGTTCTGGGCTACACTCCGACACGACTTGTACCGCTATTAGGGGACTGACGTTCACCGCCCCCCTAGGCCCGCCATGCGATGTATCAGACGAACAGACCGGACTGTACGGAGACTGTCACATACAGGCTCAGTAGGAGTTCGGATGGGTTTACCTCATCGGCCTTCTTATCGACATCTACCTGGGGACCGTTACGTACAGCTAGTGCCGCTTGCGGTCTGTGGTTAAACCCACTGCCAGCTTAGTGTCGAGTCTTTAGAGTCCCACACGGAGAGTTTCCCTGCACTGAGTGAAATGTGTAGAGGCCGTATGGTTTTACGGCAGGGCTACGATCACTTACGTGCACTTGTGTGCGTATGCTGTTCGGGCAGGCAATACTAGTGGGCTTTGGTTTAAGCCAGATCCTAGTATTGCAAAGATGGATTTGATTTGTCTTCTGTGCATTCGCATTCTACGGAATGCGGATGCGGGTATGTATGCACAGTTTTGAGGAGTGATGAAGGAGGAGGTGCCCCATTAGGGTTTTGGCAGTTGGTTCGGCCAAAACCATAATGTGGCACACTCATTAGGGTTTTGACAATTCGTTTGGTCAAAACCGTTATGAGTAGGGAGACATTGTTTACTAATCCTTTTAGTGATAGATTAGTGATGGCTAATTGCATTGACCATTTGACCTCTCTTGACTTTGTTGACCCATTGACCGTGTTGACCATTGACCTTCAAGAGGGATCTACACTCTTCTTTTATTTTCTTTTTATTTCTTGTGTTATGCTAATGGTCAATTCAATGTGCCATCAAGTCTTTCATGATAGGATTAGTAATGATGATTATTGTGTATTATTGCAACCATGGTTCATTTCATTTGGCTTAATCCTTTTCATTATTCTCTTCTCATTCTCTCTCATGAAGTGAGAAGAAAAAGAAAAGCTCCATGGCTGCAAACTTTCTCCTTCTTCTTCCTCCTCTTGATCTCTTCTTTTGATCTCATGTGTTGAGAGAAAAAGAATCCACATAGACAAACACTTCCATCTTTCTCTTCTACACAACCTAAGGCATTTAGATTAGCAATCTCTTTGCCCTAGTTGCCTTGGCTTGAGGCGAAGCTTAGTGTACAACTCTCGGGTGGATCGTCTTCGACTCAAGAAGGCCGCAGAGGTGCCCAAGGTCCGGATCGACGCTTGGAGCTTGGATGGACGAGTGGGACAGCGGGATGAAGACCCGAAGGACCGGTTCTGTGAGGTATACTTTCTATAGCATAGTAGATAAAACCTTTTAGTGTTTACTAGTTTCTAGTTTAGCCAAGATCTTCGACTTTTTGTCCATGTTGCCTTGCGCCAAAACCATGTTTTTCGCCGTTTCCACCTCCCCGTAAGAACCGGGGTGAGCAACGTGGACTTACAGCGTAGACTCGTCAAAGGTGTCCTCACTATGATATTGTGCAAGATCAAACAATGATGTGCTAATGTCATCGAGATCATCAAAGCAAAGTTCCTTAACCATACAGATTTCGGGAGCTATCTCGTAGACAGAACAGACATCAAGCAAATGAGCAGAAGGTTCAGATGGTTGACTTCCTAGCTTGTAAATGTTAAGCTCAATTGTCATTTTCCCAAAGGATAGGTTCATGGAACCATTTCGGCAATTAATGACAGCATTGGAAGTGGCTAAGAAGGGTCGACCAAGAATCACCAGAATTTGGTTCCGTGGGTTTGCTACAGGTTGTGTATCTAAAACAATAAACTCCACAGCGAATATAAATTCCCCGACTTTTATCAACACATCCTCAAGCTCACCCCTAGGTTTGGTGATTGATCAGTCTGCTATCTGGAGAGTAGAATGGGCAGGTTTCAACTCTCCAATCCCTAACTGCTCGTAGACAGAGTATGGAAGTAAGTTAACACTAGCGCCAAGGTCGAGTAAAGCACGATTAATATTTTTACCCCTAATATAAATAGAGATGGTAGGACAGCCAGGGTCCTTACGTTTCTTTGGTAATTGCTGGGTAAAAACTGTGCTAACATTACTCGTCAAGAAAACTTTTTTCGGCACTTGAGTTTTTCTCTTTCTAGTGCACAAGTCTTTAAAGATTCTTGCATAAGATGGGACTTTTTGAATAGCATCTAGGAGAGGAATATTCACATTAACTTGCTCAAACATTTCCACAATCTTCTCCATTTGTGGGTTAGCTTTGTTGGCTCTCAATCTGTTTGGAAACAGAGATTTATCAATAAGTTTTGGGTCCAACATATGTGGAGAAGTTTGTGGGGAAGGATTCGATCCCAGAATTGGAGTGGGAATCATTTTAGGGAGACTCGGCGGAGGGTTCGAACCTAGTGGGAAACGTAGAATAGTCTCGGAAGTAGGTGGGAGACTAGACGAATTAGGGGAAGAAGTAGAAGCCGGGGTATCATTGGTATCACTAACGTCATCAACATGTTCACCCACTCGGTTATCCAGCACTCTTCCCGATCTTAACGTAATAACGGCACTCACATTATGATTTTGTGAGTGGCCAGGATTCGGTAGGGGTTGAGATGGGAGTTTCCCTTTTTCTCTCGCACTCATCGCTGCATTCAACTGTGCAATTTGGACTTCTATTGATTTAATACTCTCACCGTGGGAGGCGGAGTCTTTCTTTATGGTATCAATAGAAGACATCATATTAGCTGACATTTGGATGGAATGTTTCATAAACAAATCCAAAGTTTGTGCGAGTGAAGAGGAGTTATCGGTACCGGTCGTTTGGAAAGAATTATTAGAAGGTACATAATTGTTGAATGGATTTTGAAAATTTTGTGACCGAAAGGGGTGCTGACTCTGTTGTGGTGGTTGTTGTGGCTATGGAGGAGGTCTTTGGTAATTGCTTTAGAAATGGTTTTGATTTTGGTTCTAAGCAAGGTTAGGATGATTCCTCCACCCCTGATTGTATGTGGAAGAATAAGGATCGTTTCTAGGTTGCTGCTGAAAAGTAGCATTGGTGTGTTCTTGACCTTGAAACGGTGCATTCATAGGACATTCTTCCGTCAAATGTGATGGGTCGGAACAACAACCACATATGGTTTTGGGAAGCGTAACCTGGTTTAGGGAGACTGATGAGAATTTTCTTTCTATAGCGTCGAGTTTCTTTTATATCGCTGATATTTCGGCTTTTACTGCGATGGAAACATCGAGCTGATGGACACCTCCTTTAGATGGTTGTGGTCTAACGCTTTCCCACTGCAAAGTGTGTTCAGCGAGATCTTCCAGGTATTGCCAAGCTTCACCATTGTCTTTGGACATGAAATGACATTGACACATGGTTTCAAGCATTTGCTTTGTCGCAGGATTAATGCCCTCATATATAATTCGGCACAAATCTCATCTCTTTATTCCGTGATGAGGACATTGGACAAGCAGATCCTTGAACCGTTCAAAGCATTTCCAAAATGGTTCATTGGGAAGCTGGGCAAACTGGTTGATTTCGCTCCGAACATGGGCGGTCTTATGATTGGGGTAAAATTTCTTAAGGAATGCTATCACGAATTCATCCCAATTGGTAATAGAGTGTGCGGCAGTGTTATAAATCCATTTTTCTGCTAAGTCGCACAAGGTGAAAGAGAGAAGACGCAAGCGCATAGTATCCACAGAAAGTTTTGATGTACCCATCATTGCGCATACGTTTTCGAATTTGGTGATAAATACGTACGCGTCTTCAAACTCGAGCCCATGAAATTTTGGTAACAGGTTGATGAAGTGAGGTTTAATTTCAAAATTATCCCCGTTGGCTGGTGGAATGGATAGACAAGTAGAAAGGGAACCACGTATAGGATAGCATCTCTCTTGGAGAGAGATGCACGATAGGTTCTACACACCTGCGGGTGGTGGCAGAGTGGTATCATTCAATCCCGATGGAGATCCGTCCATTTCGGGAGATGTCGTGGGTGGAGGGAGAAAAGAGGATGAAGAAGCACCGACTTCGGAGTCGATAGCCGAAACGCGGACAAGACGGGCACTAGAATCCCGTGTCCAGCCAAGTATGCACTAAGCAGGTTTAGCGCAAGTGGCAGCGTGTGTGATATTTAAAAATTGGTTTGTTTTGAAAAGTGTCAGACTTAAGAAAAATCACACAAAAATGCACAATCAACCCTAGAACTAAGGTCACCTAGGTCAAGTCACTAGACCGCTCCTAGCCTTCCAAAGGACAAGCCGCAGGATCAATTCTCTACCACCTCTTTACTACTCTTGTGGCCAGGTAAGTGCCAGGTAAGTGGGAGGTATTTGCTATACGAATCACTGAAAATAGCGGACCTAATTAAGTAACCACTTGCCTTAGACACACTTGCCTAGACACCATAAAAGTAATGCGGATAAGCGATAGATTACCCACGATCTTCCTCTGTCCTATTTGAGGGCGAAGGTCCTTAGAGTCTTGCCTAGATATTTTTTAATTAATGTAGGGTTGATGCGGATGCTCGTTTTGTGATTTGTGGGGTTTAGGAAGGATGATTAAATCCCACATAATCTGAATTTTGGTCTTGCCCTTTAAAGTCCGTATTAAAATATGCAAAAACAAACCACAAAACAAAACTTGCAAAAAGATTTTTTAGCGGCGATATTTTGCAAAGAATCTTGCAGAAAATATATTATTGGATTTTTTAGAGGAGAGAGAAAGTTATAGAAAAGATACCATAGCAGTTTACTGCCCTAGATCCCCAAATGCACCGCGGATCCACCGCCAATCTGCTCTTTGTGCCACGTTTCTACAGCCAATCTGAAGGATCTTTTGAAGATTTTTGCTATGTGGCCTCCCTTGTACCTCTGGATCTTGATGAATGTCTCTAAATCTCTGTTTCCTCAAATCTGTGACTCCAGATCTCATTGCAAAATTCACACAATAATCGTTAAATACACAATTTGCAGTTTTGTTTATATTATGATATAGATCGAATTTCAACACGAATAGTAAGAAAATAAAATTACGCACGTCTCTCCAGCAACGACGCCATTTGATTGATATGAAAAAGTGTTTGTAGAATAACCGTAATCAATAACGGTGTCGCATGTAACTAACCGAGATGAGTACGGGTCGTCCGCAGGGATTCGTGGAACTTTTAATCTTGCTTTAGACGTGTTGATTAAAAAAAGAGGAAGGAGAATAGAGAATAATGAAGAATAGATTCTAGATCTAGTTTAAATAAGGATATAGAATATATAGAAAGAAGGCTTACAGGGTTCGTTAGGATTTAGTAGTCATGGATGACTAATAAAGATTACTTCTTTTATCTATTGATAGATTTAAAACTAGATCGATAGTGATGAATGAGAATTAGGGTTCTTGGAAGAAATTAGGATTCCCTCACTATTGACCCTTGTCTTTTCATTGATCTCTATTCATGTCTAGCCCTTAACAAAACAATTGTTAATCTGATCTCAAATTGCGGTCGAGACTAGCAATAAATTGGTAGCGTGCCCGATTAGGATGTTAACAATTCTTTTGCTAAAGTTTATAAACTTCATAAGACTTAAAAGCAGTTAAAATATTTTCTCATCCATTGTTTTACCATAATCCTACGAACCCTAGCAAGTTAGGAACTACTCACGCATATTTTGAGAAGAAGAAGAAAGGATGGTTAAAGAAATCATAATGCAGAAAAATACAGAAAATAAATAATTAAACAAAATGATCTACCTTTATTAATCAACTTCACAAGTACAAATCTTACGAATTTAGATTACAAAAGGAAGAAGTTGCTCTCGATCTTTGCCCCGTAGGAAGTAGATGCTCCGTCGATTTTCACGTCGCCCTATCACGTCGAATCCTGGACCTGTCGTGGATCACTTGTTCTTTGACGGTGATTTGCTTTGTGGTAAAGGTGATGGGTTTCAATTTTAGCCATCGGTCCTTTATATAGCCTTCAAATTAGAAATTCTAGATCTCATAGGTTTAGACTTGCCATAAAGATCCACTTTCCAAATTTTCGGATCCTATGATTTTATTGGCAGATTTTTGATCCTGTCATTTTGAATATCTTGATCTCTTGACCTGAGCTAAATCTGCACAAAATCTCCATGAATAATGTTAGTAATATTTATTAAATTAAAGAGAGTATCTTAATTACTTTATATGGTAATAAATCTTAAAGAAACTGATTAAGAATATTTAATATGATATTCACTTTATATGGTAATAAATCTTTAAGAAACAAGATTAAGAATATTTGATATGCTATGCATATTTTAATTACTAAAATATTATGCATATATTTTGAAATATTATTCTAACCATTTGTATGATATTATATCTTTTAAGAATTGTGATTAGAATATTTGATATGATATGCATATTTTCAATTACCAAAATATTATATAAATATAAAATGCATATATTTTCCTTCATAATGTTAATTATAATATATAAATATATGGTAAATAGTATTTTGCAGATAAATCCAAATATGTTCTATATTTATAATAAACACCTTTAAATATTTAAGAAATGTAGGGAAAATAATCATACCAAAGTGCAATATTTTCAACTGAACAGGGATCTAGGCTCTTTTCTCATCGAATGAGGTGCTGGATGTTCATCAAGAGACACCACTATGCAAAGCAAGAACTAGAGCCACCAGTTTTGAAATTTTGATTCTATAATATTTTTCGGTTTCTTTCTTTTTCATTAATCTCATTAATGAAGTTCCATCATTTATGCTTCCTAAACATCACATATAAAGAAACGAAAATACTTGTACAACGTATGCTTATGCCATCCGCATTCGCCACGGGGTCACGTCATGCACCATTAGGTTAGATAACTAACGGTACAGCAGGGGCAGGTCTAGCGCGGATGCAAAACATAAATAACATTTATTATTTATCATATATATAATATAAAGCATTCGTCTCACGCTGTTATATGATCTCATCACAGAACATTGCAGCAGAAGTCAACATATGAAATATTGGATATACTAGGAGGTCCGTGTTTTAAATTAATCCAGTAAAAAACATGGATTCCACGGTCGTGATGATAGCCAAACCCACATCCCTAGACCCCTATGATAGCGGCAAGTAACCCTATCAATTCTAGAGTTAGGAGACCCGGTCTCGACTCCTCGAGATGGTGTCCCACTGGACTCTAGAACCCGGTTACCTGTGCTCCCCGCATTGAGTCTATCCTAATGCGGAAAAGTAAATAATATACATTAATGGTGACATCATCCTCAACCTGGAAGTGCCCCAATAAAAGAATATTACATACAAGTTTTTACATGAATGAAAATGAAAAAAAAAACTCTCATCTCACGCAAAACCCTACGGCTATTCAAACACGACGATCCAATATAACATATCACAGCAACACATAATATCACATGTCATCAACGTAAGTAAATATGCGTATCCCAATTGTCATTGACATATAGCAACGAAATCGGCGATACACCACATATTACACTTACGGTCGCAGAAAAGAAAGTGAAAACTAAAACAATTGGAATCCGCAACCACCTTAGACATCATAAACCCGAAATATCTCATACTTCGGATTTCATGCCTAACCATATGAATTCCTTAGACATCATAAACCCGGAATATCTCATATTCCGAATTTAATGCCTAACCTTATAAACCCCGTATTTTAGTCTCATATTGAAAACACCTTTTCAATAATCTAGTCGGGTAATTCAACAATATTCCCGACTACTTGATCGAATACTCGTCAGAAACATTAGTAGATGGCCGTACCCCCGATGCCGTCGACGAAGTGCACTTAGGCGGAACACCATGGCCACGAGCACCCGAGGGGATGGTTTCGGCAACGGGGTTCTCCTACAGTCACTTGGCCAGGGCGATGGGGCATGGCTATCTAATAGTATTACCCGACGAATGTTCGCGTACTATACGAGATTGCGACGGAGTTTTAATCCGAATCAAAACCCCATGTCAACCGATCAAAAGAGACTAAATTGCTAGGTTTACAAAATTCAAACTAGTTTTCACAAAACTAATTATTGTGATTCCAAATATTGTATCACATATCAATATCAAACCCGAAACGATGTTAAAATTACGAATATGAAACACTCCGAATTGCCGTAACAAAAAGATAACATCACATGCAATCTTTAGCAAAATCAAACAGTACCAAGAACACCAAACCCCAGAGACTGAACACCACAAAAAATTTGAGACTAAATGCCCTAACAAAAACCGACAATGCCGGTCAAAACAACATTCTTGCTGGCCACATTAGGGCGTTTGGACCTCTATTTTTTCTGGTGTTCTAGTTACACAATAAAGAGTGCTCTGTAACTATTTAAAAAAATTTTAGAGGGTCGGAAAAATTCAACAGAAACTAGGGTTTTGTTTTGACTGTTTCGGAGTTGTTTCGGTTTCGTAGTTCAACTAACATCGTCTAATTCTCTAGCTTGGCTCTAATACCACTGAAGGGTTCCTTAGCACTCTCACTAGGTTTTCTAAAGCATCCAGGATGAAATTTAAAAAAATCAAGAGAGCAAAGCAACCCAAACCAAGGATCTAACTAGAGAATTAGGGTTAAGCTATACAAGTAAACATCTTTACTCTAAGTGAACAAGGAATACAATCTTTGTAGACCGGTCCTTCACTTCTAAAGCTCCATGTAGTAGTCCCTTCGCTCCAAGTAGTGGTCTCCCGGACTCTCTTAAGGCTCCACTAGGCGAAAGGAACAAATTTGCTTGAAGAACTTCGAGGCTGAAGATGATCTACGTCGAGAAATCTCCAACTCAAGCTACCTCTTCACTAATTGAGAATAAGTGAAGCAAACAACCTATACTAAATGGCTAGTCTAGTGTAGATTGGTGAAGTAGGAGTTTTGCTCACTTTAGAATAATTTTTCCCTCTTTATTTTCTTTTCTCACTCAAAACCAGAGAGCAATTGAAGGAGATGAAGAAAATGATCTAGTGATCAACCCATGAACCATGGGTGAGAAAATATCATATATAACTCATGTAGAGACTAAACCATGGCTAAAAATAATGGTTAGGTTAATAAATATCTAGAGTAAAACAAAATTAGTGGACTAAGTCAATGGTTTCTACAAGCTTCTCAAAGCATCATGAGCCATGACAAATTCCACCTAATTTTGTTTATCCCTAAATAATTAATTACCCTTAATTATCTAGGTTATAGTATGAGTCTCATACACCCAAGTCCAATATATCATCTAGCATGACACAAAAACAAAAACATTAATATATATCACACGCGCGCGCGCGCGCACATATATATATGTATGTATGTATTTTGAGAAAACATTTTCTTAAGTGAGCTAATATTAGTTAATGTATATTAATATATCAAATATATAATTACACATTAAATTATTAAATCAACATTTTATTTAATAACCCGGCTGTATCGCATACAACCGACTAATATCATTTATATGCATATCACATATACATATAATATATCATTGAATCAACACTTGATTCAACAATCTGGTTATATCACATATAACCTGTATCGCGAGATTGGAATACGGGAAGAGACGAATCCCCTCCTATCGCTCATTGCCTCCATGTGACTCGGGATTGTACCCAAAAACCACCGTTTTGCATGCTCTCCTGAACGTGGTAAGGTGGAAATCAAAGCATAGGGGGAATCACACAAGACTCTTTTACGATCTTGGATACAGACTAACCTGTACCAGTGTCACCAGAGAACTGCTATCTGACGTTAGGTATAATACCATATAGGAGTTCTCGGCGAGTCCTTTTCAGTGTACCCAGCCTCCACTGAGCACCCGTATACCATCTTTGATGTCAAACACCAATGGATATGGGATCATCCATCGCCCATCAAATGGGTCAAGAACCGTATACGCTAGTCTACTCTGGAATATCGATGCCCAGTCTCGATACACCCTTGACTAGGAACAATTAAAGGATGAACTTGTGGACTACCCTGGCCCTATTAGTATGATCTGCATCATAGTCCTGGTAGTCAAGTATACATCCTAAAGGCTTTATCAACGTGTGAGAGCAAGACAACATCATAATACTAGTCTACTGTTAAGATAAAGAGCAACCAGATAGCATACTATCATGTCGAGCAAGAAAGTCCTCTCTCTATATGTCCAAGAATCCACTATAATATACAATCATGTACAATAATGGCCTTCAGGGCATACATACAACTAACAGATAAAGCCCTTAGGATGTTGGTTTGACTACCAGGATTATGATGCAGATCATACTACTGGGACTTGTATAGTTTACAAGCACATCCTTTAATAGTTCCTAGTTGAGGGAGTATCGAGACAGGGCATCGATATTCCAGAGTAGACTAGTGTGTACGTTTCTTGACCCTATATGGGGCGATGGTTGATCCCATATCTATTGGTGTTTGATATCAAAGATTGTACACAGGTGCTCATTAGAGAATGGGTACACCAATCAGGACTCGCCGAGAACTTCTAGATGGTACTATATCTATCGTCAAATAGAAGTTCTCTAGTGACACCGGTACAAATTAGTCTATAGACCTAAGATCGTCATAGAGTCTTGTGTGGTTCCCACTGTGCTTTGATTTCCTCCCTACCACGGTTCAAAAGAGGCGTGCAAACAGGTGGATTTTGGGTACAGTCCTGAGTCACTTGAAGGCAATGAGCGATAGGAGGGGTTTTGTCTCTTCCGGTATAGGGAGTTGATGTTGCGCTATGCTCGATTGGATATAACAGGAAGTCCCTGGCCAGGGCTGTGATGAGATATACTGGTAAGTTTTATCAGTAGCTTCTTGTACCGTTATAGGTCACACATCGGCATGACTTATCAAGTTATTGGGGTCTGACGATTCCACCCCCAGACTCGATATGCGATATATCAGACGAAGAGACCGGATTGTATGGTAAGTGTTACTTATAGGCTTCATGGGTGTTTGGACAAGCTTGCTTGTTGATTTTCTATTCGCTCAATACCTGGATAGCCATTACGTCCAGCTAGTACCGCTGACGGGTTGTAGGTAGCTGATGTGATCATTACCTACTGCTGACGTATTGACGAGTCTTTTGTGTCCCACACTGAGGTTTTCTGGTTCAAGCGAAACGAAGTAGGGCACATATGTTGATATGTGCGGGGGCCTGATTAAATACGAGTATGTGATACCGTATTCTAATCTGGCGGTTATTTCATATCAGTTAGGTTATTGTGATATAACCAGATTATTGAATCAAGTGTTGATTTGACAATGTGATATACAGATAAATGATATTAGTCGGTTATATGTGATATAACCGGATTATTAAATCAAGTGTTGATTTAATAATATGATATATATTTATATTTGATATAATTATATATTAACTAATATTATTAGCTCACTAATTATTGTTCATAATATATATATATATATATATATATATATATATATATATATATATATATATATATATATATATTATATGAAGCATGGCTTGATGAATTTTTTATTCATCATCCTACACTATTGAAGCATGGTTACAATTCTATACTGATGGATATTGGTTGCTTCAATAATGTGGAGTATCAAGCCATTCTTTACTTGGTTCATTTTCACCTTAGCCATTTGACTTGAGCTCATTTGCTCTCTAGCTCTCTCCATTTTCTTCACCTCCTCCTCCAAGCTCAATCTCTCACATGAGTTGTGAAACCTTGAGCTTGTAAGAACCCTAGTGAGCAAACAAAATCCCTACTTCACCATCCTATACTAGATTAGTACTTTGGTGTAGTGTGTTTTCTTTACTAAAGAGTTTAGTGAAGAGGTAGCTTGGATTATCGGAGCTTCAGGTGGATCATCTTCGGCACAAAGATCACGTAGGAAGCTTGCACCTTCTTCAAGTGGAGCCTAGTGGAGTCATGGGGACTACTGCATGGAGCTTGAGAAGAGAAGAACACGGTCTACAAAGGTTGTAGCCACCCTCCATTAGCTAGTTTAGTTTGATATCATCATAGTAACCCAAATTATCTAGTTTCGATTCTTGTTTAGTGTTAATTAGCATCACTAATTTTTTTTAAAATGGCTTGCTTGATGCTACTAAAACCCAGTGGTGGAGCTAACAAACACTTTCAGATTAGGCAAACACTCACTTTCTACAGCTCTCTGGGGCTCAAGAGAAATGATACCGCTTAAATCTATATTAATGTAGAGTCCTTAATATTTATTATTGTTGTTTATATTATATTTATATTGTTTGCATTCCACGAGGGGTTTTTAGAAAAAACACTTTAATATTATTTAAAAATAAAGCTTGAGGGTGATTTATCTTATTTAGAGTTTTTATGAACATGTATTTTAATTTTAGTGGTATTTTAGTGATACAACCTAGATTTTAAAAGTTTATGATAGTTGTATGAAAACTATACTTTTGGAAACTTGGTGGTATTTTTGTCTAACTTCAATTTATCATTTTAATAATATATTCTTCAAAAATTAGTTTTCATAGAAAAATACGGACTTATGATTTATGAAAATTTTCAAATGATTTAATTTGTAAAAAAAAGTCGTATTTCTTAAAAATCGTATTTTCATTTCCTTTCGAGAACGAATTCTCCGTGAGGAGTTCTGTCATCCTAAGGATGTGCGATAACCCATACCATCCATAGATGGGTTCCCCTAAAAGGGTTGAAGAGACGTGGTTGCAAAAAATTTGAAAAATAACGATTAAAAACATATTTTTATAAAGTGGGGGTATTTTATTGAAAATTGTTTCATTTAGATGAAAAATTCTAACCAAATATCGTGCTATGAATCAAAAGTGTGCGTGCGGGGTAGGTCGTTACCCCGTGAATGTTCTAGATGTATGTATGAATAACTATCGAACAAAGGGTTATAATTAAAGTTCATGGTATTTTGATGAAATTTCGTTGTATGATATATTTAGCCCAAAATTATGAACAACTCAAAAATAATTTGGATGAAATATTGTGATGTGATGCTTAGAAGTGTTAGGGTGGAAATTTTGACATAGTAAAAGTGCTAAAAACTTATTAAAAGAAGTTTTACCTAACCTAACTCCATTTTAGTTTAATAGTTTTAGAGATTGGTTTGAGATGAAAAAAAGAAAGAGAAAATGACTTACGGTTTTAAAGTGTCGAGAAAAGAGTAAGGAAGAGGGAGAAGTTTTCGTGGCGTCACGGTAGCTCTGGAAACAACTCCGATTTTTAACAAAATGAACTTGATTACTAACTCCACTTGCACTTAGAAAATTTTGATAGAGATTTTTCAGAATGGGGAGAGCTAGGGGATGAGATGTATTTATAGTGTAGGGATGAGGGTGTGTGAGTTAAAGAATTGGAATTAAAATGAATTAAAATAGGATTAATGGTGAAATGAAAGGTCTCTGGATGAATGCAGAGTAATCAAACAATACATGGGAGTAGTGAGGAGTCAAAGGGATGCACGGGCAAAGAATGGAGGCGATTGGGGATAGATGGACCGTCGGTGGCAACCAAAACGAACATTTGGACAGTTGGATTTAATCCATCTGCCTCGAGATTCATGCCAGGTACTATATTCTGTGTTAACTCCTCATTTATCCTGTTTGATTTTTCTAAAACTTTTTGATTCTCCGTGTATTGCACGTGAAAATTTTGGGCTTTCCAAAAGTTAAAAAGAAAAATATAAAAAATAATTGGGACTGAAGGAATTCAACCACACAGGCTATATCACAACAGTGTAGAGTTTTTACCAGTGAGCTACAACTTTCTTTTTGCTTTTATTGAACAAAAATAACTTATAACTCCTAATCAGGCTGAAATACCCTTTCTATACATTTGAATAAATTATATTTGTACAAGGATTTCAGAGTCGTTACATTCTACCCTCCTTATAAAAATTTCATCCTCGAAATTTATACAAAGGAATAATTTTCGAATAGATGAGGGTATCGTGCACACATATCTTCTTCTCGCTCCCATGTCGATTCTCCTGGCGAGTCCTTTCTCCACATCACGGGACCAAGTTCACCTCCTTATTCCGTAAGGTCTTTACCTTTCAATCCAAGATCTCGACTGGCTGCTGCTCACAAGTCAGATCGGTCTGTACAGTGAGCTTTGGCTGGTAAACTAGGTTATTACGAGATCCCATCAGCAATCTACAACCTGGACAAAGAGGAGAAGCAGCAGTTCCTGCGGGTGTTGAAAGAATTGAAATTCCCTGATGGATTCTCATCAAACATTTCCAAACAGGTACAAGTAGAAAATGGAAAAATCGTAGGACTCAAAAGCCAAGACTAACACATATTGATGCAACATCTTCTTCCTTTATGTCTGAGAGCATCGGTAAAATCTGATGTTGGTCGCTTTCTTAACGACTTTTGCACGTATTTTCGACAACTGTGTTCTAAAAACTTAGACGTCAATGAGATAGCAGTACTCAAAAAATACATCCCTATGATCCTTTGCAAGCTCGAAACTATCTTTCCATCTTCCTTTTTCGACATTATTGTTCACTTGTCCGTCCATTTAGCAACCGATGTCAAGATTGGCTGTCACGCCCCACTTCCCAATAGACGGAAACGGTGACGTAGCAAGCCCGCAACGTATTTACTATGAAAATACTTTAATCGTAATTAAGCAATATAACAATGTGCAAGAATGACAAGAGTAATAAAATGTAACAACAACTTTATTTACAATCAACTTTACATACAAATATCTGGAATAAAAAAGATACAATGATTAAAACAAATGCCTAAAGAATGACATATTGAAAGTAAATGCAGGCAGGAGCTAGTAGTCAGGATGAGCGGCAAATTGGTCCAAGTCCTCCGAGCTCGGCTCTATCTCTTCAGAGTCCGGTTCTCCTGACGAACATTCCAAAGAAAAAAACATAAAGGAATGTCGTTAGCGAACTAGCACTCGGTATGTCCCCAAAAGAAGTAATAGAAGATGACAGAATGGTATATAAAGTGAATAGAAACCAACTAAATATGGATAGGTATGGTTGTATATGAAAGTATCTAAGCATGATCATTTACAGGTATAAGATAGTTATTCTAACATTGTTGTTTGTAGTTTGATAAAGAAGGTATTCATGTATACAAAGGAGTCCATCTTACCTCGTAGACTATGATAACATGTAGTACAAGGCCCCGTCATAACCCACGGGACAACGTCATGTGAATTCATGTAGATGTCTTTTAAAGTGATCTCTCGTGCCACGATATACGTTCCGTACCAATCTACCCCCTTATCCCCGCGTATTGTAGTGTATAGTTCAAGTTAACAGGTCTTGGCCAAATCCATGAATATAAAGAGTACAAGTTCATGTTCAAGTTGAAATCATGTGTTCAGGTATACATGTCAAGTTCATGTCAAGTTATATTTATGGTTTGGTCAAGTCAAGTCAAGTATGCAAGTTCATGTTTGGATATTCGAAATCAAGTGTTCAGTTTCAAGATCAAGTGTTCAAGTTTGGATTTAAGTTGTCGAGTTTGAGTTTGTATTCAGGATATATTCATTTTCTTGTGAATGGATTTAACTGTTGAAATTCTTAAGTTCAGGAATAATCGGACAACTGCTGTACATGGACGGGAGGATTTCTGTCTTTTTTCTAGACAATTGCCATTGATAATTTCGTTAAGTTGCAGTGTTGTCTAATCTTAGTAAGCAAGCACTCACTTTCTCCGGCGCCTTGGGGCTCAAGAGAAATGATACCGCTTAAACCTATTTTAATCTATTGTCCTTAAAGATTTATTCTTATTATTTACAATATTTGCATAGCTCGAAGGGGTTTTATGAAAAATATTTTAATATTGTTTAAAAATAAGCCTCGAGGGTGATTAATAATATTAAGAGTTTTTATAAAAATGCATTTTAGTTTTAGTGGTATTTTAGTAATAAAATTTAGTTTTTAAAAGTTTATGGTATTTTTATGAAAACTACTGCTTTTGGAAAATTGGTGGTATTTTATTTAAAATTTCAATGTTTCATTTTTAAAAGATAATTTTCACAATTTGATATTTTTTTTGAAAATACGGATCCATAATTTTATATAAATTTTCCGAGATTTTAATTTGTTTTGAAAAGTTATATTTCATTAATCTCTATTTTTTTTCTTTTCGAAACCGAATTCTCCGTGAGGAGTTCTGTATATTACTCTACTATTCCAAGAACGTGCGATAACCTATACCATCTATAGATAGGTTCCTTTAAAATGGTTGTAGAGGCGCAATTGCAAAGGATCTAAAAAAATATCGATTAAAAACATTTATTTATAAAAGTGATGGTATTTTATTGTAACCCGTATTCTTTAAATTGAACATACATCTAAAAACTTCGTGTTATGAAAACATAGTGTATGTGATGGGGTAGGTCGTTACCCGGTGAGTTTTCTAGAGGGATTTATGTTGGTTATCGATTAAAGGGTTGTATTTAAAGCTCATGGTATTTATATGAAAAAAATTGTTATATTTTTATCTCGCATGGAATTTTAATTACATAAAAAGGTAAATAATGGGCGTAATATTTTGAAGTGATATTATGGTATTTGTGTGACATATTGACCTATCAAAGATGCTAAAAACATTTAAAAGAAATGATTTTTAAGGTTAACTTCGCTTTATCGATTTTGTTTTAAGAAATGTTTTGAGGTGAAATGGAAGAGAGAGAAAGAGACTTACGAGTTTTAGAACGTTGATGGGAGAGGAAAAGAGAGAGAGGAAGCCTTCGGGGATCATGGTAGCGTCGAGAGTGGATTTGATAGTCGATGGAATGAACTTGATCGCTAACTCCACTTAACTAGCCTTAACCCATCTTGAACTTAGAGAATTTTTGAGAAATTTTCAGAATAGGAAAGAGTTAGGGAATGGTGTAGTATTTATAGGGATGAAATGAAGGTGTGGGAATTGAAGAATTAATTTAAAAGAATTTAAAATATATTTAATAGGGAATTGAAGAGTCTCTTCTTAATTGCAAAGAAATCAAATAAGAAAATATAGTAGAGGTGAGCTGAAGGGCTGCACGGACAAAGAATGGAAGGGTTTGGTCTCATCTTGGCCACCGGTAGTAGGGATCTGGCGGTTGGATTTTCGCCAGGCGTTTGAAGATTTGTGCTATGTGTGTTATTTGGTTTTAACTTCTCATTTATCCCATTTGATTTTTCTGAAACTTTTCGGTTTTCCGTGTATTGCACGTGCAAGTCTTGGGCTTCCAAAAAGTTAAAAAGAAAAATTATAAAAATAATTGGGATTGATGGGAATTGAATGCACAGGCTATGGAACAGCAGTGTCGAGGCTTATCCAGTGAGCTACAAGTTGTTTCTTGCTTTCATTGAACCAAAATAGCTTATAACTCATAATCAGACTGAAATACCCGTTCTATACATTTGAATAAGTTATATTTTTACAGAGATTTCAGAGTCGTTACATTCTACCCTTCTGTCCTCGAAATTTACATAAAGACTAATTTTCAAAAAAGCGAGGGTATCTTGCACGCATATCATCTTCTTGATTGAGCGTTGTTTTGCCTATGCGTTTTGAAATCAAAGAATTAACCGCAATCAAGAACGGTGTCACTTGGTAGCTAGCCGGTTGAGTACGGGTCGGTCCACAGGGAAAATGTGTATTTTCTAGCTGTTCTAACGAGTCAATTCCTATTTGTGGTAGGTTTTGATTTTCTATAAAAACTGAGGTTGAAATTGATTTGGATTAAAACCTTGCTAGGGTTAGGATTAGGTTAGCTTGGAAAGTAAATTATTCTCACCGCTTTCTTTGCCCTAATTAAGAACTTTTAGGTGTTAAGGTAATAGTTAACAAAGGGGATTAGCACGACCGGGAAGAAACTAGGCTTCTTCCATTTGGTCCTTATCCGTCCTTTCTTAACTCTTATCCCTAACCTCTATGGAAATCAATCACAACCGGTATTTAACTATGGAATCACCGCTACCTCGTAGGATAGGGTGCCGTAGTGAGCGGTATGTATATGTTTGCATAGAGTCCTATTTTAAAATATTGAACGGGCAAGGAAAGTGGTGAGAGATTTTCATCTCTCAAACCTCCCCAAACCTAACCCTAACAAGTGAGGAACTACTCACTCATTAGGGAATTAACGAAGGAATTCATTTTTATGATTTTTAATAATCTAATTAAAGTGCGGAAAATAACTATGGCAGATAAAAAATTTGCAGAGAAATAAAATTGCCAGATAAGAAATTCAAGATAAGAACACTTACTTTATTGATGCACTCTTTGACAGTTACAAGGAATGAAAATTTTAATCTTGGAAAATAAAAAGAGGCATGCTCCAAAAAGAGCTGTAGGCTTTCTATTTATAGATAATAGAAACTCTAGGGTTTACATCTGATCCATATCTAAAATTACAAAACTACTCTGAGAAGCCTGGTCAACGCACCGACACCCACCGTCAAACTGCACCGACACGTGCTCAGCACGGCCGTGGATCCGCGGCCATAAGCCATGTTTGGCCACGGATCCGCGGCCATATGATGGGGTCTCTGTCTCTTTTTCTATGGGTTACTTCATGTTGCTATTTGCTTCTGTTTTCTTTACTTGGTTCTTCAGAATCTTTTCTAGTTTCTTCCAGATTTCCACGGTGCAGAAATGTTGTGGACTTTTACCGTTCGCTTCGTGTTGAAGTCTTGAATCTTGTGCTGCCGTCGTACGTTGTGCAATCGAACTGTTCATTGATCTTCATTTGTTCCTTAACTGTAGGCGGCATCATAAAGATTCTTCTATTTGTTGGTCGTAATCTCACTTTTGTAGCGTTTTTTCATCATTTTCACTGTATTGTTCCGAGAACCTGTAACCTATAACTATTTAACAGACATGGATCAAAAGCACCTATTTATTTGCAATATGATTAAGAATGGGGAATATAATAATGCAAAATTCTGATATGAACAAATACCCCCAAACCTATCTTTTGCTCATCCCGAGTAAAACTAATTTTATTCTCGAAAAAAGCTTAACCTCACTTTCGCAGGGAAACGCGATTGCACTGAGCTCGCGCAACAAGCCGTTAAACCTCTAGGTGTCCCTAGTAGTAGGAGTGTTGTCTCTTGAGGGTTTTCAGCGGATACTACCCACAAAATCCAATTAATTTGGCCTATTAACTTTCATTCTTCAATTCGGTGTTCTAGCAAGAAATTCTATTATCTTTAACTCAGAAATTGTCAACCCATATTTTTCACGCTTCCTTATCATTTAACTTAAGATTATATTTGATCTGTAAATTTACTTAGCTTTTAGCATCTTTTGAATTTTCCTTCTAAGGTTCCATCTCAACTTAGGAATTTTTATCAATTCTACTAAAGATATAAGTCCTATTTTTCATTTCTATCTCTCATCCAAACTCCAATCATATACCCCTATGTGTGTGTATGTATCACCCCTACACTTGGAAATTCAAATCAAGCTATTATACTCTTGTCCATCGTCTAAAGTATTTTTAGTTGGTGAATTTTTAGATGAAATTGCCCCCACATCCTTCATGCGACCGTTAATACTTTTTGAGGTACTAACGACCGATTACAAAATGTGTTTGCGCATTAAGGCATAATTTCTCGTCTTGTAATACATAAGGCTTTAGCAGTGGCTCCCAAACCAGTTGGTCTAAGGCACTAGGTGATAAAGCACCCTCGCTATATATTTTTATTTTACGCAGCCTTAAGTAATTACAAAACCAGTGTTCATTTTTTTTATATCTCTGTATTCACACTTATAATTTTATTTTCCTTCATACTAAGGATTTTAGACAAGAGCATTTCAAGGTATTCTCTACTATTCCAAGTTTCAAGGTGCGTGTTTGTGCAAGTTGTAGGGTATATATTTTCAGAATTTAGACTTAACCTTAGGAATTATTTTTCAGACTTACACTTCAATAAAAATTTCAATACTCATCCCTTATTTTGACTTAGCCCAAGATCTGAACTCAAAATTTGCCTATTTCTAAGTAAACTACAAGGATATATATTTTCTACCGTTAAATTTTAAGAAAGGTTATTTTTAGGGTTTTTAATTTACTAAGTTTTGGGATCTAGTTTTTCCTAACTAGTTAACCGTCTTGTCAAACTTAAGTCAATTATGGCCAAAATTGAATTTTTCAATTTTTTATAATTTTTAAAAAATTTCAATTTTTATGGTTTTTCTTTTAATTTTTTTTCTTCATTTTTTTCAATTTTTATAATTTTTTTTATAAAGATGCAATGCAGAATTAAACATGCAAAAGAAAGAGAAAAATATATACAAAAATTAAAAAAAAAACGCAATGCAATGATAACTATTTATAACCACCTCCTCCCCCAAACTTACCAAAAGCAGTGCCCTCACTGCTCGGCCCCACGCCGCCCCCTTGAGCGTGAACGGGAACGCTCCTCCCTAGCTAGCAGGGTTTGGACCCCTTGCTCTACTTTGATCAAACGCTGATCATGCTCCCTCATCATCCCCCTCAACTCGTCAATCCCCCTAACGGCTCTTCTCATTAAACGTGCATGTTCTAAGTGGGTGAGCTCTTCTTCGCTCGCGGTCGAGCTGGAGCTAGGTGTTCTGGCGGGCACGTGTTCCGCCGGTTCTGTTCGTGACCAAATATCAGGCAAGCGTGTATAGGACGTAGATACACCCTCAATGAGAGGCCTGATGGGTATACCTCCATGCATGTAAAATTCAAATTCCTCCACAGGGAGGAAATGGCGACACAGTTGTGTCACTAACATGGAGCATGGGTAGTTCGCGGCTCTTTTGCCCGCACCAATTGAGTTAAGCAGAACCGTGCACATGTCGAATCTAAGGTTCCTAGTCATTAGTGTGTGCACGATATGAAGTGACGGGGTGAAAAATGTGGTATTATGGGAACTCCCAAAAATATTGTTTTGTGCCCACCGGCACACTGTTAAAACATTAGCGAAAAGGGTTCTCGCTTGTATTCCTTTCCTCGGTTCCCTCGAGCAATCATTACCCATTAAGAGCATGTAATCTTCAAACTGAAGGGGTTGATCATGAACAGGTAACCTAGGGATTAAAGTGACTTCATGTATGAAATCTCTATCAATAATTATCTCCCTATCGCCCCACAGTAACTTGATAAATCCATATTGTGCAAGACAGCCGTCTTCCATGCACTCGTAAAAACGAGTGACTAGATCTGGAAGGGCGTAAGCGTTTGGGTGATTATAGATTAAAAAATTCCAGCCCCTTCGTGCGATTTCATCAGCAAAATAACTCCCATATATCGTGTGTGAAAAGATCTGTGAGAAATCACGTTCTAACTGCATATTTGGTGCCATCACAGATAATCTACAGATCTAAAAAATTTAAACAGAGAGGAGTTTAGAGATCGAACAGCCTCTGAAAATTTCAGAGGGTGATGCAGCAGGGGCGCGGCGGTTGCGCGGTGGGAAGGGGGTTCCTGCGGCGGTTGGGCGGCGGTTTGGAGGGCTCTCTCTGCAGAATTCGAGGCGGCGGCTAGGGTTTGAGGAGAGCTGATAAAATTAGGGTTAAGAAATATAGAGGGTCGGGGTCTTATTTATAGGGGGAGTGTTTAGGTTATTTGTGAAAAATACCCTCTTAAAAAGAGAAATTTTTTTTTTGCAAATAAAATTTTATTTTTATTTTATTAAATCTGGAAATTTACAAAAATACCCGAGAATTTTTTTTTATTTTCAAAATTTTATTTTTTATGTTATTTAGTTTTTATATAATTACAAATGATACATACCCCCAAACTTGTTTGAAACTGTGTTTTGGCTAGATGATCGAAATTTAGGGGTAAATGGAGGAGGATTAGTCAGTGTAGATCGGCTCCTGCAAAAACAGGGGCTCCTTCGAAGGGTCCGCAGTGAGGAACGGTTTAAGTCGATGTCCGTTTACTTTAAATAGCGTACCGTCCTCCGGGTTTTCTAGATCTACCGCACCGTGCGGATATACGGTGCGTACAAAAAATGGCCCTTTCCATCGAGATTTGAGCTTGCCGGGATGTAAATGTTACCAAGTGTCATAAAGTAAAACCTGTTGACCAGGTTTGAAAGTCTTGCACATAAGGTGTTTGTCGTGGAATACCTTCATTCGGTTTTTAACAACTACTGCATTCTCATAGGCCTCATCCCGCAGCTCATCTAATTCGTTCATCTGCAGCTTTCTATTGCTGCCCGCATCTCCCAAAGATAGGTTCAACTTTTTGATTGCCCAAAATGCCTTGTGCTCTATTTCAACAGGAAGGTGACAAGCCTTTCTATAAACAAGCCTGTATGGAGACATTCCACGATCGGTCTTATAGGCAGTACGGAATGCCCATAGTGCATCAATCAGTTTTGATGACCAATATTTACGGTTTTTGGAAACCGTTTTCTCTAATATTTGTTTAATCTGCCGATTCGAAATCTCGGCTTGCCCACAAGTTTGGGGATGATAAGGCGTTGACAGTTTGTGAGTAATGGATTATTTGCGAATTAAGGACTCAAAAGTCCTATTACAAAAGTGAGATCCATTATCACTTATAATCGCGCGAGGATGCCCAAACCGAGAAAAAATGTTTTATTTAAGAAATCTAACGACAACCTTGTTGTCATTCGTTCGGCTGGGCATAGTCTCGACCCATTTTGAAACATAGTCAACAACAAGTAGAATGTACATGTTCCCAAAAGAATTGGGAAATGGTCCCATAAAGTCTATCCCCCAAACATCAAAAATTTCAACAACCAAAATTGGTTGGAGCGGCATTTCATTTCTCCGAGATATCCGGCCCAAGTGTTAGCACCGGGAGCATGTCTTGCAGTATTCGTATGCGTCTTTAAAAAGTCGTGGCCAGTAGAAGCCACACTGCAAGATTTTTTCTGCTGTCTTTTTGGGGACAAAATGCCCGCCACACGCTTGATCGTGGCAGAATGACAGCACGCTCTTAAACTCGCTGTTGGGGACACACCGACGAATGATTTGGTCAGAACAGTACTTGAAGAGATACGGTTCATCCCAGTAAAATGTTTTACTTGGGACAGGAATCGGAGTCTGTCCTGATTCGACCAATCGTTTGGTATCAGTCCGGTGGCCAAATAATTTACGATATCAGCAAACCAAGGTTCGCATGACACAGTTAAGAGCTGCTCATCGGGAAAAACGTCTTTGATAGGAACTTGAAGTGTAGGCGAAGAAGGAAGTCGTGAAAGGTGGTCGGCGGCTACGTTTTCACATCCTCTCTTGTCTCTTATGACAGGGTCAAACTTTTGTAGAAGAAGGATCCAACGTATTAGCCAAGATTTAGCATCCTTCTTCGCGAAAAGATGGCGAAGAGCTGAGTGGTCCGTGTAAACAATGACTGGAGAGCCGATTAAATAGGGCCTGAATTTTTCTAGTGCAAACATAACGGCTAAGAATTCTTTTTCAGTTGTTGTGTAATTTAATTGGGCCTCATTTAATGTTCGGCTAGCGTAACAAATTACGTGTGGCATCTTATTTATGTGCTGTCAAAGGACAGCACCAATGGCGAAATCAGATGCATAACACATAATTTCAAATGGATGCGTCCAGTCGGGAGATGAAAGAATGGGCGCAGAAATAAGTGAGTGTTTCAATAACTCGAATGCCTTCATGCAGCTTGAGTGAAAATCAAAAGTTGTGTTCTTGGCCAACAAAAGAGTCAAAGGTCTAGCTATCTTGCTAAAATCCTTGATGAACCGTCTATAGAAACCGGCATGGCCAAGGAAGGCTCGGATGTCTTTGACGCACTTGGGAGGAGGAAGATTGGAAATGACTTTAATCTTAGCTTTATCAACCCCAATGCCGTTTTGCGAGATGATATGTCCTAAGACAATACCTTCTCGTACCATAAAGTGGCACTTCTCCCAATTTAAAGTGAGGTTCTTATCCTACAACGGGTAAGAACTGCGGCTAAGTGTAGCAAACACTCATCAAAGGAGTCGCCGAAAATGGAGAAATCATCCATAAAAATCTCCAAGAATTTTTTCACCATGTCTGAAAAGATACCCATCATACACCGCTGGAAAGTAGCGGGTGCATTGCATAACCCAAAGGGCATACGACGGTAAGCAAATGTACCGAAAGGACAAGTAAATGTGGTCTTATCTTGGTCCTTTTCGGTGATGGGAACTTGATTATAGCCGGAGTAGCCATCCAAAAAGAAGTAAAATTCATGCCCAGACAATCGTTCTAGCATTTGGTCAATAAAAGGTAACGGAAAGTGGTCTTTCCGTGTCGCGGTGTTGAGTTTTCTATAATCGATGCATACTCGCCACCCAGTTTGGGTGTGAGTAGGTATTAACTCATTCGCCTCATTAGTTATGACCGGTATGCCCGATTTCTTTGGGACAACGTGAATGGGACTAACCCATTGGCTATCAGAGATAGGGTAAATTATACCACTATCAAGACATTTTACAATCTCCTTTTTAACAGCCTCCTTCATTGTGGGGTTGAGGCGTCTCTGTGGATCCCTTACTGGCTTGGCATCATCCATCATATGTATATGATGTTCAACTATGAGGGGACTAATCCCCTTGATGTCCGCCATAGTCCAGCTAAAAGCTTGCCGATTATTTTGTAAGACCGTAAAAATGGCTTTCTCTTGCTCGGGGGCTAGAGATGCTGATATGATAACAGGAATGGTCTCATTCTCACCTAAGTAAGCGTATTTAAGGTGAGACGGCAATAGCTTGAGTTTGAGTTTTAGAGGTGAAACAATTGAAGGTAAAATTGGTGAAACTGTCTCGAACTCGAAGGATTCCAACAATGGTTCAAAGCGAATGTAAGCAACTGAGTCGGATGGTTCAACTAACTCATCCGAAAATTCAAAGGACTCAAACTCGGGTGGTGAGTCTTCAAAATCGTCCAAAAAAGTGAAACACTCGTAATCGTTATCGGGTGTAAAAGCTGTGTCAGATTCAAGGAAGAACGCACTAGTGGCGTCAAAACTGCTGTGATCGAACAGAAATTTTTCGAGCTCACAGTCCTCCTGCGTGATCTCTTGGATCAAGCAAACTTCAAGTATATTAGCATTAGGCTCGAAGGGCTGATTCCCTAACTTAAAAATGTTGAGTTCAATTGTCATATTTCCAAAAGATAGGTTCATCGAACCATTTCGACAATTGATCACCGCATTATAAGTCGCAAGGAATGGTCGACCGAGTATCACCGGAATTTGACTCCGGGGGTTAGCTACAGGCTGTGTGTCCATAACAATGAAATCAACAGGGAAAATGAAGTCCCCTACTTTAATTAACACATCCTCTAACTCACCCCTAGGATGGGTGATGGATTGGTCGGCCATTTGGAGAGTACAATGTGTGGGTTTAAGCTCTCCAACGCCTAATTGTTCATACACTGAATAGGAAAGCAAATTAACACTGGCACCAAGATCTAAAAGTGCACGATTGATGTTCTTATCCCCAATTGTTATTGAAATTGTAGGACAGCCAGGGTCCTTATGTTTTTGGTGTAAAGGTTGGGTAAGAGCATCACTTATTGCACTGGACAAGAAAACTTTCTTAGGTACCTGCGATTTCCTCTTCTTGGTGCATAAGTCGTTTAAGATTTTCGCGTAAGAAGGGACTTGTTGGATTGCATCCAAGAGAGGTATGTTAATGCTAACCTGTTTGAATAACTTCACAATCTTCTCTATTTGTGGAGTAGGTTTATTGGATCTCAACCTGTTTGGAAATGGAACATTTTGAAAATTTGTTGAGTCCAATGTTTGTGGAGTAGATTGCGGAGTTGGAACGGATCCCAGTGTTGGTGTTTTTGTGGAGTGAGATGTGGGTCCATTCGAATTAGAAGAAGTAGAGCCTTATGAAGAATGAAGAATATGCTCTGAAGAAGATGAAGAAGATGAAGAAGAAGAAGAAGCGGCGGTCGGGGTGTCATCGTTATTACCAACATTGTTGTGCAATATCTTTCCAGATCTCAATGTAGTCACGGCACTCACATTATGATTTTGTTGTTCATGGGCAATATATGTATTTTGTGTGTGACCGGGATTTGGCAGTGGTTGAGATGGAAGTTTACCCTTTTCTCGCTCGCTTAACGCAGCATTCATTTGTGCAATTTGGGCTTCAATTGTTTTGATGCTCTGATCATATGAAGCAGTATGTTGCACCAAAGACTGAATGGACGATTGGATGCTGGCTGAGGATTGCGTAGATTGTTTTAAAAACGCATCCAGAGCTCGTTCTAGCGAGGAAACCTTATCGTTATTTGGCTGAACAAAATTGTTTTGAGGATAAGAGTTGTTTGGTACAAAATTGTTCATTTGGTTTTAGTAAGGTTAGGGTTGGAAAGGTTGCTGATATTGAGTTTGTTGAGGGGCTTGTTGTTGTGGAGGAGGCCTTTGAAAGTTGTTATTGCTTTGGAATTGTTGTTGATTTTGATTCCAAGCAAAATTTGGGTGGCTCCTCCAACCAGGATTGTAAGTTGAAGAGTATGGATCATTTCTTTGTCTTTGCTGAAAGGCGGCATTGACTTGATCTTGTCCTTGAACAGGTAGGTTGTAAGGACACTCTTCGGTTAGATGGGACGGATCCGAACAACAAGCACAAATAGTGCGTGGGGGTAAAGCAGGGGCAGGAGAAGGCGATGAGAATTTGCTCTCAATTGCTTCTAGTTTTTTCGTGATTGAAGGTTTACTTGTCGTTTGGGCTTTTGACATACAAGAAATGAGGAGCCACTCTGCCAAATCTGCCTGCTTACCGCATGAACCCATCGGAGTATGCCGAGCTCAAGCAACAGGGGCCTTCATTGCAATTGACATATCAAGTTGATGTATGCCTGCCCTAGACTGACTTGATGAAGTAGATGAAGTGGTCTTAGTGCTTTCCCACTGAAGTGTTTGTTCAGCAAGATCGTCGAGAAATTGCCAAGCTTCCTCGCTTGATTTTGTAAGAAAGTGACCTTGACAAATGGTTTCCAACAACTGCTTAGTTGCTGGGTTCAGTCCTTCGTATAAAGTTTGGCAAAGTTGCCAATTCTCGATACCATGGTGAGGGCACTGAACAAGAAGGTCCTTAAATCTTTCGAAACACTTCCAAAAATGTTCGGAAGGAAGCTGGTTTCATTGCGAATTCTCACAGTCTTGTGGTGTGGGTAAAACTTTTTTAGAAAAGCCTTAACAAACTCTTCCCAATTTTTTATGGAGTGTGATGCTGTACTATATAACCATTTTTCAGCTAGGTCACATAAAGTGAATGGAATGACACGTAGCCTTATAGCATCGTCAGAAAGTTGTGTGGTCTTCATCATTACGTAAACATTCTGAAATTTATTAATGAAGATGTAGGCATCTTCGGATTCCAGCCCGTGAAATTTGGGCAACATATTGATGAAGTGGGGTTTAATTTCAAAGTTATCCCCATTAACCGGTGGAAGTGAAAGACAAGTGAGGAGTGCGGTGCGGATGGGATAGAAAAGATCCTGGAGCGCGATTCGTTGGGGCGCTTCGACAGGAGGGTGTGGTGGGTTATTCGCACCCAGTAGGGGTGGAATCAGTCCCGTGGGTAAGGGGTTGTTAGGATTGAATTCCGACATCTCCTTAGAAGACGACGAATTTGAAGATGAAGGTAAAGAAGGGGAGGGAATTTCGACTTCGGAATCGAAAGTATCGTCAGTCGGCACTAACGAGACACGGACTAAACGGGCGCTAGTGTCCCTAGTCCAACTGGACATACACTAAAGAGGTATAGTGTAATCAAAAGGTAAAAACAGAAGGTGGGGGTAAGAAAACGTCAATGAAAGAAAGTGTGGTGCAAGTGGATTTCTAGCGATAAAATGGCAAGTTTTTTGTAAAAAATTTGTTTTGCGGTTTTTTTTATAAGGAGTTCTTGCAAAAGATTTTTATAAGGAGCTTAGACACACTTTCAAGCAATCACAATATGCATAATCAAGCCTAGAGCTAGGGTCTCCTAAGTCAACTAGACTGCTCCTAATTGTTCCAAAGGGCAAGTTGTTAGATTCTCAAATCGCCTCTTCACTGCCAATTGTGGCCAGGTAAGCATAAGTAAAGAAAGGAGGGATCCGCTCATGAATCACCGTGAGACGGGCCTTTTAAAATTACCTTTCCCACTTGTCTAGCCTAGGCACCACAAAGTCTGGTTTAGATAAACAACCGATGCCTACAACCTTTCCTTTGTCCTAATGAGCACGACAGTCCTTATTGCCTGAGTCTAATATTTTTGTAATTAACTCGAAGGTTGATGCAAAATGCTTTTTGTGATTTTTGGGGTCCTAGGAAGGGTAATGAAATCCCCACCCAATCTGGATTGGTGTTATATCCCCTTAAAAGTCCGTTTTAAAAATGCAAAGCAGTAAACACACAAAAATCCAAAACACTTGCAAAAAATTTTTTATTTGCGGCGCAAAGAATCCTGCACAAAATCAAGTTATTGGAGAAGGGGGAGAAGTTTTGCGCAAAGAACCCTGCAGGAAAATTTTTTAGAGGAGCACAGGGGGTTACAGAGGAGGTAAAAAATAGTCACAAAAAAAAATTGGATTGCTGACGTTAGTAAACGGCCGCGGATCCGCCGCCAATTGCCTTTTGGTGCTGCGGTTCCGCGGTGGAAGAGATGGTTCAGATCTCCAAAATCTTTCTGCTTTCTGTTGTGGTTCTCCTTTGTATGTTCAGATCTGCTGTTTGCTGTTTTGTGCACTGGATTTTTCCAGATCTGAATCTGTTCGTCTTTCCGATCCTGCACAATTCACACGAAAACCCTTCAAAAAATAACAAGATGATAAATTTATTTATTTATTTTTTTTTATGATTTTTTAATTTTTTAATTAACTCGAAATTACAAAAAGAAAATAACTACCGTTAGCCCCGGCAACGGCGCCATTTGATTGAGCGTTGTTTTGCGTATGCGTTTTGAAATCAAAGAATTAACCGCAATCAAGAACGGTGACGCTTGGTAGCTAGCCGGTTGAGTACGGGTCGGTCCACAGGGAAAACGTGTATTTTCTAGTTGTTCTAACGAGTCAATTCCTATTTGTGGTAGGTTTTGATTTTCTATAAAAACTGAGGTTGAAATTGATTTGGATTAAAACCTTGCTAGAGTTAGGATTAGGTTAGTTTGGAAAGTCAATTATTCTCACCGGTTTCTTTTCCCTAATTAAGAACTTTTAGGTGTTAAGGTAATAGTTAACAAAGGGTATTAGCACGACCGGGAAGAAACTAGGTCTCTTCCCTTTGGTCCTTGTCCGTCCTTTCTTAACTCTTATCCCTAACCTCTATGGAAATCAAACACAACCGGTCTTTAACTATGGAATCACCGCTACCTAGTGGGATAGGGTTCCGTAGTGAGCGGTGTATGTATGTTTGCATAGAGTCCTACTTTAAAATATTGAACGGGCAAGAAAAGGGGTGAGAGATTTTCATCTCTCAAACCTCCACAAACCTAGCCCTAACAAGTGAGGAACTACTCACTCATTAGGGAATTAACGAAAGAATTCATTTTTATGATTTTTAATAATCTAATTAAAGTGCGGAAAATAACTACGGCAGATAAAAAATTTGTAGAGAAATAAAATTGCTAGATAAAAAATTGAAGATAAGAACACTTACTTTATTGATGCACTCTTTGACAATTACAAGGAATGAAAATTTTAATCTAGGAAAATAAAAAGAGGCATGCTCCAAAAAGAGCTGTAGTCTTCCTATTTATAGATAATAGAAAACCTAGGGTTTACATCTGATCCATATCTAAAATTACAAAACTACTCTGAGAAGCCTGGTCAACGCACCGACACCCACCGTCAAACTGCACCGACACGTGCTCTGCACGGCCGCGGATCCGCGGCCATAAGCTATGTTTGGTCGCGGATCTGCGGCCATATGATAGGGTCTCTGTCTCTTTTTCTCTGGGTTGCTTCATGTTTCTATTTGCTTCTGTTTTCTTTACTTGGTTCTTCAGAATCTTTTCTAGTTTCTTCCAGATTTTCACAGTACAGAAATGCTGTGGACTTTTACCGTTCGCTTCGTGTTGAAGTCTTGAATCTTGTGCTGCCGTCGTACGTTGTGCAATCGAACTGTTCATTGATCTTCATTTGTTCCTTAACTGTAGGCGACATCATAAAAATTCTTCTATTTGTTGGTCTTGGTCTCACTTTTGTAGCGCTTTTCATTATTTTCACTGTATTGTTCCAAGAACCTGTAACCTGCAACTATTTAACAGACATGAATCTAAAGCACCTATTTATTTGCAATATGATTAAGAATGGAGAATATAATAATGCAAAATTCTGATATGAACACTTCTCTCTCCCAAGTTGATTCTCCTAGCGAATCCTTCCTCCACATCACTCGGACCAAGTTCACCTTCTTGTTCCATAATGTTTTCACCTTTCGATCTAAGATCTCAATTGGTTGCTGTTTGCAAGTTAGATCGGTCTGTACAGTGAGCTCTGAGTGATCAAGTATGTGGTTGGGGTCGCTCACATATCGGTGAGCTAGGATATGTGGAACACACTGTGCACTCCTTCCAATGAAGATGGTAGTGCTAAACACTATGCCACTTCTCCAAATCGTTCGAGTATGTCGAACGGTCTGATATACCTTGGACCGAGTTTACCCCTCTTGCTAAAACGTATCACTCCACTGTTCAGAGAGATCTTCAGGAATACAGGCTCTCCGGGTTGGAACTCCAGGTGTCGACGCTTCGCATCTTCCCAATGCTTCTTTCGGTCCTGGGCTATGCGCATCTTCTCCCTGATCGTGCAAACCACATCTATAGTTGCCACGATCATCTTTGGACCAAGGAGTTCATGATCTCCAACGTCGTCCCAACTCAGCGGAGAACGACACTTACATCTATAGAGTGCTATGAATGGTGCCTTTCTAATGCTTTCCTGGTAGCTGTTATTATAGGAAAACTCCACAAGGTGTATGTGATCTTCCCACGAACCTCCGAAATCTAGCATACATGCTCTCATCATATCTTCTAGGATCTGAATTGTCTGCTCGGACTATCTGTCTGTTTGTGGATGATACACCATACTGAAATTCAGACTCGTTCCCAAATTAGCTTGAAGTTTCTGCCAAAATAAGGATCGGAATCTAGTATCTCGATCGGAGACGATGCAGACAGGTACCCCATGTAATCTCATGATCTTCTGCATGAGTTTATGGGTATCAAGACAAGTATGGTACATCTTGAAGGTTTAAATCTTACTTTAAATTTTTACTCACCTCCATGTACTTTCTTACCAACGTCTCGGTTGATTAGCCAACTCTGAATAGGATGAAGTGAGTCGACTTTGTGAATTGATCCACAATAACCCAAATTGCGTCGTTACCCTTCATGCTACGAGGGAGAGTAGTTACGAAGTGCATGGTAATGTGCTGCCATTTCTATTCTGGGATATGTAACGACTAAAGTAGACTAGCGGTTCTGTGATGTTCAGCCTTCACTTACTGACAGATTAAGCACTTTGCTATGATCCTTGCAACTTCTCGCTTCATTCCATACCACTAGTAGTGTTGTCGTAGATCCTTGGACATTTTCGTGCCGCCGAGGTGTACAGAATACGGACAGCTGTGAGCTTCTTTTATCAACTCTTATCGAACAGGGCCGACTGGCATGCATAAACGGCTCCCATACTATAAGGATCCATCTTTATGGATGATGATGTCAGTTCGAAGATCACTTTCTACTTGTTCTCGGATCTTTTATAGCTTGGTATCATTTGCTTGAGCTGTCTTGATCTGATTGACAAGAGTGGACTGGACTTGTAAGTTCATCAAGGATGAGGCGTTACCTGGCATAACTACTTCAATCCCCAATCCATGCAGTTCTTGCTGTAGTCTCTACTGAGCGGTGATGTTCATTGCTAAAGGCTGGAGACTAAGGGCATCGAGACCTACATTCACTTTTTCAGGATGATATTGCAGGTTGATGTAGAAATCTGCCATGGGCTTTAACCATCTTCTCTGCCGCATGTTGAGTTCCTTCGAAGTAAATACATACATCAGACTCTTGTGGTCGGTGTATATATCCACTCGCTCTCACAAAAGATAGTGACACCAAATCTTGAGTGCGAAGATGACAGCTGCCAATTCTAAATCATGTGTTGGATAGTTGCACTCATGAACTTTTAACTGCCTTGATGCAAAAGCCAAAACTTTTCCATGCTGATATAGAACACATCCTAATCTTTTACCGATACCTCACAATGCACATCGAATCCACAAGATTGATCTATTATTACAAGGATATGTGCAGAAGTTAATCTCTTCTCACATGCTTCTGACTATACGAATGCTTCGTCTTTACGTGTAAGCTTGGTCAGGGGTGCTGCGATCTTTGAAAATCTTTCGATGAAATGTCTATAGTATCCTGCTAAGCCCAGAAAACTTCTTATATCTTTGACGGACTTTAGTGTAGGACATTCGCTGACCGCTGACACCTTAGCTGGGTCCACAGAGATTCCTTCGCCTAAAACGATGTGTCCGAGAAATCTGACCTGGTCTAGCCAAAATTCACACTTGCTTTACTTGGTATAGAGTTGATGTTGTCGTAGTGTCTCCAAGACAATGCTTAAGTGCTCGGCGTGCTTTTTCCGATTATTTAAATACACCAGGATGTCGTCAATGAAGATAACAACAAACCTGTCTAAGTACTCACGAAAAACTTGGTTCATCAAGTTCATAAAAATGGCTGGTGCATTGGTCACTCCAAATGGCATTACGGGATATTCATAATGGCCATAACAAGTACTAAACGTCGTCTTCGGAATGTCGGACTCCTTGACCTTCTCTTGATGATAACCTGAGCGAAGATCTAACTTAGAGAAGACACAAGATCCACTTAGTTGATCAAAAAGATCATCGATGCGAGGTAGCGAATACTTGTTCTTAATCGTTACTTTGTTCAGTGCTCGATGATCCATGCACATCCGGTAGGTACCTTCCTTCTTCTTCACTATTAACACCGGTGATCCCCAACTTGAAGTACTGGGTCCGATCCAACCTTTCTTCAGGATCTCATCTAACTAGATACAAATTTTTTTCAATCCTTCCGGACTTATTCGATGCGAAGCTTTGATTATAGGTTGTGCACCGGGTTGTAAATCAATACTAAATTCAAGAGCTCGATCGGGAGGAAAACCTGATATGTTTTCAGGGAAGACATCCTCGAACTCTAGAAGTACTTCAGATTTTTCATCTTCGGTTAGTAGGGAGAACACTTCTACAGTTTTCGGTTTAGCACGGTAGCTTCCTGGCTCTAAGATTCTGTCTCCACTTTTGAAATAGAAGACTGGGTGATCTGGTATCTCAAATACTACTCCCCTTTGACGGCAGTCAATGGTAGCATAAAATACTCCCAGCCAATCCATTCCCAACACAACATCGAAATTTGGTATGTCTAGTAGTTTGAAATTTGCGTAGAATTCTTGACCGCAAACTACAATTGGGTACTGTTCATATCCCAAAGTTGCCTTCAATACTCCATTCCTGGAACTGACGTTCCAGCTCGAAACGAGTGGCTTGACGGGAATCGCGTGCGTTCTCACGAACCGTTGTGACATGAAGCAATGTGAAGCTCCAGTGTCGAAAAGTGCTAGTGCAACAAGGATGGCTACTAGTATAGTACCTAAATTGTGTGAGGATGTGTTTAGGTACAGGGGAAAGTATAACGATGTACAAGTATTGAAAGGTTGAAAGGATGGGGAGAATTTATCGGTGATGACTTATCCTGTGGCCTCTTCGACCGTCATTATGAAAGCCTGATGTCTCGGTACATTCCTCCTCACAGGAGGCACATTCCTATGCCCTTGAGGCACGTTTCTCCGTGCCTGCCAGAATTGACGCTGATGCTGTGCAGGTGGTCCACATGGAGCTGGTGTAGGAAGAGCTAGACGGGGTGCAGATGCCTGAATAGCCGGCCTCTGCGGAGCTGGCATTGTAGGTCTAGGTGCCGGTGCTGTGTTACCTCGATATGGGCATGCTCCTATAGCTTAAGTAGATGCGCCAAAAATTAGATATATGCCATTTGCACGCCTGCATTTTTTCGCCAAGTGTCCAGTTCTCTTATAATAGAAACATAAATCTAGACTGGATTAGTTAAACGATCCTTCTGGCCTCTTGGGTGCAAAAGTTGGCCTGGAAGAGGTTCCTCCTGTCATCTGGATAGCAAGACGTTTGATTCCGGCTGTTTGCGGCTTACCCTTCTTCTTGACCACAGCTTTAAAACGGCGCGCTGCATTCAGAGCGAGTTCATGAGTCAGATAGTCGCCTGTTGCTAAAGCCACTTGAACCTCCGAGTCTAAGCCTTGTTGGAATCGTCTAACCCGAATCTCATCGGTAGGATCAGGTGTGCCGCGAACATGATAAGATATTGATGTCAGATCAGTTACATGTTTTACGGAACAGAATTTGAGAAGAATTCTTTGCCTGCTGAGCATGATGAGTTTGACATCATATTCATCCACTGATTTTACCCACATAGAGCCTTGTTGTAGGTGGATGAACTATTGTTCCATCTCAAAATGGTCAGTCTCGGGGAAAAATTTCGCATCGAATAGGTCGCAGAACGTCTTCTACTCTATTGGTTATGCAAGTTGGCTTTCCTTGGCCTTCTACCATACTCTTGTATTGTCCCTGAGCTAAAGCTTTGCCACACGAACCCAAGCTATGTCTGGTACCTGTGCTATTGCAAGGTCGTCATCGATACTTTGGGCCCACTCTTCAGCCTCAAGAGTACTCTCTTTCCCTGAGAAGTTCTTTGGACGCAACACCCAAAATTGCTTTATTCCAGGTGCTTCGGCTTCGAGGCGGTTCATAAGTATAGTAGTCTGCTGCTGCTGGCCCTCCAGAAGGCTTTTAATGGCTTCTAGAAGCACCGTCTGTTCATTGATCGAAGCAGTGGCGGTAGGGGAGGTAGTAGGGTAGGCGGTGGTATGTTGCCATTGACGTTGGTGCTGGTGTTATTAGGAGAATCCATCATCTTGATAGAAAAGACATGTTATGATAGATTAAAGGAATTTTAAATGCAAGGAATGCATAGTTGCTGATTCATATAATTCTTATGATATATTGCTTAAGACTTCATGCAAAACTAACCTGCATGGGCCACCAACAAAACCTGCCATGCCCCACTTCCCAGTAGACGGAAACGGTGACGTAGCAAGCCCGCAACATATTTACTATGAAAATACGTTAAGTGTAATTAAGCTATATAATAACGTGCAAGAATGACAAGAGTAATAAAATAAAATAGCAACTTTATTTACATACAACTATCTGGAATAAAAAAGATACAATGATAAAAACAAATGGCTAAACAATGTCATACTGAAAGTAAACACAGATAGGAGCTAGTAGTCAGGCTGAACGGCAAATTGGTCCAAGTCCTCCGGGCTCGGCTCTATCCTCAGAGTCCGGTCCTCCTGAAGAACATTCTAAGAAAGAAACAGAGAGGAAAATCGTCAGCAAACTAGCACTCGGTAAGTCCCCAAAAGAAATAATAGAAGATGGCTGAATGGTAAATAAAGTGAATAGAAACCAAGTAAATATGAACAGGTAAGGTTGTATATGAGAGTATCTAAACATGATCATTTACAGGTATACGATAAAGTGTTCAAGTTTGGATTTGAGTTGGATTCAAGTTTGAGTTTGTATTTAGGCTATAGTCATTTTCTTGTGAATGGATTTAACTGTTGAAATTCTTAAGTTCGAGAGTAATCGGACAACTGCTGCACATGGACGGTAAGATTTGTGTCTTTTTCCAAGACAATTGCCATTGATAATTTCGTTAAGTTGCGTTGTTGTCTGACCTTAGTAGGTAAGCACTCACTTTACCCGGCTCTCTAAGGCTCAAGAAAAATGATACCGCTTAAACATATTTTAATCTATTGTCCTTAAAGATTTATTCTCGTTATTTACATTGTTTGCATATCTCGAGGGGTTTTTATGAAAAATACTTTAATATTGTTTAAAAATAAGGCTCGAGGGTGATTTATAATATTAAGAGTTTTTATAAAAATGCATTTTAGTTTTTGTGGTATTTTAGTGATAAAACTTAGCTTTTAAAAGTTTATGGTATTTTTATGAAAACTACTGCTTTTGGAAAATTGGTGGTATTTTATTTAAAATTTCAATATTTCATTTTTAAAAAATAATTTTCACAATTTTTTTTCTATTGAAAATATGGATTCATAATTTTATATAAATTTTCCAAGATTTTAATTTGTTTTGAAAAGTCACATTTCATTAAACCGTATTTTTTTACTTTTCGAGACCGAATTCTCCGTGAGGAGTTCTGTATCTCACTCTACTATTCCAAGAACCTTCCATAGATGGATAAAACGTGCAATAACCCGCACCATCCGTAGATGGGTTCTCTTAAAAGGGTTGTAGAGGCCCAATTGCAAAGGATGTAAAAAAATATCGATTATAAACATTTATTTGTAAAGGCGATGGTATTTTATTGTAAACCGTATTCTTTAAATTAAATATACATCTAAAAACTTCCTGCTATGAAAACATAGTGTATGTAATAAGGTAGATCGTTACCCGTGAGTTTTCTAGAGGGATTTATGTTGGTTATCGATTAAAAGGTTGTATTTAAAGTTCATGGTATTTATATTGAAAAAATTCATTATATGTTTATTTTGCGTGGGATTTTAAAAGAAATGATTTTTAAGGTTAACTCCGCTTTATCGATTTTGTTTTAAGAAATGTTTTGAGGTGAAATAGAAAAGAGAAGAAGGGACTTACGGGTTTTAGAACGTTGATAGGAGAGGAAAAGAGAGAGGGGAAGCCTTCGGGGATCGCGGTAGAGTCGAGAGTGGCTTCGGTCGTCGATAGATTGAACTTGATCGCTAACTCCGCTTGACTAGCCTTAGCCCTTCTTGAACTAAGAGAATTTTTGAGAAATTTTCAGAATAGGGAAGATCTAAGGAATGGTGTGGTATTTATAGGGATGAAATGAAGGTGTGTGAATTGAAAAATTGATTTAAAAGAATTTAAAATAGTATTAATGAGAAATTGAAGAGTCTTTGGTTAATTACAGAGAAATCGAAAAAGAAAATAGAGTAGAAGGGAGCGGAAGGGGTGCATGGGCAAGGAATGGAGGGGTTTGGGCTCATCTTGGCCACCGGTAGCGGGGATCTGGCGGTTGGATTTTCGCCAGGTGTCTCGAGATTCGTGCCATGTGTGTTATTTGGTTTTAACTCCTCATTTATCCCGCTTGATTTTTCTGAAACTTTTCAATTCTCCGTATATTGCACGTGCAACTCTAGGGTTTTCGAAAAGTTAATAAGAAAAATTATAAAAATAATTATACCTGATGGGAATCGAACACACAGGCTATGGCACAACAGTATATAGGCTTAACCAGTGAGCTACAAGTTGTTTCTTACTTTCATTGAAAAAAATAACTTATAACTCCTCATCAGGCTGAAATACTCTTTTTATACATTTGAATAAATTATATTTGTACAGCAATTTCAGAGTCGTTGCATTGGCGGGCCGGTGCATTACCGTTGGATGTATCCTATCGAGAGGTATGAAAATGTTTATTATTAGTTATTTAAATTGAAAAATATTGTTGTGGATTATTAATATATATTGTTTTCAACGGATATCTATTAATTTTAAAAAACTATATCCCCAACAAGTATCGTCCTGAAGGTTCGATTGCGAAAGGTTATCACTTGGAAGTGACGTCTTTCTGTACCCGTTTCCTGTACGACGATATCAGGACGAATCTGAACAAATCGTCGCGTGTTCCTGATGGTCCAATTGGAGCAGGAAGGCTAAAAAACATGTTTTACGATTTCATTGGCGGTTTATATGCATTCTTCTTGCTAACGGCGAATGTTTTGCTAAATATGCAAAGTAAATTTTTCTAATTTCATTCATTCAAACCATTTGAAATAGAGTATAATCTAACTGATATAACTGTAAATTAACGAACAGAGTGCACAAAACTATACTCAAGAGATCGAATCCTAGGATGTGGTCGGATGATAGAATCGAAGAAGAATAAAGACGCACTTTCGTCGCTTGGTGTAGAGAAGAATTCGACGGACAAATGAATCATGGTGAGCAGATTGATAGAGAGGTCCAGGACCTTTTAATCGGTCCATTGATTGCAGCTACGTTTTATAACGGGTACGGGGTTTTTGGCTACAAATTTGAGATCGAATGGAAAGAACGTATTAAAGCTACGCAAAATAGCAGCGTCGCAACCTCCGAAAACAAAGGAAATCTCTATTACGATGTTCTTGAGCAGATTATATCGATCTCATACGTTCATAAGGCTACCCCATTTTTTATATTCCAACGCAGATGGTAGGATACCAAGTCTGAACCAGGTATGAAGGTCGATGAATATAAACTTAGACCACCTACGAATATGATAAGTTTATCTTTCCATCGATGGCAATACAAATATATTATTCTCGGGACCTGAAGAAGGCTGACTGGAGTGTTGTTTTACGTTAGAAACTAAGAGATTATTATAATGTGCCAACGTTGAGCGACTCTGAAGATAAGATTAACAAGGGAGAGGCGATAACATGTCTCAGTCTTTCTATTGAACGTACCAATGATACAAACTATTTTGCGCCGTCCATCAATACATTAGTAAGACGTGACATCGGCCAAGTGAATGTCACAGATCAAGATTTCAATAATTCACCCAACGAATCTTCAGCTAATGCACCGAACAAACGTGCTATGTAATGAAATTGATCTAAATGTTTTAAATGTTTTAATGATTATAAGTAATTTTTTTAATATTTGAATAAATATGTAGGGTCTGATGGGAAGCTGTGGATCCGACTCTAGACGTCGTAGGAAACGACGTCTAGACGAGATTGGCAGGATGTCAGTAGCTGCAGCAGCAGCGACATCAACGCCTACCCTTACTTGCACCCCATGTACTAATGCCCTTCCTACCGGCGACCCTCCTACTGCCCCTCCTAACTTGACCCCTCCTACTGGCGCCCCCACTTCAGGACCCCCACCATCCTCAACAGCCGCAGCGCCACATGACCCGCTACCTACACTTATTAGTAGGGTAGCAGATCCTCCTACCTCAGTCACTTCTCCTGCACATAGTATATAATTATCCATTCATATTTTAGTTTTCTATTAAAATAATTCTATCAAATCAATTAACAGTTTATTGTTTGCAGTCATGCATGGTACTAACAGGACGGGGTTTGGCGTCGGTTCTAGCGCCACGCCGAGGACGTCAGGTATAATCATTATTGCTTAGATATTTTAAATAACGATTGTAATTTAAATTTGTCAAATTATATATATATACTCTGAATATTATAAAATTGTGCCCATATATCTATCTTTTTTAGGCTCCATCAGTGTTAGGACGAGGGGTCATACTGGGCCTTCCTCTACCAGGCCAGCCCCAGGCACTGCTCCATGGATGCTAGAGTGGACCGCGTCAGGTGTGCTCATTGGTGAGTACTCGACCAAGTAGGGGGATTACATAGGAGCGGAGATCCGTACCAACTATAGGTACCCGCTCCATATTAGGAGGAGCCTACGCTAGACTGACTATGTTCGGCAGTTTTTTGCAGCGACCACTGTATCACATAACTGCTTATACATTTAAATTTAATCGTCGTTATATATATATATATATATATATATATTGGAATTTTTTAATTTCAGACACAGGGACATTACAGAATCATCGGCGTCATCGGTGAGGTTGACGTTCTTACGTCGTTCGATGCACATCAGGCCATAAACTGGGTCATATCCGAGTGCCAGGCTATCGAGAGGAGACGCCGATATGAAGTATGGAAGTGTCATTACATTCCCTGGGCCACGAGTACTGAGGAGAAGCAGGAGGCGATGATGGAGGCTATTTTTCGGGATGTCCCAAGAGAGGATTGGCTGCAGCTGGTCGCGTATTACGAGCGTGATGATGTTCGGGTATAAATTTAAATTTTAATATTATAATAATATAACTTGAAATCATATTTTGTGATATATAATATTATCTTCTTTAGATTTGCAAGGAGGTATTGGTTTACAACAGGGAGAACCGGAACAACGGCATCATAGAACGCGCTATCCTGGTCCAAGGGAAACGGTCGCAGGCTAGCGCTCAACACCAGCTCATGAGTATTTCGATGTTTAAGAATATATATTTTCTTTGTCCCAAATTACTTATTGAAATAAATTTTAACTTTATCGTAGAAAAAGAAATACCCCGCCAACTACACTGCTGCCATGGGATTGTCCATGTTACACAGGTATACGGGCGAGTACATGGTTAGTTTCATATAATCAAGTTGATATTGTATTTAAGTTAACACACATGCGCGCGCGCGCGCACACACACATATATATCATCTTCATAGACCCAGTTCCAGGAGAGGATGGACGCCTAAGGACTTGGCCCCGATGACTCGATTATCGCCATTGTCCCTGTTCTGATTCGATATCAGGCAGACATCACGGTGGCTATGAGCACGGTTTTGGTGCCGGGGCCCACCGACACTTTACCAGGCGTTCATCCTTTCGCGAGTACACTGTGGCCCAGACACGGACAGATGCGACCGCTGCATCACAGGAGTAGATTCGTCGGCTCTAAGATCGGGTGGAGCAGCAAAATGTGTGGGTGGATACACTTCACGTGCAGATCGAGGAGCTGAGGTGGTAAAACATGGAGGCCATCAGGCAGGCCATATAAGACAAGTTTGGGAGTATGTTCAGGTCATGGGACGATGGAGCTGGATCGTCCCAACGACCATAGATTATTGATTTTTTTATACAAACATTTGTTTTATTGGTTTATTGATTATATTGTTTGGTGTCTATATTTTGTTTATAATTGCGTTTGATTCTAATCATATTTCTTTATTGTTAAAATTGTGTGAGATTTGATCATATAATTATTATCTATCGCTGGTTGTAATTGAAAGTAGCGCACCTAGGGCACACAGATTTTAGTTTGAAAAAAATGATAATTTATTTGGTCACGGTTAAAACAGTGACCAAATATTATATGGTCACGGTTTAAATTGTGACCAAAGGATATAGTAACGGTTACATGCTAGTAGCAGGTAACCTTCAATATGATTTCCCCTTATGGTACAGTTTAAACTATGACCATAGGGACTATATAGTCATAGTTATCTGCTATAGCAGGTATCCTACATTACGCTTTAACCTTTTGGTCACAGTTTAAATCATGCCCATATATCTCCTATGGTCACGGTTTAAACCGTGATCATATATGTGGACCCCACACAGATTTCATTTAGTTGTTTGAATCGTTTTTGGTAATGCCACGTATATGGTCACGGTCTTAACCATGAATAAAAAAACATATGGTCACGGTTAAGGGCGTGACTAGAGTTCTCATGACGGGGTTTTAGGCGACGGTTTTGCCACCGTTTTAACCATGACCAAACGTATCTGTGGTTATGGTTAAAACCGTGACCAAATCCATACTCTGTAGTAGTGATGATTCGGTCACATAATATACGTGTCATCTCTATGATTCCTCTACAACGAATCATCTCCGTCATATGGCATCTGTGTCTGTCAAAATGTCTATATTTTGATTGAGTTTCTTCTGTGCCGGATTGGACTTTAAGATTTTGGGCATCTAGTCCTTAGGCATACTCACCTTCGTCATGTCAGACTTCGGCCGCATAGTCAGCGATTAGGTAACATTTCGCCGGATTAGAATCCAAGGCCTTAGATGCCCAATCTTTGATTGGTCACTGTTCGTCGGGTTAGAATCCATGTACATGGCGCCCTAGTCCTCGGTAAGGACGACTTTCCGCCTCATCGGAATCTAAGATTCTTTGGACGCCCAGTCCTCAATTGGGTCACTTTTTGCCGAATCGTATTCCGAGCCTTCGGACGCCTTGTATTCAACCATGCCACCTTTTACCAGGTCGAATCCCTTATGATCATATTAAACATCCACTTCGCTCAAACTACTTCTCGTCATCAAATAGTGAAGCACGCAACGGATTGAATCCCTTATGGCCAAATGCATCATCCACTTCGCTCAAACAACTTCTCGTCCTCAAATAGTGAAGCACACAACAAATCGAATCCCTTATAGCCAGATAAAACATTCACTTCGCTTCTCATTGTCAAATCATAAAGCACACAATAGATCAATGCCTTTCCCTAAAAAGAGCATGAAAGCAATGTGCTAACCGCGATTGACCTGGTTCTAACTCCTTATGGTACTCATTAACAAATCGAGGGTATGATCTGGTGTTTAAAATAACGATAGCGTATAGCATAGCTTTCCACTTCTAAATAATGATGTTGAGTCCTTACCCGCGCACGCTTCTGTAGTTTTGAAAGAAAAGTTTTAGAACTGCGACACACATGAGCTCGGCCTCGTTTTAAAATTTATAAACCGCAAGTGCATGGCGTGTTGTAGTGAGCCGGTAAGTACGGGTTGATCTATAGGGAATTGGTGGTTATTAGTTGTTAAAAGTTCAAAGAGAAAGAATTGAGTTTGTCACAAAAATAAGAAACTGCGAATTTATAGAAACAAAGGTAAGAAAAGGCAGCCGTGGCTCCGGTTCGGATGGTTGAATCATGGCGAATTCTTCGACACACTCTTGATCATGAATGTTCCTTCCTTGTTTTGATTCTAAAATGAAGCATGGCTTATCAAGGCGGTGGCTAAGAATAAACCATCAAAATGTCGAAGTTCAATGCGAGGAAAGAAACGGTTCCGTTACGTTCTTTACTTACCTTTGGTATGTCCGAGCATGATGTATCAAAACTAAGCACAAGGGTTAGCAAGCATACAACATCAAACCATAACTGTTAGCAAATTAGAAGTAAAGGTTAACATTAAACTTACTAAGTAAGAGGGTGATAGTTTAGAGTATATGTTTAATGAAGAGTGTCAAGCAACATTAAACTATATACCCTATCTAAACTACCTACTAACCTTAACACTAATTTGATTCTAAGTTTAACATTGCCTAAGGGAAACTTGGAGAGAATATGGTATATGATGAGGTTACCAAGTAACCATGGAATCAAAATACCATATCAAACCAAAACCTATAGGCGATCTTTAACTTACAATCCTTATTGGGCACATTAATCATCATAAGAGAAGGAGGATGGGAAAGTCATTCATCTCATATCCTTACCATCACTACAACCATAAAGATTACTCAAATATCACAAAAGAGAAAATGAAATACAAGAGAAGAAATATGAAGAAAACAAGTGCAAGTTCTTTATTCACAAAAGTGGAGGGCTTGAGCTACAAGATAGATAGCAACTTCAACTTCCTTATTGGAGCACTCAAGTGAGAGCTCAAAGAGGGAAGAAATAGAAGATATCAAATGTTACAATCTATTTTTCTCATTCAAAAACCAACACAGAACTTAATATGAGATCTGCTATATATAGGCAACTCAAAATCAAAACTTGACTATACAAATGGACTGACAAGACAACAAGAGACCCACCAAAGTTGAACGAGCCAAAGTGGCCATGTCTTGGCCGCAAATTGCGGCCAAGATGAATAAATTTGCGGCCCAATTTTGGAGAGTGGGCCCTACCATTGCACTGTAGTCTTATGGTCTCAAGAGCATCTCTCAGCTATCTCAATTTCTTTTAATTCTTCCTTGTGTGCAATCTAGAGCTAAAATACAAAGAAGGGAGTCAAGTGGATATGTGTTCATACTTCACATCAATTCTTTTTATCACACATCATAGCACAACCCACTTGCATGCCCACTTACATGACACCATGATGGTGTTTGCAACTTGATGCCTCATGATGATTCATGCCCACTTGATCCACATGAACCATTACTTGTTCACATATTTTCATACTTGATCATGTTGGACTAAAACAAGATAATTGTTGTACACAACAATATTTGTTGCAAAACCGATAGAGTTGATCTGTATTCTGTCCTGTTTGCAGTCCCGGCTAAAAACCGTCATTTCTGTGCATGTTGTGTAGAGTTTCTATTGTTTTTGCCTGTGTACCTATAATTTGTACTAATGAGCAGACACGGATTACATAGCACAGGTTATTGACAAAATGATAGGAAACGAGCAGTATTAAAATGTAATTAATCGTGCCGAACTATTAGTGATATATGCCCTAGAGGCCATTATTGTATAGTACTGGATTGTATATTATATTTTGGAAGCTTGGGATATACACAGATATAATAACAGTCTTGCTCAATATGATAGTATGCTATCTGATTTGATTCTATCTTAATATATGTATTTGTTTTTTTAACATATCGCTAATATATTGATAGAGCCCTTAGAATCTTTGCTTGACTACCAGTATTGTGATGGCAGTCACATTAGTGGGGGCTGGGTAGTCTATAAGCACATCCTTAAGCTTGTCCTTAGTCATAGGATTATCGAGACAGGGTATCGATACTCCAGAGTAGACTAGTGTATACGTTTCTTATCCCCGTCAGAGGAGATGGCCTGTCCCACAGCCATTGGTATACGGTACCGGAGATAGTATACAGGTGCACATTGGGTTATGAGTTATACTGGACGGACTTGCTGGGAACTGCTGATTGGTATTATACCTATCGTCCGTTAGCAATTCCCTGGTGACATGAGTACAGGATAGTCCGTTGACTTGACATCACTATTCGTCTCGAGTGTGTTCCCACTGTACTTAGATTACTACCCTACCACGGCTCAAATGATTCGCGCAAACAGGTAGTGGTTAGGTGCAGTCCCGAAGCACTTGGAGGCAGTAGCGGTTAGAAGGGATTCGTCTTTCTCGGTACTAGGAGTTGATATCGCGCTGTGTTCGGTTAGCCAATACACAAAGTCTCTGGTCAGGGAAAGTGAGATTTACTGGTAGGTACACCATTAGTTTCTCAGGGTGTATTGGGCTCTACACCGACACGACTTATTGCGCTATTACGGGTCTGACGTTTACCATCCCTAGGCCCGATATGCGAAACTCTTAGACGAACAGACCAGAATGTACGGAAATTGTTATTGATAGGCTCAGTAGGGGTTTAGCTGAGTTTGCTCGTCGGCCTTCTTTTCAACACGTACCTGGGTAGCCGTTACGTACAGCTAGTTCCACTGACGGACATGTGGTTGAACCCACTGCCAGCATACTGTCGAGTCTTTAGAGTCCCACATAAAGGGTTTTCCTGGTTCAGGAGAAACGATATAGAGGCCGTATGGTTTTACGTGCAGGATTCCGATCATATACGTGTACTAGATATACGGATATTGTTCGGACGGATAATATTAGTGGGCATAGGATTAAGCCGGATTCTAGTATTATATTATTGGATTATTTTTATCTCTTTGTATTCATATTTTTTAAAGTACGGATACGGGTATGTATATACTATGAGGGCATTCTTGTAATTTTACAAGAGATTCTTCTGGAAGGGGACACCTCATTTTTAGTTTTAGCTATTTTTGGAAAATATATTAATGAGGTGGAAAATGGAGATATTTGTGGCATGGTTGAAGCATGGATAATTCATTTGTTTATTTCATTTGGCTTTACTATTCAAACATGGTTGTATTTTTCTATGGAAAAATATTACATGCTTGATTTGGAGAAAAGTATTAGCTATTCTTCACTTGCTCACACACTTGGTTCATTCTATCTTTCTCATTCTCTCTCCATTTGCTCTCCTCCTTTTTCCTCAAACCCTAACCCTTACATGTGTTGTAAATCTTTGGGTTCTATGTGATAAAATAGTCCAATTAACTCTCTACATCTCCTAAGCTACCTAAATTAGCGAACTAGGTACTTTAGTTACCTCGGTTTTGAGGTTGGAGCTTGAACCATAGACTTTCGGATGGATCGTCTTTAACACGAGAAGGCCAACGATCAAGCGCGATCCATACCTTCTAGGAGCTTAAGGAGAGGAGAAGAAGACCCGAAGTATTTGTATCTGGGAGGTATAAAACACTATCATAGTAGTTTAGAATCTTTATGTGTTTAGCTAGTTAGGGTTTTTGAACGATCTTGAATGTTCGGTCGATGTTGCAAAGTATAAAATCATTTTTTGTAATTTCCGCCTCTCCACAAACCATGTGGGGTGTGCGACATCGACTTACAGTGGTATCAGGGACTGCTTAAACCTTAAATAGCTAGTTAGCACGTATTTAGAACTTCGATCGATAGAAATTATCCGAATTTCATTTCCATTTTCTAGCTTGCTGTTCGATTTTTAAAGTTGTTCAAAAAATTATTTTAGTGATCGTAAAATTATGTGCAGGCTTTTCTAGAATCATAAAAAAATTCGAGCATATAAGCTATCGATTAGACCGCTAATCTGCGGCCAAATAGATCATTTGGCCGTGGATCCGCAGCCTAATTATGGCCAAAGTGCCCTAAAATTTTTCTGGGGTTCATATTCATGGAAATGTGATTTTTGGTACATTTGGTTTTTGCCCAAATTTATTTGTGTACTGGTTTGTTCATGGGGTAAATGCGGAAACTTTTAATCGATCGAAATTCTAAATTCTTGTTTATCTGTGTTTTTTGTTCGTATATGTGTTTCTAAACGTCTACTAATTGTTATATGTCGATTAGTGGGGGTTGCACATATCTTGTATTTTGTTTATGGTTTGTGGATATGAAGTATTGGATCGTCGTAAATGAATAGCTGGGGGGAAGTGAGAAGAGTGTTCTTTTTTTTCATTCATGTATATTTGTAAATTGATGTAATATTCTTTTGCTGGGCACATCCGGGTTGAGATTGTAGCTACCGTTGTACTATTTCATTTACTTTTTCTTACACCTAGGATAGACCCAAGGAGGGGTGCACAAACTACCGGGTTCTTGAAGTGCCAAGTGGCTTACTCATTTCATTGAAGGAGGTTTCTTTACTTCGGAAATTTGGCAGGTAGTTTGCCGCACCCGTAGATGTCTAGGGTGGGGGTTTGGCTATTCATCACGACCGTGGATTCCGTTTTTCGTTTTAGGCTAAAACGAAACAAGGAAATCCTAGTATCCAATATATTCATCTGCGTTGCTTTGATCTGTGATCTGGAATGGATATTATTGTGTGAGACGAATGGCTATATATATATTGTATATAATAAACGTTGCTTATGTTTTGCACCCGCGCTAGTCCAGCCCCTGCTCTGCCGTTAGTTAAGTAACCTAACGGTGCATGACGGGGCCCCGTGGCGAATGCGAATAGTATAAGCATACATTCTATTTTCGTTTGTTTCTGCAATAATAGGGTTAAATGATGGGACAACATTAATATTGTTTAATGGAAAGAAAATAAACCAAAGTTAAATCGTTGGAACAATTTCAAAACCACTTGGTGTTCTTTAAAAATAACTTTTAAATCCGGAGCCTAAACCATTCCTTTTAAAAGCTATCATAGTTCCTTCGACTATATCAAGTTCATTATGATCACGGTTTTCGACAAAACCAGCCGTAGCCCTCCGTCATTTCAGATGGGTATTCAGTAGTATTCAAGATATGTATTTTGACCTTCGCCAAGGCGTAGTGATTGGTAGCTGCTGGGTATTCATCTGTAATATAGATAGACGCGTTAATCTGGAACAGGCGTACAACTATTTTTTCCTTCATCAAGGGTTTGTATGAATGGGTTCAGATTAACCTAGACAATGACGAGTAGAACTTAACTTGCGTTTTATGATATTTTGGCCTTCGTCAAGGTCATAAGCGCCTGGGGCAAAAATCTACATCGAGAGTTTCAAAGGAAAAAGGAAACTTGTTAGTTTTGCATACCATCTGGCGTGTGATGATTTTGGTAGGATTCCTTCAAAGTTGTTACACAATGATAGTTGGATCCCGATCCCACCGTGAGTTTTATTACTCCTCGGGAGAGTTTTCACTTTACAATCAATACTATAAACCAAGTAGGTGTTTAGAACGGTGTTAGCGGGACTACGACTTCAGGGAAAAGAGGTTATATAATTAAGGAATTTTGTGAAAGGGTTGTAAAACCTTCCTCAAAGTACCAACACTAGCCTAGCCGAAAGGTTAAGCAAGAATTGTAGGGTGCGATTAATCTCGACTAATTCTTCTTTTATGGTTTGAAGGAGGATTTGAGAAAACAGTGAGAGCCATCCTGTTTAGATAAACTAATAACCAATCTAAATTTGCAAAAGTATCATGCTGAGTGTTTCTTCTCTCTCTCCTAATTGCAGCGACCAAAATGACCGGGCTTAAGTTACTACTAGATAAAAATATATTGACGGGGCCAAATTATAAAGATTGGCTGAGCAATGTCCAGATGGCCTATGACAAGCCGGGCTACCTCCTTACTACCAAAGCCTCCGCTGTCGCAGGTCTAGATTCCACCGTCGCGGATATTGAGATTCGTAAAACATAGGAATTAGATTGTACGAAATCCAAGTGCCTCGTGCTGGCCTAAATGGATAATGAACACCAGAGGTGGCATGAGAATATGGACTTAGCTTTCATCTTCCTTCATACCAAGGATTTATATGGAGAGCAATCTCATATCGCAAGATACGAGACATCGAAGAAATTATTTCAGGTGAGATTGGCTATCGGGTCATCTGTAGGAGACCACGTCCTTAAAATGATCAGCTATATTGAAGAGCTCGTGGATCCTGAGACTATGTTGGAGAACGAGTTGTATACAGACTTGATTCTACAGTCCCTCCCCTCTACCTATGCCCAGTTCATATTGAATTTCAATATTCAAGGGATGGAAGTTACACTTCCAGACCTTCTCAACATGTTGAGGAGTGCAGAGGGAACCCTAAAGAAAACCAGGGATACACCTGCTCTACTTGTTGGGAAATCTTTCTCCTCTAGATCCAAGGTGAAAGCCAAGGGGAAGAAGAAGAAAGCCCCCACCAAGCTGAAAGGCGGTGTCAGTAAGGTACAGGGAAAAGGCAAGGCAAAACTTAGGGGGCCAACAATAGGGAAGGAGGAATACTTCTATTGTCATAAGAAAGGCTATTGGAAGAAGTACTGCAGGTCTTGGAAAGACAACAACCAGGATTCAAAGAAAGTTGTGGTTTCAGTTTCAGGTGTGTTTATGATTAAAAACTGCCTGTCAATCAACTCTACTTCTTGGATATTGGATACCGATTCAGGATCTTATATCTGTAATTCATTGCAGGCACTGAGAATCCGTAGAGTTTTGAAGGCAGGTGATATGACCCTCAGGGTTTCTAACGGAGTGAGCATGGATACTGTTTCCATAGGGGAATATCACTTAGGATTGACAAGTGGACATATTTTGGTTTTGCGTAACTGTTTTTGTGTACCTAGTTTGACATGTAATATTGTCTCTATATCTTTACTATCTAAATAAGGTTATGATTTTATATTTGTAAGCAATGTTGTAAACATTAACCTTAATTATGGTTTAATTGGGTCAGGTACACTAGACAACGGTATATACGTATTAAATCAACACCAGGTTTTCAATGTCTAGAACACACTTAAAAGAAAGTCTCCAGAATTAAATCAAGTTTTCATATGGTATTGTAGACTATGTCACATCAATGAAACACGGTTGATGAAGTTACATAAAGAGGGATATTTGGATCCATTTGAATACCTGTCTTATGCAACTTGTCAATCATGTCTCAAAAGAAAGATGACAAAGACTCCATTCACTAGACACGGAGTAAGAGCCACCGAGCTCTTGAAACTCATACACAGCGATGCGTGTGGTCTAATGTCTACACATGCAAGAAGTGATTATTCCTACTTCATTACTTTTAAGGATGATTTCTTAAGGTATGGACATGTATTCTTGATGAAACATAAATCCGAGGCCTTTGAGAAATTCCAAGAATACAAGAATGAAGTGGAATAACAAACGGGCAAAAGTATCAAGACACTTCAATCCGATCGAGGTGGTGAATACTTAAGTGCCGAGTTCCTGGATTATTTAAAAGAGAATGGAATTCTCTTTTAGCTCACTCCTTCATACACACCTCAACACAATGGTGTATCGGAAAGATAGAACTACACATTATTAGATATGAGACGTTCTATGATGAGTAACGCTGAGTTACCGCGATCCTTTTGGGGTTATGCGCTCGAATCTGCTGCATATCTTTTGAACAAAATTCCTACTAAGTCTGTGCCTACTTATTGATCGTGATGCTGAAAAAGTGTGTTCGTAAAGTAGCCGCAATCAAGACGGTCTCGCTAGTAGCTAGCCACGATGAGTACGGATTGTCTGCAGAGAAACATGAACCTTTTTCTTTCTTTAGACGAGTTGATAGAAGATAGGGTGATTGGTTGAAGATCTATTTTAATACGGATGTAAGATTTATAAAGAGAAGGCTTGTAAGGTTCATAGGATTTAGCAGTAATGGATGAATAATTAAAAATGGCTCTTTTTATCTTTTAATAGTTTAAAACTATATCAATAGTGATGAATGTAGATTAGGGTTCTTTTGGAAGAAATTACGGTTTCCCCACTAACCGTTGTCTTTGCATTGATCTCTATTCATGTCTAGTCTTTACCCAAACAAGTGTTAAATCAATCTCAAATCGTGGTCGTGACTAGCAATAAATTGGTAGCGCGTCCAATAAGGATGCTAACATTTATTTTGCTAAACTTTATAGACTTTAAAATGTATAAAAGAAGTTAAATGATTTTATTATCCATTGATCTACCCCAGCCTACGAACCCTAGCAAGCTAGGAATTACTCGCTCATATTTAAAGTAGAAGAATGATTGAAGAATGAAAACATGATGAAGATGCAGAAATTAAATGCAGAAAGTAAGTGCAAAAAGAATTAACTAATAAAAACACTACTTTTATTATCAACTATTGCAAACAACTTTTGAAAGTAGAGTACAAGAACCCTAGTTGCTCTAGATCTTTATCTTATTGGAAGTAAATGGCTAGTTAATGATCACTCGGATGTGCGGATCGCTTTGGACCTCTTGATCTCTTCGGTGATGATTTTTGATGTGAACCTCTCGGTTCTATATATAGTCACAAAAACTAGAAACCTTAGATACCTTCTGTGAATATACATTGATACGATCCAATAACCAAAATATCTCATCAAACGGCCCCATAACCGCCGTGGAACCGCCGCATATTGGCCTATATGGCCACGGTTCCGCCGCTATCACGACCCGAAATATTAGCTCGTGACCAACACTTAAATCACGCAACGTCTAAACGCGTAACGTAATTCAAGTAAGCTGAAACCCAGAAATCTAAACCTTTTTAAGAAAATAAAGGAGGTGAAGTTTTGAAATAAAGGTGGAATGAAATAAAAGTTTTCATAAATACATAGGTGATGGAACATGAAAAAAGCAAGTTGGAAAACAGGTTTTCGTCTTTTAAAAATTTGGGCAGCACCTCTTTTGTATTTTTTGATCCAAAACCACAATACATAACAAGAATAATGGCATCCCCAAGCGGGAGCTAGCTCTTCGCCAAACGGCGGATCACAACCACACAAGACAATATATATATGTATACGACGCCCAACGGCGAAGATCACCACAAAGATAAAGAAAAGCAAGACATAAAAACAACAAGTAGCGAAAAACCCCCCGCTCTAAGTCTCGCAACCACAATCTCACTGAGTCTCATTACTTATACAATTTACTAATTTTGATTGATGGAGTTGACTAGATATAATATGAAATATAAATACAAGAGTGGGTACGATACAAATACCCCACCTACCAATGCAAAACACCCAAATGAAGCTATGAGCCAACGAAACCGCTACTAATCCGTGCGGTCAATCTGCAAGAACTGTGGCACAACGGGAGTGAGTTGCCAACTCGTGAGTGGAAAAACATCTACAAGTAGAAATCGAATAAACAACGACTCCTAGGTCAACTGTATCATAAAGGTAATACTATGATATCTAGGGTGACCGGGTCTGTATATGTGCCAACAAGGTAGTCAATGCCTATAAGCATGGATAACATCCAACAGTATAATCAATGCATGTATGCTGTGTATCTCGTCCACCCATATAATCAATGTATGTATGCATGTGAATCTCGTCCACGTGTCAACCACTGACACAACAACATCATGCATGTAAATATCATAAAAGCATATGCATGAAAATATGAGGATATAAATTAACATGTGTCCCTCGCGACACCCCGAAATCATGGAACCTGAGCGTCCGGCATCGACACTCGAAACATCATGAGACCCGTGTCCAGCATCGACACGCAAATCCTCATATCTCTCGGGCTCCGTCAGTCCGGATCGGCCCATATCATCTCTCAACTCCGGTCGGTATCCTCCGGATATCCGCCGAGCCTAAATACTATCACCGATAGGTAGTGCTCCCCTTCCAGGCTCACCGTCTAACATATACGAGTCTTCTTGCCCAGGGGTACCTCACTGGGTCGACCATTTACCCGCAGACGGTGCCTACCGCTCCTCGAATCGGGTTTCACATGACACTCTCAGAACTGAGAAAACACATGGTGAACGCACTAAAATATCATATCAAGAGAAACCGGGTTTTTAAAATAGTACATGCTTTCTTTTAAAATAATCACGGTTCTCAAATCCAGAAATCTCATGAAAACAACATATCTCAATGCGTAAAAGCGTAAAGCATGATGTATGCGACATATAACAGAAATGTAAGCATATCCGTATATCATGCAACATGGAAAAGTGATGTATCATTTTAAGGAAAAATCGCTCTTTTAAATGATTCCAGCTTTGAAAATATGTCCTGCGGTTCCCAATATCTCCAAAGTCAAATGCAACATCGTATAAAGGTGCATAGGTAACTATAGCAAGTAAATTATGCGAAGAGTCATATCATGATACAGCAATCCTACTGTGTAGTGACATGGCAATTATCGATGATGAAGTGTGTGAGCCGGGAAATCTGTGTACGTATAACATACGCATCATCGATAATGGTGCAGGTGTACTAGCACATGTATAAGTAATGCAATGCGAGTAACATGAATGCAGCATAAGGTAAATCATATGCAAATGCTGATGGGTATACGTATCTATCATGACCGAGTCCGTGAATCTATCAACCGGCATCCAGCCACACAACATCACGTACGGTATAATCTATCGTACGGCATCCTCTAGTCAAGAGTATAGATCAAACCTCAAGTCAAACTCATCACGTACGGAAAATCATCGTACGATGGCATTAAGCTATAAGGGATCCTATAAGACGAGGGGGTACGGACCTAACGTCTCGTACGGATATCACTCACGATTCACAACGTATATAAATATCTCTATATACCTATGTCCCAGGTCACATCTGCAATAATCTCATATCAGGGGATCGGCAGGGTATAATTCGTCTCAATCGACTCGCATCCGTATACCATCATATCATCATATCACATGTCAAATCGTATTCTATTTTCATCGCATTTATATCTCACAAAGCTCAATTTTACAATACATTCTACCTTTACTATAAGCATAAGTATCTAATCTAACATACACACCCGAACCATACAATCAGTTTTTAAAAGAAGCGAATCGTAGTTTTGAAAGTAGGGGTTACGGTGTTTTTAAGGAAAAGATATCATTTGAAAATCCGTAACAACCCTCAAGGTATATGTTTAAAAGATGCATACGATTCTTTAGTTTGGAAATAGGTATGGTTCGGATGATACATCTACGTCGGCTATCTAGTCCTATAGTACCCTAAACAGCAATATCGTCAATCTCATCCTTAAGTTCCGTCATCACATACTTGTCATATCATATTACTTCTAACTATCCTTAGTTTATAATATGGTTTCACTAACTTTCTTTTAACTCTATTTATAGTTTTCTATATAAGGTTCCCTTAACCATATTCTATATAGCAATCGGTTTCCATCAAAGTGTGCGAAGGTGCTATACGCCATCCACCCGACTCTCCCCGTAGATATAGATCCACTCACCTTGCTTTTTGCTTGCTGAAGTCGATGACGCCACGCTCCGTCGTCTCGGAATCCTTGCGAAGGTACCTACAATAATAACACATATCACAACGCTATTAAAACCAAGTTCTGAAATCCGAAACGGCACACGGATCGCCTATAGGTTAGAACCTATAGCCCACGTATGCAAAACCACCAAATTACCCCTAGTTGTTGATGTAAAAACATTCAACAACCAAAAACAAATCCAAATATAAAAACTCATCATTCAAAATATGGAAAACATATCTAAAACTCACACAAATGTGTTCCCAGATTTTGACTCAGGACAAAAGGAGTTGCACAAACAAGTATAGGGTGCTGTATATGATGTACAAGACCTACTGGATCAACCCCGACACCAAATACCACCAAGTGGCCGGCCAAAACACTAAAAAATACGGCCACCTCGGCCATGGTGCCTCTGTTAGGGTTCGTATGGTCGGGGTGGTCTCCTAGTACTCTAAATGGGTCCCTGGTGTTGTTTGCTACTTTCAAAAATCCCCCGGGTTGCTCCAGATTTCCCTGCACACCATTTATTCCCACAAAACCGACATGAACTCAAATCCCAAATCCATATTTTGGTTTCCCATACTCATTCTCAGGTCTTAAACAGCCCCTCAACAGCCACTCAAATATCACCAATCCACAACTTCACTCAAACCCTCACTAGGATTTTCCCATTTCCACAAATCACCACCACACCATCTCTAAACTAAACTAGAATAGAAAGAAGCTTAAAGCTAGCTAAATGGAAGAATCTAGACCTCATTCAAGCCACTCTAGACATCCCTAGCTCCCCAATGTCATCAAAATTCCACTTTTCTTGGTTCAACGTGTAGAGAAAGAGATAGGGATTAATTTTTGTGAAGGGAGTATAAGGTTTTGGGGATTATTTGGAGATGGATCTAGGGTTTGAAGTGGAGGGAAGTGGGGTTGGAGGAAGATGAAGAAGGAGGAGAAAAATGATGGGGGAAAATGATTAGGCATCAGCCCCCTCTCACACATATTCTCTCTCTCTCTCCAATCATACCCTTTTTAACCCTTTTTCATTTCTTTTTCTTTTATCTTTCCAATTTCAAAACCAAATCACATAATACCCATAAAACAACACAAATGCAACAACATATAACCAAATGTAACATGATATGGTGCACTAGCCATGAAAACTGTAGAAACACGGATTTGGCCTAATCGCGATTAGCAGTGCACTAATCGGGTTTTTATCGAAACTGCATATAATAAATTTTAAAAATGCCAAATCCTTTAAATATATTATTAAAAGAATAAATCATTTTAATTTCCATTTATTTTACAATTATCGGTATATATTTATACTCTTTTTCGAAAACCTCAATTTCGCAAATCGGGCAGTTTTCGGGAAATATATTATTTTAATATTAAATTCCAAAAATAATATTTTATATTTTCTGAAATGTTACAGCCGCGGTTTGATGGCTTCAGTCTCTGGGATTTTTTGTGCTATTTTATCTTAATTTTTGGAGATCCTCTCGATATCTAGATTCTGAAAATAATGCTCTGAGTCTCTGACGTTGCTAGATATTACGATTTGCTTCGATATTCTGGCAGATTTGATTTCGACATCTTGATTTATCCTGGATCTCTTGGATTCCAGACCTGAGCTAATCTACACAATATCTCAAATCAATGTGTTAGTAATATTTGGTATTTTTGAGATATTATCCTAACCATTTTATATGATATTATATGTTAAGAATATTGATTAGAAATATTTGATATGATATGCATAATTTAATTACAATAATTCATATAAATATTATATGCATGTATTTTCCCTCATTATTTTATTTATAATGTAGAAACATATGATAATAAACTTTTTACACAAAAACCTTCATATGTTCTATAATTACAATAAACGCCTTTTGGTACTTAACAATAGTGGAGAAAATAATCATTCAAATGTGCAATATTTTAGAATACCCCAAACTTAAATTTGATCGTCCCGAACAAATTAGTTATTTAAAGAGAACAAGAAGAAAAAGAAAAAAGAAAAACTTAGCACACTTTCGTAGGCAACACGATTGCACTGAGCATGTGCAACAAGCCTTTAAACCTCTAGGTGTCCCTAGTTGGAGGAGTGTTGTCTCCTAAGGGTTTTTAGCGGATTACACCCACAAAATCCCATAATAAAAGAAAGATGATGAAAGTTACATACAAAGATAAAGAACATATAAAAGAAAAAACTTGAAAATAAGAGTTTCAAACTATACTAGCTTTTTAAGTAGCCATGAGCCCTATCTTAATGGTCATGAAAAGATGTCAAAAATCACATCATCCCTCAATAAAACACCGCCTTTAGTCTTCCTCCCTACCTTTCTTCCAAACATCGATCATATACCCCTACGTGTGTGTAAAAGACATCCCTACACTTAAAGAATTCAATTCAAGTTATCATACTCTTGTCCATCTTCTTTAGTACGTTTTAGTCGGTGAATGTTTCAGATGGAATTGCTCACATATTCTTCATACGACCGTTAATACTTCTTAAGATACTAACCAACCGATTACCAAATGTGCTCACTCTTTTAGGTGTAATTAGCAATATCCTAGTCTTGCAACACATAAGGCTTAGCAATGACTCCCAAACCAGTTGGTCTAAGGCACCAGGTGATAAGGCACCCACGCTATATTTTTTTTATGCTGCCTTAAATAATTACAAAACCAGTGTTCATTTTTCTTCAATATTTTTTCTCATTTATATTTTTGTTTATATATTTATTTTCCTTCATACTAAGTCTTTTAGACAAGAGCATTTCAAGGTATTCTCTACTATTCTAAGTTTCAAGATGTAGGGTATCAACGTTCAGATGTTTGGATTAAAGAAAAGGGACTATTTTTCAGACTTATTTCTATTCTCAGATTAGTGATTCCCTTCATCTTACTAACCCTTGGGACAACAGCTCGTGAATACCTATTACTAGTTTCGTTTTAAAACATCTAATTTTCTTGCTTTTCTTAAATATCTTTCTATCTTTCATATGTATTTTTCACTTTCTAACTTTCATTTCCAAATGATAATAAATTTTTTTTTCATATAGTGCCTAGTGCCAAATGATATTTCAGTAAATACAAATCTCCTCCCAAACCTGTTTGCAGCAGTGTCCCTACTGATATTGTTCTTTGAGCGCATAGACCTGTAGACTTGGGAGGAAAATATTAGAGATAAATAGTTAAATGAAAAACTACCCCAAACTTTTTCTTTGGCACGCATAGATACTCATCTCCATTCTTAGATGAAACACTGTACCAAAACATGGAGGTGAGGCGGAGGAAAGTTAGTTGTGATAAAGCGGCTCCTGTAGGAACATGAGCTCCTCTGTAGGGTCAGCGGAAAAGTACAGTTTTAATCTATGCCCATTTATTTTAAAAACAGAACCATTTAAGAAAAATTTGATATCCACTGCCCCGTGCGGGTACACATACCGTACCATAAAAGGTCATTTCCAACGAGATTTAACCTTACCCGGATGAAGGTGGAGACAAGAATCATAAAGAAGGACTTATTGTCCCAGTGTGAAAGTTTTTTTCAAAAGGTTTTTATCGTGGAACACTTTAGTCCGGTTCTTTACTATGACCGCATTATCGTAAGCTTCATCGCGAAGTTCATTTAGCTCATTTAATTGCAGCTTCCAATAGCTGCAAATTTGATTAAAATCACTTTAGTCCGGTTCTTTACTATGACCGCATTATGTTCGATCTCGACTAGAAGGTGGCACGCCTTCCTAAACACCAGTCGGTATGAAGACATACCAAGATCGGTCTTATAAGCGGTATGAAATGCTCAAAGAGCATCCGTCAATTTGGTGGAACAATCTTTACGGTTCTTAGAAACTATTTTCTCCAAAATTTATTTGATCTGTCTATTAGAGATCTCCGCTTGCCCGCTCGTTTCGGGATGATAGGGTGTAGAAAGCTTGTGCTTGATGAATATTTCAGCATCAAAGCCTCGAAATACCAATTGTAGAAATGCGTCCCATTGTCACTAATTAGCGCACGAGGGTGTCCGAATCGCGAAAAGATATTTTCTTTAAGAAACTTAATAACAATCTTGTTGTCATTAGTGCGACACGGTACCGCTTCCACCCATTTCGAGACATAATCAACCGCTATTAAGATGTATAAATTCCCAAAAGAGTTGGGAAATGGGTCATAAAATCAATTCTCCAAACATCAAATATCTCCTCAACCAAGATAGGTTGGAGTGGCATCTCATTTCTACGTGAAATCCGACCCATGTGTTGACACTGTGAACAAGTTTTGCAATGATCTTATGCATCTTTAAATAAAGTTGGCCAATAAAAGCCACATTGCAAAACTTTCTCTGCCGTTTTTCATGGACCAAAGTGACCGCCACATGCCTAATCATGGCAGAAAGACAATACACTCTTGAATTCATCATTAGGGACACATCGGCGAATGATTTGATCAGGACAATACTTAAACAAATAAGGTTCATCCCGGTAAAAGTGTTTTACTTGGGATAGAAATCGGTGATTGTCTTGTTTTGTCCATTTGCTGGGTAGAAATCCCGTTGCTAAATAATTCACAATATCCACGAACCATGGTTCGCAGGATATGGTCAAGACTTGTTCATCAGGAAAGGGATCATTTATTGGCAAGGTCGACGTTGGTGAAGAAAAAAGACATGAAAGATGGTCGGCTATGACGTTTTCACATCTACTCATGTCTCGTATGACAAGATCAAATTCTTGTAACAACAGGATCCAACGTATTAGCCTGGCTTTAGCATCCTTCTTCAATAAAAGATGTCTTAGGACGGAATGATCGGTGTAAACTACTACTAGAGAGCCAATAAAGTAGGGCCTGAATTTTTCTAATGCAAATACAACTGCCAGGAGTTCTTTCTCGGTAGTTGTATAATTCATTTGGGTATCGTTCAAGATCCTACTTGCATAGTAAATTACATGTGCCATCTTATCAATGTGTTGTCCTAAGACTTCACCAATAGTAAAATCGGATGCATCACACATAAGCTCAAATGGGTGATTCCGGTCCGGAGATGACAGAACGGGGGCTGTAGTAAGGGAGCTTTTAAGTGATTCAAAAGCAGCCTCACAATCCGAATCGAAGTGAAATTTTGTATTCCTGGCCAAGAGAAGAGTTAAGGGTCTAGCAATTTTGCTAAAGTTAATGAATCTCCTATAAAATCCTGCATGACCAAGAAAGGATCGAACATTTTTGACGCATTTGGTAGGAGGAAGGTTATGAATGACATCTATTTTAGCTCTGTCTACTTCCATGCCTTTTCGTGAAATGGTATGCCCAAGGACAATATCTTCTTGAACCATGAAATGCCATTTTTCCCAATTCAAAGTTAAATTCTTATCTTTACAGTGGGTAAGAACAGCATCTTGATGACGAAGGCATTCCTCAAAAGAGTCCCCAAATATGGAGAAATCGTCCATAAATATCTCCAGAAAATTCTCGACCATGTCCGAGAATATCCTCATCATATACCGCTGAAATATAGCGGGAGCATTGCATAACCCAAAGGGCATGCGTCTATAAGCAAAAGTACCGAAAGGATAAGTAAATGTTGTCTTATCTTGATCATTTTCGGCGATGGAGATCTGGTTATAGCTGGAGTATCCGTCCAAGAAAAAGTAGTATTCATGCTCGGCTAATCGTTCCAACATCTGGTCAATGAAAGGTATAGGGAAGTGATCTTTCCTCTTTGCGGTATTGAGTTTCATATAATCAATATATACCCGCCACGGTGTGTGTTTGGATCAACTCATTAGCCTCATTAATTCTGACCGTGATGCCAGACTTTTTAGGGACCACATAAATAGGACTTACCCATTGGCTATCAGATATTGGGTAAATTATTCCATTATCTAGGCATTTGATGATTTCTTTCTTTACCACCTCCTTCATGAAGAGATTCAACCATCTTTGTGGGTCTCGGATTGGTTTGGCTTCATCCATCAAATGTATATGATGTTCAACAATCAAGAGACTAATTTATTTGATGTCTTCCATTGTCCAACCAAAAGCTTGTTGATTTGATCTCAAGACCGACAAAAGAGCGCTTTCTTGCTCTAAAGCTAGAGAAGATGATATGATAACGGGAAAAGACTCATTCTCACCTAAATATACATATTTAAGATGAGAAGCTAGTGGCTTGAGATCTAGTGTTGGCGAAGAGACGATAGAAGGTAGGGTAGGGGAATTATACTCGGACTCCTTAAGAGGTTCATAGCTAGCGTAGGATATTGACTCGGAAAGCTCAACTAACTTTTGCGACAAGTCAAAGGATTCAAACTCGGGGGTGGACTTGTCAAAAGGGTCCTCACTGGTATAGAATAATGACGCACTAGTGTCATCGAGATCATTATCACAAAGTTCCTCAACTTCACAGTTGTCGGAAGCTATCTCGTTGAAAGAACATATATCGATTAGATGAGCAGAAGGTTCAGATGGTTGACTTTCTAGCCTGTAAATGTTAAACTCAATTGTCATCTTCCCGAAGGATAAGTTCATAGAACCGTTACGACAATTTATTATAGCATTGGAAGTTGCTAGAAAAAGCCGACCTAGAATCACCGGGATTTGGTACCGTGGGTTCGCCACAGGCTGTGTATCTAGATCTATAAAGTCCATAGGGAATATAAATTCCCTGACTTTGATTAACACGTCCTCAAGCTCATCCTAGGGTGGGTGACAAATCGATCAGCCATCTGAAGAGTGCAGTGCGCATATTTCAACTCTCCTATGCTTAACAGCTCATATATAGAATACGGGAGCAAGTTAACACTAGCACCTAGATCGAGTAGAGCGCGATTGATGCTTTCCCCCCAATAGTTATAGATATTGTAGGACAACCGGGGTCCTTACGTTTCTTTGGCAATTGTTGGGTAAAAGCGGTGCTCACATTACTCGTTATGAAAACCTTTTTAGGCACTTGAGTTTTCCTCTTCCTAGTGCATAAGTCCTTAAGGATTTTCGCATAAGACGGAACTTGTTGAATTGCATCTATGAGAGGAATGTTTATGTTAACTTGCTTAAATATTTCCACAATCTTCTCCATTTGTGTATTTGGTTTGTTGGCCCTCAATTTGTTTGGAAAGGGAGATTTATCAATAAGGGTTCGGTCCAACATTTTTGGAGAAGTTTATGGGGGATGGAATGGATCCCAAAATTGGATTTAGGATTGTTTGAGGTTTATCAAAGGAAGTGGGCTGAGGGTTTGAGCCTAGTGAAGAATGGAGAATAGGCTCAGAAGATGGTAGGCTAGACGAATTAGGGTTAGAAGTAGTAGTCGAGGTTTCATCGTCATCAACTTGTTCACCAACATGATTGTTCAGTACTCTTCCCGAACTCAACGTGGTTACGGCACTAACATTATGATTTTGTTTGTTAAAGGCGATGTTTGCACTTTGTGAGTGGCTGGGATTTGGTAGAGGTTGAGATGGAAGTCTCCCTTTCTCTCTCTCACCCATCGCGGCATTTAACTGTGCAAGTTGTGTTTCTATCGATTTAATGCTTTCTCCGTGGGAAGCGGTGAGTTGTACTAACGTTTGGATAGAAGACGTTAAATTAGCCGTCGTTTGTGTGGATTGTTTAATAAACGTTTCTAAGTTTCTTTTGAGAGCAGAGGTTTTACCGGTGCCAGCTGTTGGGAAAGAATTATTATAAGGTGCAAAGTTATTGGCCAGATTTTGAAAAGATTGCGGTTGAAAAGGGTGATGACTTTGTTGTGGTGGCTGCTGTTGCTGTGGAGGAAGCCTTTTATAATTATTTTGGCTTGGGAACTGATTTTGATTTTGAGACTGGTTTTGGTTCCAAGTGAAATTAAGGTGATTCCTCCATCCCTGGTTATATGCAGAGGATATGGATCGTTTCTAGGTCGCTGCTGAAAAGTAGTATTATTTTGTTCTTGACCTTGAAACGGAGGATTCAAAGGACATTCTTTCGTTAAATGTGATGGGTCAAAACAGCAACCACACACGGTTTTGGGGAGCGTAGCTTGGTTTAGGGAGACTGACGAAAATTTGTTTTCTATAGCTTCGATTTTCTTTTGTATCGCTGCCATTTCGGCATTTCCTGCGATGGAAATATCGAGCTGATGGATACTTTCCCTAGATGAAGATGATGTTAGTCTAACGCTTTCCCACTGTAATGTTTGTTCGGCGAGATCTAGCAGGATTTGCCAAGTTTCGCCATCGTCTTTAGACATGAAATGACATTGACAAATGGTTTCTAGTATTTGTTTTATCGCTGGATTAATACCCTCATATATAATTCGGCAAAGTTGCCATCTATCGATTCTATGATGAGGGCATTGGATAAGAAGATCTTTAAACCGTTCAAAGTATTTCCAAAATGGTTCGTTGGGAAGTTTGGTAAACTGGTTAATCTCGCTTCGAACACGGACGGTTTTGTGATGAGGATAAAATTTCTTAAGGAATGCTATAACGAATTCATCCCATTTGGTGATAGAATATGCGGCAGTGCTATAAAGCCAATTTCTGCTAGATTGCACAAGGTAAAAGGGAGAAGACGTAATCGCATAGCATCCCCTAAATTTTGGGTTGTGCTCATCATTGAACATATGTTTTCAAATTTGGTTATAAAAACGTATGCGTCTTTGGATTCAAGCCCGTGAAATTTGGGCAACAAGTTGATGAAGTGGGCTTTAATTTCGAAATTATCCCCATTGGCCGGTCGAGGAGAAAGACAAGTAGGAAGGGGCCCACGTACGCGGTAGCATCTTTCTTGGAGAGAGATGCGCGGTGGATTTTGCGCACCTACGGTTGGTGGCAGGGTTGTATCGTGGAATCCCGATGGAGATCCGTCCATTTTGGGAGATGTGGTGGGTGGATGGGAAATAGAAGATGATGAAGTACCGATTTCAGAGTCGATTGCAAAGACGCGGACAAGATGGGCACTAGAATCCCATGTCCAGCCGATCATCCACTAAGCGGGTTTAGTGCACATGGCAGTGTGTGTGAGAACAAATTTAAGAAGGTTTGTTTTGAAAAAAGTCGGACATGAGGCTTGATTCAACAAATTATAAAATGCACAATCAAACCCTATAGCTAGGGTCACTTAGGTCAAGTCACTAGACCGCTCTTAGACTTCCAAAGGACAAGTCACAGGATCAATCCTCTACCACCTCTTTATCATTCTTGTGGCCAAGTAAGTGCCAGATAAGTGGGAGGTATCCACTATACGAATCACCGAAAATAGCGGGCCTAATTAAGTAACCACTTTCTTTGGTCACACTTACCTAGACACCACAAGAGAAATGAGGATAAGCGATAGATTACCCACGACCTTCCTCTGTCCTAATTGAGCGTGACGGTCCTTAGATGCTTGGTCTATATAGTTTTTAATTAATGTAGGGTGAAATTATGTTTTTTTGTGATTTGTGGGGCCTAGGAAGGATGTTGAAATCTCCACCTAATCTGGATTTGGGTTATTTCACCTTAATGTCCGGTTTAGATATGCACAAACAAACCGATATCAAAACATGCAAAAAGATTTTTGAGCAGCGATATTTGCAAAGAATCCTGCAAGAAATATCAAATTATTGGAGCTTTAGAGGAGAGAGAAAGATATGAAGAAATTACCTCAGGATTTTGAGGGCCCAACTCCACCAGGCCGCCGCGGTTCCGCCGCCAATTCCTTCTTTTCACGGCGGTTCCGCCGCACTATGGAGGGTTCTCTTGCTGAATTTTCTTCAGAGCACCCATATGCTCCTCTGGGATATGTTGAGATTATCTAACTTTCTGTTGGCCTGCTCCAGTAACTCCAGAATCCCTTGCAAAACGCGCACAATAATTGTTAAATACACAAGATGCAGTTTTGATTATTTTATGTTATGGATTTAATAAGAATTCAACTCGAATAGCAAGAAAAAAATTACGACCATTTCCCCGGAAATGGCGCCATTTGATTGATCATGATGCGGAAAAGTGTGTTCGTAAAGTAACCGCAATCAAGACGGTGTCACTAGTAGCTAGACGCAATGAGTACGGATCGTTCGTAGGGAAACATGAACCTTTTTCTTACTTTAGATGGGTTGATAGAAGATAGGGTGATTGGCTGTAAATCTATTTTAATACGGATGTAAGATTTATAAAGAGAAAGCTTGTAGGGTTCATAGGACTTAGTTGTAATGGATGAATAATTAAAAATGACTTCTTTTATCTTTTAATGGTTTAAAACTAGATCGATAGTGATGAATGTAGATTAGGGTTCTTTTGGAAAAAACTACGGTTTCCCCACTACTAACCCTTGTCTTTGCATTGATCTCTATTCATGTCTAGCCTTTACCAAAACAAGTGTTAAATCAATCTCAAATCGTGGTCGTGACTAACAATAAATTGGTAGCGCGTCCGATAAGGATGTTAACATTTATTTTACTAAAGTTTATAGACTTTAAAATGTATAAAAGCGGTTAAATAATTTTATCATCTATTGATCTACGAACCCTAGCAAGCTAGGAATTACTCGCTCATTTTTAAAGTAGAAGAATGGTTGAAGAATGAAAATATGATGAAGCTGCAGAAATTAAATGCAAAAAGTAAGTGCAAAAAGAATTAACTAATAAAAACACTACTTTTATTAATCAACTATTGCATACAACTTTTGAAAGTAGAGTACAAGAACCGTAGTTGCTTTAGATCTCTATCTTATTGGAAGTAGATAGCTAGTTGATGATCACTCGGATGCGCGGATCGCTTTGGACCTCTTGATCTCTTCGGTGATGATTTTTTATGTGAAGCTCTTGGTCCTATATATAGTTACAGAAACTAGAAACCCTAGATAACATCTGTGAATATACACTGATACGATCCAATAACAAAAATATCTCATCAAACGGCCCTAGAACCGCCGCGGAACTGCCGCATATTGGCCTATTTGGCCGCGGTTCCGCCGCGGTTTGATGGCTTCAGTTTCTGGGATGTTTTGTGCTATTTTATCTTAATTTTTGGAGATCCTCTCGATATCTAGATTCCAAAAATAATGCTCTGAGTCTCTTCCGTTGCTAGATCTTACGATTTGCTTCGATATTCTGGAAGATTTGATTCCGACATCTTGATTTATCCCGGATCTCTTGGATTCCAGACCTGAGCTAATCTGCACAATATCTCAAATCAAAGTGTTAGTAATATTTGGTATTTTTGAGATATTATCATAACCATTTTATATGATATTATATGTTAAGAATATTGATTAGAAATATTTGATATGATATGCATATTTTAATTACAATATTTCATATAAATATTATATGCATGTATTTTCCCTCATTATGTTAATTATAATGTAGAAATATATGATAATAAACTTTTTACACATAAACCCTCATATGTTCTATAATTACAATAAACACCTTTTAGTACTTAACAATAGTGTGGAAAATAATCATTCAAATTTGCAATATTTTAGACTAATCACCTACCACACCATATAAAATGTGGAGTGGGAAGATACCCTATCTTAAGTATCTTAAGATACGGGAATGTCCAGCTTTTGTCAAAACGTAGCATACGGACAAGCTCGATGCACGATCAGTACTATGTAAATTTGTAGGATACCCAAGAAACTCCAGGGGGTATCTTTTATATTACGCAGAAGAACAAAAGGTTTTTGTTTCTCGGCATGCTCACTTTCTGGAGACTCAATTTCTTGAAAAAGAAATAAGTAGGAGCACAATAGAACTGGAAGAAATTTCAGAACCACAAACTATTACTGAAAGCATGGTGGAACCAGAAGTTTCAAAAGAACCGGATGTCCCTGTGCCACTCCGCAGATCTAGTAGGCTGTCTCATCCGCCTGAAAGATACTACGGTTTTCTCGTAGATGGGTATAGAGAGGATTGCATCATCAATAATGATGAGCCAACTAGTTTCCAACAGGCTATTACGAGTAGAGACTTACTAAAGTGGATGGATGCAATGCGGACCGAAATAGAATTCATGTACACCAACAAAGTTTGGAATTTAGAAATTGCACCTCAAGGAGTAAAATTCGTAGGCTGCAAATGGACCTTCAGAAAGAAAATTGGTGCAGATGAACAGGTTGAAACCTATAAGGCTAGACTTATAGCAAAAGGTTTTCGTCAAAGACCTGACTTGGACTATGATGAAACTTTTTCTCCAGTGGCTATGCTTAAATCCATTTGGATCCTACTTGCCATAGCTGCCTATGAAATTTGGCAGATGGACGTAAAGACCGCATTTCTGAATGTAAATTTGGAAGAGTGTGTTTATATGGATCAGCCAGAGGGTTCATAGAGAGTGGAAGCAGCGGAAGAGTGTGCAAGTTGCTTAAATCCATTTATGAATTAAAGCAAGAATCACGAATTTGGAACATCTGTTTTGATGAGACGGTCAAAGAATTTGACTTTATCAAAAATCCAGATAAACCATGCATTTATAGTAAGATTGTAGCGAGAACTGTAGTATTCCTCGTCTTGTACGTGGATGACATTCTTCTAATAGGAAATGACATTCCTATGCTACAATCAGTCAAAGGATTCTTGTCACAGAAGTTCTCCAAGAAAGACCTGGGTGATTCCTCCTACATTCTGGGGATCCAGATCTATCGTGATAAATCTAAGAGGATGTTGGGACTTTTACAGTCCAGGTAATCTACCGGCTTGTCACGGGATCACCCTCTCCAAAGAGATGTCTTCCAAGACTGATTTGGAAAGAGATCGCATGAGTATTATACCCTACGCTTCTGCGGTAGGATCTATAATGTATGCGATGTTGTGTACCAGACCAGATGTTGCTTACGCACTGAGCGTGGTAAGCAGGTATCAGTCAAACCCTGAGGAGAAACACTAGATAGAAGTTAAGAACATTCTTAAATACATGAGAAGGACTAAGGAGATGTTCTTGGTGTGCGGTAGTAAAGACCTCCAGATCAAGGCCTTCGATGAATCCAGCTTCCAGAGTGACAAGGATGACTCCAAATCCATGTCGGGTTATGTCTTTACCCTCAATGGAAAGGCGGTTTGTTGGAAGAGCTCCAAGAAGGATATCATTGCCGACTCGACGATGGAGACAGAGTATATCGCTGCATGTGACGCCGCAAACGAAGCAGTCTGAATGAGGAAGTTCGTTACAGAATTTCAAGTGGTTTCATCCATTGTTGATCCAATACCTTTGTATTGTGACAACAACAGGGCTATAGCTTTAGTGAAGGAACAAATGTCCCATCAGAAGTCCAGACATATCATGAGGCGGTATCACCTGATCAGAGAGATTGTGGATCACCGGGAGATCGAGATTCGGAGAGTAGACACTGAGAACAACACTACAGATCCACTCATAAAGGCCATCCCTCAGACGCAGTTCAAGAGGCTATTCGAGATGCTATGTCTGCAATATGCCAATACATGGCCTTAGTGCAAGTGAGAGATTGTTTGTGATATATGCCATAGATGCCATTATTCTATAGTACTGGATTGTATATTATATTTTGGAAGTTTGGGATGTACACAGATATAATAATAATCTTGCTCAATATGATAGTATGCTATCTGGTTTGATTTTATCTTAATATGTGTATATATTTCATTTAACATATTGCTAATACATATTGATAGGGCCCTTAGGATTTTTGCTTGACTACCAGCATTGTGATGGCAATCACACTAGTGAGGGCTGGGTAGTTTATAAGAACATCCTTAAGCTTGTCCCTAGTCGTGGGATTATCGAGACAGGGCATCGATACTCTCGAGTAGATTACTATATATGCTTCTTATCCCCGTTAGGGGAGGTGGCTTGTCTCGCAGCCATTGGTATACGGTACCAGAGATAGTATACAAGTGCTCATTGGGTTATGAGTTACACTGGATGGACTCACTGAGAACTGCTGGTTGGTATTATACCTATCGTCTGTTAGCAGTTCCCCGGTTACATGAGTATAGGATAGTCCATTGACTTGACATCACTATTCGTCTCGAGTATGTTCCCACTGTACTTAGATTACTACCCTACCACGGCTCAAATGATTCGTGCAAACAGGTAGTGGTTAGGTGCAGTCCCAAAGCACTTGGAGGTAGTAGCGGTTAGAAGGGATTCGTCTTTCCCGGTATTAGGAGTTGATATCGCGTTGTGTTCGGTTAACCAATACACAAAGTTCTTGGCCAGGGCAAGTGAGATTTACTGGTAGGTACACCAGTAGTTTCTCAGGGTGTATTGGGCTCTACACCGACACGACTTATTGCGCTATTACGAGTTTGACGTTTACCACCCCCTAGGGCGGATATGCAATACTCTTAGACGAACAGACCGGACTGTACGAAAATTGTCATGGATAGGCTCAGTAGGGGTTCAGATGAGTTTGCTCGTCGGCCTTCTTTTCGACAGGTACTTGGGTAGCCGTTACGAACAGCTAGTGCCACTGACGAACTTGTAGTTGAACCCACTGCCAACGTACTGTCGAGTCTTTAAAGTCCCACACAGAAGATTTCCCTGGTTCAGGCGAAACGATATAGAAGCCGTATGGTTTTAAGTGCAAGGTTCCTATCATATACGTGTACTAGATGTATGGATGTTATTCGGACGGATAATACTAGCAGGTTTATGATTAAGCCGGATTCTAGTATTATATTATTGGATTATTTTTATCCCTTTGTATTCGTATTTTTTGTAGTACGGATACGGGTATGTATACACGGTAAGGGCATTCTTGTAATTTTACAAGAGATGTTTCTAGAAGATGACACCTCATTTTTGGTTTTATCTATTTTTGGAAAATAGATTAATGAGGTGGAAAATGGAGATATTTGTGGCATGCTTGAAGCATGGCTAATTCATTTGTTTATTTCATTTGGCTTTACTATTCAGGCATGGTTGTATTTTTCTATGGAAAAATATTACATGCTTGATTTGGAGAAAAATATTAGCCATTCTTCACTTGCTCATACACTTAGTTCATTCTATCTTTCTCATTCTCTCTCCATTTGCTCTCCTCCTTCTTCCTTAAACCCTAATCCTCACATGTGTTGTGAATTTTAGGGTTTTATGAGATAAAATAGTCCAATTAACTCTCTACATCTCCTAAGCTAGATTAGCGAACTAGGTACTTTAGTTATCTCGGTTTTGAGGTTGGAGCTTGAACTATAGACTCTCGGGTGGATTGTCTTTAACACGAGAAGACCGACGATCAAGCACAATCCAAAACTTCTAGGAGCTCAAAGAGAGGAGAAGAAAACCCGAAGGACTTGTATCTGGGAGGTATAAAACACTATCATAGTAGTTTAGAACCTTTATGTGTTTAGCTAGTTAGGGTTTCTAAACGATCTTGGATGTTCGATCGATGTTGCAAAGTATAAAATCTTTTTTTGTAATTTCCGCCTCCCCACAAACCACGTAGGGTGTGCGACATCGACTTACACGAACAAGCGAAAAGCGTAAAAAGCGTTGCGTGTAGCGTAAGCTACATTATTAATTATTACTATGATCATCTCATTTACAATAAATTATATTATTATAAAGATATAAAATTAGCTTGAGAACATAAAACAATAAGTAATATAACAATATGTTTTGCAGTTGCAGTTTCTCTGCTCCGCAAAATTCCCTGGAAAAAGACAAATTTTTAAATCCTTGAGTTCATATATATGATTCATATTAGTATTAAAGCCATCGAAACTCAATTAAATATTCTCTATTTGAGAAACATGACTGCTAAATATGATTTGAAATTTAGAGCTTAGAAATTTAATGAGACCATTTTTATATAGTTTAGGATTAGATACTGAAATCATAAGAATTTCAATAGAAAATCCCATATGAAAATAGCATAGGCATAGCGTAGCGTATACTATTTGTTAAAAGAGTAATCTATTTAAAGAAAAAACGTAAGCTACTTTGTATTTAAGTTTTTTTTCAAAGTTACGTAGCGAATAGACAAAGCTACGCTACATAGCGCAAAATAGCAAGTTACATAGGAAGCTATTTTGAACATTGGTATGACCCTTCGTCGGTGCTCGCACTTTAATGGGGGTTTAGAGGGCTCTCTAAATTGCAAATCCAGTCAAAGTCTTCCTTTGAACTTTAAAAAGAAAGTCCATGTCAAAGATTGTTGGAGCCATAGGACTAAACTTAAAAAGAAAGTAGTTTCTAGCCAATGACAGAAAATGGAGAGTGGCCACAAGGAGCAGGAGTTTCAGCTTGAAGGACTACAATGAGAACTCAAGCAAATTGGTAATTCACAATTACTCTCAATAGGCTCCTTAGGAGGATGTCATGCTTGTTACTAGCCCCTTATTAAGAGGCGTCAGCACAGGACCATAAAAAGAATTGAGGCTTAAAAACTATGGTCCATGTACTCCAATTCTTGGCTCTTAAGATTGTCAAGGTAGGCCCCTAATAGAAAACCCTCGCCTTCGCCATAAGGAAATAAATCAGCCCACAATTGAGCTTGGTGAGGGTGAGGGATCGTTGACCCTAAATACGCTGGATTCCTTACAACACCGATCATAATGCCCAAAGAGGCAATTATTGTGTTTCTTTAGGTGACAAACTTGAAACAACGATCCAAGATGACAATATTATGGTGTATTAGCACATCGCCACACTCAATTTTGGACCAATTTATTTTCTATGATTTATACTTCTTTGGCAAAGAACCATAAGAGGCCATTGTGTTAGTCATTAGGCCCAACCCAGCCTACTACCTGTCGGTGCCACATATATATATATATATATAGAGAGAGAGAGAGAGAATAATGGAGAAAAGATGCCATAGGAGGGAATTCCCTCCTATGGCGTCGAAAAAATACCCTCTCCACCAATTTTTCCGACGATCGGCCCCCATCATCTTCATCGTCATCATTTAAGATGTGGGTACACCAAATTTCATGTGATAATACAACTTTTTCACCGTTGATTTAGCAATGTAAAAAGTTCTATTGTCGGTAAACCGTTAATTTTGAACCCACTAAATCAACGGTGAAAAAGTTGTAGAATCACATGAAATTTGGTGTACCCACATCTTAAATGATGACGATGAAGATGATGGGGGCCGATCGTCGGAAAAATTGGTGGAGAGGGTATTTTTTCGACGCCATAGGAGGGAATTCCCTCCTATGGCCTCTTTCCTCCATTAATCATATATATATATATATATATATATATATATATATATATATATATATATATATATATATAGGAGGTTAGGGTTTATATGAGAAAAAGATATGATGCAACATAAAGAGTTTTTCTGGAGAGAAAAACAAGAGAGAGCCGTCGTCTCCTTCATCCTCTTCTACTTTAGGTGACTTGCGGAGTGATCAAGTGGGGGATTGTCGCTTCTACCAAATATGGTTTCCTTCTGGCCGTTGCTTGAAGACGCTAAAAATCAGATCTTCTACGTGACATGGGAAAGGTGATCGATCTAATCAATTGAATCAGGTATTTCGGTAAACCTTTAGAGTAGATACATGTATTTCTATTGTGCTTGATTGCTTGTTATATATTTACATCACCTAAAGTGTACGTTGGTATTAGAGCCATGCATCCCACGTTCGTAGAAATTATAGATCTATGATTTTAAAATATTTGCAACATAAAAGTTGCTTTTTTTTTAATCTGAACATAGAACAAAAATTTTTTAAAATTATTTTATGACAGATTTATGCTATTAGGGTTATCGTTTGATGGATATTTTAAGATCTATCCATTTTGCATCATTATTTATCACAATAAATTAGATCTATTTTATTTATGATGCTTTGATATAGTTTTTGTAGTTCGTTGATGTGAAAAAACTTATTGAACAAATGTAGGATAAATTTATTGTAAAGATTGGATCTTTAGTGTGAAAAGAAAATTTTTATTTTTTTTCTTCTCTTTTGGTGAGCATTAATGGCGGCAAGGTCGCATTTTCCTTCAAATCACTAACCTAATATTTTTTTTTGATGGGTGAAAACTTGTGGGATTTTTTTTGGGAGTTTGGTTAGACCAAATATTTTTTTGATTTTTGGTTGGACTAAAAAAATTTTAGACTTCGGTGATGGCACCAAATATCTTTTTAAATTTTGGTTTGGAACCAAATATCTTTTGGATTTTTAGTTTGGACCCAAAATTATTTTTCTTGGATTGTAGTTGGGAACCAATTTTTTTAATAAAAAAAACAATTTTTAGAAATTATATTTTTTCGGATTTTAAAAAAAATTTCAAAATCTTAAAAATACATTTTAAAAAAAAATATTATGGGGGGCCAGCCCCAGGCCCGAGCTGGGCTGGGGTCTCCGCCCAGGACCCTTGCCCGAGCCGGGCTCGAAGGCGCCGAACCGGGCTTGGAGCTGGCTGAGTTGAGCAGACGGGTTCTGAGCCGGCAGAGCCGGCCGATTCGAGCAGCTGGGCTCTAAGCCTGCCGAGCCGCCGATCCAGGCTCTGATCCGTTGAGTCGGGCTCTAAGCCGCAGAGCCGACTCTGATCCGTTGTGTCGGGCTCAGAGCCGGCTCATTTTTATAATTTTTTTAAGAAAATAAAAATTCAGAAAAATTCCAGAAAATTACTCTTTTGGTTTGCTTATTTTTGGTGAGTTTCCTACTCAAGTTTTGGTTTAGTTAAAGGTTTTGCTGTTAACTCTAGGAGTTATACTTTTTTCGAAAATTTTGTTTGCTCATTAAAAGTTTCAAATTTTTACTCTCACATAAAATCTTGGAAATTTACTGGATAGTTGTTCCAATAGGAGCGCCTAGGGCGCGTATTAATTTCACAAATAAAACAAAAACCCTAATAAAACGGAAAAGTTAGATAGGGTAGTTTAAATGAAAATAAAATTTGTTAGATTGATTGTTACATTTTGTATTTTGCATAACATATTATCCTAGATGATCCACCTTGAAGGCTCAAGTGCAATGGCTCCAAACTCAAACTGGAGTTAACCTAAGTAGTAAGATTGCTAATCTAACTTGCTAGGAGATGTAGTTTCTTCTTCACTTTAATTTTCTTTCCTTTTATTTTCTTTTTATAATTTGTTTTCTCAAGTGTAATGAAAGGAGGAAGAAGGAGATGGAACCTATCATGAAAAAAGAGAGTGTGAATGAGGAAAATTCTTAACCATTTCTAAAGAAAAGGATACTAATATATTTCCTCCAAAACATTCCAAGCCTTTGGATTAAACAAATTATCCAAGTGTCCACAACCTCCTCTTGATTACATATGTCACCATACTACAATATGGTGAGGATATATTATGCCTAAGGAATAACAAAAGCTAAAGAAAATAAAAGAAAACAATAGACAGAAACAATATATATATTTATATGTAATAAAACATACTAAATACATATACTTGTAATTGTTATCGAAGGTATTTAAAATACCTAAAAGAGAGATTAATTAATAATGACATAATACTAGTAAATATATATACAATATATATGTATAAAATATTAAATCGGCACTCGATTTAATATCCGTCTTTCTAAAAAGACCGACTAGTATTACAACCGTACCGTCAGTGTATAAAATATACTAGTTTTAATCTAACCCAAGCGCGTACCAATGTACCGCAACTACAACATTTCGCCAAAACTGGAAACCCTCTGTGTGGGACTCTAAAGACTCGACAATACACTGGCAGTGGGTTTAACCACAAGTACGTCAGCGGCACTAGTTGTATATAACGGCTATATATGTATTTTCAAAAAGGAGACCGATAAGTAAGCTCGTCCAAAACCCTACTAAGGCTAATAACGACATGTACTATACAGTCTGGTCTGTTTGTCTGAAAGTATCACATATCCGGTCTAAAAGGTGGATAACATCAGACCTCTAATAACCTGATAAGTCGTGTCGGTATCAAGCCCTATCACTAATCGAGAAACTAATGACACAATCAGTAAATCCCATCCGCCTAGGCCTATGTCTTATAGTGACGGCCAACCGTACACTGCGTGATATCAATTCTCAATACCTGGAGATACGAATCCCCTCAATCGCTCACTGCCTCCAAGTTCTTTGGGATTGCACCCAAAAGCTACATGTTTGCACGACTATTGAAAGCCGTGGTAGGGTAGCAATCAAAGTACAATAGGAACACACTCGATACAAATGACGATTTCGGGTCGACAGACAACGCTGTACTAATGTCATCTGAGAACTGCTATCCAACAATAGGTATAATACCATTTAGCATGTTCTCGGCGAGTCTGTCCAGTGTAACTCATAACCTAATGAGTACATGTATGCAATCTTTGGTGACTGACTAACACCAATGGCTGTGAGACCAGTTATCGCCCCTTGTCGGGGTCAAAAAACATATACACTAATCTACTCTAGAATATCGATGCCCAGTCTCGATATTTCAATGACTAGGGACATTTAAAGATGTGCTTATAGACTACCCATTTCTCATAAGTATGATCGCCATCATAACCCTGGCAGTCAAGCATGAATTCTATAGGCTCTATCAATATGTAATAGTGATATGCTACACACTAGACATGTATATAATGATAAAGTCAAACCATATAACATACTATCATATCGAATAAGACTGTTCTACCCGTATAGGTTCACCCTCAATCATCATAATCGTCTGCCTGCGATTACAATAATTGTTTTGAGGGCACTATATCCAACAATCTCCTACTTGCACTTAAGGCTAATTATTGTGACATAGCGTGCCCGCAGCCCATGTTCTACCGAATACCTAACTTCTCTACTAATCAGTTTTACAAACTGTGTTTATGAAACATTGATATTCGAGAAATAGCCTCAGTGAGTGGATCCGCTCTATTGTTTCTATTTTTATTTTTTTATATCTCAACTTCGCGGAGAACGTCTATCTTCCGAAATGACCAATACCTGTCTTAGGACTTGTTTAAATATCTGATAGGACCAAATTCATAACATGAATACCAAATTTAACAAACTTCTTAGATTGTATCATTCACTGAATTTAATCAGTATCTTGCGCCATGCTTACCTCAGTATCTACTTGGTGCCGCATCCAACATACTGCCCCTCAAAAGAGGGTAAACTTGTAACTCTGATAGTCACTTTGTCATTCAGGTCACCTTGGAAGCTAAAAACGATAGTCGCCTCTTGCAGGAGGCTGCAGTTATCATATACTAAGAACATCCTCTTATGTTCATATCTGCTTCCCATTGTTTCTCCAGGATTGGATTAATATATGCTTACTGCATCCAATGCAAAAGCAACATTATCCAAATCCTATGTGGAGGAACGCTTGTGATATCCAAAGTTTAACCGATTGTAGTATAGGAACATCACTTCCTATCCAGAGTATGTCATCCAAATACCAGGATAATACTCCCTATTACCTTCTTACCAGGTTCATCTGCTATTTTAATGAAGTCAAACACCGTGACTGTCACATCAAAACAGATGATCCATCTTCGCTATACCTGCTTTAGTCTATAAATAAACATAAGCAACCTTCCCACCATGCTTCCGCTGCTCCCACTAACTATAATAACCCTCCGGTAGAATCATATACACGTGCACTTCTAAAAGTCCATTTTGAGCGACGTTATAGTCATCCACCTGCCAGGTCTCATAATCAAGGGCAGCAGTAGTGACAAGCTTGGGTCATCATACCATGATGCAAAACCTCCATGTCACCGTCTATGAGGAAACCGAAGTTCCTTTCGGGTGGTTAAGCTTATCCACTAGATCTGCGGAGTGACATACGGATCGTCAAATCCAATTGAATTCTTAGGTTCTACTAAATTTTCTGTAACCATTTGTGATTCTGGAATCACTTCCAGTTTTATCATACTCCCACTAATGTTTTTTGAAAAGAATTCATTTTACTAAAAATATGACGAGTCTAGCAAATGGTAGAAAATTATACCCTCAACAATGCCCGGGATAACCCACAAACTGCCATTATTGACGCATGCCTTGAGTTTATACGGATTCTGGTTTTAAGCATAAGCCAGAAAACTCCATATACCTTAACATCGTTAAGATATGAACCATTTTATATCCATATAGAAATTGAGGCACTAATTTAGATGGAACTATATTCAAATAGTATGCAACAGTTTCCAGTGCACAACCACTTAATGAGAGAGGGCCTTTATAGCAATACTCATTAAGGGGCACACCTACGGCTGAGTAACTTGTCTGAAAGATAATACTCTCAATATTACTATAGTGGATTAACTAGCATAAGTATCGATATCTTCAATTATCTCGAAAAATCTTGATACTTCCAACGTGCAGTTCTCTACTTTATTCTTATACCTATAAATTTCTCTAACTTTTAGACCTTACATAAATGTGTGCCCAGAACAAGAGAAATTATCAGTAAATGAAATATAGTATGAGTATCAACCCCTTGTCTTTCTGGACACTGGACAACATACAATACTTTGTATGAGTTCACTGAGTTTACTAATTCAAACTCTGTTTGTTATAAGTTGAAAAATGTATTTTAGTTAAGAAGAATTACACCATTATTGAATGCACCTTACCTAATCATCAACTGATAAACGTAATTTCAAAAATTTATATCTCACTTTATGAAAGAAACGTATAAATATATCAGTTTGAAATTGGTGCATAACAACGGATATTCAAAACCAACAAATCGCCAATAGGCAAACCCCGGTGATTTCCTCAAACATCAACAATTACAATGAACTCTGATATTGAGAATCTAATCACCCAATTCCCAATATTCTACTGCCACTCATCATCTATAATTCCATACAGAGGTGAGAATCAAAACCAGTAAATACATACCCTGGAGTCATAATGTAATTCGAAAAGCTGTTTTCAATAACTACTGCAATGGAAAACTGAAACATAGGAATGTTTCGAGGGGTGGCTGGGTATTCCTAGTAATGCCTCTTCCATTATCCAGATCCATGACACCAGTTGCAATTTACATTGCCCTCGCTTCAATCCCTCCATTTGTTTTGACTTCTTACCTTCTGTACACCTTACTTTGGCTAATTGGTTTTTTTCCTTCCCTATCTTTCGATACCTACCTAAGATTTGGAAGAAGACTATCCAATAAGTATAATAGGTGTATTCTCCTAATACGAGGAGCTCATGCAGCCTGAGAGAAGATAAAGGGTATAGACAGCCGAATAATCCTATTCAATTTCTCCAGAAACGGAATCCATCTTCGAACTAAAATAAATTTCTACAAGTCCGTATGTAATTATATGAGATGGTTTTATCGATTCTATCAGGATCTTCATAGTGATACGGAATGTTCTGGAGAAAGCTAAGGTTAATGTAGGAGGGGCATGGATATACGTGACTTTGTCGTGAATTTAGACGATCCAAAATTCTAATGGTAAAAAGTTCGGTTTAATTTGGTAATGAGTTTTAGTTTGAGGTGGGTCAAGTTTGCTGCCAGAGAGAGAGAAAAGAAACACTCAGCGTGCACTCTAATCTTGATCAAAATGGTTAATTAACAACTTATCTAATCTGGATAACTCCCACTGTTTTCTTGAATTCTCTTTCAAACCCTAAAAGGAAAACTAATCGAGATAACCCGAGGAGTAATTCCTACTCATCAGTGGCAATCGGGATCCAAATATCGCTGAGTAGCAATTTAATGGAATCCACTCAAGTCATTACACTCCATAAGATATGGGCATACTTGGCAAGTTACCTTTATATTTGAAACTCCCGATATGGTTTTTGCCCTTAACGGCTTATGACCTTGACTAGGTCAACAAGCCATAAACCACTAGTTAAGTTCAAGCCGCCATTTTCTTGATTGCATTAAACCCACCCGTACGAGCCCTTGACTAAGTCAACAAGGCCGCACGACTATTCTAACCATTCGCATCTCTATGCATAAAAATGAACCACATAGCTACCGCACACTACGCCTTTATTAGGTCAACAAACGCAGCACGGATACTAAATACTAATAATCTGAAATGACGGAGGGCTACGGCTGGTTTTTTGAGAAAACCCTTTAACGTAATGAACTTGATCTCGTTGAAGAAACCTTGTAGTTTTGAAAAAGGAGTGGTTCAGGCTCGGCATTTAAAATGCTGGTTTTGAATAAAACCGAGTGGGTAATAGTACCACAAACTTTTGCTAAAGAGGTCATTCACTGTAAAGGGATCTAGGCTCTTTCGTCATCGAATGAGATGCGGGATATTCCTAAATGAATACCGCTATACAATACAAAAGATTACGACTATTTTTTTTAAAACTGAGGTTCTAACAACATCAGTTTATCCGGTTTTTTTCCTTGCATTAATGAGGATTAATGTGGTCACATCAATTAATAATATCATACCAGAAGAAACGAAAATAACCATGCACATATATGCCAACCGCATTCGCCATAGTGACCCAGGTCTTCACCGTATGGTTACTTAACTTACGGCAGTGCGGAGTCGAGACTAGTGCGGATGCAAAACATATATAGCGACTACAACACACACACACACACACACACACACATATAGACATACATACATATATATACATACATACATAATATCAGCATTCGTCTCAGATGTATGATATAACACAGGTATCACAGCAGAAGCAAACACAATATGGAAATGTGGATAAACTAGAAAAAATACATTTCAATGGAGCCTTATATGAAATGTAATTTTCCCGATCATGTCGACAGCCCGTAGTATCAGAACCTAGAACCCTATGAATGCAGCAAGCCACTCGCCAATCCCATAAGCAAGGCACCCCCAATCAACGAAGTGGATGGGCCACCCAGCACTTCTAAAATCCGATGACCTGGACACCTCTCAGCGGGTCAATCCTACAACCCATACGTGTGTAGAGAAAAGCCTTCCAATTCTAGAGTAAGGCACCACTGTCTCAACTCCATGAGACGGTGGCCCGTTGCCCTCTAGAACCCGGCTACTCAAGTACTCTGCCGTGGGGTAATCCTAAACCTATAATGAATACTTGATTATATAACGGTGACTATGTCGGCAATCAGGACGCGCCCTAAAGAATAATATACAAACCGCTATGATGGCAGTCCACATGTCGGATGCTCGCCACGTAATATGAATATACATTACATCATCACAGAGCTTCTAATACTATATACACCGGGCTATCCATCATAACAATCCAACACAACAATAATCAAGAAATATCACAGAATATCAATGCGAGTATCAATTTCGTAACCCCGTCTAATTAATACTTATAGCAATTAGACGACATTTTACCAAACGCTATGAAACTCACAGTCGCAGAAGAAACCAAAACAATGACAACTAGAATCACAAAACCCGTGAGGCGGATTTCCAAACATTGAAATTCAAGCACCATTGGCAAAGAAAACACCCTCATTTTGCACGAAATCGAACCCAGTTAATCCACCAAAACCCCCCACACTATTTGAACCGAATCAGCCCCGCATCAGGGCTGAATCAGCCCTAGAACAGCCCCGAAACGGGGCTGATCCAGTAGCTCATTCATCCCCCGATACGGGGCTGAATTGGCCTCGGTTCGGCCCCGTTTCGGGGCCGAACCGAGCTCAACTGGGGAGGGTTTGGATATGCATTAACCTACTAGAAATTGTGGCCCAAACCAATAATCCGGTGGCTCCAGCACAAGCGAAAATGAGACCATTTCATGCAAATTTTGAAAACATGTCTTCGCTAAAATGGGTTTTGATAATTCTAAAGCCATCCAAACAAATTTAAATTTTTAGTTAGGCTCTGCTACCACTTGAAAGAACTACTGCACTCTAGGTAGCAATTTTAAATGATGAAAACATAAGGTTTTAAAAATTAAGGGAGCAATTGTTCCTACCATGAGGATCTAGTATAAAGATAACAACTTGAAACTAGCTAGTAGATAGAAGCTCCATGGAACATGCTTGCAAGCTCACCTCCTCCATCAAAGATGATCCACCTTGAAGGCTCAAGTGTAATAGCTCCAAACTCCAACTGGAGTTAACCTAAGTAGTAAGGTTACTAATCTAACTAGTTAGGAGTTGTAATTTCTTTTTCACTATAATTTTCTCTTCTTTTATTTTCTTTTTCTAATTTTTTTCTCAAGTGTAAAGAGAAGAGGACGAAGGAGATGGGAGCTCTCATGGAAAAAAAGTGTGAACGAAGAAAATCCTTAACCATTTCTTAAAAAAAAAAAGAATAAACAGAAACAATATATATATATATATATATATATATATATATATATATTGTTATCCAAAGTATTTAAAATATATAAAAAAGAGATTAATTAATAGTGATATAATACTAGTAAATACATATACAATATATATGTATAAAATATTAAATCGACACTTGATTTAATATCCGTCTTTCGAAAAAGACCGGCTAGTATTACAATCGTCTGATTACCGTCAGTGTATAAAATACACTAGTTTTAATCGAACCCAAGCGCGTACCAATATACCGCAACTACAACATTTTGTCAAAACCAGAAACCCTCTGTATGGGACTCTAAAGACTCGACAATACGCTGGTAGTGGATTTAACCACAAGCACGTTAGCGGTACTATCTATACGTAACAACTACCCAAATATTGTCGAAATGGAGATCAACAATCAAGCTCTTCCAAAACCCTACCGAGTCTATCACCAACATGTACCAAACAGTCCGGTCTATTCGTTTGAGAGTATCGCATATCCGGTCTATGGGGTGGATAACGTCAGACCCCTAATAACCTGATAAGTAATACCGGTGTCAAGACCTATCACCAATCGAGAAACTGTTGATTGCAATTAGTAAATCTCATCTGCCTAGGCCTAGGTCTTATGGTGATGGCCAACCGTACACTGCGCGACATCAACTCTCAATACCAGAAGAGACGAATGCTCTCAATTGCTTAGTACTTCTAAGTGCTTCGGGACTATACCCAAAAGCTATTTGTTTGCACGACTCTTTAAAGCGGTGATAGGGTAGCAATCAAAGTACAGTGAGAACACACTCAAGACAAATAACAGTTTCGGGTCAACAGACTATGCTGTACTAATGTCACCTGAGAACTACTACCTGACAATATGTATAATACCATCTACCATATTCTCGGCTAGTCCGTCTAGTGTAACTCATAACCCAATGAGCACTTGTATACAATCTTTGGTGACTGACTAACACCAATGGCTGTGAGACCTGTCATCGCCCCTCATCAGGATCAAGAAACATATACACTGGTCTACTCTACAATATCGATGCCCAGTCTCGATATTCCCACGACTAGGGACATTTAAGGATGTGTTTATAGACTACCCAGTTCTCATAAGTGTGGTCGCCTTCATAACCCTGACAGTCAGGAATGAATCCTATGGACTCTATAAATATGTAATAGTGATATGCTATACCACAGTAGACATGTATATAATGATAAAGTCAAATTAGATAGCATACTATCATCTCGAGTAACACTATTCTACCCTTATAGGCACCATCAATCATCCTAATCGCCTTCCTGCGATTACAATATTTTGGTTGATGGCTCGGACCCAATCATAGATCCTCAAGTGATTTGTAGAGTGCTGTGGATTGACATCTCGACGTTGTTTTGATATCAAAGGGGAGACGTCTATGGTTGCGAAACCCAAGTCATTTATGAATGCTATTTCTGGGTCTACTGTGAAGGAGTGAATAAAGATAATGAAAGAGGTGTAAGATTCAACGATAAATGATCAAGTCTGGGATTTGATCGATTATCCTACCGGATGCAAGACTGTTGATAAAAAACTGGGTTTTTCGAGATCTTGCGAAGGGAAGATGATACTCTAGAGAGATACAAGGCACACTTGTTGGCGAAGGGATTCACCTAGCATAGGTGGAAAATGAAGAGACACTTTTCATTCGGAGGTGATGATTGCGTCTATTTCACCTTTCCTAACAAATCGTTGCACAAAAAGATCTTAAACTAGTCCTGGGGATTTAGATCATATTGTCGATAGAGATTTGGATAAGGACATCTGTGAGATCTGCATACGGGTTTCAAAGACAAAGGGACTGGAGTCGAATCAGAGATTCCATTTATGGCTTGAAATACTAATCCAAGCAGTTTTTGGTTCGATCTCATCAATCTATAATGGATATGGACTGACGATGATTGAATATGACAACTATAAATTCAGAGATTTTGTTGTGAATGATGTTGTGATGACCAAAAGGACTTGGAGACAATAAGTGTCACTTGGATTGGTTGTACTCGCTATAGAAGACACAAGAGATTTTGAGTTTGTGCTTGAGAATTGGATCCATGAGGACCATTTCAGGAGCATCCTATGTTTTTCTTCGGAGACTCATATGAGGTATGTCTTAAAACGGTTCAGCCCGCACATTTACTCTCTAGTTTATTACTCCAGTCACTAATGGACATGTTTTTGGCCTTGATATTTACTATAAGACTCTTGACACAGGGAGACAGATTTTGTCGGTTCCATTTTGCATAGTCAGTAGTCAAATGTATGCATGATGTGTACTTGACCAGACATATAATCCTTGCCGATTGGACATAGTATTAGGGTCTGCTTGTTGAAATGAAGTGACGAGGGTTTTCAGGTATTTATATAGGACGGCCAACTATACCTTGTGCTATAATGAATCAGGCTTGCAGATATGTGGATATACAAGTGTCGACTGGTCCGACAATCTGGGTATGTGAACATCCATATCTACACGTGCTTTCTTGCAAAATGGCAGGGCCATCACTCGGAATAGCAGGAAGTATAACTTTTTTTCACAATGCGGGTAGAATATGCGGCTACCTCAGAGCGCCAAAAGGGTTGCTAGGCTGAGGTGATTTCTCGGGAGTTTGACATGATTTTGCACGTAAAGGAAACATGGTTTCTCTTAATCGTGACATCAGGTCAATGATAGCATACTCAATCAATCAAACATATATATGGGAAGTTGAAACACTTTGTTGGGGTAAAAATTTACACCCCGGTTGACCAAGTCAAAATCAAAGTCAACCCCAAGCCAAGTGGGCCCAAACCCAGATCCAGTGGGCCTATGCCCGGGTCGACCCAGAACATGAAGCGGCCGGCCTCCACCCGTGCCAAGATAAAAATTTTGTAATAAATAATTTTGTTGTATTTCTGTTATTTTATTTTATGGATAAATGTAAGAAAAATAGGCATAAAGCCAAATTTTTGTAAAGCCCATGGATTATGTGCAAAAAGAAATGGCACATGAGCCATGGGATAGGCAAAATGCCATTTTGTGAAGCCCAAGAGGCTATGTGTAAAGTGTATAGCCTATAAAGGCAAGGATAATGAAATATCTCAACAACTTTTTCTCTCTCCAAAAAAAGTTTGCGATCTGAGATCTTTCTTCCTCCTTCAAGGTTCCAAAACCTTCTTTTTTCTTTTGAATTAAATCAAGAGTTTTACTCTTCCTTTTTCAAAACTAAATAGTTTTCCACCACAAAACCCATAAAGGGGAACTCAGATCTTCCATTAGATCTCAAAAAGAAGAGATTTTTAAAAATCTCACAGCTCTTGATCTTCAAGATCCAGCTCACAGAGGAGGAAGAAGAAGAACATCTTTCACTAAACCCCCAAAAAAGAAGAAAAACACACTCAGGAGTCCAACTCCTCTATGATTTCTCTTCTGAGAAATTTTTTCAGGCTAAAAGCCTATTTTTCTCGTCGGCGCTCAAGCGCAGAGCGCCCGCGTGCCGACACGTGGCGCGCTTGCGCTCCAGCGCAAGCGCTCGAGCGCAAGTCGCCCCCGTGCCGACACGTGGCGCTCTTGCGCTCAAGCACAAGCGCTCGAGCGCAAGTCGCCCTCGTGCCGACACGTGGCGTGCTTGCGCTCCAGCGCTCAGCGTCCGAGCGCAAAGCGCCCACGTGCCGACACGTGGCGCGTTGCGCTCCGACACGTGGCGCGTTGCGCTCAGCACTCTGCGCTCGAGCGCAAAGCGCCCATGTGCCGACACGTGGCGCGCTTGCGCTCAAGCGCCTAGGCGCTGGCCCCACGCATCCTTTGGATGCCTTTCCCCCCTCTTTTTATGTACATACATATATATATACATATGTATACATATTCACACACACACATACTCCACGACACTGTCCCTGTTAGAAATTTTTTTTTAACGGGGCGTTGCCCCACACCCCGCAAGGGGGTTGCTAGCCCCCTTGACCCCCAGCCCGCTATCCGGGTAGCGGGACCCCCGTAAAAACTCTGCGTGGCTCCCGATATATCCAAAACACCCCTTTCAAAACACAACAACGTACACTGCACATTGAGTTCGCATGACCATTTTAACCCGTTAATCGGAGGTTCCCTCGCCCCAAAGGCGGGGGGTAATTAACGGCAGCTTAGTCCGCGGCTGCCGAAGATTCGAATCCCCACAATCAGTAAACCCCGGCCTATCCTAGGCAGGGGGAATCTGTAGTACGCCTGAGCAGCGCGCGCGTATTCCCATCTCAATGAGGTGACGAAAAACACCCTACAGATTCTGGCACGCCCGGTGGGACCAATCTCTCCTCCCATATTTCGGGTTAAACGTTCATGCGAACTCAATCAATACACATACCTGTATTTCTACTAAAAATAATGCTTTTTAATGCAGATTTTCAAGCAATCAACCTTCGACGACAATGTCTCCCCAGACGAATTCAGCTTCCAACGTGACCCCGATTCCGTACGTGGTCAAGATCAATGCCCGTGTGGTTCTCCCCGCAAGCCTCAGTCGACAGTGGGAGGAACCGCCCCGCCAGTTCGGCTCCGTCATCATCTACCCTGCCGGAAGCGCTCATCTGGCAGAGATCCCGGCAGAACAGGTGGCCAAGCCGGTCTCAAGAGGAAAGAGGCCGAATGTCGTGATCGCCAAGGCACCACTACCGAAACTCAAGACGCTATCTGAACGATTCTCCGGTGCTCCAGCGGGGGGCAAGAACTTTGGTACAAAGGGCAACATCAAGTGTTGCGGACGAGCTCAGGCGATGACTCCAAAAAATGCACAATCGGGCGTATCTCCAAGGCCCTCCATCAACCGGTCTGCGGCGTCTCCCCAAAGAGCCGAAGTCTGCCAGGTGCTTAGAACAGAAAAGTTAAGGCAGAAGCGGCTCAGGTATCGAGCCAACAAGAGGGCCAAGGCTTCGGCCAAATGGAATCGTGTGAAGTTCCAAGAGCAGGTTTGCCCCGCGACGACGGCTGAGTCGGACGTAAGAATCAGCAATTCCTTCGAGCCTCTGAAGTGGGTTCAGAAAAACGCCACGACCGCCAGAATCAAGAAGACAGCGGTCCGAACAGTGCAACAAAGAGACGTGTCCCGGCCCCAACAGAAAAAGTATGACACCGTCTCTTCAAGAGTCTATCAAGCACTCTGTGCGGCGCGAAAGCAGCGGGGCAAACCCAGAAAAGAAGCACCAGCACCATTCAAGAACCTGGTTAGGCCAGCCGCCTTCAATCGACTACCAGCTACCAAAGCAAGGGGGTCAAGACAGCGATCCGTGAAATCAACCGCCAATGATAGAAAGACGGCCGGATATATCGTCCATACGGTCTATATGGCGGGCGGGCGCCCCAGCGACAACCTTCGCAGCAAAATCAAGGACGGGGCCACCACATCCCAAGCCCAATCTAGCCTGAATGTGGTTGCCGCAGCCCAAGAACAGCTGCCCCTGCTGGATGAAGAAAACCCTCTCGATGAGGATGATAGGCAGATAGACCCCTCGGTTCATGTAGAGTCAAGCTCGGACAGCGAGGACGAGCCGACTTTCCGCCCCAGGACTGCGGAGCAGGAGCTGCTTCAAGAGCTTCGAAAACAGCTCAGGAGCAAAGATAAAGAGATGGCCAAGCTCTATTCGAAGATTGACGACTTAACGAATGTGGTGATGCAGCTTACGGCTCAAATTGCTCGAGCGCCTCCCAATCAGGCACAAGCCGCTACTAATCAGCCGGGTGATGACAATCCGAGGCAGCCAATGCCTGTTCCTTTGGGACCAAGGCTGGTCGAGCCAAATGAAAGCCGGCTACATTCCGCTTCTGGGGACGCCTTGGCCCCAGATAGCACTATCCCGCTAACACAGGATCGTATAATGGACTTGGTCACCAGCAAGGTTAAAACATTGGTGGCCGAAGCTGAAGCTCAGAAAGAGAATCGGCAGTAGTGGGCGGCCATATCCCGCGCAGTACGATCTGATTGAGTTCCCAAGCGGCTACGTCATTCCTAAGTTCGGAAGATTTGATGGAACGGGGAATGCAAACCAGCACGTCGCCCACTTCAAAGCATCGTGCGGGAATACAGGGGGCAATGACGCGCTCCTTCTTCGTCAGTTTGTCAACAGCTTGACCGGCGTCGCCTTCGACTGGTATGCGAGTATACTGGACGGGTCCGTCATTACCTTTGCCCAAATGGAGTCCCTATTTCGGCAAAGGTTCATGAGTGTCAGTGATAAAATCTCCATTGCCGACCTTGTGAGGACCAAGACGGGGAAGAATGAAAGCAACACCGACTTTATCGCCCGATGGCGTAATCTCACAGTCAAGTGCGAACCGCCGCTGGAGCAGGACCAGTCCGTCAGCCTTCTCATTGGGAACCTCAGCAATTGGATGGTCCTATTCTTTTGTACAGCGGGCCTCAAGACATTTCAGGAGCTAACCAAGAAAGTTCAAATGCTGGAACGCTCGAAGCAAGAGTCCTCGCCGGACTCTCAGAGAGACAAAACCTGGAAAAGCAAGCGGGACGACAACCGTAGAAGCGGGAGTTCCAGCAGTACCAATGTCTTCAATGCCTCCGACAATGAAGAAAAGCGAAAGGCGGGCGAATCTAAAACCAACCGATCTCGAAAGCCATTGCTGGAAGGAGACGGGCCTTCCCTAGAGGAGAAGTAGAACAAGTTTTACTCTTTCAGAAGGGACAAGGTCCGTAAGATATTTAAAGATGCCTTGAACAATGGCCTACAATTGCCGGAGTCGAAAAGACCCCAAGAAGCAAAAATGACCGACAATCCTCTGTATTGCCCGTACCACCGAGTAGTGAGCCATGCGATCGAGGATTGCTACATCTTCAAAGACTGGGTCGAGAAGCAGTACAAGGCTGGAGAGATCGAGCTGTCCAAATGCGTGCTGGTGAACAATCAAGTTGCAACCGCCAACTTTATACAGACAGAAGTTGAAGCCTTTTGGGAGCAGATAGCTGAACCTGCTGCCCTGACAAACGAAACCGACTCATCACGACCTCCGTGGAGTACGCACATATCTAATAAGATGAAGAAGATGATAAAGCTACTTCGGAAAGAACCCAAGACGGAATGGGAAGGGCAGAAGAAGCCTACCAGTCCAGCTGCCAATGCGGCTCCATCAGGTTCAAAATCCAAGAAGCTCAAGAAGAAGAAAAGTGCAGCTCGGCGCGAAAAAGAGTCTACGGGGAGATCGACCATTCAAAAATATATCGGTTCCCTCGAAGAATATAAACAAAAGGAAAGAACATTGATTCAATTGAAGGAGTTCTTCCCTGTACAAGCGGCTGAAATCCTGGAGGAGTTAAAAGAAGACTCCAATGAAAAGATCCCAGTAGTGACCTGCTACGCCATCCATCTTGGCAACGACTCCGAGGATGATCTCTGTTTTCCCGAAGAGGACGAGGAGCTCTCCACAAAGGCCAATCAAATCCAACTCAGAAACGGCAGGGCTCTACCGCCAAATCAGGGCAACGCTCCAAAAGGGAAGGAAAAACAAGTCTCTAATGAAGAAGATGGCAGAGAACCGACTGATGAAAACATAAGTCCTTCCTCGGTGGACTATAATGTCTTGGCACATCTCCGGAAGCTTCCGTCTCTCCTGAGCATCTACGATGCCTTGGTCCTATCTAAGGAGCTTAGAGATGTTCTCATTCACGCTCTACAAAACCCCGAGCGGTATCAGGCTCACTTTGCGGAAATTAATATGAAAGAAGCCCAGCACGCTCTGCATGCTGCCGCAGTCACATTTAAGGATGAAGACTTGCTACTGGGAATGGCTGAGCATAATCGGCCACTTTACGTGACCGGGTACAGCGACGGAGATCGAATTAATCGCATATTGATTGATCCGGGGTCCTCAGTGAACATCATGAACTTGCGAACTCTGAAGAGTTTGTCAATGGACGTCCGGCATCTGTCAAGGGAAAGGATTGTCATTCAAGGCTTCAATCAAAATTGCCAGCAAGTTCTGGGGTCCATAGCTCTGCCAATCAAATTCGGGGATCTGCAAACTGAAGCTAAGATATACGTGATCGACGCCGACACATCTTATAAGATTCTCTTGGGGCGGCCGTGGCTCCACGATTACGGCATCATTCCGTCAACTCTCCATCAATGCATGAAGTATACTAAAAATGGCGAAGAAAGACGCATTGACGGAGACATCCAGCCGTTCGGTGTACATGAAGTCCGATATGAAGATTCTCGGTACTTTACGAACCACCAAAATGCTAAGCCACAACTGAATGAGGATAGAACGGCCCCAAGACTCAAAAGCAAATCTGCGCCGGCTATCACTTTCAAAAGCAAAAATACCCAAGTGCGTCCGCATTTCGGCAGCGACACTGATGAGTCCGACGCTGGAAGCCCGTCCTTCCACAAAACTCGCCCTCATTTCGGCAGCGATACGGACGAATATGTTACTGAAGGCCCATCTAGCAGCAAAGTCCACCCTCATCTTGGCAGTGACACTGAAGAGTCAGAAGAAGAGGACCTGCCGTGCAACAGCTGTGCAGATCGGCCCCCCATGCAGCAAGCGAAACTACGAGAGACCTTCGAAGTCGCAGAAGGGTCCCTGGCCATCACAAGGGTGCCGGAACGGATGTGCAAAGAGCTCGACGCATTGTCAGTCTCTACCGTGGACCAGCTTAAAACTTTCTACGTGCCCGGGAGGAAAAATGGATAGAAGGGCATCCTGTTTTACAGGTCAAACCCCGTTGTGCACCCGGACGATCTTTCTGTCGTGTGCCTTCTCTATGAGAGAGGCATAAGAGCCGTCCTCAATCCCAGATACTATGCGCCCGAGATGCGGGAATACTTTAAGAAGTGCGGATGCCGGTTATATCAAACGGAGTCCGAAGCAAAGTTTTACGAAGGGCTATGGTATCCGCCCTAGGTCCGAGAACTCATCGATGGACGAATTCCAGATAGACGGGGCATAGGCTACATTCAACCTGATTCCAAAGCATGCCACATGATCCATGTTGGTGAGGCCAGCGAAAGATCAAATGATGACGACGAGATAGCCGAGCCAGAAGAAGCTCCTCAAGAGCTCGAAGATGGCGGACAAGCAACCTTTGACGAGCTAACCGAGATTGACTTAGGAACGCCCGATAATCCAAGGCTGACCTACATCAGCTCGCTCTTGTCAATGGAAATGAAAGAGCAGATAATTGCCCTGCTGCATGAGTTCGTCGACTGCTTCGCGTGGACATACAAAGAAATTCCTGGCCTTTCCCCTGAAGTGGCCGTACATAAGTTGGCTATATCTCCTGATGCTAGGCCAGTCAAACAAGCTCCTCGAAGAATGAGAAGGGAACTAGAAGAAAAGGTCATCGAGGAAACTAAGAAACTCATCGATGTCGGCTTCATCAGGGAAGAGAAATATGCAGACTGGATCGCATGCATAGTCCCAGTGAAGAAGAAAAATGGGCAGATCCGAGTTTGTGTCGATTTCAGGGACCTCAACAAGGCATGTCCTAAAGACAACTTCCCGCTACCGGTCATGGAAATGATGGTCGATGACACCTCAAATTATGAACTGTTCACCTTTATGGATGGCTCGTCTGGATATAATCAGATCAAGATGTCGCCTGAGGATGAGAAGCACACATCATTTCGAACCCCGATCGGAATATATTGCTACAAGGTAATGCCGTTCGGACTGAAGAACGCAGGTGCTACATATCAAAGGGCAATGACTAATATCTTTGATGACCTAATCCATAAAGTCGTCGAATGCTATGTTGATGATCTGGTCGTCAAGACTAAAGCCGAGGCCGATCATATCCAAGATCTCAGGACCGTTCTCACCAGACTGAGGGAATACGATCTGAAGATGAATCCTCTGAAGTGCGCTTTTGGCGTGTCATCGGGAAGATTCCTGGGCTTCATAGTCCGACATCGAGGGATCAAAGTTGACCCATCAAAGCTAAAGGCCATCATGGAGATGCCCCCTCCGAAGAGTTTTACGCAGCTAAGATCTTTTCAAGGCAAGCTTGCTTATATACGAAGGTTTATCTCAAATTTATCGGGGAGATGTAGGCCCTTCTCAAAGCTTATGAAGAAAGGAGCTCCTTTTATCTGGGATGCCGAATGTCAAGCAGCGTTCGAAAGCATCAAACAATACTTGTTGCACCCTCCAGTGCTGTCCGCTCCCATTCCAAATAAACCACTGATTCTCTACACTGCCGCGCTGGACGAGTCACTCGGTGCGCTCCTTGCCCAGAATAACGAGGGAGGAAAAGAAAATGCCCTCTACTACCTCAGTCGAACTCTAGTCGGGGCGGAACACAACTACTCCCCAATCGAAAAGCAATGCCTGGCTCTGATATTTGCTGTGAAGAAGCTGAGGCACTATCTGCTCGCTCATCGGGTTATGCTGATCTCCAAGGTCGACCCGCTCAAACACTTGATGACCAGAGCGAGCCTAGCCGGCAGAATGGCAAGATGGGCTGTTATGCTACTTGAGTTTGACATAGTTTACACTCCTCAGAAAGCAGTAAAAGGGCAAGCTCTTGCAGACTTTCTCGCTGCTCATCCCATACCAGAAGGGTCGCCGCTAAATTGTGAGTTACCCGATGAACAAGTGCTGCACTTCGAGGAAGATGAGCCATGTTGGGAGCTCTACTTCGATGGAGCCTCATCAATAAGGACCTCCAGTAAATCAAGCATCCCGGAGATAAAAGCAGGGATAGGATTGGTGTTCATCACACCATCAATGGGAACCCTACGGCGTTCTTTTGCTCTCACCGAGCCTCGGACAAACAATGAAGCTGAGTATGAAGCTCTGATAGCTGGTTTGGAGCTCGCCATAGAAATGGAAATCCGTCGGCTACGAGTTTACGGTGACTCCCAGCTCGTCGTCAACCAAGTAAGCGGCGATTATAAGATATACAAACCCGAATTAGCTCGGTACAGAGGCCGAGTCGTGGAACTCATGAAACAGTTCACTCATATTGAACTAACGAGAGTCCCTAGAGCGTTGAACGGAAAAGCCGACATACTAGCTCGCCTAGCCAAGGAGCTGGATGATCCTGACATGGACGAAATTCTGATCACAGTCAGGAGACGACAAATTCTACCCCCAGTCTCTCTACGAGAAGAGGAAAGCGCGGAACAGAAGAGCAGTCCTGCCGAAGAAGCTTCGATCATCCAAGATGAGCCCGATTGGAGAGAACCCTTCATAGAGTACCTCCGATACGACCAGCTGCCCGAAGAAAAATCTGCGAGGATTCAGCTGAAGAAAAGAGCTCTCCGATACGTATTTGTAAATGACACGCTATACCGCAGGTCATATGACCAACTCTGGCTCAGGTGTCTGTCATTGGCCGAAGCCCAAAAGGTCATGAAAGATGTTCACTCGGGCGTTTGCGGTGCTCACCAATCTGGCCCCAAGATGCGACTTCAAATCAAACGGCTTGGGTATTACTGGCCCACCATGATACGGGATTGCGGAGAGCATGCAAAGAAATGTTATATCTGCCAAATTCACGGTGATTTTATTCACAAGCATCCCAATCCATTGCATCCTACGGTGGCGTCGTGGCCCTTCGAAGTCTGGGGCACCGACATTGTTGGCCCAATTGATCCTCCGTCATCCAAAGGCCATCGGTTTATACTGGCCGAGACAGACTACTTCTCCAGATGGGCTGAAGCTGTCCCGCTAAAAGAAGTCAAGACAAAAGATATTCTGACGTTCTTCCAGCATAATATTCTATACCGCTTCGGTACACCAAGAAGAATCATTTTTGACAACGAGCCTTCTTTCAAGAGCTTCAATGTCTCAAGGTTCGCTACTCAGCACAAGATAGACTGGAGATATTCCTCCATCTATAATCCAAGAGCCAATGGGCTAGCCGAAGCCTTCAATAAGACTCTATGCAAGCTCCTGAGGAAAAATGCTTCAGCCAACAAGAGAGACTGGAATCTCAAGCTTCACGAGGCATTGTGGGCATATCATACCACACATCGTACTCCAACTCAGTCCACTCCATACTCATTGCTCTTCGGAGTGGAGACGGTCCTCCCCCTCGAAGTCGAAATTCCAAGCTTAAGAATGGCCGTCCAACATGAGTTGACGGTGGAGGAAAACATGCTCCTTCGACTTGAAGAACTCGATGCCCTCGAAGAAAAGAGGCTCGCGGTGCAGCAAAATCTGGAGTTATACCGAGCCCAAATGTCACGGGCCTATGACAAGATAACCCGTCTCCGCGCTTTTAAGAAAGGTGAATTGGTGTTAGTCCTCAAAAGACCGATCATCCTCAATCGACATGCCAAGGGAAAATTCGAGCCAAACTAGGAAGGACCATACGTCATTGAGAAAGTGTTCGACGGAGGATCCTACCAACTAATAAGTGCAGAGGGAGAAAGGCCCATGCCATCCATCAATGGACGATATCTCAAGAAATACTACACATGAATGCTCCAAGTCGCAGGCGAATTGAGCACATCAACCCTACGGTCTGGATCAGACATCCTGCAAAACCGTATACAATCCACGGGCGTAAATGACCCCTATTCCTCCCAAATCCTGCCGGTGAGACTACTTTAAAGTCCCATCAGCGGCAAAAAAAAAAGGAAAAGAAAAAAAAAAAGAAGAAATAAACGGTATGTCTACAAGCAAAACGGGCACGGATGAAAACCCGAAAGGGCTCCGTGAGTAAAAACAGCAGGACTACCGGTGAGTCTGTGAAAACCCAAAAGGGCGCAAACTCATGAAAAGAGATGAAATACACTCGCAAAGTCCTCTCGACCTTGTGAGGAGAAAACCCCTGCGTGAGATCCTTACGACTCACAAAGGAGCAACACACTTAGGAATCCTCACGATTCCTAAGAAGAAAATACACCTGCGGGATCCTTACGACTCGTAGGGAGAAAATGCTTTTATGGGACCCTCACGGCCCATAAAATTGAAAAGCCTTAGGTGATAGGGACCCAAACCTGTCTCCTAAGCCATCGTTCCCCAACGGGCAACGGCAAATGATGAGTCGCTCCTGGCATTTCTCTTCAGTGTTAGCGGTGCTGATGCCGACCAAAAACCCAAATCCCAAGTCCTCCCAAGGCAAATGATGAGTTGCTCCTGGCATTATTCCAGTGCAGCAATGCTGATGTCAAACAAGATCCAAATTCCAAGGCCCCAAACGGCGAATGATGAGTCGCTCCTGGTACTACATTCCAGTGCAGCGATGCAGACGCCAACCAAAATCCAATTTCTCAAAATTCTCCCAGCCCTACAGTTAGTACCCAAATTGACTACCGTATACAATCCATGGGCTCAAATAATTCTCATCACCCTCATGCCCCACCGTAATCACCAATTACGCGGCTGGTCTCCGCCTTTGGAATTATGCTCCATTGAGAAGACCCACTCATGTGTTCTCACGATACATGAGGAGAACAAACCTTTGTGGGATCCTTATGACTCACAAGGAAAAAAACACACTTAGAAGTCCTCACGACTCCTAAGGAGAAAATACACCTGCGGGATCCTTACGACTTGTAGGGAGAAAATGCTTTTATGGGACCCTCACGGCCCATAAAATTGAAAAGTCTTAGGTGACAGGGATCTAAACCTGTCTCCTAAGACATTACTCCCCAACCCCAAAATGGCGAATGATGAGTCGCTCCTGGTACCATATTCCAGTATAGCGATGCAGACGCCAACCAAATTCCAAATCCCATACCCCAACGGCGAATGATGAGTCGCTCCTGGTACCACATTCCAGTGCAGCGATGCAGACGCCAACAAAGCCCTGAAATTTTTCTGGCCCTACGGTCTGGATCATACATCCTGCAAAACCGTATACAATCCACGGGCGTAAAACAATCCCGATCTCTCCAAAAAAAAAAAAGAAAAAGAAAAAGAAGAAAAAATAAAAATAAAAATAACGGTATGTCCACAAGCAAAATGGGCACGGATGAAAACCCGAAAGGGCTCCGTGAGTAAAAACAGCGGGACTGCCGGCGAGTTTGTGAAAACCCGAAAGGGCGCAAACTCGTAAAAAAAGAAAAAGAAATGAAATGCACTCGTAAAGTCCTCTCGACTTTGTGAGGAGAAAATTCCCGCGTGAGAACCCTACGACTCACCAAGGAGCAACACACTTAGGAGTCCCCACGACTCTTAAAGAGAAAACACACTTACGAGATCCTTTCGACTCGTAGGGAGAAAATGCTTTTATGGGACCCTTACGGCCCATAAAATTGAAAATTCTTAGGTGATAGGGATCTAAACCTGCCTCCTAAGACATCAATTCCCAAATCCTCTTGGGGCAAATGATGAGTTGCTCCTGGCATTATTCCAGTGCAGCAATGCAGATGCCAAACAAAAACAAAAATCCCAAAATCCTCTCAATGACAGATGATGATTCGCTCCTGGTACCATATTCCAGTATAGCGATGCTGATGTCAACCCAAATCAAAATCAACAAGTCAACTTCCACTCCGACACCGCAGAAAGCGGAGCGAGTCAGAATCCAATCTCGACACCGCAAGAAGCGGAGCAAGTCAAGTCTACCCCTGACACTGCAAGAAGCAGAGAAAGTCAAATCAAGCACCGACCGTCCACGTCGCTAAAATGGCAGAACCGACCGTCCACGTCGCTAAAATGGCAGCATCGACCGTCCAAGTCGCAAAAAGGGCAGCACCGACCGTCCACGTCGCTAAAAGGGCAGCAACGACCGTCCAAGTCGCAAAAAGGGCAGAACCGACCGTCCACGTCGCTAAAATGGCAGCACCGACCATCCACGTCGCTAAAAGGGCAGCACCGACCGTCCAAGTCGCTAAAAGGGCAGCACCGACCGTCCACGTCGCTAAAATGGCAGCATCGACCGTCCAAGTCGCAAAAAGGGCAGCACCGACCGTCCAAGTCGCAAAAAGGGCAGCACCGACCGTCCACGTCGCTAAAATAGCAGCACCGACCGTCCACGTCGCTAAAATGGCAGCATCGACCGTCCAAGTCGCAAAAAGGGCAGCGCAGGATTCCTACAAAGCGGGAACCAGATCAATCCGGGCCAGGGGAAACGTCTATCACGGACACTCCATCTCGGAGTCATGTCAAGCAACGACCGTCCATGTCGTAAAAAGGGCAGTGCCAGCTTCCCAAAAAGCGGGAACCAAATCAGTTCGCCTCCAAGTAAAAGAAGATCCATCAATTTCATGCACACGACCGACATATGTGGTGTGCATTTATTGATGGGGGGCAATTTGTTGGGGGTAAAAATTTACACCCCGGTTGACCAAGTCAAAATCAAAGTCAACCCCAAGCAAAGTGGGCCCAAGCCCAGATCCAGTGGGCCTATGCCCGGGTCGAGCCAGAACATGAAGCGGTCGGCCTCCACCCGTGCCAAGATAAAAATTTTGTAATAAATAATATTTTTGTATTTCTGTTATTTTATTTTATGGATAAATGTAAGAAAAATAGGCATAAAGCCAAATTTTTGTAAAGCCCATGGCTTATGTGCAAAAAGAAATGGCACATGAGCCATGGGATAGGCAAAATACCATTTTGTGAAGCCCAAGGGGCTATGTGTAAAGTGTATAGCCTATAAAGGCAAGGATAATGAAATATCTCAACAACTTTTTCTCTCTCCAAAAAAAGTTTGAGATCTGAGATCTTTCTTCCTCCTTCAAGGTTCCAAAACCTTCTTTTTTCTTTTGAATTAAATCAAGAGTTTTACTCTTCCTTTTTCAAAACTAAATAGTTTTCCACCACAAAACCCATAAAGGGGAACTCAGATCTTCCATTAGATCTCAAAAAGAAGAGATTTTTAAAAATCCCACAGCTCTTCATCTTCAAGATCCAGCTAACAGAGGAGGAAGAAGAAGAACATCTTTCACTAAACCCCCAAAAAAGAAGAAAAACACACTCAGGAGTCCAACTCCTCTCTGATTTCTCTTATGAGAAATTTTTTCAGGCTAAAAGCCTATTTTTCTCGCCGGCGCTCAAGCGCAGAGTGCCCGCGTGCCGACACGTGGCGCGCTTGCGCTCAAGCGCAAGCGCTCGAGCGCAAGTCGCCCCCGTGCCGACACGTGGCGCTCTTGCGCTCCAGCGCAAGCGCTTGAGCGCAAGTCGCCCCCGTGCCGACACGTGGCGCGCTTGCGCGCAAGCGCAAGCGCTCGAGCGCAAGTCGCCCACGTACTGACACGTGACGCGCTTGCGCCCAAGTGCTCAGCGTCCGAGCGCAAAGCGCCCATGTGCCGACACGTGGCGCGTTGCGCTCCAGCACTCTGCGCTCGAGCGCAAAGCGCCCACGTGCCGACACGTGGCGAGCTTGCGCTCAAGCGCCTAGGCGCTGGCCCCACGCATCCTTTGGATGCCTTTTCCCCTCTTTTTATGTACATACATATATATATACATATGTATACATATTCACACACACACATACTCCACGACACTGTCCCTGTTAGAAAATTTTTTTTAACGGGACGCTGCCCCGCACCCCGCAAGGAGGCTGCTAGCCCCCTTGACCCCCAGCCCGCTATCCGGGTAGCGGGACCCCCGTAAAAACTCTGCGTGGCTCCCGATATATCCAAAACACCCCTTTCAAAACACAACAATGTACACTGCACATTGAGTTCGCATGACCATTTTAACCCGTTAATCGGAGGTTCCCTCGCCCCAAAGGCGGGGGGTAATTAACGGCAGCTTAGTCCGCGGCTGTCGGAGATTCGGATCCCCACAATCAATAAACCCCGGCCTACCCTAGGCAGGGGGAATCTGTAGTACGCCTGAGCAGCGCGCGCGTATTCCCATCTCAATGGGGTGACGAAAAACACCCTACACACTTATAAATTTAACGACACTCCATCAAGGAGTAAGTGACATCAGAAGGTGTTCTAAGCTATAGTGTTTTCCTTCAGATCAGACGATCGGGGATCCGATGATGAAGGAAATAGTTGAGTAACGCTATATACGTTTGGGTTTCGTCCTAGGTGAAATATTGCATTTCAGATAGCTTGATATAACTTACTCTTATATTTGATATTATTATTATGGGTGGAAACTTTATAGATGCATTTTTTAGGAGTGATGGTGTATATCTTTCTTTCTTTCTTATTTGGGATGGATATTTCTATATTTTGTTTGAGTATTTCAGGCATGGAGTACAAATGTACTATTTACACGATGTGTGTAGGGCACACATTTAACAAGGATACGTCAGCAGGTATGAACTCTCCCTCACACAAGTGATTCCCTTTATGCTAGGGAAGCATACGAAGGTGAGATAAGTGCTAGACGTCATCTGCTCGGAGCAGTGGCCATAATATTGCATACTGGGTATGATGATAGTGGGAGCACTTAATAAAGTCGTCTTGACTGGGTCAGGATGAGGTTGTCATATGCTGTAGGACGAGCGACCGAAGTGGTTATTATATAGCCACTTTACCTGTTTACATATAGCTGGACTAGGAGTCTGACTCGTCGCACGGGGTGCAAGTTTGTCGAGAGATCCCAGGCATATCACAGGGCGATATGGCCGAGCGAGTCAATCACAGCGTGATTGGATTGAAAGTTCCTAGTGCCCTCATGTTCACATCATAATATTGCATTATTATATTCCCCATTTTTATTCTTTTTATAAATAAACAGGTACTTTTGATGCATGTCTGCTACATGTTACAGGTTACAGGTTCTTGGACAGGAAAACGGTGAAAACGATGTAAAGACGATGAAACTATGGACTTTTGACCAACAAATGGGAGGATCTTAGTCAAGCCTACATCGAAAGACAGTTCACAATTAACAAGGCAACTCAAGGTCCAAAAATACAAAGCGGACGGTTAAAAATCCATTACAAATTGTTCACTGAAGATCTGGAACCAACCTAGAAGCCCAAATGGAAAAAGATATATAGAAATAAGAAGCCCAAGCCAACAAGAAGCAGCCCACAAAATTTCACTCCTTGATCTCTCTAAAGGGTCGCGGAACCGCGGCCCAATCCCTCTATTGCCGCGGTTCCGCGGCCATCTGGTGCCCGTGCTTAGAGAAATTTTACCAAAAGTTGTTTGCGGCTCTGAAAAGATTTCCTAAAGGCTATTTTTGTAATTTCAGACATGCGAAACAAATGTAACCCTAGGGTTTCCTATTCTTTATAAATAGGAACTCTAATCATTGTAACTCTTTATGCCTCCTTTTAATAAAAATTCAGAAATTCTTTTTGGAGAGCATTGGTGTTTCTTTTCCATTCAGAAATTCAGATTTGACAACCCTGCATGGATGATTGGAGGGATGCATATGAAAGTAGATTTAATTTCTCGCCCTAGTTTAGATTTCAATTCTTTGTCCTATGTAGATTTAATTTCATGCTCTAGGAACTTGTTTAGGGTTTAGCTTTGGGGAAGTATTTTGAGAGATGAGATCTCTCATCCCTTTCTTACCCACCAAATATTTACAATAGGACTCCATGCATACACGCACATACCGCGCCCTACGGCATCCTACCCCTCGAGGTAACGATGACACCGTAGTGTAATGGCCCGGTTGCGCGCGTTTTCCATGGAGGTTAGGGTAAGGATCTCTAAAGGAAGAACAAGAACCTAGAGGAAGGAACACCTTCCCGAATGGATCTAATCCCCTTTATTGATAATTACCATAACTCCTCATAGATCTTCATTCGGGTATAGAAAGCGTTGAGGTTTACTTGCATTTCCAAACCATCCCTAAACCTAGCCCTAGCAAGAATAGATCTAGATAATTAGTATAGATTAATTAGATTTTTAGATTTAATAATCAATCCGAACACCCTTCAGAATTAACTCGTTAGCGCGACTAGGAGATTCACAAAATCCCTGTGGACCGACCCGTACTCACCGGCTAGCTGCCAAGCGACGCCGTTCTTGATTGCGGTAATAGATATTTTTTGAGACAAAATCAAATGGCGCCGTTACCGGGGATGGCGTAGAACTTTCCTTTTCGCAATTTCGGGTTAATCATAAATAAAAAAAAATCATAAAAATCTGAAAAAATCATAAAATATAAAAATATATATCATTTGTTATTTTTGGAAAGGATACTTTATGGTTGAATTTTTGCAGGATATACAGAATCGGATCTGGAAAATTCCAGAAAGCGAAACAGAAAAAGGGGTATCGGAATAGAAGGGATTTTAACTAACAGAAGAGCACAAAAATTTTGGAGTCTTGAACCGCCCATCCGACCGCGTTTTCGCGGCCAAAACCCACCTTAGGCCGCGGAACCTCGGCCATCTTGTCTATTCGTCGCACCAAAAAAATTCTGGGGCACTGTGCAGTTAATGTGACCTCTAAATCGCGGTGGGAGCCACGTTTTGTCACGGAAGGGCGGTAGAATAGTGACATCATCAGACCAACTTTGCTCTGTAAGATCTTTTGTTCATCCTCTGTAATTTTTGAAATATATTTTCTGAAAAATGCCTGCAGGATTTTGTGCACATTAAAAATATATTCCCTTCCAAATAACGATCTTGTGCAGGATTTTTGGGCCCCGCTTGAAATGAAATTAGATTGCAAGTAATATTTTGCTGTTGCATATCTTTTCTATAAAATATTTTGCTGTTGCATATCTTTTCTCTAAAATCTTTTTGCAACAAAATTTTTCCAAATAAAGAGAAAGAAAAAAATCAATGAAAAATGAAAATAAAAAGGTTAAATATTTTATAGAACTTGCAAAATTTTTAGCCCTAAATAAATCCTTGCACCACCCAACCTTTCTTCTTGTCACCTTTCTTCTTCTAACATGGGTACCCCACACAATAAATCATTAGCCGAACTTTGGTATCCCGAACCTAATTTTGCGTCGTACGTTAATTTGTTCGGTCAATTTAAAAACGATCCTTCCTTGCCAAAAATTTCGTTGAAAGATCAAATAGAGGCGTCTAGGAGAAACAGTTTGACTTTTCAACTCAATTTGTGTCGACCAAGTCTATCTTTACCACCTCCATATGTTGACACCAATTTTCCAAGTCCTTCTGTCACTCCTAGGCCGATGTCCATTGCTGAGCATATTGCTCAATCTCGCAGTCGATCTTTCACCCCTCTCCACTCATCTAGTTCTAGGGATCCACACGACTATTCACCTTTTTATCCATATGTTGACCCTACCCCTGTCCAATCACCCACTTCCTACCAGTCCTACCCGACCTTCCCATCTTCACTAGACACTGTTTCTACACAGCCTGTTGGGAGTTTTGCATATCCACACCATTTTGAATCTTTTACCGAAACCCCCTCACCACCCAAGTCTAGTTTGGAAGAGTCGTTGGAGGCATATATTGCTGCAACAAATAAAATGACTAGGAATATGGAAGCGTCCGTGGCCGCCCTTATGCAACCGAGTGAACCGGTAGCTAGTTTCCCGCTAGCTCAAAATTTTTTAATGTATAAGAAGGCGGTTGGACAGAGTGAGAATGAGAGAGGATTTTCAAATCAAACCTACCCTTACCCAATTGAAGCCTACAACTCTAGTTTTCCATCGAATGTCCTAAATAGTTCACCTGTTGAAAATAAAAATGAGTTGTGTGATTTTGTAGTGTTTGATTTGCCAAATTGTGAGGAACCCCTTTCGAGTGAAACCGCACCTAATCCTTTCGATCTTTACACCTCCACTCTAGAACCTAAATCGATACATATCCATGCTTTTGATGAGGTGTCTAAAGAAATTGATTTTCACTTGATTGGGGATATAGACGCCGGGAATATTTCGGATGATGAACCTGTCGATTTGCTTGAAATTTTATGTTCAAATCATCATCCTGAGTTATTAAATGTTTCTCCCGAATCTCATGTGCGTCTAGATTTTGATGATAATGGCATGGATGAGTTGAATATTGAGGATAGTATTGAGAAGAGTCTTGAGAATAATATTGAGGTTGAATCATTTTTGTTTGATGTGTCTGATTTTCCAATTTATCCTCTTGAACGTTTAACTAAATCACCCTCCCTCCTTTCCATCGTTCCGACCTCGCTTGAAGACTATGAGCTTGAAATTTTTTCCTTTGAATCCAACACAGTTCTCACAGACGATAACACCTACGAGTGTTTCACTTTTTCGGACGATGTTGATGACTCACCGCCCGAGTTTGAGTCCTTTACATTTTCAGATGAGTTAATTGAACCATCAGACTCGGTTGGTTATAGTAGTTTTGAACCATTGATGGAATCTTTTAAGTTCGAGACAGTTTACTACGGTGAGAATGAGACTATCCCTAATTCACTCCCTTTCGTCCGTCCTATCGTTCCGACCGGGCAAATGACCGTTACGCTTTCATCTCCTATACCAAGTTCGGCATACCCATGTTTTCTTGCGAATCTTGAGGGATTTGACCCCATTTCCCAACAGGTTGATAGGTTAGCGCAATCGCTTATAACATATCGGTCATCACAAATTGCGCTAATTTATTTACTCAATTTACACCCTCAAGATCGTACTCTACTTCTTTCTTCTTTCCACCATTCTCCTCCTCCGCTGAGACCATCTTCCATTCTTCTTTCCACACGGTCTCGCGTGTTTCTCATTTCTTTCCTCCACACCCCATTCTTGCACCAACTATACCATTACCACGATAAGATTTTTGAATGGTTGGTGCTAACCTTTGGCTTGTGTAAGGCCAAGCTTAAGTTTGGGGGGAACTTTTGTATATATGTATATATATATTTGTTTTCTTTTTCTATAAAAAATAAAAAAAAATTCAAAACATAAAAAATATAAAAAAAATTTATTATAAATAAATAAACAGGGAAGTGCCGACATTTTGAGCCTCTTGGTTTAGTATGACAGTGAGGACACTGTCAAGTTCAAGTTTGGGGGTATGCTCGGTACGTCTTCTTCCTTCGCATTCATTTGTACATATTTTTGCATTTGCATACTTATTTGAAAACCCATAAAAATTGAAAAATTTCAAAAATTATAAAAATAATTGTATTCAATTTTGGCCATATTTGACTTGAGTTTGACAAATAGGTTGACTGGCTAGGAACAACTAGATCTCAGATTTAGTAAATTAAAAACCCTAAAAATAACATTCCTTAAAGTTTAACGGTAGAAAGTATATGCCTTGTAGTTTATTTAGAAATAGGCAAATTTTGGGTTCACTTCTTGGGCTAAGTCGAAACAAGGGAAGAGTATTGATGTTCTATTTAGAGTATAAGTTTGAAAAATAGTTCCTAGCTTAAGTCTAGATTCTGAAAATGTATACCCTACAATTTGCACAATCACGCAGCTTGAAACTTGGAATAGTAGAAGAGACCTTGAAATGCTCTTGTCTAAAGTCCTTAGTATGAAGAAAAAAAAAGTGTGAATAAAGAAGAAAAAAAATGGACACTGGTTTTTGTGATTACTTAAGGCTGTAAAAAATAGAAAAATATTTAGCGAGGGTGCTTCATCACCTAGTGCCTTAGACCAACTGGTTTGGGAGTCACTGCTAAAAGCCTTGGGTGTTGCAAGACTAGGAATTACGCTTAAATGTGCAAACACATTTTGTAATCGGTCGTTGGTACCTCAAGAAGTATTAACGGTCGCATGAAGGATGTGTAAGCGAAATTCAATTAAAAATTCACTAATTAATAAGTGCTTTGGACAATGGACGAGAGTACGATTGCTTGATTTGAATTTCCAAGTGTAGGGGTGATATTTACACACACGTGGGGATATGTGATTAGAGTTTAGATGAGAGAAAGGAATGAAGAATAAAACTTGTATCTTTAGTAGGGTTGATAGAAATTCCTGAGTGGAGATGTAACCCTAGAAGGAAAACATAGGAGATGCCGAAAGCTAAGTAAGTATATAGAACATATATTATCTTAAGTTAAATGATGAGGAAGTGTGAAGAATATGGGTGGATAATTTGCGAGTCAAAAGATAATAGAATTCCTTGTTGGAAAACCTAATTGGAGAACAAAAGTCAATGGGCCGAATTGATAGGATTTTGTGGGTGTAATCCGCTGAAAACCCTCAGGAGACAACACTCCTCCTACTAGGGACACATAGAGGTTTAACGGCTTGTTGCACGAGCTCAGTGCAATCGCGTTTCCCTGCGAAAGTGCGGTTAGGATTTTAGTGAATAAAAATAAGTTTGCTCGAAGACGAGAAAAAGATAAGTTTGGGGGTATTTGTTCACATCATAATATTACATTATTATATTCCCCATTTTTATTCTTTTTATAAATAAACAGGTACTTTTGACGCATGTCTGCTACATGTTACAGGTTACAGGTTCTTGGACAGGAAAACAGTGAAAACGATGTAAAGATGATTAACTATGGACTTTTGACCAACAAATGGGAGGATCTTAGTCAAGCCTACATCGAAAGACAGTTCACAATTAACAAGGCAACTCAAGGTCCAAAAATACAAAGCAGACGGTTAAAAATCCATTGCAAATTGTTCACTGAAGATCTGGAACCAACCTAGAAGCCCAAAAGGAAAAAGATATATAGAAATAAGAAGCCCAAGCCAACAAGAAGCAGCCCACAAAATTTCACTCCTTGATCTCTCTAAAGGGCCGCGGAACCGCGGCCTAAGCCCTCTATTGCCGCGGTTCCGTGGCCATCTGGTGCCCGTGCTTAGAGAAATTTTACCAAAAGTTGTTTGCGGCTCTGAAAAGATTTCCTAAGGGCTATTTTTGTAATTTCAGACATGCGAAACAAATGTATCCCTAGGGTTTCCTATTCTTTATAAATAGGAACTCTGATCATTGTAACTCTTTATGCCTCCTTTTAATAAAAATTCAGAAATTCTTTTTGGAGAGCATCGGTGTTTCTTTTCCATTCAGAAATTCAGATTTGACAACCCTGCATGGATGATTGGAGGGATGCATCTGAAAGTAGATTTAATTTCTCGCCCTAGTTTAGATTTCAATTCTTTGCCCTAGGTAGATTTAATTTCATGCCCTAGGAACTTGTTTAGGGTTTAGCTTTGGGGAAGTATTTTGAGAGATGGGATCTCTCATCCCTTTCTTACCCACCAAATATTTATAATAGGACTCCATGCATACACGCATATACCGCGCCCTACGGCATCCTACCCCTCGAGGTAACGATGACACCATAGTGTAAAGGCCCGGTTGCGCGCGTTTTCCATGGAGGTTAGAGTAAGGATCTCTAAAGGAAGGGCAAGAACCTAGAGGAAGGAACACCTTCCCGAATGGATCTAATCCCTTTATTGATAATTACCATAACTCCTCATAGATCTTCATTCGGGTATAGAAAGCGTTGAGGTTTACTTGCATTTCCAAACCATCCCTAAACCTAGCCCTAGCAAGAATAGATCTAGATAATTAGTATAGATTAATTAGATTTTTAGATTTAATAATCAATCCGAACACCCTTCGGAATTAACTCGTTAGCGCGACTAGGAGATTCATAAAATCCCTGTGGACCGACCCGTACTCACCGGCTAGCTGCCAAGCGACGCCGTTCTTGATTGCGGTAATAGATAATTTTTGAGATTCAATCACCTCACCGCGGCAATCTCGGCTGATGCGGAACCGAAAAACGAATATTTTCAAGAGGACACTAGAAATAAATCCCTAGAGATCGATCCAAATACTAAACTAGAAATAAAAGTAGGCATGGTTTAGGGATTGCAACCCTTGATGCGTGTCCATCCAATCATGGAAGACCCCTCCAAGCTCCTCGTAGGCCGTCGAACGAGCTTCAGAGGCGACCGTCCTTTGCTGAAGATGAACCATCCGAGGAAACCGATCCAAGCTTCAGCTTCACCTAGTGAAGCAACCGATACTCCAAGCTCGCTGAGAATGGAAAGTGAGGATGTAGGAATTTTCCACTATGATTTTGTCTCAATCACTAAAGCTCAAGAGGGCTATCAAGAAGGAGGAGGAGGAAGAAGCAAGCCATCACAAAATGAACTAAGTGTGAGAATAAAGAGAGAATGGCTTCATATAATTTCTCACCAACAAAGAAAATATCTCATCCATTTGTAATAAATAAATGAAGTTCGTCCCTCTCTACATTCCACCATCATGCTCAAATCCACTTCACCTAGCCACCTCATTATCATGAATATTCATAAATGTATATTCACAAATGAGGTGTCCTCCTTCTACAAAATATTCCATATAAATACGGAATACAAACCGGTTTACGTATTGAAATACATATACACGTATCCATATAAATATACGAATCGTCAAGATAGAGAAAATGAATAGTGAACAATAATACTAGAATATATACATCAAAAATATATATCTATAAATTATTAAATCAAAACTTGATTTAATAATCCGGCTTAATCCTAAACCTCTAGTATTATCAACCGTCCGATTAAAGTCCGTAGAGCTTGTACATGTATTTAATCGGAGCCCTGTATGTACCGACATAAATCATCTACATCAGATTGCCTAAACTAGGAAAACCCTCTGTGTGGGACTCTAAAGAATCGACAATACGCTGGCAGTGATTACTAGATAAATCCATAACCACAAGCATGTCAGCGGCACTAGATGTACGTAACAGCTACCCAGGTATATGCCGAAAGGGAGGTCGACAATCAAATCCGTCCGTACACTACTGAGTCTGAATGAGACAATCTCTGTACAGTCCGGTCTCTTCGTCTAAGAGTATCGCATACCGAGTCTAGGGGTTGGATATATTCAGACCCCTAATAACCCGATAAGTCATGTCGGGGTCAAGCTCATCACAAACCGAGAAACTACTGAACTCCTATCAGTAAATATCATCCATCGTGGTCACGGATTTAGGGTGATGGCCAACCAAACATAGCGCGACATCAACTCTTAATACCAGAAGAGACGAATCCTTGATAATCGCTAATTGCCTCCATATGGCTCAGGACTGTACCCAACTAAAACCTGTCTGCACAACTCCTCTTGAGCCATGGTAGGGTAGTAATCTAAGACAGTGGGTACTCACACGAGAAAAATGAAGATCTCAGGTCAAAAGACTAACATGTACTCATGCCACTAGGGAACTTCCATCTAATGATAGATATAATACCATCTGGGAGTTCTCGGTTAGTCCGTCCCGTGTACTCACCTACATTGAGCACATGTATACTATCTTAGGCAATACAACACCAATGGATTGTGAGACCGGCCACCTCCCCTTGTCGGGGTCTCGAAACGTATACACTACTCTACTTCGGAATATCGATACCCGGTCTCGATATTCCCATGACTAGGGATATTAAAGGATGTGCTTATGGACTACCCAGCTCTCACGTATATGATCGTCATCATAATATTGGTAGTCAAGAAAGAATCCTACAGGTTTTATCATTATATATTAGCAATACGTAATAACAAGTAAAACGTATACACATCAATGATAAAAACAAACTAGATAGCATATTATCATCTCGAGTAAGACTGTTCTACCTGTATAGGCCTTCCTTCAATTATCATAATCGCTTACCTACAATTATAATAATTGCCTTGAAGGCACTATATCCAACAATCTCCTACTTGCACTTAAGGCTAATTATTACGGTATCGCATACCCACATCCAGTATGCTACTGAATACCCAATTTCTCTACTAATCAGTTTCGCAAAACTTGTTTGAGAAACATCCGTGTTCGAGAAATAGCCTTACTGGGTGGATTCGCTTTAATGTTCCAACTTCCTCTCTCTATGTCTCAACTTCACAGAGATTAACAATCTCCCGAACTAAGCGATACCCACTTCAAGAATTTGTCAAGATACTTGATGGGACCAATTTCATAAATGAACAACTTTATCCAACAAACTTCTTGGGTTGTATCCTCCGTTGATCTATAACCGGCATCCTGTACCATGCCTACTTCAGTAACCCTATTGGAACACTATCCAATATACTGCTCCTTAAAAGAGGGTAAAGTCAAAACTTTGACAGCATCTATGTCATCTAGGTCACCTAGGAAGCCAGAACCGATAACTACCTCCTGAAGGAGGCTGTCGTTACCATATACCAAGAACGTCCTCTTATGTTCTTAACTACTTCACTTTATTTCTCCAGGATTGGATTAATATCCGCCTATTACAGCAAGTGCAGAAGTAATATCTGGTTTGGTTCAAGACATTGCATGATTGACTCAATTGCCTAAGCAAATGATATGTCATTCATGTGAAGCTCTATCCTCATCAGTCTAGATGACATCTCTTTAGAGAGGAAGACTCCATCACCTGCGGGTACATTATCACTCCGGGAGTCTTCCATTCTAAAACACTTTTAGAATACTGTCAAACACTCGGATCGGGACACTTTCCAAATCTAGATCTAAAACTATAGATCTAGTCACTGGAATCCCCGATATATTATCTATATTCAATGTGGAAAAAACACCTTGTGACAACCAAATTTTGACCGATTGTAGTATAGGAACATCACTTGCTATCCGGAGTATGTCATCCAAATCCTAGGATAGTACTCCTTACATCCTTCTTACTAGGTTCATCTATTGTTTTGATGAAATCAATCACCTTGACTGTCACATCAAAACAGATGATCCATCTCCGCTATCCATGTTTTAGTCTACGAATAGACATAATCAATTTGCACACCTTCCGCTGCTCCTACTGACTACGATAACACTCTGGCAGAGTCATATACACAAGCACTTCCAAATTCCTATTTGGAAAGACGTTATAGTCATCCATCTGCCAGATATCACAGTCATGAATAGCAATAGTGGCAAGTTATATCCGTATGGACTTTAGCGTAGACACTGAAGTAAAAGTCTCATCACAATCCACAATGTGTATTTGATAAGAATCTTTACAATAAGTTTATCCATATTAGGTTAATACCTTTCTACCTGTACAGATCTCGAAAGATCTACTTGCTCCCAATCGGTTTTACCCCTTCAAGAGTACCTAGCAAAGTCCAAAACCCATAATTTGCTGACGTGCGAGTAGTCCAACTTGGATATAAAGTATCCGGTCATCTGGAAGTTACCACTTCCTATGACCTGTAGATAACTAGTAGGGCCATCATAATAATGATGCTGACCTCTCTGTCACCGTCTACAATAAAACCGAAGTATCTCTCCGGTGACTGAGGTTACTTACTAAAATCCGCGGAGTGGATAATAGTTTGTCGAGTCTAATTGAATACTTAAATTCTACTAAATTTTCAGTAATCGTTTATGGTTTTGAAATCACTTCCAGTTCTACCATACTCCCACTAGTTTCTTTTGCAAAAAAAAATCCTTTTATAAAAAGGTGGCGAGTCAAGAACAATGTTTATTAATCTTGAAAATGGTAGAAACAAAACCCTAGCGAATACTTGAGATAATCCATACAAAGCCATTACTGAAGCGTGACTTGAGTTTGTCCGGATTCTGCTTTTAAATAGAAACTGGATAACTTCATATCTAAACAACCTCAAGATATACAACCAATGTATATCCATATAGATTCAAAGGCACCGATTAAGATGGAACCAGATTCAAATGCCATGCAACTATTTTCAGTGCATATCACCTAAATGGAAAGAGACCAATACAACATTACTCATCAAGTAGCGTACCTGTTCATACCAGAATATTGCATTTAATACCGACCATTCTTCTGCTCGTTTTGATCCGTGTTTGCTACATGATTACAGGTTATAGGTTCCCAGTCCAATATAACGCAAATCATGCAAAATCTCTACAGTTATGACAAAATCCAGAACATTTGCCAAAAACAGATAAAATACGGGTTCTGGTCATCCACACCCATCAAGTGCCACTTACCAGTTTAAGAGACAAGACGAATTCAGCGGTCATTCGTGTCTCGGACAAGCATAGAGCACGAGAGAGGCAGCACAAAGATCAAGAGGTGCGCGGAGCTCGAAGAAGATTAAGGCAAAAAAGATTAAAAGAATAGCCATTTTGGACTGTTGAAAATCTGAAAATATTTTGGAACCATTTTGCAATTTTGAACCTGTCAAACAGAAGAACAAAGTAACACGAGGAGGTACAAGAAAAACGACACACTAATTCCCATATATGGCATCGGAACCGCGGTTAAAAGGAAGGTTAGGCGGCGAAACCGCGGCCTCCACGTGGCGTCTCGCGACCATTTTTCAGGGGTAGCTTTGTAATTATATATGGGCTCAGAAGATGGCCCTGGGGTTTCACTCCTATGCCCATATATACTCCAGTTTTAAGCCAAGTTAGGATACTTTTTCTTTACTTAGATTTAGTGTAGTTTAGTGTGTAGTTTCTTCTTCTTCATCATCTATTCTCCATGAAAATTGTAGTGAGAGCTTTTTGAGTGGAAGATTAATGAAGATGAGGGTTTTTTATAACTTGTATTTTTAAATTCTTGCATTGTAATTTTAATTCCTGCTGTAACTTTTATTATTTGATGTTAAAGTAGTTGGTTTTTATTTTATTGTTTCTCTTTTCTTCTCTTCTAATCTTATTTTCAAGCCATGATACTCAATGGAGTCTCTTACTTAGTTGATGGCCCAAATAGTTAGCCTGCTATCATTTGTTAAAACCATATTTTCCCATTCTTTCTTCTTTTCTTTCTTGTTTTATTTTTCTTTTAATGTGTGAATAATTTACACACTTGTTAGGGCTAAGGAAGGTTAGTATGAGGGATGGAAAAATCCATTGTGCTTCTCTTCGCCAAACATCTTAAAATGAATCTAGACCGAACAAACACAACTCCCTCTCTTAGGCTCGCAATAAGTGATATATAGCTGCGACCTAAGTCGAGAATTTCTTTAGGCGCACTACAATGTGACATAGAGTTGTGACCTAATTTGAGACTTAGTTGTGTATGTTTGGCCTAGGGTTAAAAATAAGAGCATGTAACGGACGAACAAGGGGCACTAGGAATGGATTTAGCGTTAGAAAGCTTGCTTAAAGTTGCAAATCCTATTCCTATGTCCTCCTAATCCCTGCTACTTCTGATTATTCCAACATCATTTCAAGAATGACAAAATATAAGCCTAAGACTAATCCTACCTCTACTAACCAACCCTAACCCTAACAAGTTTACTTGAACATAAAATACAAATACTTAGGATAGAATTGAACATACATATACATTCTTTAATTGATTCGTCTAAAACTAGAACGAAAAACATACCATATCCCAGTGAACAACCCGTACTCAATCGGCTAGCTATAAAGTGACACCGTCTTGATTGCGGTAAGTAGAACATATAGAACACTTACCGTAGCACATAAAAATGCAACTAATCAGCACCCACAGATGAATAACCTGTGATAGAATCAAGTTCTCAATATTACTATGATGGAATATCTAGTATAAGTATCTACATCTTTGATCACCTCGAAAAATCCTGATACTTCCAACATATGGTTCTCTACTTTATTCTTATACTTATAAACTTCTCAAAATTCTTGGACCTTGCATTACAATGAATGCGTTTCTAAAAACAAAAGAACTCATAGGTAGAACAGAATGAAGTGAGCGTATCAACCCCTTGTTCTTAAAGGACACCGGACAAATACATTACCAAGTATAAGTCCCAAGACTATACTAACTCAAATTTCGTGTGTTGTAAGTTGAAAACTGTATTTTGGTCAAGAATGTTTTACACCATTGTTCAATGCACCTTACCTTATTCTCAACTGATAAGGGCAAATGTTTGGAACATAATTTTCAAAATTTATATCTCACTTTATAAAATAAAGATACAGATATTCAATTTTAAAAATTGGTGCAAAATAATGGATATTCAAAACCAAATATTTTCCGTAAGGCAAAACCAGATGATTTAATCCAATATCAACAATTTCAACGAGTTTCGATATTGAGCATAAAATCGCCCATTTCACAATATTCTGCTCCTCCTTTACATCTATACATTTGTGAGAACCAAATCCGGTACATACATACCGTGGAGTTAGAATTAATTGGGAAAGCAGTTCTCATTTACAATTACACAGAAATTCTGAAATATGAAAATATTTTAAGGGGGTGGCCGAGTATTCCTAATAATGCCTTCTCCAATATCCAGATTCATGACACTAGTTGCAATTTCCTTTTCCCCCACTTCAATCTCTTTATATGTCTTTACATCTTATCTTCTATACACCACACTTAGGCTAATTGGTTTTCTTCCTTCCCTACCTTTCGGCACCAGCCTAAGCTTTGGAAGAAGACTATCCAATAAGCTTAATAAATGTACTCTCCTAATACAAGGAGCTCTCGCATCCTGAGAGAAGGTAAAGGGAAGAAACAACCGATTAATACAATTCAACTTCTTCAAAACCAGTAGCCATCCTCGATTGAAGAAATTTCTTCAAGTTCGAATGTAACTATATGATGGCCTTTCCAAGCAACATGGATCATTATAGTGATACGGAGTGTTCTGGAGAAAAGCAAAGGGAAAGTAGGAGTAGCGGGGAAATATGCGACTTTGTCGAGAATCATAACAATCCAAAGCCAAAGTGTGTAAAAAGGTTCAGTTAATTTGGTCAATAAGTTAAAAGTAAGTCATGGATTACTGTAACCAAAGAGAGAAAAGAAACACGCAGCATGCACTCTATCAAGATTAGATTGGTTAATCACTTTATCTAATCAGGATGACTCCCACTGTTTCCTCGAATTCTCCTTCAAACCCTGAAAGGAGAACTAGTCGGGAACATTTTTCTAACCGTTCAACCAGGCCAGTGTTGGTACTCCGAGGGAGGTCCCCCGTGCTTTTGCACGGATCCAATTAAATAACCCTGTTTCCACAGAGGCGTAAGCTCGTTAACACTTTCTAAACACCTAATAGATTAGCTAATTGTGAAGTGAAAATCTCCCGAGGAGCAATACCTACTCATCGGTGGGAATCGGGACCCAACTATCATTGTGTGATAACTTTGATGGAAGACGACCAAAATTACCATACTCCAGAAGGTATGCGCAAACTTGGCAAGTTTCCTTTATTTTTGAAACTCCCGAAACGGTTTTTGCCCTTAGGACCCCAGTGACCTTGACTGAGCCAACAAATCATAGGGTCCTAATCAAGTTCAACCCGTCATTATCTTAATTGCATTAAATCCACCAGTACGAGCCCTTGACCGAGCCAACAAGGCCATACGACTGTCCTAACCAATCGCAATACCATGCAACAGAAAAGTACTACAGAGCTACCGAACACTATGTTTCGGCTGAGCACGAAAAATGTAGCATGAATACTAAGCAATACTAATCTGAAATGACAGAAGGCTACGGCTGGTTTTTGGCAAAAACACTTTAACGTTATGAACTTGATATCATTGAAGGAACTCGAGTGGCTTTGAAATAGAGTGGTTTAGGCTCCGTTTTTAAAACTAGTAATACAAACTTTTGCTAAAGAGCGAACTCTCCGTGAAGAGATCAAGGCTCTTTTCTCATAGAATGAGGTGCAGGATATTTCTAACCGAATCCCTGTATACAAAATAAAAGAATATGACTATAGTTTTGAAGAAAACAGAGTAGTTTTAAAAATTGGTTCCGACAACATCAAATAGATTTGTTTTCCTTGCATTATACATATAATGTGTTCCCATCAAAACAAGTTTCTAAGCCACACTAGAAACAAAAAATAGCATGCTTTTATATGACATCCGCATTCACCACGGGGTCCCGGGTCTTCACCGTAAGGTTACTTAACTTACGGCAGGACGTGGACAGGGCTAGCACGGATGCAAAACATATAGAAGTATATACTAAATATATAATATATATTATCACAGGCAGGTAATAACATCATAGGCAGATAAAAACTATCACCGGCATGCGAACAACAATATGGAATAGTGGATAAACTAGAAGCCCCGCGTTTCATTTGAGTCGCAAATAAAACGCGACGGTCCCCGGTCGTGTGGGTAGCCCATACAAAGTCGATCCTAGACCCCTACGAGTGCGGCAAGCCACTTGGCAATTCTATAAATTGGGTAACTCACCCTCAATGACATGAGTCGGTCACCCATCCCTTTCTAGAATCCGGTAACTTGGGCACTCCTTTGTGGGTCAATCCTATAACCCCTACAAGTGCAGCGAGCAACCCGTCAATTCTAGAGCAAGGCGGCCCGGTCTCAACTCCTTGAGATGGACACCTACTACACTCTAGAACTCGGCTACTCGAGCACCCCTCCTGGGTTAATCCTAGTACAGAAATAAAAAAAATATATACAAGGATGACAATGACCGCATCGTGGTCGAGCCCCAATAAAAGAATATACATAATACGAAAATGGCGACCACATGTTGGATCTCGTCCCGAACAAATGAATACATCAAAATAAATCAAAACCATTCATGCAAATCGCACGAGGGGTTATTCAACACGACAATCCGGCTAAACCATCATAGAGATATATATCACAGAAACAAGTAACACAAGTAAGTGTGCAATCCCGTCTAATTGAATATATAGGAATTATAGGAGATTTAACAACACATATACAAACTATAGATCATAAACAATGCTAAAATTCGATCGAAAGTTTTTCCGTGATTACCCATATGAATAAACATCACAAAACAAAATCTGGGCAAAATCAAACAAGTCTAAAAATCCTAATTCCATGTTTCCAAGCAACTGAAGCAAAATAGAGGCAATCAGAGACAACGAAACCGCCCATAGCGGGGAAAATAAGAATTCTGGAGATTTTATTTTGTTAGATTGGACTCATTTTGCACTGGGTAATTTAGACATCATGAAGAGTCTTCTGCACTTGTTTAATTTTTTTTAAAATACTATGAAAATCCCAACAAAAACTTACTTGGAATTAGTTACGGAAAAATTTCGGTTTCGAAAATAAAACATTGTTTAAACCTAGTTCTAGTGCTTGGCTTGGCTCTGATACCATTGAAAGCTTCTAGTGACCTCGCCGCGGTAATCACGGCCAATGCAGAACCGAAAAACGAAAATTTTCAAGAGGACACAAGAAACTAATCCTTAGCGATTGATCCAAACACTAAACTAGAATACAAGCATGCAGGGTTTAGGAATTACAACTTTTTATGCGTATCCACCCAATCGTGGAAGACCCTTCCAAGCTCCTCATAGACCGTCGGGAATAAGTTTGAGAGATGACCGCCCTTGCCGAAGATGATCCACCCGAGAGAACCGATCCAAGCTCCTGCTTCACCTAGTGAAGCAACCGACACTCCAAGCTCACTAAGAATAGAGAGTGGGGATGTAGAAATTTTCCACTATGATTTTCTCTCAAACACTAAACCTTAAGAGAGCTATCAGGAAGGAGGAGGAGGAAGAAGCAAGCCATCACAAAATGAACTAAGTGTGAGAATAAAGAGAGAATGGCTTCATATAATTTTTCTCACCAACAAAGAAAATATCTCATCCATTTGTAATAAACAAATGAAGCTCATCCCTCTCTACACTCCACCATCATGCTCAAAGCCACCTCATTATCATGAATATTCATAAATGAATATTCACAAAGGTGGTGTCCTCCTTCTAGAACATATTCCGTATAAATACGGAATACAAACCGGTATACATATCGAAATACATATACGCGTATCCGTATAAAAATACGAATAACCAAGAGAGAGAAAATGAATCATGAATAATAATACAAGAATATATATATCAAAAATATATATATAAATTATTAAATCAAAAATAGATATAATAATCCGGCTTAATCCTAAACCGCTAATATTATCAACATTCTGATTAAAATCCGTGTAGTTTGTACACGTATTTAATTGGACCCCTGTATGTACCAACATACATCATCTACGTCATATCGCTTGAACCGAGAAAATCCTATGTGTGTAAAGACTCGACAATATGTTGGCAGTTATTACTGGATAAATCCATAACCGCAAGCACGTCAGCGGCACTACCAGTACGTAACGGCTACCCAGGTATACGCCGAAAGGGAGGTCGACAATCAAGTCCATACGTACCCTACTGAGCCTGAATATGACAATCTCCTCACAGTCCGGTCACTTCGTCTAAAAGTATCGCATACCGGGTCTAGGGGGTGGATAACGTCAAACCTTTAATAACACGATAAGTTGTGTCGGAGTCAAGCTCATCACCAACCGAGAAACTACTGAACTCCTATTAGTAAATTGTTGGATATGTATACCCTAGGAGCCTTCATTGTATAGGATGCTAGGGATATGTATATACAGGACAATCTTTCTCAATATGATAGTATGCTATTTGGTTTGCCTTTATCTTAACGTGTGATATGTTTTACTTATTATTTCATATCTCTTATACATGTTGATAAAACCCATAGGATCCTTACTTGACTACCAGCATTGTGATGGCAATCATACTTGTGGGAGCTGGGTAGTCGATAAGCATATCATTAAATGTCCCTAGTCGTATGAGCATCGAGACTGTGCATCGATACTCCAGAATAGACTAGTGTATACATATCTAGACCATGACGAGGGGCGATGGTTGGTCCTCCAGGAATTGGTGTGATGCACCTAAGATTATATACAGGTGCTCACTAGGGGTGAGTACACTGGACCGACTCGCCAAGGACTGCTTAGATGGTATTATACCTATCGTAGCAGTTCTTTGGTGACATGAGTGCAGATAGTCTGTCGACCTGAGGTCGTCATCTGTCTCGTGTGAGTTCCCACTGTGCTTTGATTACTACCCTACCACGGCTCTACTGAGTTGTGCAAACAGGTTTTAGTTGGGTACAGTCTCGAGCCACATGGAGGCAGTAAGCGTGGTGGGGTTACTAGCGCCCTAGACGTAGACCGCAGCCATTGTGGAACGAAAAATTTTGGTGTTTAAAAAACTTGGCGCTAGAATCAACTACCTAGAATCGAAACCAAACATGAAACTAGAAATCTAAAAGAGTCTATCTACTGTGATAAAAGTGTTATACCGAATAAACCGTGTCCTGCGGTCATCTACCATCTTCCGTAGCTCCTTGAGGCATCGTCGATTGGACTTGGCCACCGGACTTCCTCCGTCAAAGATGATCCACCCGAGAGATATAGCTCATGGCTCTCGCTCCACACCAAGAATCTAGTGAAGCAACTAAGGACTCTAGGTTGCTAATCTAGAGTGCCTAAAATGTAGTGAAGTGTTCAAAGTGTTTGTCTACTGATTTATATGGAATTTTACGATCAAAAATATAAGTTACCGCAATCAAGAACGGCGTCGCTTGGTAGCTAGCCGGTGAGAACGGGGTGGTCCACAGGGATTTTGTGTTTTCCTAGTCGCTCTAACGAGTTAATTCTGATGGGTGTCGGATTGATTATCTCTAAAAGCTAAATTAATTTATACTAAGATTATCTAGATCTAAGTCTTGTTAGGGTTAGGTTTAGGGGAAGTTGAGAGATTAGAGGTTTCCTCACCGCTTTCAATGCCCTATTATAGATCTATTAGGTGTTATGGTAATTATCAATAAAGTGGATTAGAATCATTTGGGAAGATGTTTCTTCCTCTAGGTTCTTGTCCTTCCTTTATCGATCCTTACCTTAACCTCCATGGAAAACACGTGCAACCGGTCCTTTATACTACGGTATCACCGTTACCTCTAGGGGTAAGGTGCCGCAGGGAGCGGTGTGTGCGTGTATGCATGGAGTTCTAATTATTATATGCGATGGGGAAAGAAAGGGGTGAGAGATCTCATCTCTCAAACCTTTCCCTAAAGCTAACCCTAACAAGCGAGGAGACTACTCGCTCATTAGGGAATTTAAAGACATTCTAAATTAATGTAAACTAAGGCAAAGAAAATAAAGGAACTTACTAATTTTTATTGATGGCTCTCTCCAAACATCAACACAGTACAGATCTGAATTTATGAAATGAAAAGTGGCATACCTCAAAAGAGGTATTTGGGTTTCTATTTATAGGACATAGAAAACCCTAGGTTTACAATTGACGCCATATCTGCTATTACAAAAATACCCTATAAGAAAAGACCTAGTCAATGCTCCGCACCTCCTCTGGAAAAATCCACTGACACGTGCAATAGACGGCCGCGGATCCGCGGTCGAAGCAAGGGTTGGGCCGCGGATCCGCGGCCCAATGGTGGACTTGATGGCTGAAACTTTTTGTACTTGTTCTGGGCTTTTTGTTTTTACTACTTCCTTAGTACTTTTCTCAATAGGTTTCTTCCAGATCTCCCAGTGAATAATTTGTAGTGAACTTGTACCATTGCTTCGTAATCTTGGACCTTGCGCTGCTTTATACTGATCTTCGTGTAGGCTTGATCAAGATCAATCGATTTTGTTGGTCGTAGTCTCACTTTTGCATCTTCTTTTATATTTTTCACTGTTTTTCTTCCAAGAACCTGTAACTTGTACTATGTAGCAGACATGGGTCAAAAGCACCTGTTTATTTGTAAAATGCATAAGAATGGGGAATATAATAATGCAATATTATGATATGAACAAATACCCCCAAACTTATCTTTTGCTCGTCCTCGAGCAAACCTAGTTTTATTCTCAACAAAAACCTAACCTCACTTTCGCAGGAAATTGCGATTGCACTGAGCTTGTGCAACAAGCCGTTAAACCTCTAGGTGTCCCTAGTAGGAGGAGTGTTGTCTCCTGAGGGTTTTCAGCGGATACTACCCACAAAATCCTATCAATTAGGCCCATTAACTTTTATTCTCCAATTAGGTTTTTTTTAAATAAGGAATTCTATTATCTTCGACTTGTAAATTATCCACCCATATTCTTCACGCTTCCTTATCACTTAACTTAAGATTATATATATTCTGTAGACTTACTTAGCTTTCGGCATCTCTTAAGTGTTCTTTCTAGGGTTCCATCTCAACTTAGGAATTTTTATCATCTCTATTAAAGATACAAGTCATATTCTTCATTCCTATCTCTTATTTAAACCCCAATCACATACCCCTACGTGTGTGTATATATCACCCCTACACTTGGAAATTCAAATCAAGCTATTATACTCTTGTCCGTTGTCCAAAGCACTTCTTAATTGGTGAATCTTTAGATGAATTTTGCTCACACATCCTTCATACGACCGTTAATACTTCTTGAGGTACCGACAACCGATTACAAGATGTGTTTGTACATTAAACCATAATTCCTAGTCTTGCAACACCCAAGGCTTTTAGCAGTGACTCCCAAATTAGTTGGTCTAAGGCACTAGGTGATGAAGCACCCTCGCTAAATATTTTTCTATTTTTGCAGTCTTAAGTAATCACAAAAACTAATGTTCATTTTTTTATTATCTCTTTATTCACACTTGTATTTTTTTTATTTTATTTTCTTCGTACTAAGGACTTTAGACAAGAGCATTTCAAGGTCTCCTCTACTATTCCAAGTTTCAAGGTGCGTGTTTGTGCAATTTGTAGGGTATATATTTTCAGAATCTAGACTTAAGTTAGGAATTATTTTTCAAACTTATATTGTAATAAAAACATCAATACTTTTCCCTTGTTTTAACTTAGCCCAAGAAGTGAACTCAAAATTTGCCTATTTCTAGATAAACTACAAAGACATATACTTTATACCGTTAAACTTTAAGAAAGATTATTTTTAGGGGTTTTAATTTACTAAGTCTAAGATTTAGTTATTCCTAGTTAGTTAACCTATTTGTCAAACTCAAGTCAAATAAGGCCAAATTGAATACTTTAATTTTTATAATTTTTGAAAATTTTCAATTTTTTATGGGTTTTAAAAATAAGTATGCAAATGCAAAATATACACATGAATGCGAAGGAAGAAGGCTTACCGAGCATACCCCCAAACTTAACCTTGACAGTGTCCTCACTGCATGCTCCACCAAGAGGGTTGAAAATGTCGGTGCTCCCCTGTTTATTTATTTATAATTTTTTTTATTTTTTATGTTTATTGTTAAAAGAAAAACAAAAATATATACAGAAAGGCCCCCCCCCAAACTTCATTGACACAATGTTAAACGTCATTGCCAAACTTTGTAAAGACCAAACGTCAACACCAACCAGTCGAAAAATTTATCAGTAAAGAGTATCGGTTGGTGGAAGAACACGTTGTACCGATCCAAAAAGAATTGGGGAAGATAGAAGCGGTGGTATGGAAAGTGTGGAAGTGAATGGATAGGAGGTGATGATGAATCAAAACGAGAATGGGAATGATCAGCAATCAGTGGAATATCGGCATTCTCGTAGCTTATTAAAAGAAATGGGGGTGGTTCAACTTCTAAAGGAGGAGGTTGACTATCCACACTATCCCCAAGATATTTCTGTGGATCCTTTATCGACTTGGCATCATCCATCATATGCATATGATATAAAATTATGAGGGAACTAATCTCTTCGATGTCCGCCATAGTCCAGCTGAAATCTTGCCGCCTATCTTGTAAGACCATTAAAAGGGTTCTCTCTTGCTCGAGGGCTAGAGAAGCCGATATGATAACGGGAAAGGTCTCATTCTCACCTATGTAATCATATTTAAGGTGAGTCAGCAAGGGCGTGAGTTCGAGTTTCGGAGGTGAAACAATCATAGGCAAAATTGGGAAATCTACCTCAAACTCAAAGGACTCCAACACTGGTTCGAAATCACTGCAAACAACCGATTCAGATGGTTCAACTAACTCATCCAAAAATTCAAAAGACTCATATTCGGGCGGTGAGTCGTAAAAATCATCCGGAAAAGTGGAACATTCATAATCAATATCGGTTGTATCAACTGTGGTAGATTCAAGGAGGGACGCACTAGTGGCGTAAAAACTGTTTTCATCAAACAGAAATCTTTCAAGCTCGCAGTCCTCCTGCGTGATTTCTTGAATAGAGTAAACTTCTCGTGTACTAGTTTTAGGCACGGGGTCAGACTTCCTAACTTGTAAATATTGAACTCACCAGACGTCTTCCCGAAGGATAGAGTCATAGAGCCATTGCGACAATTTATTATGGCATTGGAAGTGGCCAAAAATGGTCGACCGAGGATCACCGGAATTTGGTTTCGTGAGTTAGCAACAGGTTGTGTGTCCATAACAATAAAATCAACGGGAAATATGAAATCCCTAACTTTGATCAACACATCCTCTAACTCACCCCTAGGATGGGCGATTGATCGATCAGCCATTTGGAGAGTACAACGAGTGGGTTTCAACTCTCCAACCCCTAATTGCTCGTACACGGAGTAGGGAAGCAGGTTAACACTAGACCCAAGATCTAAAAATGCTCGATTGATTTTCTTATCCCCAATTGTTATTGAAATCGTAGGACAGCCGGGGTCCTTTCATTTTTGCGGTAAGGGTTGAGGTTGGTTAATAGCATTGCTCACTGCACTAGCCACTAGCACTTTTTTGGGTATTTGAGACGACTTTCTCTTTGAGGTGCATAAGACCTTTAAGATTTTCGCGTATGAAGGGACTTGTTGGATTGCATCCAAGAGAGGTATATTTATGCTAACCTGTTTAAATAACTCCACAATCTTCTCCATTTGTGGAGTTGGTTTATTGGGACTCAACCTGTTTGGAAATGGAGCATTTTAAAAATCTGTTAAGTCCAATGTCTGTGGAGTAGAATGTGGAGTTGGAATGGATCCCAGTGTGGGTGTGTTCGTGAAGTGAGAAGTGGGTCCGTTCGGATTAGAAGAAGAAGAGCCTTTTGAAGAATGGAGAATAGGCTCTAGCGGAGAAAATGAAGGTAAAGAAGAGGATGGAGAAGAAGAAGAAGAAGGAGAAGAAGGAGAAGAAAAAGAAGAACCATTGGCGGGGGTGTCATCACTAATGCCCACATTATTTTGCAACATTCTTCCGGATCTCAACGTGGTCACATCATTTACATTGTGATATTCATGTGCGGTGTGTGTGTGACCGGGATTTGGCAATGGTTGAGATGGAAGCTTTCCCTTTTCTCTCTCGCTCAACGCAACGGTTAGTTGTGCAATTTGTGCCTCAATAGATTTGATGCTTTGATCGTGTGAAGTATTGTTGTGCACCAAAGACTGGACGAAATTTTCCAACCTTGCTGCGGATTCTGTAGATTGCTTGAGAAACACATCTAGACTTTTTTCTAGCGAGATAACCTTATCATCATTTGATTGAACCAAATTGTTCGTTTGATTTGGATAAGGTTGTGGTTGGAAAGGTTACTGGTATTGAGTTTGTTGGGGTGCTTGTTGTTGTGGAGGAGGAGGCCTTTGAAAGTTGTTGTTTCCTTGGAATTGTTGATTTTGATTCCAAGCAAAATTTAGGTGACTCCTCCAACCCGGATTATAGGTCGAAGAGTAAGGATCATTTCGTTGTCGTTGCTGAAAGGCAGCATTGACTTGATCTTGTCCTTGAACAGGTGGATTGTAAGGACACTCTTCGATAAGGTGTGATGGATTCGAACAATAAGCACAGACAGTTCGTGGGGGTAAAGCAGGGGCAGGAGAAGACGATGAGATTTTGGTCTCAATGGCTTCTAGCTTTTTCATAAGTGCGGCCATCTCGGCCTTCATAGCAATCGACATATCTAATTGATGTATGTCTGCCCTAGATTGACCAATAGAAGAAGATGAGGTGGTCTTTGTGTTCTCCCACTGAATTGTTTGTTCACTAAGATCCTTGAGAAACTGCCATGCTTCCTCACTAGATTTGGTTAGAAAGTGACCTTGACAAATGGTTTCTAGCAACTGCTTCGTTGCCGGGTTCAATCCCTCGTATAATGTTTGGCAAAGTTGCCAATTTTCGATCCCATAGTGGGGTTATTGAACGAGTAGGTCTTTGAATCTTTCAAAACACTTCCAAAATGGTTCGGAAGGAAGCTGGGAAAATTATATTATCTCATTGCGAATTCTTGCGGTCTTGTGATGAGGATAAAACTTTTTAAGAAAAGCTTTGACAAACCTGTCCCAATTTCTAATGGAATGTGATGCGGTGCTATACAGCCACTTCTCGGCTAAGTCACATAAGGTGAAAGGAATGACCCTTAGCCTTATAGCGTCATCACTTAATTGGGTTTTTTTCATCATGGCGCAAACGTTTTGGAATTTACTGATAAAGATATAGGCATCTTCGGATTCCAATCCATGAAATTTTGGTAGCATATTGATGAAGTGGGGTTTTATTTCAAAATTGTCCCCATTTGCCGGTAGGGGTGAAAGACAGGTAGGTAAGGAGGTGCGGACAGGGTAGAAGAGATCCTGGAGCGCGATTCGTTGGGGCGCTTCAACAGGCGGGTGATTCGGGTTATTCGCACCTAACGGAGGTGGAATCAGTCCCGTGGGTAAGGTATTGTTGGGATTATATCCGGACATACCTTCGGAAGAAGAATTTGAAGGTGGAGGTAAGGAAGTGGAAGGAATTTCGACTTCGGAGTCGAAAGGTTCATAGGTCGGTACCAACGAAACACGGACTAATCGGGCGCTAGTGTCCCTAGTCCAAAGTGACATACACTAAAGGAGGTAGTGTAGTCAAAGAAAAAATGAAAAACAGAATGTGGGGGTAAGAAAATGTCAATGAGAAGAAAGTGAGTGGTGGTGGGGTGCAAGGATTTTTTTTATCGACAAGTTGCAAGTTTTTATAAAAGAGTTTTCCTTTTTCCCTTTTTTTTCTATTTGGAACTTTTTGCAAAAAAGATTTTTTTTTTCGATAAAGGGCTAAGACACTTTCGATCAAATAAAAATGCACAATCAGGCCTAGATCTAGGGTCATCTAGGTCAGCTAGACAGCTCCTAACTGTTCCAAAGGGCTAGAAATAGGATCTCAAACCGCCTCTTCACCGCCAATTGAGGCCAGGTAAGTGCCAGGTGAGTGGGAGGTTCCCCGCTACAAGTAGCGGTCCTAATTAAGTAACCACTCGCCTTAGACGCACTTGCCTAGACACCGCAAAGTCTGGTTAGGATTAACAGCTGATGCCTATAACTAGTCCTCTGTCCTATTGAGCTCGAAGTCCTTAGGGCTGAGTCTAGTATTTTTAATTAAAGATTGGTCAATACAAATGCTTTATGTGATTTCTGGGGTCCTGGGAAGGGTGATGAAATCCCCACCCAATCTAGATTTGGTCTCAAGCCCCTTAAAGTCCGATTAAAGATACGCAAAACAGTAAATCACTTGCAATCAAATCTTTCTATTTTATGCGCGGCGCAAAGAATCCTGCAGAGAATCAATTATTGGAAGGGAGAAGATTTTTAGCGCAAAGAATCCTGCAGAAGATTTGACAGAAGATATATGGGGATTTGCAGAGGGGAGAAAAAGGAAACAAACCGAGAAAATTTTGTGCGCTGACGCCACGTGGGGACCGCGGATCCGCGGCAATGATGGGGCTACGGTGGCGATTTAGCGGCGGAAGTAGCGGCGCGGGTCACTGAAAAAATTGTGTTGTTCTGTTGTTCCAATCCCTTTCTATTCTGATATCCCTTCTTCGGTTTCACACTCTGGATTTTTTCAGATCCGTCGATCCTGCAAAGATTCACAAAAAATACCCTTCAAACAATAAATGATAAAAAATTTATAATTTTTTTCTTCTTCTGTTTTTATGATTTTTTAATTTAGATTAACCCGAAATTGCAAAAAGAAAATACTACGCCATCCCCGGCAATGGCGCCATTTGATTTATATGGAATTTTACGATCAAAAATATAAGTTACCGCAATCAAGAACGACGTCGCTTGGTAGCTAGCCGGTGAGAACGGGTCGGTCCACAGGGATTTTGTGTTTTCATAGTCGCTCTAACGAGTTAATTCCAATGGGTGTCGGATTGATTATCTCTAAAACCTAAATTAATTTATACTAAGATTATCTAGATCTAAGTCTTGTTAGGGTTAGGTTTAGGGGAAGTTGAGAGATTAGAGATTTCCTCACCGCTTTCAATGCCCTATTAGGTGTTATGGTAATTATCAATAAAGTGGATTAGAATCATTTGGGAAGATGTTTCTTCCTCTAGGTTCTTGTCCTTCCTTTATCGATCCTTACCCTAACCTCTATGGAAAACACGCGCAACCGGTCCTTTATACTACGGTATCACCGTTACCTCTAGGGTTAAGGTGCCGCAGGGAGCGGTGTGTGCGTGTATGCATGGAGTTCTAATTATTATGTGCGATGGGACAAGAAAGGGATGAGAGATCTCATCTCTCAAACCTTTCCCTAAAGCTAACCCTAACAAGCGAGAAGACTACTTGCTTATTAGGGAATTTAAAGACATTTTAAATTAAAGTAAACTAAGGCAAAGAAAATAAAGGAACTTACGAATTTTTATTGATGGCTCTCTCCAAACATCAACACAGTACAGATCTGAATTTATGAAATGAAAAGAGGCATACCTCAAAAGAGGTATTTGGGTTTCTATTTATAGGACATAGAAAACCCTAGGTTTACAATTAACGCCATATCTGCTATTACAAAAATACCCTATAAGAAAAGACCTAGTCAACGCTCCATGCCGCCTCTGGAAAAATCCACTGACACGTGCAATAGACGGCCGCGGATCCGCGGCCGAATCAAGGGTTGGGCCGCGGATCCGCGGCCCATTGGTCGACTTGATGGCTGAAACTTTTTGTACTTGTTCTGAGCTTTTTGTTTTTACTACTTCTTTAGTACTTTTCTCAATTTGGCTTCTAGGTTTCTTCCAAATCTCCCAGTGAATAATTTGTAGTGAACTTGTACCATTGCTTCGTAATCTTGGACCTTGCGCTACTTTGTACTGATCTTCGTGTAGGCTTGATCAAGATCTTTCTATTTTGTTGGTCGTAGTCTCACTTTTGCATCTTCTTTTATCTTTTTCACTGTTTTTCTTCCAAGAACCTGTAACCTGTACTATGTAGCAGATATGGGTCAAAAGCACCTGTTTATTTGTAAAATGCATAAGAATGGGGAATATAATAATGCAATATTATGATATGAACATCTACCTCACCTCTCTCTTGATTCTCAATACATGAGATTGTAGAGAGGAGGTTGAAGATGAAAGTGGAGGAACTCAAGAAATTAAAGAGGAGAGTGAAGCTAATGGTGAGGAGAAGAAAAAAAAATCAACCATCCTTTTTTCCTTAAGGGAGAAAAATAAGTGAAGCTTGGTTTTGTAAAACAATATTTTCCAATTTAAAAACCAACCCATGCTTGAATAGTTTACACAAATGAAAACACTATACAAGCATGGTTCTCACCATACTGCCCTCTCTCTTCCTTTACACCTCATTTACCATTTATAATAAATGGTTAAATCTAAAATGAGGTGTCCACCTTCTAGAATGTTTTCCGTATAAATACATATTACACTCTACTGTATATACAAACATGTATTCGTACCGAAATACGAATATTCGAAGAGATAGAATAACACAAAGAACATAATACTAGAATATACATATCGAAATACATATACGTAAATTATTAAATCAATACCCGATTTAATAATCCGGCTCAAACCCGAGCTGGCTAGTATTATCAACTGTCCGATCGAAAGTCCGGGTAACTAGTACAATCATTCGATTGGAACCCTGCATGTATCCAATACGACCACTACATTATTTTCCCAGAACCAGGGAAACCCTCTATGTGGGACTCTAAAGACTCGTCAATACGCTTCCAGTGGGTTTAACCACAAGCACGTCAGTGGCACTAGCTGTACATATCGTCTACCCAGGTATTGAGCGAAAGGAAGTCCGACGTGCAAACTTATCCGAACCCCTACTGAGCATGTCAGTGACAATCTCAATACTGCCCAGTCTGTTCATCTGAGAGTATCGCATATCGAATCTAGGGGGTGGATAAAGTCAGACCCCTAATAACACGATATTTCGTATCAGTATGAAGCCCATCACCCATTGAGAAACTACTAATCCAAATCAGTAATTCTCGTCTACCTTAGCCAAGGATTTCTGGTGATGGCCGCCCATGCACCGCGCGACATCAACCCCTAATACTGGGATAGATGAATCCCCGACGATCCGCTCACTGCCTCCATGTGGCTCGGGACTGTACCCAACTAAAACCTGTTTGCACGACTCCTTTGAGCCGTGGTAGGGTAGTAATCAACGCACAGTGGGAACTCACACGAGACAAATGACGATCTTAGGCCGACAGACTAACCTGTACTCATGTCACCTAGGAACTGCTATCTGACAATAGGTATAATATCAACTAGCATGTTCCTGGCTGTAGGGTGTTTTTCGTCACCCCATTGAGATGGGAATACGCGCTTGCTTTTCAGGCGCATTACAAATTCCCCCTGCCTAAGGTAGGCTGGGATTTATTGATTGTGGGGATCCGAATCTCCGGCAGCCGCGAACTAAGCTGCCGTTAATTACCCCATGCCTTTGGAGCGAGAGAATCTCCGATTGACGGGTCAAACATATCATGCGAACTCAATGTGCAGTGTTGTGTTTTGAAGGGGGTTTGGATATATCGGGGGCCCCGCAGAGTTTTTAATGGGAGTCCCGCTACCCGGATAGCGGGCTGGGGGTCAAGGAGACTAGCATCCCCCTTGCGAGGTGCGGGGCAGCGTCCCGTTAGAAAAATTTTCTTAGCGGGGGACGTGTTTTGAGTGTAGGGTGTGTGTAAAATGAGGAGAAAATGGCGTCGAAAGGACGCGTGGGTGACAGCGCCTCACGTGCCTAGCACGCTAGCACAGGGCGCTGGCGCTAGCTCCTGGACGCTTGGGTTAGCGCTGGGCGCTTAGGCGCTGGCGCTAGCATTTCGGGTGCTGGCGCCCTACATGCCCGGCACATGGGCGCTCGGGCGCTGGCGCTAGCGCCCCATGTGCCCGGCACGTAGGTGCTCGGGCGCTAGCGCCTCACGTGCCTGACACGTGGGCACTCGGGCGCTGGCGCTGGCGCTTTGGGTGCTAGCGCTAGTGCTTTGGGCGCTAACGCATCACGTGTCCGGCACGTGAACGCTCGGGCGCTAGTGAAAGGAAGGGTTTTTTTGGCCCCCGGAGATAGGAGTTAAACTCCAAAAGAAGATTTTGAGTGGAGTTAAACTCCAAAAGGTCTGGATCAGGAGTTAAACTCCTTTGAGAATTTGGGTCTTGGAGTTGAACTCCATAAAAAAGATCTTCAGAGGTTCTTCTCTCTTAAGCCTTGGATCCTTCCCAAATAGGATCTTTGGAGATGGGTCTCCATCCTTCTCTTCTGTTGCCTGGCTCTTGGAGAACAAGAGGGGTGAAACTTTAAAAATCTCTCCTTTTTAAGATCTGATGGAAGATCCAAGCTCCCCTTTGTGGGTTTTGTGGTGAAAAACTATTTAGTTTTGGAAAAAAAAGAGTAAAACTCTTGATTTAATTCAAAAGAAAGAAGAAGGTTTAGAACCTTGAGGAAGGAGAAGGAGGCACAGACCTTGATTTTTTTTAGAGAGAGAAAAAGATCTTGAGATATTTTCATTATCTTTGCCTTTATAGGCTATATACTTTACATATAGCCCCTTGGGCTTTACAAAATGACATTTTGCCCATCTCATGCCTCATGTGCTATTTCTTTTTACACATAAGCCATAGGCCTTACAAAAATTTGGGTTTATGCCCATTTTCCTTACATTTATTCATAGAAATAAAAAAAAAAGGAAATACACCAAAAATTATTTATTACAAAAGCTTTTTATTTTGGTATGAGGGAGGCCGACCGCTTCATGTTCGAGCTCGACCCGGGCATTGGCCCACTTGACCTGGGTTTGGGCCCACTTGGCTTGGGGTCGACTTTGATTTTGACTTGGTCAACCGGGGTGTAAATTTTGACCCCAAAAAGTTGCCCCCCATCAATAAATGCACACCTTGTGTGCATGAAATTGATGGATCTTTTTTCGTGTGGAGGTCGACTCCATTTTGACGACGTGGAGGTCGATACTGCCCTTTTTGCGACTTGGATGGTCCGTTATGCCCTTTTTGCGACTTGGATGGTCGGTTATGCCCTTTTTGCGACTTGGACGGTCAGTGCTGCCATTTTAGCGATTTGGACGGTCGGTGCTGCCCTTTTAGCGACGTGGACGGTCAGTGCTGCCCTTTTAGCGACGTGGACGGTCGGTGCTGCCCTTTTAGCGACGTGGACGGTCGGTGCTGCCCTTTTAGCGACGTGGACGGTCGGTGCTGCCCTTTTAGCGACGTGGACGGTCGGTGCTGCCCTTTTAGCGACGTGGACGGTCGGTGCTGCCCTTTTAGCGACGTAGACGGTCGGTGCTGCCCTTTTTGTGACTTGAACGGTCGGTGCTGCCCTTTTAGTGATGTGGACGGTCGGTTCTGCCCTTTTAGCGACTTGAACGGTCGGCGCTGCCCATTTAGCGACATGGACGTTCGGTGCTGCCCTTTTTGCGACTTGGACGGTCGATACTGCCCTTTTTGCGACTTGGACGATCGATTACTTGCTCCGCTTCTTACGGTGTCGGGATTTGATTTGACTTGCTCCACTTTCCGCGGTGTCGGGATTGAAGTTGACTTGCTCCGCTTCTTGCGGTGTCGGGGTTGATTTGTTTGATTTGATTTGTTTTGGAAGTTCCCTACATATCCAGCGGGACTTTCGAGCTTAGAAGTGCTGCCGGGTGGGACTTTGAATTTCTTTTTTGGGTCGGCATTAGCATTGCTGCACTGGAATAATTCCCGGAGCAACTCATCATTTGTCATGAAGGGATTCCCCTCATTCCCAGTTTAACGACTTAGGGGTTATCTGTTCCCAGTTTAACGACTTAGATGTCATCTATTCCCAGTTTAAAGACTTAGGGGTCTATTAGATTGGAGTTTAGAATTTTAGGGTTAGGGTAGGCATCAGCGTTGCTAACACTGAAGCATATGTGCCAGGAGCAATTCATCATTTGCCTTTTCCTGTTAAGGAGCGATGGATTAGGAGACAGGTTTAGATCCCTATCACCTAAGGCTTTTCAATTTTATGGGCCGTAAGGGACCCATAAAAGAATTTTCTCCCTACGAGTCGTAAGGATCCCGTAGGTGTATTTTCTCCTTAGGAGTAGTGAGGACCCCCAAGTGTGTTTTTCCTTTGTAAGTCGTAAGGCTCTCACGACGGTTTTTTCTCCTCAATGTATCGTGAGGACACATGAGTGGGTCTTCCCAATGGACCATAATTCCAACGGCGGAGACCGGCCGCTGGACTGGTGATTGCGGTGGGGTATGGGTATGATGATAATTATTTGAGCCCGTGGACTGTATACGGTAGTCAACTTGGGGACCAACCATAGGGCTAGGGGAATTTTGGAAAATTGGATTTTGGTTGGCGCCTGCATCGCTGCACTGGAATATTATACCAGAAGCGACTCATCATTTGCCGTTGGGACATTTAGAGTTTGGTTGACGTCTGCATCGCTGCACTAGAATATGGTACCAGGAGCGACTCATCATTTGCTGTTGCCCGTTGGGGATCGATGGCTCAGGAGACAGGTTTAGATCCCTATCACCTAAGGCTTTTCAATTTTATGAGCCGTAAGGGTCTCATAAAAGCATTTTCTCCCTACGAGTTGAGAGGATCTCACAGGTGTATGTTCTCCTTAGGAATCGTGAGGATTCCTAAGTGTGTTGCTCCTTTGTGAGTCATAAGAATCTCACGCAGGGATTTTCTCCCCACAAGGTCGAGAGGACTTTGCGAGTGTATTTTATCTCTTTTCACGAGTTTGTGCCCTTTTCGGGTTTTCACAAACTCGCTGGCAGTCCTGCTGTTTTTACTCACGGAGCCCTTTCGGGTTTTCATCCGTGCCCGTTTTGCTTGTGGACATACCGTTTTTTTTCCGCTGGTGGGACTTTAAGAGTAGTCTCACTGGCAGGACTTGGGAGAGATAGGTGTTGTTTACGCCCGTGGACTGTATACGGTTTTACAGGATGTATGATCTAGACCGTAGGGCTGGTGTGCTCAATTCGCCTGCGACTTAGAGCATTCACGCGTAATATTTTTTGAGATATCGGCCGTTGATGGGCGGCATGGGCCTTTCTCCCTCGGCACATATTAGTTGGTAGGATCCTCTGTGGAACACTTTCTCGATGACGTATGGTCCTTCCCGGTTTGGCTCGAATTTTCCCTTGGCATATCGATTGGGGATGATCGGTCTTTTGAGGACCAACACCAATTCGCCTTTCTTGAAAGCGCGGAGACGAGTCATCTTGTCATAGGCCCGTGACATTTAGGCTCGGTACAGCTCCAGATTTTGCTGCACCGCGAGCCTCTTTTCTTCGAGGGCGTCGAGCTCTTCAAGCCGAAGGAGCACGTTTTCCTCTTCCGTCAACTCGTGCTGAACGGCCGTTCTTAAGTTTGGAACTTCGAATTCGAGGGGGAGGACCGTCTCCACTCCAAAGAGCAATGAGTATGGAGTGGACTGAGTTGGAGTACGGTGCATGGTGCGATATGCCCACAATGCCTCTTGAAGTTTGAGATTCCAGTCTCTCTTGTTGGCTGAAACATTTTTCCTCGGGAGCTTGCATAGAGTCTTATTGAAAGCTTCGGCTAGCCCGTTGGCTCTTAGATTATAGATGGAGGAATATCTCCAGTCTATCTTGTGCTGAGTAGCGAGCCTTGAGACTTTGAAGCTCTTGAAAGAAGGCCCGTTGTCAGAAATGATTCTTCTTGGTGTACCGAAGCGGTATAGAATATTATGCTGGAAGAATGTCAGAATATCTTCTGTCTTGACTTCTTTTAGCGAGATAGCTTCAGCCCATCTGGAAAAGCAGTCTGTTGCAGCCAGTATGAACCGGTGGCCATTGAATGATGGAGGATCAATTGGACCAACTATGTCGGTGCCCCAAACTTCGAAGGGCCACGACGCCACCGTAGGATGCAACAGATTGGGATGCTTGTGAATGAAATCACCATGGATTTGGCAGAGATGGCATTTCTTTGCATGCTCTTCGCAATCCCTTATCATGGTAGGCCAGTAATATCCAAGCCGTTTGATCTGAAGACGCATTTTGGGGACAGACTGGTGAGCCCCGCAGACTCCTGAGTAGACTTCTTTCATAACTTTTTGGGTTTCAGCCGATGACAGGCACCAGAGCCAGAGTTGGTCATATGATCTGCGGTATAGAATATTATTTAAAAATACGTATCGAAGAGCTCTCTTCTTCAGCTGAATCCTCGCAGATTTTTCTTCGGGCAGCTTATCGTATCAGAGGTACTCTATGAAGGGTTCCCTCCAATCGGGCTCGTCTTGAATGATTGAAGCTTCTTCGACAGGATTGTTCTCTTGTTCTACGCTTTCTTCTTCACGCAAAGAGACTGGAGGTAGAATTTGCTGGTTTCTGACTGTGATTAGAATTTTGTCCATGTCAGGATCAGCTAGCTCCTTATCTAGGCAAGCGAGTACGTCGGCTTTTCCATTCAAAGCTCTAGGACTCCCATTAGTTCAATGTGAGTGAACCGTTTCATGAGTTCCACCGCTCGGCTTCTATATCGAGCTAACTCGGGTTTGTATATCTTATAGTCCCCGCTTACTTGGTTGACGACAAGCTGGGAATCATTGTCACGCCCTAAAATTGGGCACATGACCGACACTTAAACTACGTGACGTCAACAGGCGTAACGCAATTAAGTAAGCCGAAAAACCCAGCAATCGAAACCATTACAAGAAAGAAAGATAGATCACTTTTAAAATCTCGATGCAAAACTTTAAACTTAAGTTTGTTTTTCATAAAAATTTCGGCAGCACCTCCTTTGTAAAAGCTAGCCCCAAAACGGGTACAAACATAAGAAAAAGTAAAACATCCCCAAACGGGAGAAAATCTCACTCTACGGCGGAAACAACCACCACAACAGATATACGACGCCGTAGCGAAGAAAAGATAATCCACATATATAAAAAGGCCGGCTCATACGAGCCCGATAACCAGAGTCAAAAGAATATACAATATCGATCCTCACAACTCGTCTCTAAGTCAATACATGAAGGTGGTAGATGGAGAGTACTAGATACAAGAAATATACAATGTACATCATCGGATAACCGCAACCCACCTATAGCAAACGGCTTCACAGCCAACCGTAGCGGTATCCGCAAAAGTAGAGATAATAAGGCGCCCTACCTCGACCACTCTGATGATCAGACCTGAAAAACCCTGCGGCACAACGGGGGTAAGTTTCCAACTCGTGAATAGTAAATAATATCATACAGCAATCTCAAGTATGTACTAACAGCGATAATCTATTACATGTAATCTGATAGCATAAGTATGACAATATGTATATGCAACAGTCATGAAAGGTACTCTATCAGGTACTACTAATACATGAAGCAAGTGCATATAAAATAAATGCAGAGTATGGGATAAACCTGTCATCCTCACGGAATCCTCATCAAGTGTTCGTCTAACGGCTAACGTGCGCAGCAACACACCAACACCAGCCCAATTGTAGCAGCACACCAGATCACAAACCGTGTCGGATAATGTAACACACATACTCAAAACACTAGAATATAGTAAAGTGTCCCAGATTTTGATACACTAAAAATTGGTTAAAATTGCTAGTACCACGAGACCACAGACAACCACAGAGACCCTATGCCCAAACCCCAACACCCCAGCCCCCACTCTGGCCGCAATTTGCGGCCAAAACTAATAAATCTGCGGCCCAAAATTTAAGGGGTGGTCTCAGGTTTTTATGATGGGTTCCATATCTCAACACTATGTCACTATGATGAGAATTTTTCCAACAAACACCTGGTTTTACAGCAGATCACAGAGACACAAAGTTGACACTAAAAATACGATTTTTGCACAAAATGCTACCTTTAGTGTTCTCAACCATAATTTCAAGGCAACAGAACAAAATAACTCCTAAATATCAGTTTGAGATCATTACCTAGCCACTCTTGCTCAAAAATCCTAGCTTTCCAAGCTCCAAGGAAACCTAGTGGCAAATCAAGACATTTGAAGTGTTTTCCATGGATTTTTGTAAAGTTTTACAAGGTTTTTAGTGAAGTGGGAGGTGAGGGTTCAGTTTGGGAGTGAGGAGATGAAGAATATTTAAGAATGAGAGAAGAATGAGAGGGTGAGGGAAATAATGGTGAGGGGTGAGTGTAGGGTGAAACAAAAGCTTAATCTCACTCTCTTCCTCACCTCCATTAATGCTCTCATTAATGCCCCTTGACTCACCTTGCCACCTCTCTCTCTCTCTCAACCCAAAGCAAAAGATATTTCCTTACCCAAAATATCTAAGGCAAGCTTAAAGTAGGGCAAGGATTAACTAAGGTGTCTTGGTCTCTTAACAAGATTAACACTAACTAACCCTCACATTAACATGCATGTATGTGTGCAAGCCATATCAAATAATAATAAAATATTAATTAATTGATATAATATGTGAGGAACCCGATTTGGTAAACTTTTCCTTAAAACCCTGCATTAATGCACAATTTACACTAATCGCAATCCAAGGTGTTACAATCCCCCCTTAAAGAAAATTCGTCCCCGAATTAAAATTTCATATAAGCGTACCTTCAAAGAGATGAGGGAATTTATTTTGCATCTCGCTCGCGGCTTCCCAAGTGATCTCCTTACTTGTCGGGCTACGCCAAAGAACCTTCACAGATTGCAAGACCTTTGACCGAAGTTTCTTCACCTGCCGATTCAATAAAACTACCGGCTACTCGGTGAAAGAAAAATCATGCTCAAGTTGAACGGTCTCGTGCTAAATCATGTGAGAAGGGTCATGAAGGTATCTATGAAGCATCTACACATGGAACACGGGGTGAACATCCAGAAAACTGGACAGAAGCGCCAAACGGTAAGCAACGGTTCCAACTCGCTCAAGGATCTCGAAGGGACCTACAAATCTGGGACTGAACTTCCCCTTCCTCCCAAATCTCATAACGCCCTTCATCGAAGAAATCCATAGGAATACATGATCTCCCACTGCGAACTAAAGTCTGCGACGACGACGGTTGGCATAAGACTTCTGTCTGTACTGGACTGCTCTCATCCTGTCCTGAATCAGCTGGATCATCTCCGTAGTCTCCTGAACTAGCTGGGGTCCCAAAACCCTACTCTCACAGTGTTCGGTCCAACAGACCGGCGATCGACACTTCCTACCATACAAAGCCTCGAAAGGCGCTATCTAAATAGTCTCCTGAAAACTGTTATTGTAGGAGAACTCAATCAACGGCAAGTGACGATCCCAACTGCCACCAAAATCAAGCACGCACACCCGAAGCATATCCTCTAGAGTCTGTATCGTCCGCTCTGACTGACCATCGGTCTGCGGGTGGAAAGTGGTGCTAAAACTCAACTGGGTACCCAAAGCTTCCTGAAGCTTCTGCCAAAGACGGCTAGTAAACTGGGTGCCCCTGTCGGATACAATGCATGTGGGAATGCCGTGCAAATGCATAATCTCATCTATATACAACTGAGCATACTGAGAATAACAGAAAGTGGTCTTCACTGGAAGGAAGTGAACCGCTTTCATCAACCAGTCAACAACCACCCAAATGGAGTCATACCCCCGACTGGGCCTGGGTAGACCCACAACAAAGTCCATGGAAATCTGCTACCATTTCTACTCAGGAACGGGTAAAGGCTGCAACTCTCCAGCCGGTCTTTGATGCTCAGCCTTGACTTGCTGACAAGTCAGGCACCTCAAAACGAAGTCCGAAACATCACGCTTCATCCCTTCCCACCAGCAAAAGTCTCTCAAGTTACGGTATATCTTGGTGGAACCTGGATGAACGCTAAAGGCTGACTGATGCGCCTGCTCAAAGATCTCGCGTCTCGACCCATCAATATCGGGTACACACAAGCGAGTCCCACAACGTAGCACACCCTGGTCATCAGTCATAAACTCCGAAACTGTACCCTGTCGAACAAGCTCAAGAATCTCAACCAAACAGGCATCACTGGGCCGCGCCTTACGGATACGATCCAGAAGAAGCGGACGTGCGCGGACATGAGCAAGCTATCCCCCAGTAGAAGTGAACTCAAACTATACTCTACCATCGCACAAGGTCTGCCAATCCACAGAAGACTGTCTCTGCACCGCGCTCAACTGGGACAAACTACCCTCGGGCCTACGACTCAAAGCGTAGGCTACCACATTGCCTTGTCCAGGTGATAAAGGATCTCGCAATCATAATCCTTCACAAGCTCTATCTACCGGCGCTGTCTCAGATTTAGATCCCGCTGATGGAAGATATACTTCAAGCTCTTATGGTCCGTGAAAATCTGACATGACTCCCATACAAGTAGGGTCTCCAAATCATCAACGCAAAGTCCACCGCAGCCATCTCAAGATCGTGGGTGGGATAATTCTGCTCGTGCTTCTTCAGCTACCTAGAAGCATAAGCAATCACTCTATCATACTGCATCAGCACACACCCGAGCCCCACTCGAGACGCATCACAGTAAACTACAAAGCTACCTGATCCAGAAGGCAAAGATAGAACGGGTGCAGTCGTTAACCGAATCTTCAACTGCTGAAAACTCTGCTTGCACGCATCAGTCCAAAGAAAAGGAACCCCTTTCCGGGTCAGTCCGGTCAGCGGTGCAGCGATACTCGAAAAATCCTGCACGAAACGGCGGTAATAACTAGTTAAGCCTAAAAAGCTGCGTACCTCTGTCACGGATACATTCTAGGCCAAAACTGTACAATCTCGATCTTCCTCGTGTCCACAAGAATACCGTCTCCCATCACCACATGACCCAGGAAGTCAACTCTATCAAGCCAAAATGCGCACTTTGAGAATTTAGCATACAACTGGTGCTCTCTCAATGTCTGCAAAGTAATCCTCAAGTGCTGCTCATGCTCCTCCCGACTCCTAGAGTAGACCAGAATGTCATCAATAAACACAATAATGAACTGGTCGAGAAATGGCCTGAAAATCCGGTTCATCAGATCCATGAACGCAGCTGGGGCATTGGTGAGTCCGAACGACATCACCAGAAACTCATAATGCCCATAGCGTGTACGAAAAGCAGTCTTCGGAATGTCATCATTCCGAACCTGCAACTGATGATAACCCGAACACAAATCAATCTTAGAAAAATGTTTCGCACCCTGGAGCTGATCAAATAAATCGTCAATGCTAGGTAAAGGATACATGTTCCGCACCGTAACTCGGTTCAATTGACGATAATCAATACACAACCTCAAACTGCCGTCCTTCTTCTTGACAAACAGCACAAGAGCTCCCCATGGCGAAACACTCGGACGCACAAGTCCCTTATCAAGCAATTCTTGCAATTGATCTTTGAGCTCTCGAAGCTCCGCCAGAGCCATCTGGTAAGGCGGTATAGAAATAGGCCCCGTGCCAGGAATCAGATCAATGCAAAACTCAATATCGCGCTCTGGCGGCAAACCAGGTAACTCATCAGGAAAAACGTTAGGAAACTCTCGCACGATAGGAACCCGGTCCAACGACCCTACTGTGTCCCCTGTATCACAAATGAAAGCCAAGAATCCCCGACATCCCCTCCTCAAAAGCCGACTAGTGCAAAAGGGCAGAAATAAAACTGTGAGGGGCGGCACCACGGTCCCCCTGCACAACCCGAACAGACTCTCCCGGAAAACTGAAACCGACCGTATTCTCACGGCAGTCCACCGACGCATAACAAGCTGCCAACCAGTCCATGCCAAGGAGAACGTCGAAGTCCAACATATCCAGAAGGATCAAATCGACTGACGACTCTCTATCTCCAATCTGAACAGCACACGACCGAAACACATAACGCGCGACAGGTGTAATCATAACAAGTGGCTGATCTAGCAAACAACTCTCGGCATAAATTCGGTACGAAGTGCGTAAAAACATATGAATGCGTAGATCCCGGATCAAACAAAACATGAGCCTCAAAAGAACATACAGAAAGAGTACCTGAAACCACTGCATTGGATGCTTGCGCGTCCTGATGAGTCAAGGAAAACACCCGAGCCTGTCCTCTACCGGAAACTGGCTGACCTCTGCCTCTTCCACCCCCCTCTCGGCATAAAACCACCGCGTCCTCGACCTCTCTGCACAAGTGTCTGACGCTGAGCAACAACAGGCATAAGGGGAAACGCCCTCTGCGGTGGAGAAGGTAGTAAGGTAACCCGCGGTACAGCTGCCTCGCGCTCACGTAGCTCAGTACAATCTCGAACCCGATGACCCGAACTCCCGCACTGGTAACATCCAGACGAAAACTGCTGACTCCCCTGAGAATGAGAGCTAAAAAGCTGTCCTCGTCCCGGACCTCCACTACCCCCAATATCTGAATGGGAACTATCACGACGTCTAAACTCCTGCCTCTGTGCTGAAACACCAGTACGAACCCTCTTCGGTTCTGGAGCAACTGACATCTCAGAAAGACGCTCCTCAACCAACAGTGATGCGTCCATCGCTGCTGCATAGGTGTCGCAATGCTGAATGCTGATAGCGAGGAACAAATGGGTAAGCAGGCCTCGAACAAACCTCTTGACCCGCATCTTCTCCGTAGCTACCAAATACGTAGCATACACAGACAGCTCGATAAACAGCACATCATACTCAGCCACCGTCATACCCTGAGTCTGGCGTAACGACTTGAATCTGCGCGCTCGAGCATCCCCGACACTCAGCGGAAGAAAACGCACAATAAACACCGTCACAAACTCCGCCCAGGTCATAGCAGAAAACCTGCGGCTCTGCCCTTCTCTAAGGACTCGCACCACTTCTGGGCTAGACCCTCCAAACGAAAGCTCGCGAACTCCACCCATCTCGCGTCGGAGCATCTAAGCGAACAACATATCCTGGCCATCCGGTCGATGAATGACTGCGGATCCTCAGCTGCATCGGTGCCAGTGAAAACCGGAGGCCTCGGCCTCATGAACTCCGATAACTATACGGTGATCACCTCCGTAGCTGCAGGTATAACCGCCTGAGCAGTAGGCACTGACACAGTCCTCGTAACAGTTGGTACAACTGCCTGCCCCTGCGCTCGAATGGCCTCAACTAACGACCCCATCATCTGGCACAAATCCTGCATACCAGCCCCTAGCATAGCCATATGGTCTTTCGAAGGTGGAACAATCTGCTCCAGCACAACGGGCGTACCTGTTTCCCCAATCAGACCAAGGCTCTGTTTAAATTTCAAAAAAATTCAAATTTTGAAGCAACGCTTCAAATACCGTGCGCTGCGCGAAACGCGCCATGTGTCAGAAGTTGATACGACAGCGCAACGCCCAAGGCGGTGCGTCCAATCAGAGCAGAGCTCTTTTAAAAACTAAAAGTAAAAGAAACAACTTTCAGTTGCGCAAGCGCTGCGCTGCGCGACACGTGTCTGCGCAGTTGCGCAAACACTGCGCTGCGCGACACGTGTCTGCGCAGTTGCGCAAGTACAGGTGCGCAAGCGCTGCACGACACGTGTCTGCGCAGCTGCGCAAGCGCTGCGCGACACGTGTCTGTACAGCTGCGCAAGCGCAGCTGCGTAAGCGCTGCGCAAGCGTGTCACGCACTAAGGGAGTTGCGCAAAACAGAATAAATCTTTTCTGTTCTTGTTAAAAACAAGAAGATTTCCTTCTGTAAAACAGAGACCTTTCGATCAAAGATCCAACGGTGGGGAAAATTCCCCAAATCACTCAGAGAAAAATCTTTTTAACAAATTTAACTAATTTATGGGCACTATAAAAGGGACCCCAGACCTGAATTCAAAGGCATGAACATTTTCTAAAAAAAAAGAGAAAGAGGACTCTGAAGAACTCCTCAAGAATAAAAAAGGTAAAAAACCTTTGAAAGAAGAGAAAATTCTCTTATGAACAGATCAGTGATCTAAGAACAAGATCATTGATCTTCAATAAATAAATAAATAAATAGTGCCTTGCACTTGTTATGAACCTTTGGTTCTCTGAAACAAGGAAAAACTTGTTTAGATCAAGGGATCAAAAAGTGCTTTGCATTTCTGTTTTGAATCTAAAAAGATTCTTGGTGCTTTGCACAAATGCAGTGCATTACTTAAAGGGCCAGGCCCAAGTCAAAAAGACCTAACAGGCCTAAATAAATTGCAAAGCAATAAGAGGGCAGAGCCCCATTTAAATTGATACTCTGTCTGAGCAAAGCCCAAAATAAATAAACAGCCATGGCACAGATCTAACAGACCAACAACAAATAAAAGTGCTTCCAATTGGACTTAGCCCAATCACGGCCATAAGTCCTTAAATTAAATCGACTGAGCAAAATTGCTCTCCTAAATCAATCTACATCCGATTCGAGGGTACATCTCCGAAATCTTTTGACATCCATCGTTGTAATTCCTCAACGACGTCAAAGAGATGACGGGTCCCGACAACCACACATCAATATGGACTGCGGGGTCCTTAAACTCGTGGACCGAAACGTCCGTAAACTAATATCGGACCGAGACGTCCCTAAACTAATATCGGACCGAGACGTCCCTAAACTAATATCGGACCGAGACGTCCCTAAACTAATATCGGACCGAGACGTCCCTAAACTAATATCGGACCGAGACGTCCCTAAACTAATATCGGACCGAAACGTCCCTAAACTAATATCGGACCGAGACGTCCCTAAACTAATAACGGACCACCACGTCTTTAAACCGGAATATGGACCACCACGTCCCTAAACTGGAATATAGACCGCCACGTCCTTAAACTGGAACATGGACTACTACGTCCCTAAAATGGAACAATAGAGCCTCCAAACGCTCTTTTGCCGGATCTAAACGATCCCGTTTAAGTCGATCTTATCCCCAAAACACGGCTAACGCATCCTTAAACATTTAAGTGGACTACAAAATTTCAAATCAACTCTGGTTCGAGGGTACATCTCCGAGCTCCTCTGACACCTGTCGTTGTAATCCTTCAACGACGTCAGAGAGGTGACGAGTCCTGACGGCCATATATTAAATGAATCACTACGTTAAGTTGATCTTAGTCTAAAACAGGACTAACGTATCCTTAACGAACGTTTAAGTTGATCTTAGCCGCAACGCGACTAATGCATCCTTAAACTAAAAACACCAAACCCAAATCTAAGTAAATACGGATTTGGACTAATCCACGTCCTACGGGCGACGGCATTGCTCAGTCTCCGTATACAATCCATGGGCAACCACAAATAAAACAAACACACACGACACGAAGTGAAATTCTGGAGAAGGAGAAAGTTGTTACCGCGACGCGGTAGCGTAATTAACTACAGGGGCTTGCGCCTGCAGGGAAGAGCGTCCCCACAATCAAAAAACCCCTCACCCTGAGGGGGAATATGACGAAGTCTGCTACATCGGCCGCATCCGTCTAAACCTCCGATACACGGTGCCATAAATCAACTTGGCATCTTCGGAGAGTTAGACGGATAAAACCAAATAGCATCTGCCCCGAATCTCAGGCAAGACGCAAAGTCTAGGCCGCCATTCGGAGGGGAACAGATTCTGGCACGCCCGGTGGGACCTTTTCCTCTTTCCACTCCACACTTCGTGTGTCGTCTTCGCGAACCAATCGCGGTTTGTTAAATGGTTGCCTTTGGATTTTCAAGTTACTAAGATTTGATCTTTTGCCTGGCGCAGAACTCAAGATTCAATGGCCTTTAACTGCACCAACTGCTCGAAGTGCCACTGCAACAGACGCTCCACCTCACCGGGAGGTGTAGCATATGGGCCCCAAGCGGCTTCCTTCCTCACTCTGCCAGTAGACCAGGTGACCCAAGCCACCACTGGCCTGTTCTTTGGGACCATGATCCCACTTACAAGCTTCTCTATGCCAATACCTGCATCGGAAGTGAACAAAAAGTCGGTCTTCGACCGGCTCACTGCTACGACGGCCCCTGTCAACGGGTCTCCCACTACCAAACCGACAGCCTCTGTTTTCACCAGGCTAAATCAGAACTCTAAATTGGCTGTCCCAAGGAAGGCAATAACTGCTGCTCCAGAAGTCGTCAAGGCGGCTTCCCCTGTCAAAGAGTCAGCCTTTTCAAGACTGACAATTCCTGCTCCTGCCCCTGCTCGAGGATCCGTCTTCGACAGGTTGAATATCACACCTCAGAAGACAACCTCGGTCTTTAAGAGGTTAACACCGACGGCGCCTCATTCAGACAGGGGGCAAAAAGAAGATATCTCAATCTCCGAGCCAGTCCCAACGGCTCGTCATGCTCGACGTCGCCATTGGCAACGAGTGAGGAAGGCAGGGGCAACTCCCCCTCAGGGCTAACTCCACTGGCTCCAGTGGTGGAAGTCAACGCTGCTGTTCCAACTGGGAACAACCATGAACTGCTGAGGAGGGTACGGAAGAACTCTCCAACCGCTACACTGAAAAGATCTCCTCCACCTATGGAGAGAGATCCAGAAACGAAATGAGAACAGCCCCCTCAATGGTTGTCTTCAAAAATTTATAAAGTTTGGCGGAGGGTTCAGGACTCTGTGATTGACCCAGGTCACTCTCGTCACCATAAAAAGGCGAAAGTGGAAAAAAACAAGGACTGTCCCATTAAACAGCAGGGGACAGCAGCTGCTAGGGTGCCCCCTTCAATGGTTCCTTCAACCTCAACGGCCCACAAAAGAAGGAGGCCAGAGAAAACCCCCGCGTCAGCGGCAAAAGTTAAAAATGGTGAACCTAAACGCCCCAAGTCAGGGGGCATAACAGTTCATACGGTTTACATGGCATCGGGAAAAGAAGACAGCCGTGCATCCACGGGTCATAGACCGCTTACACGGTCAGTGACCAAGGCTCAGGAGCAGCAACAGAAGCTCCAGGAGATGATGAACGCTATGGCCGCACTTACAGGGCCGAAAGAAACCCCGGAAACATCCTCAGAGGAACGTCAAGAACAAGAAACGGACGCCGAATTCCTTCGGCGCGTACTAGAGAAGAAAGATAAAGAAGCTGCGGCGCAGGCAGCCAACATAAAGAAAATGGCCCTCCTGTTCCAGGATATGGTGGGTATGATGATTCAACAAGATCTACCTGCTGAAGATCCCCCGATCATTCTTGAAGACAATAGGGAAGAGACGTTGAATCCTCCACCAGCTCTGTCCACAGCTAAGGAGGATACCATCTCAAAAGCTGATTTGGATGAATACATCGCCCAGCAAATACGGGTTCATCATGCGACCGAAGCGGCCAGTCAGGTCGTAAAAACAGGGCGACCATATCCAAGTTGGTACAATCAAATCAAATACCCGCCAGGTTATACAATTCCCAAGTTCCATGTCTACAAGGGGACGGGCAATCCTCATCAGCATGTTGCCCAGTTCAGGGCACTCTGCGGCAACACCGGCGGTGACGGCAAGCTGTTGCTTCGTTTGTTGGAAGCTTATCAGATACGGCGTTCGAGTGGTATTCTGAACTCCCAAACGACTCTATTAAAACCTTCGCGGAGATGGAACTGCTGTTTACTCAACGTTTTGCAAGTGCCAGTGAACGTACCCCAATGACGGCACTGATTAACGCTAGGGTAAAACCCGGCGAGACATGGGTTCAGTACGCTATACGATGGCGGAATTTATGGTCAAAGTGTGAGCAGCGCATTGAAGAAGCTCCCGCAGTTGGTATGTTTGTGGGAACCCTCGATCCACAAGCAACCATCTCGCAGTTTATGATGTTTTTCAAGCCGACTACCTTCCAGGCCTTGATCGAAAAACTAGCACAGATGGATCAGATGGGCCATAAACCTCCTCTTCCAAGGCCGGATTCCTGAAATGACAAAGGGAAGGGAAAAGTGATCGTCTTCGCTAATGCTCAACAACAACTGAGCGACCCGAAGCCAGTGGCTCGTCAAAATAATATGCGCCCGTACGTACCCCTTGAGGATAGGATGGGACGTCCTTATTCCTTTCCCCGCGACAAAACGAGGAGGTTATTCGAGCTGGCGTTGCGCAACAGACTCATAAATCTGCCGGATCCAAAACGTCCGTTGCATCCAAGTGACGTCAACGAGCCCAACTACTGTCCTTATCATCGAGTACTAGGCCATCCGATCGAAGATTGCTACGTTTTCAAAAATTGGCTTGAAAACCAGTACCGACAGGGCAAGTTCGCGTTATCTGATAAATGGAAGGTGAATCTCCCGCTGCCCCACACCTCTAAAGGGACGAATACGCCGGGGGCAACATGCTCCGTCATTGAAGAAGCTCCTTGGGAGGTTGTATTATCAGCCAAGACAAAGAGGATGCTAAACGATCTTCAGACATGTCCAGCGATCAAGTGGAAGAACCCGTTGGAACCGCAGGTCATTGAGGGGATGTTGAAGCCACGTCCAACTCCAAAGACCGATGATGGTGGTTCAAGCACTTGCAGCCAGCCGTCAAAATCTTCAAAAAAGAAGAAGAAGAAATCTAAGAAGCCCGTGAAGCCTGGCGACAAGCGCACGGACTTACAAAAGCAAATTGACGCTCTGGATGAATACAACCAAAAGGCACGGACTCCCATTACGCTCCAGGAGTTCCTCAATCACGTCTTTCAAGAAGAAGATGAGGGAGAAATTTCATCGGATGAATCCGAGGAATATGTAGCGAGCTGTCATATGATCTCCCATTCGATCACGAACGATAAGGAGACTTCTGGCACTAAAATGCTGGGGGCAAATCTTGAACCAAAATTCCCGAAACTATCAGATGAAATGATTGACGCGTTCCTTAACGAAGCTCGACTGAAAAGTAAAGTTGATCGAGAACGCGAGACGGCATATTTGAAAGGGCCAAGCGCCAGCGACTTGATGAAAGAGCTGAGATGTTCCCGCTGGAGCAAAATGCCTCTACCGTTGACAAAAGCCAATTCAAGATGAGGAAAAAGTTTGCTAAGGCCATATCAATGGGTATGAAGCTACCATCCTCTGAAGGAAGCATCACCAATGAAATAGAAATGCACCCGTCCTATTGCTTATATCATCAGAAGGTTTCGCACCCCACCCAAGAGTGCAAAGCATTCGATAGATGGTGGCAAGGATACGTTGCTCATCGACAATGCTTTAAGCGGGAAAAGCGTAAAACTCATCAGGAGCAAAGAAATACGACCAAAGAGCTTGAAAGAACTACCGGCGATTGTCGCATGGTTAACACTGGCGGGTCACAAGTGCTTACATTCGGGAGCGATTCTGATGAGGAGCTAGAACTTGCCCCTCTCTTTAAAGAATCCACTTCGGGAAAAGAAGAAGAGCCGAAGGTTTGCGAAAATATCCAGCTACGCAATCGGACGCTACCTGAAAAGAATCTCGGACCCTTAAACAAGAAAGATAAAGGTAAAGAAAAGGTCTCTGAGGATATTACTCTAGATGACCAAGTTGCGGAAGAGCTAACCGCCAAGAATCCGCCGAAGAGAAATAAGGTGGATTACAATGTCTTGGCGCATCTGAGGAAACTGCCCTCACAACTCAGCATTCTTGATGCCCTGTTACTATCAAAAGAGGCGAGGGATTCTTTGATTAAGGCGCTACAAGATCCGGACCAGTTCCAAGCCTTCCTGGCCGAAGAAAAGATGAAGAATGAGTTGGAAGAGGTGCACACGGCCGACGTTGCTTTTGGCGATGAAGACCTTCTCCTCGGGACGTGCGAACACAGTCGTCCCCTTTATGTCTCAGGATACTGCCATGACATAAAGATAAGTAAAATCTTGGTCGATAACGGATCGTCTGTTAATTTACTCAATGTGCGGGTGTTAAAGGAAGTTTGCATGAGTGTCCAACACCTCGCCCGAGACAAGATCACCATCTCCGGGTTCGACTCCCAATCATCAAAAACTCTTGGATCTGTGATACTGACGTTGCGCTTCGGGCTACTCGTCACGGACATTAAATTCCACGTCATAGACGCCAAGACATGCTACAACGCTCTGCTCGGCCGACCATGGTTACACGAGTACAATATCATCCCTTCTACACAGCATCAGTGTATGAAATATTGCAAGGATGGTCTCGAGTACACTGTGGCAGGAGAATTGAATCCGTTTTCTGTGAATGAAGTTCGTAAGTATGAAGATGCCAAATAGTTCTTGCCGAGTTTCGAAGACACGGAAAGGTGTCACAAGCCTGAGAACAAAACTAACGCCGCTATCCCTGTCTTCGGCAGCGATATTGAGGAGGAAGAGGATATAACTTATTCGGGTCCGCCCCAATACACCAAGCCGGGACCATCCGTTCCTTCATTGATCTTCGTTAGTGATTCGGAGGATGAAGTTCATGCTGTATTCCCTGCTCGGCTTTCAATACGAGCTCCTGCTGATGAAGAGCGAAGTCTGCAGATAGCCATGGTGCCGCTTAGACACCATAAAGAACTGGATGCACTTAATATCTACAGTGTAGAAGAGTTGCGGACATTCTATATCCCTCCTAGGAGAAAGAGAGAGAAAGCAATTCTGCTTTACCGCTCTGAAGAAAATAAAGTGGAAAAAGAAATCTGGTATGGAGCAGATCCAATGCTGGACAGGCTTCAACCCATTCGTCTACCTAGATATTATACAGAAGGCTTGAAACGACTGTTAAAGCGCCAAGGGATACCCTTCGAACAAACTATTAGGAAGGCCAAATTCTATGACAGGGTTTGGAACGTCCCCGGAACTCAACACAAGCTACCTAATGGGAGGATGGAGACGATCGGGCTCGGATACATCCGGTCAAAGAAACGAGAGCTATTAAACAGCTGCTATGTCATATATGACTTCGATGAAGAAGCGGATGCTCAATGGGAGGACGCTAATCCTGAGCCAATAAAAATGCCAGATGCAAAGGAGCCCAGTTCGTCGTTCGAAGAACAAATGGACAAGCTTATAGGGGAAGCGGGTCAAAAATTCCGAGACGACTATAACCGCGAAATGGTCATCTACGAGAAAGCCAGAACGCAACGCCTTCTCCAACAAGCCGTGAAAGATGAAAAGGCTGCTCCCTATCAACCTGTTATAAAGAAGGCTCGGCGCAAAAGCAGAAATAAGTCGAAAGGCCAAAAAGGCGCTCAACAACAACAAAGCAGGGCTAAGAAGCCACGCAAACGGGAGTCGAGCGTTATTGATCTATCCCTTATGAAGAAAATGGGTCGAGCGTACTCATTTCCTCGGGACAAGACGAAGAAGATACTTGACCTTGCTCTAAAACATCAGATGCTTACACTGCCGGAGTCTAAGCACCCCGAACGAGCGGGCGAAGTCTCACACCCGGACTATTGCTCTTACCATCGAGTAATAGGGCACCCTCTCGAGGATTGCTTCACCTTCAAGAATTGGGTCGAAGATCAGTATCAGCTTGGCAAGTTCGCTCTGTCCGACAACTGGAGGGTAACACCACCACAAAAGCATGAGCCCAAGGACACGAAAGAAGAACCAGTTCCACATTGGGATTGGAAGCGAATTCTCACCTGTCATATGATTACAATATTAAAAGAAGAGCCCGAGGACATAGATGAGCTCCCTTGGTGCTTCGAAAACAGCAGCAACGAGATAATCCCAGAACTCCCACCAGCGCCAAAAGAACTGGAAGATGGAATCCATACCACTGCGGATAACCTCAAGAAAATTGAATTGGGAACGCTAAATGACCCGCGACCGACATTCATCAGCGAGCTGCTATCTGAAGAAAGGGTGACCGCATTGAAAGAAGTGCTTCTGCAGCATAGAGATTGCTTCGCGTGGAACTATTCCGAAATGCCGGGACTAGATCCAGAAATTGCTGTACACAAATTGGCGATATCCCCGAACATCAAGCCAGTCAAACAGGCGCCGAAGAGAATGCGGCTCGAGCTTGAGATGAGTATCAACGGCGAGGTCAAGAAGCTGATCGACTCCGACTTTATCCAGGAGGTTCAATATCCTGAATGGATCGCTAACATCGTTCCGGTGATGAAGAAAAATGGGACGGTGCGCATATGCGTGGACTTTCGGGATCTCAATAAAGCTTGCCCGAAGGATGATTTCCCAGTGCCAGTCACCGAATTGATGATAGACAATACATCCACTCATGAGGTTTTCTCCTTCATGGACGGCTCATCGGGGTATAACCAGATAAAGATGCATCCCGAAGACCAGAAGCACACCGCCTTCAGGACCCCTCTAGGTATATTCTGTTATAAAGTGATGCCCTTCAGTTTAAAGAACGCCGGTGCCACCTACCAAAGGGCCATGACAAAGATCTTCGACGACCTTATACACGAAATCGTCGAATGTGTAGGGTTCCTAGGCACTCTAGTGAGGTCTCTAAAGGCATCTACCATGCCAAATTCAAAAATTCTAGGTGCCGAGAGACCCGACTACGGATCGTTTGCTAGAAAACTAGGCGAAAAGATAACTAGTTAACATTTAACTATGAGATAACGGAAATACAACCTTTGTAGATCCGTTTGTCCACCTCCATAGCTCCGCAACGAAGTTCCTTCGCTGTCCAAGTGAACTCCCGGGCTCTAGCGTCGGCTTCGTCGAAGAATAAGCGAGCTAGGTCGTCGATGTCCATGCCGAAGATGATCTACGTCGAGGCATTGCTAAATCAAGCTCCACCTTCACCATGTCTTGAAAACTTGTGAAGGAAACACACTCTACTACTTGGCAAGAGGTAGAGGATGAAGAAATAGGAAGTGGGTAGACTTTAGTTTTGGATTTCTCACTCATTTCCATCAATCACCATTGATGGAGCTTGCTTTCTTCCTTGAAGAAGATGAAGAAGAAGAAGCTAATTGTTATGATAAGAATAATAAATGGAAAATAAAATTCAATCTTATCATAACACTTACCATAGTTAAGTGTAGAGAGTTAACCAAAGTTAGTGAGTGGTTAGGGTTTGGCATAAAACAAAAATGGTGGACTTTTCAAAAGTTCAAGAAGCTTCAATAAAAGAAATAAATAAAGCCACCATTTTCCTTTTGCCAAAAATAAATAAAACAATAAATAAATCATTTAAAACCCTTAACCATTAACTAACTATGGTTTAAACATACATTTAACCAAGTATTGCATGTATCATCAAACATGATACAAGCAAGTGCACAAAATCATATCGTATATGCAATGCGCACACCCGAGCGAGAAAATCCATTTAAAGTGAACCGATACTAGTTAATGAAAAGTAATATATCAAATATATAATTATACATTGAATCATTAAATCAACACTTGATTTAACGATCCGGTCATATCGCATATAACCGACTAGTATCCTATGTATCGGCTTATCGAATCAATGCTTGAATCGATAACTATGTTATATCGCATATAACCATTCGATACATTCATCGCGAGAATGGAATACGGTATCACATACACGCATTATTCTCGGTCCCGCACATATCTCATATGCGCTCCTATTTCGTTTCGCTTGAGCCAGGAAACCTCTGTGTAGGACTCTAAAGACTCGTCAATACGCCGGCAGCAGATGATGATCATATCAAACACCCACAAGCCGCAAGCGGTCTGCTAAACGTAACGGCCACCCGGGTATTGAGCGATCAGAAGATCGACAAGCAAGCCCGCTCATACTCCTGTGAATCCAACCAGTAACACTACCGTACAGTCCGGTCTGATCGTCTGATATGTCGCATATCTCGCCTAGGGGTGGTAAACGTCAGACCCCAATAGCTCGATAAGTCGTGTCGATATGAGGTCTATAACAATTCGAGAAACTACTGGTAACACTTACCAGTAAATCTCAGCAACCCTGGCCAGGGATTTCCTGTTATAGCCAATCGAATACAGCGCAACATCAACCCCCTATACCGGGAGAGACGAATCCCCTCCTATCGCTCATTGCCTCCATGTGACTCGGGACTGTACCCAAAAACCACCGTTTTGCACGCCCTCTTGGACGTGGTAAGATGGAAATCAAAGCACAGTGGGAACCACACAAGACTCTATGACGATCTCGGGTCAACAGACTACTCTGTACCAGTGTCACCAGAGAACTGCCATCTGACGTGAGGTATAATACCATCTGGGAGTTCTCGGCGAGTCCGTCCAGTGTACCCAGTCTCTACTGAGCACCCGTATATCATCTCCGATGTCAAACACCAATGGATATGGGATCATCCATCGCCCATCTGTATGGGTCGAGAAGGTATACGCTAGTCTACTCTGGTATATCGATGCCCCGTCTCGATACACCCACGACTAGGGACTTTGAAGGATGTACTTATGGACTACCATGTCCCCACTAGTATGATCTGCATCACAGTCCAGGTAGTCAAGTACACATCCTAAGGGCTTTACCAACATGTAACAGAGAGACAATCAGTATACACGTTAAGGTAAAGAGCAACCAGATAGCATACTATCATGTCGAGCAAGAAAGTCCTCCCTATATATGTCCCAGCATCCACTACAATATACATCCAATGTACAGTAATGGCCTCTAGGGCATACATATAACTAACAATCTCCCACTTGCACTAGGGCCATCTGTAGCAGTGGTTGTAGTATCTCATACTCAACCATCCCATAAAAGTCTCTCTCTGGGAATAGGCCTTCGTGAGTGGATCCGCTGCGTTATCCTCTAACTCTGCTCTCCTTTCCTCGATCAACCTGGAGATCAACCATCTCCATGATCAGGTGATACTGCCTTAGAATGAGTCTGGATCACTGATGGGACCGGCGTCCCTTGGCATAAGCCACAACTCCATTGTCTCACAATGGTAGGAACGTAGTTCATCTCATGAACCATTATACATCCAAACAGCCTCTTTGGTAGCATTTTAAGTAGCGATGTATCCTGCCTTTATCGTCTAGTATGTCACGGTATCTAGCTTGGAACTCTTCCAACATACCGTCCCTTTACTAAGGGTAAAGACAATGCCTGCGACTGACATTCAGTCGTCTTTATCACCCTGGAACCTTTCCAGTGATTCTCTCCAGGATCGATTGATACCATCTCACTACAACTAGTGAGAATCCTAACATCCAATTAAATCTATCTCATAGATCCAAAACTCAGGATTAAGGAGGTATCACTTTGATCCTAAATGGAGAATTATTGTGATAAACGGAGATTGACCGAGCGTAGCATAGGAAACTCCTTTCTTATCAAGAGTATGTCATCCACGTACTCTACAAGGATCATCACCATACTCCCTACTACCTTTTTGTTTATACAAGGTTCATCTACCATTTTGATGATGTCAACTTCTTTGACTAACGCATCAAAACAGACGTTCCAACTCCGCGATGCCTGCTTTATCTTATAAAACATCTTGCACACGTTTCCGCTGCTCCCACTGTCTACGAGGCCCTCTGGCTGTGTACTTATAGACTCACTCTTCTAAAACATCATTTAGAAAAGCAGTCATGACACCCAACCACCAGATATCGTAGTCATGGTATGTAGCCGTGGCAAGTAGGATCTGGATGGACTTAAGCATAGGTATTGGAAAAGGTTTCATCATTATCCACGTCTGGTTGATGACGAAAACCTTTAACAAGTCTAGCTTTGAAAGTCTCAACTTTTCCATATACACCAAGTAATCTTCTCAAGATATACTTGCTCCTGATGGGGATTTAACCCTTCAGATATAGCAACCAAAGTCCATACTTTGTTGGTGTATAAGGATTCCATCTCAGATCACTAAGCATCCAGCCATTCTTACAGAGTCTTACTCCTGATGGCCAGCTCGAAACTAGTTGGGTCATCATCTCATGATGCAATCCTCGCTCCCACTGTCATAGAGAAACCGAAGTATCTCTCAGGTGGGTGAGGAACCCTACTAGATCGGCGGAGAGGCTGAGGTTCGTTGGTTTCTACTGAATCCTTTGGTTCCATCAAATCATCAGCTGCAGTTTGTATAGCTGGAACCTTTCCAGTTCTACATTACAGACCTTGCCTCGAGCTTGTCCGGATTTTGCTTTTAGACATAGGCCGGACAACCCCAAATCTTAACTAACTTAAGATATGGGCTCTTCCCCTTCCATATCACATATGAAGTGGTAGGCAATTGATTTGATTGGAACCCTATTCAATAGGTATGCATCTTCTCAAGTGCATAACACCCAATAGGAAAAAGGTAACTCAGTAGTACTCATCATAGAGCACACCATATCAAATAGGGTGTATCTGCTCCGCCCCGACATACCATCGTGCAATGGTGTATACGGAGGAGTAATGCTGAGAGAGAATCTCATTCTCCTTTAGAATAGTCTAGGATTTCCGTGCTGAAGTATTCTCCTCCTTGATCTCATCATAGGACATAATACTTATACCCGTATCGGTTCTCTACTTCTATCTTATATTCTGTGAATATCTCAAAAGGTTCGGACTTGTGTTTCAACAGGAACATATGTCTGAATCTAAAGAGATCATCAGAGAACGTAATGAAGTATAAAGAACCAATTCTGGCTTGTGTAGACAGGGGACCTACATACATCAACATGTATCATCCCAAGAGTTCATTAACTCTTTCTCTGTTTCCAATAAACAGAGCTATGGTCATCTTATCTTTGTGACATGACTGGCGAGTTTCACAAGATGTAAATTCAAACTAATTTAAATATGCATCTAAATGTAACTCCAGCTAGTCGGGTCGCATTGATATGACCTAGTCTACAATGCCTCAAGAAGGATTCGTTCATTTCTGAACTCTTCCTCTTGTGTGTGTTCCGAATACTAAGAACTGTAGTTTGATTTAGAACATCAACGCTTTTAGATAACGTGCCTGAACCGATCAACTTTTGATATAGGAAATGTTCAAAACATTATCCAACAATACAAAATATTATCGTTTCTTTACTAATAAAGAGACAGATATGATTTTGTATATCAGGTTCGGTATCTAATAACATACGTTCAGAATCAATGTATTACAATACAGGGTGACAGTGACCAACAGACTTGGCTGCAACACTTGCCCCGTTTTCTGCCTCATGAAACTTATCACCCTTTCTCAGTTTTTCTACCCTTTTTGTAGCCCTATGTAACAGATTACATATCTGGGATCCTGATCCGGTATCATATACCAAGGATGCGGAGGATACTGAGAAACAGTTCTGTATAATGAACATACCCGAAGATGATGCATCAGCATGCACTCTCTTCGTTTGGGCGGCACGGGAAATCTGGTATTCCCCAATTTCCTGCTCTGTCTTATAACATTTATAAGTGGGAGCGGGACCAACGTTCCCCATCTCAGTATAACAAGCGGGTTCGGTCAATAATCCGTATTATTATCTTGATTAAGGCGTGATATGGTCGCTACCAGGAGAGAGAGAGAAGAAAACACTCAGAGTGCGCTCTTGCAAGAATAGATTGGTTATTATTTTATCTAATCAGGATGGCTCCCACTGCATTTAATCAAATCTTCCTTCAAACCCTAAAAGGAAAGACTAGCCGGGATTAATTACACACTACAAGTTCGCCAATCTTTCAGCCAGGCCAGTGTCGGTACTTTGAGGGAGGTCCCCCGTGCTTTCGCACGAACCTAATTAATGTAAACCTCGTTTTCCCAGAGGCGTAACCTCGTTGACACCTTTCTAGACACCTACTTGATCGGCTAATTGTAATGTGTAAAACTCTCTCAGGAGTAACTCTTACTCGCAGCGGGTATCGGGATCCAACTATCTCATAGAAGGTATGCAATCTCATTGCAAATTTCAACACTTGAAATTCCCGATAATATTTTGCCCCAAGCGATCTATGACCTTGACTGAGTCAACAAACCATAGACCGCAAGTATAGTTCAACCCGTCATTTCCCGATTGAATTAAACCCACCCGCACGACCCTTGACTGAGTCAACAAGGCCGCACGACTACCCTAATCCAATCGCATCATATGCTTTGCAGATAAGCAGTAATCAGCTACCGCACACTACGCCTTGACTGAGTCAACAAACGCAGCACGAATACTAACTATTACTTATCTGAAATGACGGAGGGTTGCGACAGGTTTTTAAGAAAACCTTTTGCGCAATGAACTTTATATCGTTGTAGGATCGAATGAATTTTGAAATGGAGTGTTTTTTAGGCTTTTCTAGTTTTGCTAAAGGAGTCACTCCCGGTGAAGGGATCGTCGGTCCTTTCCTGGTCGAATGAGGTGCGGGATATATCATATATATCACTGTGCAAAGCAAAAACACTTAAAAGCAATCAAAAGACAAACTGAGTGTGTAGCATCTGCCAGTTATTGCTAAAGGAGTCACTCCCGGTGAAGGGATCTCGGTCCTTTCCTTATCGAATAAGGTGCAGGATATATCATATATACCGTTGTGCAAAGCAAAAAACTGTAGCTACCGGTTTTATTTTGAAATTCGATTCTACAACATCTTAGGTTTCTTTTATTTCATTAATCACATTAATGAAGTCCCATCATTTAAGTACCTAAACATCACAGATAAATACGACGTACACTTATGCCATCCGCATTCGCCTCGATGTCCCCTCGTGCACCGTTAGGTTAGGTAACTAACGGCAGAGCGGGGCAGGGCTAGCGCGGGTGTAAAACATAAGTAACGTCTATATAATATATCATATATACTATATACAGTATCTATCATAGAACATCACATGATCACATCACAGATATCGCAGCAGAAGAATCATATGAAATATTGGATATACTAAGACGTCCGTGTTTTCAATACGAGCCAGTATAAAACACGGATTCCGCGGTCGTGATGAATAGCCAAACCCACACCCCTAGACCCCTACGAGAGCGACAAGCAACCCTACCAATTCTAGAGTTAGGAGACCCGGCCTCGACTCCTCGAGTTGGTCTCCCACTTGACTCCAGAACCCGGTTACTTGTGCCCTCCTCCTTGGGTCTATCCTAGTGCGGAAAAGTAAATAATATACAAAAGGTGACAACTTCCGCAACCTGGAAGCGCCCCAATAAAAGAATATTACATACAAGTTTTTACATGAATGAAAATGAAAAACACTCATCTCACATAAAAAAACCCCGGCTATTCAAACACGACGATCCAATATAACATATCCAGCAACACATAACATCACATGTCATCAACGTAAGTAAATATGCGCATCCCAATTGTCGTTGACATATAGCAACGAAACCGGCGATATCGCATATTACACTTACGGTCACAGAAAAGAAAGTGTAAAACTACAACAGTTGGAATCCGCAACCACCTTAGACATCGCATGCCTGACCAAATGAATTACTTAGACATCGCATGCCTAACAATTATAAACCCCGCATTTTAGTCTCAAAATCGAAAACACTTTTCAATATCAAGTCGGGCAATTCAACAAGATTCCCGACATCCTGATCGAATGCTCGTCGCAAACTTCAGTAGGCGGCCGCACCCCCGATACCGTCGACGAAGTGCACCAAGGCGGAACACCGCCACCGCGAGCACCCGAACGGATGCTTTCGGCGACGGGGTTCTCCTACAGTCACTTGGTCGGGGCTATGGAGTGAGGCTGTCTATTAAGTTTACCCGGCGAGTATCCGCGTACGCTACGTGATTGCGACGGACTTTTGATCACATCAAAATTCCGTGGCAACCGATCAAGTAAGACTAAATTGCTACGTTTATAACATTCATTCAGTTATCTCATAACTTATTGTGAATTCCAATTGTTGTATCCCATTCCAGATAAACAGAAAACGTTAAACTTTTCGATCGAACAATCGAACACCCAAGTTTTCCCGATACAGATCAACACATGAAATAAGTCTAACAACATTCAGTTCGTGCCTCAGTACCAACGGTCCAGCCGTAGAAGGGTCAAGCCAACGCCTCACATGTGGCACGCCGTACTGCCCCAAACCCGAAGGTTCAAAGGGCAGTTCAAGACGGTCCCACAATCGAGTTAAGGTTTGTTGTCTTCTAGAGGGTCCATCGCGATACTTGCACTACTTAGAACGTCGTTAAACTTCGGAAAAATCCAACACTTGGAAATTTCCCGACAGGGGAAAAGTTGGGTATTTATATCCGGTCGAACATTTTAACATATTCTAAAATTTATCCGGAAAGCCAAATAGACAAAATTTGATACCCCGATCGAAACACCGAATCCCCAAAACTACTCCAGAAAATTCAACTCTTGAAAATATTTTAAAAATTCCCAGAAAACTCAGCAGAATTTATCAGGAGTTACTGTGTAAAATATATTAAATAAGGTGGCCGTACGACCGCGGAACCGCCGCACGAGGCATGCTCGTGCCGCGGAACCGCGGCAGTTTGATGGAGTTAGGGCTACGAATTTTACAGAAACTCCTAAATTCGCCTGCTGAATTTTTTAGCAACTTTTAATTTGGAAAAATCCACGTTTTTTGAAAAAGGACAGAGAGCATGTTGGGTTTGGGTTTTCGGGTTCGTTCGGGTTTCAAAATCCGTCTAGACTTCGCCTAAGGCTCTAGCTAGGCTCTGATACCACTGTAGGGTTCCTAGGCACTCTAGTGAGGTCTCTAAAGGCATCTACCATGCCAAATTCAAAAATTCTAGGTGCCGAGAGACCCGACTACGGATCGTTTGCTAGAAAACTAGGCGAAAAGATAACTAGTTAACATTTAACTATGAGATAACGGAAATACAACCTTTGTAGATCCATTTGTCCACCTCCATAGCTCCGCAACGAAGTGCCTTTGCTGTCCAAGTGAACTCCCGGGCTCTAGCGTCGGCTTCGTCGAAGAATAAGCGAGCTAGGTCGTCGATGTCCATGCCGAAGATGATCTACGTCGAGGCATCGCTAAATCAAGCTCCACCTTCACCATGTCTTGAAAACTTGTGAAGGAAACACACTCTACTACTTGGCAAGAGGTAGAGGATGAAGAAATAGGAAGTGGGTAGACTTTAGTTTTGGATTTCTCACTCATTTCCATCAATCACCATTGATGGAGCTTGCTTTCTTCCTTGAAGAAGATGAAGAAGAAGAAGCTAATTGTTATGATAAGAATAATAAATGGAAAATAAAATTCAATCTTATCATAACACTTACCATAGTTAAGTGTAGAGAGTTAACCAAAGTTAGTGAGTGGTTAGGGTTTGGCATAAAACAAAAATGGTGGACTTTTCAAAAGTTCAAGAAGCTTCAATAAAAGAAATAAATAAAGCCACCATTTTCCTTTTGCCAAAAATAAATAAAACAATAAATAAATCATTTAAAACCCTTAACTATTAACTAACTATGGTTTAAACATACATTTAACCAAGTATTGCATGTATCATCAAACATGATACAAGCAAGTGCACAAAATCATATCGTATATGCAATGCGCACACCCGAGCGAGAAAATCCATTTAAAGTGAACCGATACTAGTTAATGAAAAGTAATATATCAAATATATAATTATACATTAAATCATTAAATCAACACTTGATTTAACGATCCGGTCATATCGCATATAACCGACTAGTATCCTATGTATCGGCTTATCGAATCAACGCTTGAATCGATAACTAGGTTATATCGCATATAACCATTCGATACATTCATCGCGAGAATGGAATACGGTATCACATACACGCATTATTCTCGGTCCCGCACATATCTCATATGCGCTCCTATTTCGTTTCGCTTGAGCCAGGAAACCTCTGTGTAGGACTCTAAAGACTCGTCAATACGCCGGCAGCGGATGATGATCATATCAAACACCCACAAGCCGCAAGCGGTCTGCTAAACGTAACGGCCACCCGGGTATTGAGCGATCAGAAGATCGACAAGCAAGCCCGCTCATACTCCTGTGAATCCAACCAGTAACACTACCGTACAGTCCGGTCTGATCGTCTGATATGTCGCATATCTCGCCTAGGGGTGGTAAACGTCAGACCCCAATAGCTCGATAAGTCGTGTCGATATGAGGTCTATAACAATTCGAGAAACTACTGGTAACACTTACCAGTAAATCTCAGCAACCCTGGCCAGGGATTTCCTGTTATAGCCAATCGAACACAGCGCAACATCAACCCCCTATACCGGGAGAGACGAATCCCCTCCTATCGCTCATTGCCTCCATGTGACTCGGGACTGTACCCAAAAACCACCGTTTTGCACGCCCTCTTGGACGTGGTAAGATGGAAATCAAAGCACAGTGGGAACCACACAAGACTCTATGACGATCTCGGGTCAACAGACTACTTTGTACCAGTGTCACCAGAGAACTGCCATCTGACGTGAGGTATAATACCATCTGGGAGTTCTCGGCGAGTCCGTCCAGTGTACCCAGTCTCTACTGAGCACCGTATATCATCTCCGATGTCAAACACCAATGGATATGGGATCATCCATCGCCCATCTGTATGGGTCGAGAAGGTATACGCTAGTCTACTCTGGTATATCGATGCCCCGTCTCGATACACCCACGACTAGGGACTTTGAAGGATGTACTTATGGACTACCATGTCCCCACTAGTATGATCCGCATCACAGTCCAGGTAGTCAAGTACACATCCTAAGGGCTTTACCAACATGTAACAGAGAGACAATCAGTATACACGTTAAGGTAAAGAGCAACCAGATAGCATACTATCATGTCGAGCAAGAAAGTCCTCCCTATATATGTCCCAGCATCCACTACAATATACATCCAATGTACAGTAATGGCCTCTAGGGCATACATATAACTAACAGAATGCTATATCGACGATCTCGTGGTTAAAAGCAAATCATACGAGGAACATCTCGAGCATTTGAAGACTGTATTTCAACGCCTGCGACAATATAACTTGAAGATGAACCCGCTCAAGTGTGCATTCGGAGTTTCCTCGGGCAAATTCCTGGGATTCATTGTTCGACACCGAGGTATTGAAATAGATCCGTCAAAGATCAAAGCGATCATGGAAATGCCTCCGCCAAGAACTCTCAAACAGTTGCGATCTCTCCAAGGGAAGCTCGCATACATACGGCGATTTATAGCCAATCTTTTGGGCAAGTGCCGTCCTTACAGTCACCTGATGAAGAAGGGAACCCCGTTCGTCTGGGATCAAAAGTGCCAAAGCGCACTAGATGAGATCAAGCAATACCTGCAAAACCCGCCGGTGTTGGCTGCTCCAGTTAAGGGAAAACCCCTCATTCTTTATACAACCACCCTCGAAGGTTCCTTAGGCGCATTATGGGCACAAGTGAACGATCGAGGGAAAGAAAGAGCACTCTACTACTTAAGTCGAGTTCAGCTGGGGGCAGAAAGCAACTACTCTCCCATTGAAAAACACTGCCTGGCGTTGATCTTTGCGATAACAAAGCTCAGGCACTATGCGTTGGCGCATGAAGTCCGTCTCATTTCAAAAGTGGACCCCCTTAAATACTTGATGTCAAAGGCTATATTGACAGGACGACTCGCTAAATGGGCTCTGCTCTTGATGGAGTTCTCGATAACGTATCAACCTCTCAAGGCAATGAAAGGCCAGGCCATCGCCGATTTCCTCGCTGAGCACCCGATACCGGCCGACTCTCCTTTAAACTGCGATCTTCCAGACGAACATGCGTTTGACGCGATCGACAGTGGTGGTACCCAATGGGAACTTTATTTCGATGGAGCATCTTCCATGAAAAAGCGAAAACAAAATACCCCTATAATCAAATCGGGGATATGACTCATCTTTATAACTCCACAAGGAGGGATAATGCGCTATGCGTTCTCCCTGACGGAGCCAAGGACACACAATGAAGCCGAATACGAAGCTCTGATAGCAGGCTCGAGATCGCCATCGATATTGGAATTGAAAACCTCCTCATATACGGAGACTCCCAGCTGGTCGTTAGTCAAGTAAACGGCGACTACCAGACATGCAAACCAGAATTGGTAAAGTACGGGAAAAAGGTGCAACAACTGTTGACCCAAATTCCCTCTTATACTTTGGAAAACATACCGCGCGCGGAAAACAGCAAAGCGGACGCATTGGCCAAACTTGCTAAAGAACTGGCTGACGAAAACCTCGATGATGTTTGAATCGTGGTGCAAAGCCGTCGGGTGCTTGCCCCAGCAGCAAATATCTCCGGAATCATCCGAAGGAAAAGGAGCGAGCGAGCAGACGACCCTGCAAGTAAAAGATTGGGAAATGGCCGAGGATTGGAGAGAAATCTTCATAGATTACTTCAAGTCCCACCGAATGCCTGAAGAAGCGTCCACAAGACATCAGCTCGTGAAACGAGCTCTGTCTTTCGCCTTCGTCAACGATACTCTGTACAAGAGGTCATTTGATTCTCTGTGGCTGAGATGCTTAGGACCTGACGAAGTGAAAAGGGTCGTCCAAGAAGTTCACGATGGACTCTGCGGTTCCCACCAAGCGGGCCCAAAGATGAAGTTGAAGATAAAACGGATGGGCTACTATTGGCCCACGATGATTCAAGACTGCCTCGAATATGCGAAGCAGTGTCACTCGTGTCAGATCCATGGGGACTTCATCCACCAGCACCCAAATCCACTACATCCAACGGTGGCTAGCTGGCCATTCGAAATGTGGGGGACTGACATAGTTGGCCCTATCGAACCAGCATCGTCTAGGGGACATCGTTTCATCCTGGCGACGACTGACTACTTCTATAAATGGGCAGAAGCAGTACCGTTAAGAGAGGTGAAGACGGAAAATATCCTCCACTTCTTCAAGACGCATGTCATATATCGGTTTGGAACTCCGCGACGGATCATCTCCGATAACGGGTCAGCGTACAGAAGTCACAAAATCAGTCGCTTTGCGCAACAACACAATATAGACTGGAGATATTCCTCGGTTTATAATCCGCGAGCTAACAGTCTAGCTGAGGCCTTCAACAAGACCTTAACAAAGATCATAAAGAAAACGGCCTCCCGAAATAAGAAAGACTGGCACGAAAGACTGCAAGAAGCTCTTTGGGCATATCGAACTACGTTCAAGACGGCCATGAACACAACGCCGTACGCGTTGGTGTTCGGTACAGAAGCAGTACCCCCCCTCAAAATAGAGTTACCCTCTCTACGAGTGGCAGTCCACTACGAGCTGACGGACGAAGAAAATGCTCACCTTCGGCTTGAGGAGCTTGACGCCCTTGATGAAACCCGGCTCATAGCGCAACAAATCTGGAGGCTTATAAAGCAAAGATGACGCGCTCATATGAAAGATTGACCCGACCAAGGACATTCCGCCAAGGCGAACTTGTGCTAGTGGTCAAAAGGCCTATGATCCCCAATCGCGCCAAGCGGGAAAAATTCGAGCCAAACTATGAAGGCCTGTATATCATAGATAAAGTTTACCAGGGTGGGGCCTATCTACTCATGGACATGCACGGTGAAAGGCCTTTCAGGCCAATAAACGGTCACTTCCTAAAGAAATATTATGCTTAATGAGCCACAGCCTAGGTCAATGATAGATGACGACGACTATGTCCGCTCGCTATCTTCCTAAGCTCAAGCTTTATAAAAAGTAGCCGGCCTTCTCCATGACGGATCGAAATGTCCTTAAACTAACGACGGACCGAAACATCCTTAAACTAACGACGGACCGAGATGTCCTTAAACTAATAACAGACCGAAACGTCTTTAAAACTACTACTGCAGCATCTTTTAGGCTGACGAGATAAAAAAAACATATAAAAATAAAATTAAAAAAACGGTATGTCCATAAGCAAAAAGGGCATGGATGAAAACCCGAAAGGGCTCCGTGAGTAAAAACAGCAGGGCTACCGGCGAGTGTTCATGAAAACCCGAAAGGGCGCGACCTAGTTAAAAAAAAAGAGAGAAAAAGAAAATAAAAAGAAAAAAAAACGGTATGTCCATAAGCAAAATGGGCACGGATGAAAACCCGAAAGGGCTCCGTGAATAAAAACGGCAGGACTACCAGCGAGTGTTTGTGAAAACTCGAAAGGGCGCAACCTCGTCAAAAGACACTTACAAGGTCCCCTCGACCTGTTAAGGAGAAACCACTCGCGTGAGATCCTTACGACTCACAAGGGAGCAACACACTTAGGGATCCTCACGATTCCTAGGGAGAAAATACACTCGCGAGATCCTCACGACTCGTGAGGAGAAATCTCTTATGGGACCCTCACGGCTCATAAGATTTGAAAGTCTTAAGTTACAGAGGCCTAAACCTGTTCTTAAGCAACTCCTACAACTTCCGATATTGCCCTACAAGTGGCTCAATATTTACCCTTGTATACAATCCACGGGCGCGAATAAACATTTCCCTAACCAAGTCTCATCCGTGACTGGGGATATGTTCGCATGATAAACAACCCTTGTAAATCCTCTCGATTTATGAGGAGAAAACCCTCCTGTAGGATCCTTACGACTTACAGAGGAAACGAACACTTAGGAATCCTCACGATTCCTAAGGAGAAAATACACCTACAAGATCCTCACGACTCGTAGGGAGAAATTCCTTTGTGAGACCCTTACGGCTCATGAAGTCAAAAGCCTTAGTCGACAGGACCCTAACCCTGGTCGCTAAGCCACCTTTGTTCGACATTGACAGAGGCAGATGATGATTCACTCCTGGTAACATCCCAGTTGTAGCGGTGCTGATGCCGAAATCGGTTTACAGCGAAAAGCCAATAGGCCGCACATGCATACGAAATAGCCGAAATGATAGGGCAGCTTGCAATAAAAAGCAGCAAGTAAAAATGTATGCATGTAAAATAGCCGAAATGATTGGGCAACTCGCAATTAAAAGCAGCGAGTAAAAATAAAATAAATAGCCGAAATGATTGGGCACCGCGAAAAATAGCCGAAATGATTGGGCAATCGCGACCTTCGCGATATAAAAGCTGAAATGATAGAGCATCGCGGAGATAAAACAAAAAAAATGATGATAAAGCTTTGGCCCTACAGTTAAGATCACATCGATCCCTGTATACAATCCAAGGGCGTAAACAAAGAGGGAACTATACTTTCCTAACAGGCTCCACCAGAAGACGAAGCCAAATCTCGACGGTTCAGTCCAACTCCGAAGAAACCAGTGTCTTCAGCAGATACCTCGACTCACAGATACAAACACTCCTTGACGAGAGCCTCCTGATCTGCGTCGACTCGCAGAGCCACCAGTGCCTCCGTGGGAAATTCTCGACTCGTTTCAAACCCCAAGGAAACAAATAATCCTTGGCGCTAGGGAAACAAATAATCCTTAGCAAACTCCTAGACTCACGGATACAAACACTCCTTGACGAGAGCCTCCTGATCCGCGTCGACTCGCAAAGCCACCAGCGTCTCCGTGGGAATCCTCGACTCGTTTCAAACCCCAAGGAAACAAATAATCCTTGGCGCTTGGGAAACAAATAATCCCTAGCAAACTCCTCGACTCACGGATACAAAGACTCCTTGACGAGAGCCTCCTGATTCGCGTCGACTCGCAGAGCCACCAGTGCCTCCGTGGGAAATTCTCGACTCGTTTCAAACCCCAAGGAAACAAATAATCCTTGGCGCTTGGGAAATAAATAATCCCTAGCAAACTCCTCGACTCATGGATACAAACACTCCTTGACGAGAGCCTCCTGATCCGCGTCGACTCACAGAGCCACCAGCGTCTCCGTGGGAATCCTCGACTCATTTCAAACCCCAAGGAAACAAATAATCCTTGGCGCTTGGGAAACAAATAATCCCTAGCAAACTCCTCGACTCACGGATACAAACACTCCTTGACGAGAGCCTCCTGATCCGCGTCGACTCGCAGAGCCACCAGCGTCTCCGTGGGAATCCTCGACTCGTTTCAAACCCCAAGGAAACAAATAATCCTTGGCGCTTGGGAAACGAATAATCCCTAGCAAACTCCTCGACTCACGGATACAAACACTCCTTGACGAGAGCCTCCTGATCCACGTCGACTCGCAGAGCCACCAGCGTCTCCGTGGGAATCCTCGACTCGTTTCAAACCCCAAGGAAACAAATAATCCTTGGCACTTGGGAAACAAATAATCCCTAGCAAACTCCTCGACTCATGGATACAAACACTCCTTGACGAGAGCCTCCCGATTCGCGTCGGCTCGCAGAGAAACCAGCGTCTCCGCGGGAATCCTTGACTCGTTTCAAACCCCAAGGAAACAAATAATCCTTGGCGCTTGGGAAACGAATAATCCCTAGCAAACTCCTCGACTCACGGATACAAGCACTCCTTGACGAGAGCCTCCTGATCCGCGTCGACTCGCAGAGCCACCAGCGTCTCCGTGGGAATCCTCGACTCGTTTCAAACCCCAAGGAAACAAATAATCCTTGGCGCTTGGGAAACAAATAATCCCTAGCAAACTCCTCGACTCACGGATACAAACACTCCTTGACGAGAGCCTCCTGATCCGCGTCGATTCGCAGAGCCACCAGCGTCTCCGTGGGAATCCTCGACTCGTTTCAAACCCCAAGGAAACAAATAATCCTTGGAGCTTGGGAAACGAATAATCCCTAGCAAACTCCTCGACTCACGGATACAAACACTCCTTGACGAGAGCCTCCTGATCCGCGTCGACTCGCAGAGCCACCAGCGTCTCCGTGGGAATCCTCGACTCGTTTCAAACCCCAAGGAAACAAATAATCCTTGGCGCTTGGGAAACAAATAATCCCTAGCAAACTCCTCGACTCACGGATACAAACACTCCTTGACGAGAGCCTCCCGATTCGCGTCGGCTCGCAGAGAAACTAGTATCTCCGCGGGAAATTCCCGATTCGTCTCGACATGCAAATGAAGCCTTAGGCAGCAGGGACTAAAAAACTTGCTTCCTGAACCATGGGACCCTGCAAGTCAATCCAAAATGGTCTCTTGCATACTATTCACGGGTTTCACTCTCCAAACTCGAATTTCGACGAGGAGGGAAACAACCGCTTGCGGGTCCTCTCGACTCGTAAGAGGGAAAAATTCTTTTATAAGATCCTTACGACTTATAAGAGAAAACCACACTTAGGAATCCTCACGATTCCTAAGGAGAAAACCCACCTATGAGATCCTCTCGATCCGTAGGGAGAAAATTCTCTATGAGACCCTCACGGCTTATAGAGTTGAAAATTCTTAGGCAGCAGATCTGAACCTGCGGCCTATGCCACCGCTATTTCTTGAGAAAGTCAGGATACTCGTTCTAATAATCCGTCAAACATGGTTACCAAGGTGGCATGCTGATAATGAAAGAAAGAAAAGACGGAGAAAATGACACGTTACAAAAAAGGTGTATCTTTTATTCATAAACTTGATTGGATACAGGATACATTATGTCAAAGAAAAAAAATAGGTATATATATACATCTTTTATCTACAAGCACAAACGATACAAGGATGGATAACTACTGAGGAGGAAGTATCTTTAATAAATTCACGAGCTGCTCTCGCACTTCCTTCAGCGCTTCCTCCTGAGTGACAGCCGCAGCCACCTCCGCCTCCACCTGGGCCCGCTGCTGCATGAAGGATGCAAGCTGTTCCTCAACGACCCGCTGAGTTGCTTCATGTCCTCGGGCATTACGCTCGGCGGCATTAAGCTTTCGCTTCGGTGCTAGCCCGTTAGAAATACGCTCCAGAAGGCCTTCAAAGACGACTTTCACCTCAGCAGCATTCGCCCTAACTTCAGCGCGTAGGCGAGCAGTTGCGCTTGAAGATTCCTGACGCTCCTTCAACCGTAAAGCTGCTTCTTTCTCCAAATGGCGGAAATAAGAAGTGCTTTGCTCGAGCCAAGCTGTCTGTTGGGTGCTTATGGCCAAAACTTCAGGAGAAGGACGCGTCGACTCCAGCCGATGTAGGCAGGCCTCGACCTCCCTGCAGTGGTTAACCCAAGATTCGACGATGCCCTCATTGTGAAAGTTTACGAGCGCCGCCAACATTGGGTTAACTTCCACAGCGAAATCTGCGGCAGAAGGGAGAGCGTCCGCATTAAGCTCTTCGATATACCCGCTCAGCATGCCCAAACTCATTACGGCACCCTTTGAAGATGGACGTTTCAAGAAAGGGCCTGCCGGTGAAAGGACACGAGACTCAAGAGGGACCGGAGCCGGAACGATAGCTGCAAAACAAAACATGGTTAGACGATGGTTCAAGAGATGTTAAAGAATCGTCAAAAAGGAAATTTACTATACCAGCTGCAACAGATGGTAAAGCTGGAAGGGCCGGTGGCGTGGCAGGTCTTGCGTCACCTCCTTCAATTCGTGGCACTACAATAAGGAAGAGGAAAAGTCAGAAATCATCCCATTGCTAAAAGGGGGGGAATAAAGACATCGAAATGAAAGTATACTCACCGGCACCACTAGAGGGAGAAGCGAGTTCGGATGGGAAGGAGAAGTGTGGAAGCAACACTTGATATAGATGATCAAAGAGCACTCCTGAAAAGACACAGTGGTACGGCGTTAGTACATAAGTTACGCGGTTAAAAGATAAACTAATGAGTCGCAAATCCATACCTTCCAACATCCGTGATGGCACAAGGGAAGGCTGGGAGGTGACCACCGCCAAGGCAGTAATTGACGGTGCTCCTTCGAGCAATGGAGCATCGGCGTTGGCCGCGCCTGCGTTAAAAACAAAGACAGAATTGTTAGAAAAGATCGCAAGATATGTAAAAAAAAGAGGGAATGATGGTAACTCGAAGTTTACCTGACGAGCTGCCAGCCGAACCTGAGGCAATTCCCTCCTCCATCGACATGAGGCCACCACCCGTAACCTCATCACCCGACTCGATAGGGACCGTCGTCGTGCTCGCGCGACCAGGAGACGGCAGAAGATTGTAGACGGGGAGGGCAATGATTGGAGCGTTGCCGGACTCTTGGAAGGAAGCGGCTGACTCTTCTCCAAGAGTCGTACCCATCTCACCCGCTACTTCCTCGGGCTCCGCTGTCTCCATCGGCTCATCTACCGTCACCATGAGGTCGCCAGCCTCAAGTGCCTCGTCCTCCATCACCCCGGACTCAGTTGTAATGATCGTTTCATCTGCCGCCACTTCAGGCTCGGCATCAACGACCTTCTCAGCTATAGGCCCCTCAACCTCCGCACCAGGCTCCATGGCCTCAACGATGTTGCCCACTGTCGGCTCGAGTTCGCCAGGAACCGCCTCCTCTGTTCCTCTGGGTTCAACGGTCTCCGCCTCACCCTCGGTCGGACTTGGCCCTGCAAAATAATAGATATAAGAACCGTCGATATTGTAACTCTCACAATAAAAAATCTGAAAGAAATGTTACCTGAAGTGGACTTATCATTTGCGCTTCGAACGACGCGCGCCACTTGTCGGCGAGCAGTAGATAGGGTGACAGGGGCCTCTCCGGAAGGAGTATCTGCCCGAGGGACGGTGCTTGGGCCCGCTCCCATAGCCAAAGCAGTCCGGCGTGCCTTCGCCTCGCGCCTCAGCCGCTTTCTCTCCTCCTGGGCCGTTGAGACGGACCTTACCAGAGCCTCTCTCATTGGGGCGTCTTCGTCCGTGAGTAGGGATGCCTCCAAATTTTTCAAGGCATCCCTCGTCGTTTTGTCAAGTCGAGGCTCTTGCAGCAGCCCCGACGAGACCGGGACGTCAGTAACAGGCTTGGGAAGGATCCCCGCATTAACTGATATAGCCCCTACAAAGAAACAAAGGAAGAAGGTTAGGTTGACCATCAGAAGAGATAACAAATTTTTCTGATGAAAGAAAAGGGGGTGGAACGTACCAACGCCTGCTAAAGCACGTTTCTCCTCCTCCTCTTGGAAGGTTTTCAAAGAGGCAGCAATAGCTTCTTCGGTAGAGACACCTGTTGAAAATGGGAAAAGTATTAGTCAAGAATAATAATAAAAAAAATGCGATGAAATGATGAGGAAAGCGGCTAATGATCACCTGACTCCGTGAGTTTGCTCAACATCGCTTCGAGCCTTGCTGATCGCTCAGAAGCTGCAATAGCGGCCGCCAAATTGGTGTCTGCAGGGTCTACCAAGAATCCCTTATTGCTGCCATATTCACTTATTCCTTTGGTAAGAGGGGCCTCAGGCTCTAAATTGAGGATCGCGTCGAGAGAAAGGATCGACTTCTTCTTCTTTTGCCCGCCAGCTCTAGAAGCACCTGGAATTGATTTGCACTTGGCAGTCACCTTGGGGCGGCGGGTCCCGATATCCGCTCCTACGCCGGATTCTGGCGATATTACACTAACCGTCTTCGTAGGAACACGGGGCGCCTGTGGTGCATTCACCGTAGCAGACAGCGGCAATCCACGCGGAGGGCTCAACACGCGTGGTTGGTCGACTCCGGCATCTTTCAACGGAGGAATGACCGGGATTCTTGGTTGCAAGGGGGCCTTGCGATCACCGCCAGGAGGCGCACCCCTACGGTCAACCAGTATACGCTTCTCCGTTAAGATAATTGGGCCCATCGCATGCGCATACCAAGCCACGTACGTGTTAAGCATCTTAGGGACACAGCTGGGTTCACTAATGAAGAAATAGGAACCCGTGTTAAGCCGTGTGAAATGGTGCATTGTATTCTTCATCCCCTCTCGGCTGACCACAGGCTTTTCCAAGAAAGCTCCCATCGGGATCCCTTGGTTGTAGCTCGATTGCTGAGCAAACCGGTGCGGGTTGTACCTCATGAAAAGTGCGGTCTCATTCTGCCTAAACACTAGATAGCCCGTCCGAATGGAGTAGAGGTGGAGGATTTCCCGAGCCTTCAATACGGAAGCCCCGTCCTTGAAATCATCGCGCAGTGGCACTACTGACTTAGCAGTCTCTGAGCCTATGGTTATAACCGTATCCACAAAGGAAATCTTCGCTCCGACCAGATGTGGACGAAGGAGCAGCCCCCTAGACTCCCGTGGGGGTGCAAACACAATTGAAGCGCCGACCAACCGCATGACTCTCGGGAGTCTGCATTTCTCAAAGAACGGAGGAATCTTATGGACACCGAACACCCCTTGCACGTGCATTTCCATCCAGGAGGTGAAATAATGCGTCGGAAAGTTAGCGGGCTGCACCCCCGGCTCACTAGCGTCCGCCGCTACGCTAAGTCCTTTATAAAGGTAGGCCAGCCCGGCGATTCCTACCGATAACTGTAAACCAGCCACCATCCGATGCGCTGGGTAAAAGACGGAGGGCCGCATGTGACGCGGGTGCATGGGGAGCGCAAAGCTGCACAGCCACAAACCCAAGAACCCAATAAAAAAGGTCTCCTCATCCATGCCCGGGACGGCGATTTCTGAGAAAGGGACGACGGCGGCGCCGGGGAGATAAAAGTCCTTGTGGTCATCCTCCGATGTGGGTCGGTGGTCTAAGCCAAAACCGAAAGGGTCATCGAGCTGGGCAAACTTCTCACTCCGCTCTGATAGGAGCTCCGGGCGAATGAAGCGGGCAATAAAATCTGCGAAACTGACGCCCCGGTCGCCCAATTCCAGATGGAGTCCTTCGTAGATCTCCAACATCTTCACCAGGCCCGGATATTGATGCTGGACGGCGTTTTCCGGAGTTAGGTCAAACACCAGTGGCTTGGTGACAAAAACGTATTCGTCAGGAGGTAGTAACTCCTCGTAATGCTCCCCCCTCATCGGTAAACCCGAGAGCTCGGAAAACTCCTCCAAGAAAATTGAGACCTCCCTATCCGCCATCAAGAAAGTGTGGGTGGGGATATTCCATTGTTCGATAAAGGCTTTGATTCACCACGTTGGAGGAGAGGGATACTCGAAGAGCGAGACGTAGATGGCCGAATACAACCCAATCTTCATTAGATGAGTCCTTTTCGCCGATAAGATGTATCGGGCCCACTGCAAGTATCCGGCGGGCGGTCGCGGCACCAATCCAATATTATAGGCCTGTCCCCAAGGGCGTGCTTCACCCTGACAGATTCGCCTTCCTTAAATATCTATTGCCGCCGGCGGCTGCACGGGAATAGCACCAATTGCGGGCTGGAGGAGCTCATCCGAATTCCAATTTTTAACCTCCACGGCATACTTCGCCGGGGGTTCGTCCGCATAGGGGATTGGAGTTATGGGTTCAGACGACGTGGCAAAACTGAAACTGCGGCGACCCTGGATGATCTGGCTGTACCACCTCCCCCACAGGTGGAGTTTTTTGCACTCAGGGTCATGATCTTTAATAAGAGCGAGTGCCACCCGGTCCACTGGCGAATGAGGGAACCCTCCTTCCGAGCGAACAAAGGGGAAAGACAAGTCGTCAGACATGTTTCCTGTGGAAAGACAAAAATAACCGTTAGTGCTCTAACGCTTGGCATTTTAAAATCTTATTCCACACTATGATGCAGTGGGTAGGGGACCAAAGGGGGACCCACAAAATCTGGATGACGGTGCATCATTTAATAAGACAATCCCATCATTAGATGAGACTGTCAATTCATGGAAAAAGATCCACAAAGAATATCCTCATTGATGGGAAATCCCTAGAGACAAGGAGAAAATCTCCTCTTTTAGAGCAAAGCTCTGTCACAGAGTGACATTTGTCAAACCCTGGTCTCAGGGGAACAAGATTCCTCAAAAGAGCATAGCTCTTTGGTAATAATGGAAAGATCCATCAAATTTTTTTAACACACTTAAAAGAATTAAAATTTTGGAATATTGAAAAATCCATGGAAACTTATGAAAAATTCTTCATTTTTCAGATTTAAAAAGATCTACATTTGATCCAAGAGCAAAGCTCTGTTCATGGGTTAAAACCCATGGACAAGATCTCAGTAGATCTGTAAGTTCTTGAGAGCAAGGCTCTGGTGATGAAACTCTAAAGGTTTTTTTTCTTTAGATCAAAGATCTATAAGAGCAAGGCTCTGTTAATTAAATTTAATTTAATTTAAATTACCTAGAGTGATTCTAAGTTCTGAACTTTGAAGTTCTTAGGGAAAGAACAAGAGCAAGGCTCTGAAAATTCTTAGGCAAGAGCAAGGCTCTGAGAATCAAAATTCTTAAAAGTTGTAAGAATTTTCTAAGGATCAAGGGTCCTATTTATAGGCGCCTGCGCCCCTTCAACTTATCAGTTGATCCAAAGGCTGAGGTTTTGCCACCGCTGCACTCACGTGCGCGCCACGTGAGCGCAACGGTGGGGGGGCATTTGTTTCCCCAATCAGAGCAAGGATCTGTTTAAATTTCAAAAAAATTCAAATTTTGAAGCAACGCTTCAAATACCGTGCGCTGCGCGCAACGCGCCATGTGTCAGAAGTTGATACGACAGCGCAACGCCCAAGGCGGTGCGTCCAATCAGAGCAGGGCTCTTTTAAAAACTAAAAGTAAAAGAAACAACTTTCAGTTGCGCAAGCGCTGCGCTGCGTGACACGTGTCACGCACTAAGGGAGTTGCGCAAAACAGAATAAATCTTTTCTGTTCTTGTTAAAAACAAGAAGATTTCCTTCTGTAAAACAAAGTCCTTTGGATCAAAGATCCAACGTTGGGGAAACATCCCCAAATCACTCAGAGAAAGATCTTTTTAACAAATTTAACTAATTTATGGGCACTATAAAAGGGACCCCAGACCTGAATTCAAAGGCATGAATATTTTCTAAAAAAAAAAAGAGAAAGAGGACTCTGAAGAACTCCTCAAGAATAAAAAAGGTAAAAAACCTTTGAAAGAAAAGAAAATTCTCTTATGAACAGATCAGTGATCTAAGAACAAGATCATTGATCTTCAATAAATAAATAAATAAATAAATAGTGCCTTGCACTTGTTATGAACTTTTGGTTCTCTGAAACAAGGAAAAACTTGTTTAGATCAAGGAATCAAAAAGTGCTTTGCACTTCTATTTTGAATCTAAAAAGATTCTTGGTGCTTTGCACAAATGCAGTGCATTACTTAAAGGGCTAGGCCTAAGTCAAAAAGACCTAACAGGCCTAAATAAATTGCAAAGCAATAAGAGGGCAGAGCCCCATTTAAATTGATACTCTGTCTGAGCAAAGCCCAAAATAAATAAACAGCCATGGCACAGATCTAACAGACCAACAACAAATAAAAGTGCTTCCAATTGGACTTAGCCCAATCGCGGCCATAAGTCCTTAAATTAAATCGACTGAGCAAAATTGCTCTCCTAAATCAATCTACATCCGGTTCGAGGGTACATCTCCGAAATCTTTTGACATCCATCGTTGTAATTCCTCAACGACGTCAAAGAGATGACGGGTCCCGACAACCACACATCAATATGGACTGCGGGGTCCTTAAACTAGTGGACCGAAACGTCCGTAAACTAATATGGGACCGAGACGTCCCTAAACTAATATCGGACCGAGACGTCCCTAAACTAATATCGGACCGAGACGTCCCTAAACTAATATCGGACAGAGACGTCCCTAAACTAATAACGGACCACCACGTCTTTAAACCGGAATATGGACCACCACGTCCCTAAACTGGAACACGGACCGCCACGTCCCTAAACTGGAATATAGACCGCCACGTCCTTAAACTGGAACATGGACCACTACGTCCCTAAAATGGAACAATAGAGCCTCCAAACGCTCTTTTGCCGGATCTAAACGATCCCGTTTAAGTCGATGTTAGCCCCAAAACACGGCTAACGTATCCTTAAACATTTAAGTGGACTACAAAATTTCAAATCAACTCTGGTTCGAGGGTACATCTCCGAGCTCCTCTGACACCTGTCGTTGTAATCCTTCAACGACGTCAGAGAGGTGACGAGTCCTGACGGCCATATATTAAATGAATCACTACGTTAAGTTGATCTTAGTCTAAAACAGGACTAACGTATCCTTAACGAACGTTTAAGTTGATCTTAGCCGCAACGCGACTAATGCATCCTTAAACTAAAAACACCAAACCCAAATCTAAGTAAATACGGATTTGGACTAATCCACGTCCTACGGGCGACGGCATTGCTCAGTCTCCGTATATAATCCACGGGAAACCACAAATAAAACAAACACACACGACACGAAGTGAAATTCTGGAGAAGGAGAAAGTTGTTACCGCGACGCGGTAGCGTAATTAACTGCAGGGGCTTGCGCCTGCAGGGAAGAGCGTCCCCACAATCAAAAAACCCCTCACCCTGAGGGGGAATCTGACGAAGTCTGCTACATCGGCCGCATCCGTCTAAACCTCCGATACACGGTGCCATAAATCAACTTGGCATCTTCGGAGAGTTAGACGAATAAAACCAAATAGCATCTGCCCCGAATCTCAGGCAAGACGCAAAGTCTAGGCCGCCATTCGGAGGGGAACAGTACCTCCCTAGCCAGTCCTCGTCTCAGACAAGTCAACTCTGACCTCGGCCCACATAGCCGCTCTATGTGCCCTTATATTCTTCGGCGACATAAAGGCTGGAAATGGAAACAGGATTCGATAAGGACACGGAAATTGGATCACAAGGATATATATCACGGAAGAAATTTCAAGCAATAAGTCCTAAGGTCACTTATGCGGAGCACCATGTCGTAAGTATGCCGCGGAACATACGCACGCTACGTTACTCTGCTTAAGCTACCCATTCCATCGTACCAATGTCATGCTACACTCCGAAAGGTAAAACCTAGCGCTCTGATACCAACTTTGTCACGCACCAAAATTAGGCACATGACCGGCACTTAAACTACGTAACGTCAACAGGTGTAACGCAATTAAGTAAGCCGAAAAACCCAGCAATCTAAACCATTACAAGAAAGAAAGATAGATCACTTTTAAAATCTCGATGCAAAACTTTAAATTTAAGTTTGTTTTTCATAAAAATTTTGACAGCACCTCCTTTATAAAAGCTAGCCCCGAAACGGGTACAAACATAAGAAAAAGTAAAACATCCCCAAACGGGAGCAAATCTCGCCCAACGGAGGAAACAACCACCACAACAGATATACGACGCCGTAGCGAAGAAAAGATAATCCACATATATAAAAAGGCCGTCTCACACGAGCCCGACAACCAGAGTCAAAAGAATATACAATATCGATCCTCACAACTCGTCTCTAAGTCAATACATGAAGGTGGTAGATGGAGACCAGATACAAGAAATATACAATGTACATCATCGGATAACCGCAACCCACCTATAGCAAACGGCTTCACAGCCAACCGTAGCGGTATCCGCAAAAGTAGAGATAATAAGACGCCCTGCCGCGACCACTCTGATGATCAGACCTGAAAACCCTGCGGCACAACGGGGATGAGTTGCCAACTCGTGAATAGTAAATAATATCATACAGCAATCGCAAGTATGTACTAACAGCGATAATCTATCACATGTAATCTGATAGCATAAGTATGACTATATGTATATGCAACAGTCATGAAAGGTACTCTATCAGGTACTACTAATACATGAAGCAAGTGCATATCAAATAAATGCGATGTATGGGATAAACTTGTCATCCTCACAAAATCCTCATCATGGCGAACCGGTGTCCATCAAGACAATCTAAATCCCCAAATTTTCACAAATCGGCCCCCATATCGGCCCTCATATCGGGCTCATCGGCCCCTCTTATCGGGCACATCGGCCCCTCATATCGGGCACATCGGCCTCTGTAATATTCTGAAAATTTGGAAATAAATAAAATTAATTAATTAAATAATAAAGTGTTAAATTAAAATATTATTAAAACCAAATAAGACAATTTCATAAGATATATGTAAAACAAATTAAATTTTAATTTTAGTATGCAACATAAATAAATTATAAGGGTTTTAGTGATAAATTTAGCTTCATTTTAATAAAATGGTGAGTATATAATAACATAAGTTGTGAGGGGTTTCTATGTAAAGTTTAGGAATTTGTGCAAATGGGAATTGATTAAGGGTGTAAGTGAAAAAGAGGTAAATTAGGTTTTTGTTCAGAATTTTATCTTAAGATAAATTAAAATGGAAAGATAATGTTTTGCCACCACCTCCTCTCATGCACAACACACTCCCCACACCTCCTCCTTGCATGAGGATGGCACATTTAGGTCATTGATACCTCCTCCTACCAGCTCCCTCTTCTCATGACCATATATAAACCTTGTTCAGATCATTTAGCTAATTAAAATCTGAAATTTTAAAGAAAGAAATGAAACCAAGAACAAACATAGAAGAACAAGAGAAGTGAAGAAGAAGAACTAGGCAAGGATTTCATCATCAAGCTAAGACTAGGAGCTTGTGCATCTTGGAGGGTGTTATTCCAACAAGTTAATTGTAGGTAAATTCTTAATCACAGTAGGGATTTAAATTCTGTATTCTGTTTAAATTAGAAATCAAAGTTTCTAGAATATCGTATCTTTATGCAAAATCGAGTATGTTTGAATCTGCTTTAATTTAGAGAAAAAATAATTTAACTAAACAGGATCTAAATGTTGTATAATGAACTTAGAGCAAACCATAGGAGCACGAACCATAGGGATCGGATTTTGGCCGGCGACCAATAAGGAAATTCCGGCGTCGCCGGATTTGTAGGAAGCTAGGGAGTTTTGGCTTGTTGGGTAGGTTTCTGTGTAGAATTTTGGACATTTTGGTATTATTTAAACAAGTTAGTTTAACTGAATATAAAATCTGAAAGCTAATATCGGAAAAGTATCTAAAAATCTAAAATACGACACGGTTAAAACGTATCGTGATCTGTTTTCTGTCGCGATGCAGCGTTGGGTTAAAATCCTGTAAGTTTAAGTGTATGATAGCTTGAAATAGTCGTATACAATATAACTAGCACGTAGAAATGTGTGTTTGAATATTCGCCATGTCGGAATAACTGTTTCCTTATACAAGTTAATTTTCGATGTTAGATTCAAATACGGGTACTTCGGAGGCTGCGAGAATAGGAAAAGGATTAGTGATTCCTGAGTAGATACGATGTCTTTCCGATGAGTAGATTTACATCTACGGGGGAAGTCAGGTGGATGGCGTATAGCATCCCCGCAATCTTATAACTATTATTGCGATATCTAGTTAAGTTTAGCTTTTCTTCAAAGTATTAATACAGTATTGCATCTTGTATGCCCCTGTTTGCAAAGTTTCATATGAAGTTTTTAAATGAGATATATGTGATATTGATCCGTATGATATGGGTATGATTTGATGGGTTTGTATGAGAGATCATGCCGTACTTAAGATAATATGGATATAGCAACTTGATGAGTTATAATACAAGGATTTATATGTATCGGAAATGATGAACTTTGTATGCCGAATGACGGCCAATTTATTCTTTGACTCGTAGAGATAGATTATGTTCTGTTTTAGGATGTAACACCGGTATAAGCTATATTATTTTAAAAACCACGGTTCGTTTCATTTTAAATTAACTACCAGGATGCGTGCCAGTTTTTAAAACAAACATCTATTTTAAATCTAAGGCAGCTTCCTTATTTCAAACTTAAAGTTCTGATCATTTCTAAAGATAATGGTATAGCTCATAACAAGTTATTACAATAAGTACGTTTAGATTACTTTACAGGTTTTGCATTATATTATCTATATTATATGTTTCAGCGTTACGCACACTCTGATAGAACACTGCACAAATACCAATGAGTACTATGCTGCACAAGCAGGTAAATATATGTTACACTACACCTCATTGGTACTGCCATGTCACTGTAGAATCGTTCTGATATATATGTGTTAATATATAGATTGTTACACCGTAGAACACTTTCAAAAATACTAATGATTTCCATGTTGTACGAGCACAGACGCGTATGCTAATCATTAGTAGTGCCATGACACATTAGAATTGAAATCATTATGTTATGTGATATGATTACGTAGTCGTTTCCTATTCATGTTGTAGTACTATAGATGATGTATTTGATTTTCTTGGGATTTCTGAGTATTTTACTCCTGATGATATATATATCGGTGGTATGGGACACTGTTATATATATATACATATATAGTATATCATCAATAAAACTATGCAATTATTCTTATTCCTTACTTGATATTTTGAGATGATGAGTAAAACGTCCACCATGAATTTTGTGTTTTCTGGTTTTGTTCCGGACCGAGTGGGGGAGATATACGGTCACAGACTTTTACGTTATCCAGACTGAGTGTGGGAGATATACAGTTGGATATATGGTGGACCCGGTCGAGACCGAGGGGCAGGATAGCCGCATTGAGGCGGGGGAGCCTAGCGAGGATACTCGATACCGGAGATAGAATTGACCACGACAGATATCCAGGGGATACTGACCGGGGTTCGATTAGGTACGGCAGATATCCAGGGGATACTGATCGTAGCCAAAATATCGGGTGCGATCATCTGTTGAGATGGTGTCGACAGTATCTGTATTTACGTGTCGATGCTGGACACGAGAGATTTCGGATTTCGATGTCGATGCTAGACATCTATATGTATATTGATACGATCATTATCATGAGGTGCACCGATAGATATTATTTATTTGATTCCACCAGGACAGATCCGGGGGACAGTACCTGTATATATTTATACAGACAGTCATAGACAAAAAGGGGATTACAATACGGAATCTAGATTCATGATTTTGACTCATATGCCATTGAGATAGTATACTTGGCATTGCATGATAGTTAGTATTGCACTTATGTATCATATAGTACATCGGTACAGTTTTTGACACTGCTATTCTTATGACCTAGGGATCGTCATGCATTTCGATTTTTACCTTTAGATGTACTTTTATTCACTGAGTTGGCAACTCATCCCCGTTGTTCCACAGTTCCTTGCTGGTTTTACCGCTTGGATTATCAGTGGGTTGGGCACACATTCTTTTGGGGATTGATGGGTAAGTGAGTTGTTATTGTATTCTACCCTCTTGATTATTTATATATTCTTGTATCTAGTGGAAACTCCATCAACTTAGAAATGGTATATTATGGGCTTAGAAGCGAGGATTAGAGTTGTGTCTTGAGTTGTCATACTCTTTAGAGATGACTTCTGCTTTAGATTGATTGGTTGCTCCATCGTTTGGACGTGGAGACCAGCTTCCGTTGGGATGCTATTTCGTTATGTTGTATCGGGTTTTTATAAAAATGCAAAGGAGGTGATGTCAAGTTTCAAAACGTCATCAATGCTTTTCAACATACTTAATTAAATTTTAGATGTTAGTTTAACATGATTTTATCGGATAATTATTTAAACCTCACCTCCAATATTTTCAAAAAGGGTTTAGATTCCGGGTTTCGGCTTACTTAAATTACGTCGATGTCTTTAGATATCACGTGTTTTAAGTGCCGGTCACGTGCCATATTTGGGTCGTGACAAAGTTGGTATCAGAGCGTTTGGTTTAACTTTTGTTCGAGTCTAGGTTGACTATATGGAGTCTGGGCATATATTTTGTTACCTGGGCTTGACCTTATAGAACTTAGACTTGACCTTGGGGGTCTTATACCCGAACTTTCGTTATATAGGATGACCTTTGTTGATGGAGTAGGTATTAAGTAGAGTGACGTACCGTACATATATTCCGCGGCATATTTACGATATGATACTCCGCCTAAGATACCTTAGGATTTATATCTTGAGATTTTCCTTCTATTCTATCCGTTGATCTATCTTCGTTAGTGCATGATTGGTTGTTCGATCACCATGTTAGGAGGGTCGAGAGGGCTACAGTTAGGGATACGGTCAGAGCAGACTTGTCTAGGACAAGGACTGACTGGGGTGACTTTTCGATGATATAGAGACACGTCGTTTATTCATATATGATCGAGTTCAAATGGTGGGGAAAGTTCTTCGGGATCCGCACCAGATGGTAGAGTCATTGTTAGAGATCAGACAGACTCGAAACGTGATGTTTTTCTCCTCTCTGAAAATCGTGGTGTCGCGTACTGTTTAGACAGCGGTAACAATCATTGCTGAGGTTATCGAGATGTTGCTTCCCGAGTTCATGAAGTTAAATGGTTGACGACGTTACCGGTATAGATGGATCAGCAGGATTTATAACCGTTCAGAGGTGAGATGGTTAGGATTTTAATCCGTTGTGGTGCTTCGATACGAGATCGGTGAAATTGATGTATTTCTTCCGATGGAGTTTGTTCAGACCAGGTGCAAGTAGTTCAAGAAGGAGATCGTATAGTAAGCTTTTCTCCGACAAATTGGGACGAGACTTCGAGGGTGAGATTAGCCAGATTTCTCTACAGGGTATCAGAAGTAACGGATTCGCTAAATTCTCTATGTGTGCTTTCTGGCTGGATAGTGTAGATTTCTTGGGTCACGTAGTTGCAAGAGATGGGATACGTGTAGACCCAAAGAAGATAGAAGCGGTACAACACTGGCCCAGACCTGTATCAGTTATAGAGGTTCGAAGTTTCTTGGGTCTGGCCGGTTATTACAGACGTTTTGTGCAGGATTTTTCTCGGATCGCTGCACCGTTGACCGGATTGGCTAGGATGGAAGTTCCATTTCTTTGGACAGATGCATATGAACAGAGTTTCCCTCAGTTAGAGACTCGATTGACGACTGCACCTGTCTTATCGTTACCTTTCGGTTCAGGTGGGTTCGTGTTTTTTTTGTGATGCCACTCGAGTGTGTTTAGGCTGTGTACTGATGCAGCACGGCTGGGTTGTAGCTTATGTTTCTCTACAGTTGAAGAGGCACGAGCAGAACTAACCCACCCATGATTTAGAGATGGCTGTTGTAGTATTCGCACTAAAGATTGGAGACATTACTTATATAGAGAGTGGTGCCAGATTCTCACAGATCATAAGAACTTAAAGTATATTTTTAGCAGAGGGATCTGAATCTGAGGTAGCATAGATAGAAGGAACTCGTGAAGAATTACGATTGTGAGATCTTGTATCATCCAGGCAAAGCAAATGTTGTGGCAGATGCCTTGAGTCGAAGGCCTGGAGGTAGCTTATCTCGTTTGCGCACCTTACAGAGGCAGTCTTCTACAGACTGGCAGATTTTATGTGATAATCGTGTACAGTTCGAGTTCACACCGACAGGAGGACAGTTAGCACATGTTCGCACCGTCCTTAGTTATTGGATCGTATTCGAGAGACATAGCCGCAGATGCTCGTATGACGGAGATCATGGATCAGGTTAGGCAGGGTAGAGAGTCGGAGTTCGTGATAGATGACCATGGAGCATTACATTTTGGGACTCGTCATTGTGTGCCAGATTCGGATGGAATGACCTTAGAGGAGGCCATAGATCAACATACAGTATTCATCCTGATTCCACCAAGATGTATCATGACTTGAGGGATGTTTATTGGTGGGAAGGAATGAAGAGGGGCGTTGCGGGGTTAGTTTCGAGATGCTTGACTGGACAGCAAGTCAAGGCAGAGCACCAGATGCCAGCTGGAGAATTGCAGCCCTTACCCATTCCGGAGTGGAAATGGGAACAGATTTCCATGGATTTCGTTGTGGGTCTACCCAGGACTAGTAGAGGGTATGATTCCATTTGGGTGATTGTAGATAAATTGACAAAGGCAGATCATTTTCTTCCACTGAAGACGACGTATGGATTTGCACAGTATGCTCAGATTTATATCGATGAGATTATACGTTTACATGGTGTTCCAACGAGCATAGAGTCAGATAGGGGTACCCGGTTTACTAACAGGCTATGGTAGAAACTTCAAGAAACTCTCGGTACACGATTGAGTTTTAGTACAGCTTGCCACCCACAGACAGATGGTCAGTCAGAGCGGACCATTCAGACTTTAGAGGATATGCTTCGGGCTTGTAGCCTTGATTTCGGTGGTAGTTGGGATCGTCACTTACCTTTAATAGAATTCTCATACAACAATAATTTTCAGGAGACGATCCAGATGGCACCCTTTGAAGCTTTGTATGGGAGGAAATTTCAATTACCCGTTTGTTGGACGGAACTGAGCGAGAGTAGCATCTTGGGACCGCAGATAGTACAGGAGACTACAGAGAAGATTCAATTGATACGGGATAGAATGAGGACGGCCTAATGCAGACAGAAATCATATGCGATCGATGATGTCGTAGACTCGAATTTCAGGTAGGAGATCATGTGATCCTTCGAGTGTCTCCGATGAAAGGTGTGATGCGTTTCGGGAAGAAGGGGAAGCTCAGCCCCAGATATGTCGGACTTTACGAGATTCTGGAGAGAGTGGGTGTTGTAGCTAATCGTTTAGCACTTCCACCGAGTTTTCCCGATGTGCATCCGGTGTTTCAAGTTTCGAGGCTTCGCAAGTATCTTCACGATCCTTCTCACGCGATCCAGCATCAGACCTTACAGCTTGAGTCAGATTTATCCTACACAGTGCAGCCAGTCGCTATTCTAGACAGGCAGGCAAAGAAACTAAGATCAATGGTACTTCCTTCTGTAAAGGTTCTTTGGCAGGGAAAGAATCGTGAGGAGATTACTTGGGAGACCAACGATGTGATGCGAAAGAAATTTCCACATCTTTTTGAAGGTACGCTTAGTTAAGTTTTAAATTTGGGGACCGAATTTTCTTAAGGGGGGAATATTGAAATATTCTGAAAATTTGGAAATAAATAAAATTAATTAATTAAATAAATAATAAAATATTAAATTAAAAAGTTATTAAAACCAAATAAGACAATTTCATAAGATATATGTAAAACAAATTAAATTTTAATTTTAGTATGCAACATAAATAAATTATAAGGGTTTTAGTGATAAATTTAGCTTCATTTTAATAAAATGGTGATTATATAATAACATAAGTTGTGAGGGGTTTCTATGTAAAGTTTAGGAATTTGTGCAAATGGGAATTGATTAAGGGTGTAAGTGAAAAAAAGGTAAATTAGGTTTTTGTTCAGAATTTTATCTTAAGATAAATTAAAATGGAATGATAATGTTTTCCCACCACCTCCTCTCATGCACAACACACTCCCCACACCTCCTCCTTGCATGAGGATGGCACATCTAGGTCATTGACACCTCCTCCTACCAGCTCCCTCTTCCCATCACCATATATACATCTTGTTCAGATCATTTAGCTAATTAAAATCTGAAATTTTAAAGAAAGAAATGAAACCAAGAACAAACATAGAAGAACAAGAGAAGTGAAGAAGAAGAAGAACTAGGCAAGGATTTCATCATCAAGCTAGGACTAGGAGCTTGTGCATCTTGGAGGGTGTTATTCCAACAAGTTAATTGTAGGTAAATCCATAATCACGGTAGGGATTTAAATTCTGTATTCTGTTTAAATTAGAAATCAAAGTGTCTAGAATATCGTATCTTTATGTAAAATCGAGTCTGTTTGAATCTGCTTTAATTTAGAGAAAAATTAACTTAACTAAACAGGATCTAAATGTTGTATAATAAACCTAGAGAAAACCATAGGAGCACGAACCATAGGGATCGGATTTTGGCCGGCGACCAATAAGGAAATTCCGGCGTCGCTGGATTTGTATGAAGCTAGAGAGTTTTGGCTTGTTGCGTAGGTTTCTGTGTAGAATTTTGGCCATTTTGGTATTATTTAAACAAGTTAGTTTAATTGAATATAAAATCTGAAAGCTAATATCGGAAAAGGTATCTAAAAATTTAAAATACGACACGGTTAAAACGTATCGTGATCTGTTTTCTGTCGCGATGCAGCGTTGGGTTAAAATCATGTAAGTTTAAGTGTATGATAGCTTGAAATAGTCGTATACAATATATCTAGTACGTGGGAACGTGCGTTTGCATATTCACCGTGTCGGAATAACCGTTTTCTTATACAAGTTAATTTTCGATGTAAGATTCAAATACGGGAACTTCGGAGACTGCGAGGGAAGGAAAAGGATTGGCGATTCCTGAGTAGATACGACGTCTTTCCGATGAGTAGATTTACATCTACGGCGGAAGTCGGGTGGATGGCGTATAGCACCCCTGCAACCTTATAACTATTATTGTGATATCTAGTTAAGTTTAGCTTTTCTTCAAAGTATTGATACAGTATTGCAACTTGTATGCCCCTTGTTTGCATAAAGTTTCATATGAAGTTTTTAAATGAGATATATGTGATATTGATCTGTATGATATGGGTATGATTTGATGGGTTTGTATGAGAGATCATGCCGTACTTTAAGATAATATGGATATAGCGACCTGATGAGCTATAATACAAGGATTTATATGTATCGGAAATTATGAACTTTGTATGCCGAATAACGACCAATTTATTCTTTGACTCGTAGAGATAGATTATGTTCTATTTTAGGATGTAACACTGGTATGAGCTATATTATTTTAAAATCCACGGTTCGTTGCATTTTAAATAAACTACCAGGATGCGTGCCAGTTTTGAAAACAAACATCTATTTTAAATCTAAGGCAGCTTCCTTATTTCAAACTTAACGTTCCGATCATTTCTAAAGATAATGGTATAGCTCATAACAAGTAATTACAATAAGTACGTTTAAATTACTTTACAGGTTATGCATTATATTATCTATATCATATGTTTCAGCGTTACGCACACTCTGATAGAACACTGCACAAATACCAATGAGTACTATGCTGCACAAGCACGTAAATATATGTTACACTACACCTCATTGGTACTGCCATGTCACTATAGAGTCGTTCTGATATATATGTGTTAATATATAGATTGTTACATCGAAGAACACTTGGATAAATACTAATGATTTCCATGTTGCACGAGCACAGATGTGTATGCTACACTACACATCATTAGTAGTGCCATGACACATTAGAATTGAAATCATTATATTATGTGATGTGATTACGTAGTCATTTCCTATTCATGTTGTAGTACTATAAATAATGTATTTGATTTTCTTGGGATTTCTGAGTATTTTACTCCTGATGATATATATATATATATATATATATATATATATATATATATATATATATATATCGGTGGTATGGGACACTGTTATATATATATATACATATATAGTATATCATCAATACAAATTATGCAATTATTCTTATTCCTTACTTGATATTTTGAGATGATGAGTAAAACGTCCACCATGAGTTTTGTGTTTTCTGGTTTTGTTCCGGACCGAGTGGGGGAGCTATACGGTCGTGGATTTTTACGTTATCCAGACTGAATGGGGGAGATATACAGTTGGTTACATGGGGACCCGGTCGAGGCCGAGGGGCAGGATAGCCGCATTGAGGCGGGGGAGCCTAGCGAGGATACTCGATACCGGAGATAGAATTGAGCACGGCAGATATCCAGGGGATACTGACCGGGGTTCGATTAGGTACGGCAAATATCCAGGGGATACTGATCTTAGCCAAAATATCGGGTGGCGATCATCTGTTGAGATGGTGTCGACGGTATCTGTATTTACGTGTCGATGCTGGACACGAGAGATTTCGGATTTCTATGTCGATGCTAGACATCTATTTGTATATTGATACGATCATTTTCATGAGGTGCACCGATAGATATTATTTATTTGATTCCACCAGGACTGATCCGAGGGACAGTACCTGTTTATATTTATACAGACAGTCATAGACAAAAAGGGGATTCCAATACGGAATCTAGATTCATGATTTTGACTCATATGACATTGAGATAGTATACTTGGCATTGCATGATAGTTAGTATTGCACTTATGAATATTATATAGTACATCGGTACAGTTTTGGCACTGCTATTCTTATGACCTAAGGATCGTCATGCATTTCGATTTTTACCTTTAGATGTACTTTTATTCACTGAGTTGGCAACTCATCCCCGTTGTGCCACAGTTTCTTGCCGGTTTTACCGCTTGGATTATCAGTGGGTTGGGCACACATTCTTTTGGGGATTGATGGGTAAGTGGGTTGTTATTGTATCCTACTCACTCTTGATTATTTATATATTCTTGTATCTAGCGGAAACTCCATCAACTTAGAAATGGTATATTATGGACTTAGAAGCAAGGGTTAGAGTTGTGTCTTGAGTTGTCATACTCTTTAGAGTCAACTTCTGCTTTAGATTGATTGGTTGCTCCATCGTTTAGACGTGGAGACTAGCTTCCGTTAGGATGCTATTTCATTATGTTGTATCGGGTTTTTATAAAAATGCAAAGGAGGTGATGTCAAGTTTCAAAACGTCATCAATGCTTTTCAACATACTTGATTAAATTTTAGATGTTAGTTTAACTTGATTTTATCGTATTATTATTTAAACCTCACCTCCAATATTTTCAAAAAGGGTTTAGATTCTGGGTTTCGGCTTACTTAAATTACGTCGATGTCTTTAGATGTCACGTGTTTTAAATGCTGGTCACGTGCCATATTTGGGTCGTGACAGCCCCTCATATCGTAATGAATAAGAATACACGCACAGATCATTATGATGATATATATAATATAGGTATACATATATAACAGCGTCTCATACCACTGATATATATGTACATGTATATATATCAGCGTCCCATACCCCTGATATATATATATATATATATATATATATATACGCTGGAGTAAAACATCCAGAAACATCATATGAAATCCATATATCAATGTGGAAACCATGAAATATAATATATGCAACTTGAAACAGCAATATGAGTATATAAAGGAAAAACCGCTATTTAACTGCAACAAGTTATTAAATATATCATGATATTCCTAATTTCTTCGAAACCAAACGCAACATCATATAAAGGCGAACATGTTGCTATAGCTAGGTATGCGTACCCATATCGGTATAGCAAGATGTGTGTATCTATCTTTCAATAATGATGTAATACCCTCCAGGTATGTGTGTAGCTATATCAAGCTAGGTATGTGTATATACATGTCAATAATGATACAATACCCTCCAGGTATGTGTATTCATGTAGGCATAGCAAGGCATATGTGTAAGCATGTAGGTATACAGGTATGCTATATGTCATATGCACAATGGAATATGAATCAATGTCTCAATGTCCCTAACCGAACAATATCATATATGTATGTGTGTTGTACGTGTCATGGCAATTATTGACGGTGTGGGTGGCATACAATCAGTGCTCGTGCAAAATGAACCGTCAATAATAGTGCAGTGTTCAAAGGGTACAAGTCCAAGCACAACAAGTAATAATATGCAATGAAGTTTATATACAAACTCCATATGTGCAATATAAACATGCGGCTAATATCATATCATATCTAGCCCTGACGCATAACGCCATGCGGGCGAATTCCCCGTAGATGTTAAATCTACTCACCGACAGTCGCGGGCTAGGTAAATCCAATCACCTGCTTCTCTTTCTTCGCAGCGTCCGAAGTCCCCGCCTGCGATCCTATTAACACAAAACATAACCAGTGCAAAACTCAGAAATCGATCAATATCACGTACACAAGACGTTTGACCAACGCACCAACTCCAATCCGACCCACAAGTGTTCGTCTAACGGCTAACATGCATGATGACACACCAACACCAGCCTAAGTGTAACAGCACACCAGATCACGAACCGTGTCGGATAACATAACACACGTGCTCAAAACACTAGAATATAGCAAAGTGGTCACAGATTTTGATACACTAAAAAGTTGTGAAAGTTACAAGTACCACGAGACCACAAACAACCACAGAGACCCTACGCCCAAACCCCAACACCCCAGCCCCCACTTTGGCCGCAAATTTTGGCCAGAACCAATAAATCTGCGGCCCAAAATTTAAGGGGTGGTCTCAGGTTTTTATCGTGGGTTCTATACCTCAACACTGTCACTGTGATGGGAACTTTTCCAATAAACACCTGGTTTTACAGCAGATCACAGAGACACAAAGTTGACACTAAAAATACGATTTTTACACAAAATGCTACCTTTAGTGTTCTAAACCATAACTTCAAGGCAACAGAACAAAATAAGTCCTAAATATCAGTTTGAGATCATTACCTAGCCACTCTTGCTCAAAAATCCTAGCTTTCCATGCTCCAAGGCAACCTAATGGCAAATCAAGACATTTGAAGTGTTTTCCATGGATTTTTGTGAAGTTTTACAAGGTTTTTATTGAAGAGGGGGGTGAGGGTTCAGTTTTGGAGTGAGGAGATGAAGAATATTTGAGAATGAGAGGGTGAGGGAAATAATGGTGAGGGATGAGTGTAGGGTGAAACAAAAGCTTAATCTCACTTTCTCCCTCACCTCCATTAATGCTCTCATTAATTCCCCTTGACTCACCATGCCACCTCTCTCTCTCAACCCAAAGCAAAAGATATTTCCTTACCTAAAATATCTAAGGCAAGGTTAAATTAGGGCAAGGATTAACTAAGGTGTCTTGGTCTCTTAACAAGATTAACACTAACTAACTCTCGCATTAACATGCACGTCTGTGTGCAAGCCATATCAAATAATAATAAAATATTAATTAATTGATATAAAACGTGAAGAACCCGATTTGGTAAACTTTTCCTTAAAAACCCACATTAATGCACAATTTACACTAATCGCAATCCAAGGTGTAACAATCACCGTAGACTCGTAGCCGAAGGATTTACATTTCTATAGCGAGCTCCAGACCAGCTATCAGAGCCTCGTACTCAGCCTCGTTGTTTGTGCGAGGCTCGGTGAGAGCAAAAGAACGCTGTAGGGTTTCCATCGATGGAGTGATGAACACCAATCCTATCCCTGCTTTTATCTCTGGGACGCTTGATTTGCTAGAGGTCCTTATTGATGAGGCTCTATCGGAGTAGAGCTCCCAACATGGCTCGCTATCCTCGAGGTGCAATATTTGTTCATCGGGTAATTCACAATTTAGCGGCGACCCTTCTGATATAGGATGAGCAGCGAGGAAATTGAGGAGGGCTTGCCCTTGTATTGCTTTCTGAGGAGTATAAACTATGTCGAACTCAAGCAGCATGACAGCCCATCTTGCCATTCTGCCGACGAGGCTTACTTTGGTCATTAAGTGTTTGAGCGAGTCGACCTTAGAGATCAGCATAACCTGATGAGCAAGCAGATAGTGCCTCATCTTCTTCACAGCGAATATCAGAGCCAAGCATTGCTTTTCGATCAGGGAATAGTTGTGTTCCGCCCCGACTAAAGTTCGACTAAGGTAGTAGAGGGCATTCTCCTTTCCCTCCTCGTTGTTCTGGGCAAGGAGTGCACCGAGTGACTCATCTAGCGCGGCAGTATAGAGAATCAACGTTTATTTAGAATAGGGGCAGCAAGCACTGGAGAGTGCAACAGGTACTGTTTGATGCTTTCGAACGGTTCATGACATTCGGCATCCAAGACAAAAGGAGTTCCTTTCTTCATGAGCTTTGAGAAGGGCCTACATCTCCCCGATAAATTTGAGATAAACCTTCTTATGTACGCAAGTTTGCCCTGAAAGGATCTTAGCTGCGTCAGATTCTTCGAAGTGGGCATCACCATGATGACCTTTATCTTTGATGAGTCAACTTCGATCCCTCGATGTCGGACTATGAAGCCCAGGAATTTTCCCGATGACACGCCAAAAACGCACTTTAGAGGATTCATCTTCAGATCGTATTCCCTCAATCTAGTGAGAACGATCCTAAGATCTTGGATGTGATCGGCCTTGGCTTCAGTCTTGACGACCAGTTCATCAGCATAGCATTCAACGACTTTATGGATTAGGCCATCAAAAAAATTGGTCATTGCCCTTTGATATGTAGTACCTGCGTTCTTCAGTCCGAACGGTATCACCTTGTAACAGTATATTCCGATCGGGGTTCGAAATGCTGTGTGTTTCTCATCTTTAGGCGACATCTTGATCTGATTATATCCAGACGAGCCATCCATGAAGGTGAACAGCTTAATTTGAATTGTCATCAACCATCATTTCCATGACCGGAAGCGGGAAATCGTCTTTAGGGCATGCCTTGTTAGGGTCCTGAAATCGACACAAACCCGGATTTGCCCATTTTTCTTCTTTACTAGGACAATGCATGCGATCCAGTCTGCGTATTTCTTTTCCCTGATGAAGCCGGCATCGATGAGTTTCTTGGTTTCCTCGATGACCTTTTCTTCCAGTTCCCTTCTCATTCTTCAAGGAGCTTATTTGACTGACTTAGCATCAAGAAATATAGCCAGCTTATGCACGGCCACTTCAGGGGAGAGGCCAGGAATTTCTTTGTACGTCCACGCAAAGCAGTCGGCGAACTCATGCAGCAGGGCAATTATCTGCTTCTTCATTTCCTCTGACAGGAGTGAGCTGATGTAGGTCGGCCTTGGATTATTGGGCATTCCTAAGTCAATCTCGGTTAGCTCGTCAAAGGTTGCTTGTCCGCCATCTTCTAGCTCTTGAAGAGCTTCTTCTGGCTCGGCTAGATCATCGTCATCATTTGATCTTTCGCTGGCTTCACCAAAATGGATCATGTAGCATACCTTAGAATCAATCTGGATGAAACCTATGCCCCGTCTATCTGGAATCCGTCCATCGATGAGTGCTCGGACATAAGGCGGATGCCATAGCCCTTCATAAAACTTTGCTTCGGACTCGGTTTGATATAATCGACATCCGCACCTTTTGAAATATTCCTGCATCTCGGGCGCATAGTATCTGGGATTGAGGACGGCTCTTATGCCTCTCTCATAGGGAAGGCACGTGACAGACAAATCGTCTGGGTGCACAATAGGATTTGACCCATAAAACAGGATGCCCTTCTGTCCACTTTTCTTTCCGGGAACGTAGAAAGTTTTCAGCTGGTCCACGGTAGAGACTTACAATGCATCGAGCTCTTTGCACATCTGCTACGGCACCCTTGTGAAAACTAGGGACCCTTCTGTAATTGCGAAGGTCTCTCGTAGTTTCGCTTGTTGCATTGGGGTCCAATTTGCACAACTGTTGCAAGGCAGGTCCTCTTCCTCTGACTCTTCAGTGTCGCTGCCAAGATGAGGGCGAACTTTGCTCCTAGATGTGCCTTCAGTATCAGATTCGTCCGTATCGCTACCGAAACGAGGACGAGTTTTATGGAAAGATGGACTTCCAGCGTCGGACTCATCGGTGTCACTACCGAAACGCGGGCGCACTTAGGGGTTTTTGCTTTTAAAAGTGACAGCTAGTTCAGATTTGCTTTTGAGTTTTGGGGCCGCTATTTCCTTAGTCAGTTGTGGCTTAGTATTTTGGTGGTTCATAAAGTACCGAGAATCCTCATATCGGACTTCATGCACACCGAACGGCTGGATGTCTCCGTCAATGCGTCTTTCTTTGCCATTTTTAGTATACTTCATGCATTGATGGAGAGTTGACGGAATGATGTCGTAATCGTGGAGCCACGGCCATCCCAAGAGAATTTTATAAGACGTGTCAGTATCGATCACGTATATCTTAGCTTCAGTTTGCAGATCCCCAAATTTGATGGGCAAATCTATAGACCCCAGAACATGCTGGCAATTTTGATTGAAGCCTTGAATGACAATCCTTTCCCTTGACAGGTGTCGGATGTCCATTGAAAAACTCTTCAGAGTTCGCAAGTTCATGATGTTCACTGAGGACCCTGGATCAATCGATATGTGATTAATCCGGTCTTCGTCGCTGTACCCTGTCACGTAAAGCGGCCGATTATGCTCAGTTGTTCCTAGTAGCAAGTTTTCGTCCTTAAACGTGACTGTGGCGGCATGCAAAACGTACTGGGCTTTTTTCATATTGATTTCCGCAGAGCGAGTCTGATACCGCTCAGGGTTTTCTAGTGTTAGTTATATGTATGCCCTAGAGGCCATTACTGTACATTGGATGTATATTGTAGTGGATGCTGGGACATATATAGGTAGGACTTTCTTGCTCGACATGATAGTACTCTATCTGGTTGCTCTTTATTTTAACATGTATACTTTCTGTCTCTCTGTTACATGTTGATAAAGCCCTTAGGATGTGTACTCGACTTCCAGGACTATGATGTAGATCATACTAGTGGGGCCTGGGTAGTCCATGAGTACATCTTTCAATGTTCCTAGTCGTGGGAATATCGAAATGGGGCATCGATATTCCAGAGTGGACTAGCGTATATCTTCTCGACCTATGTGATGGGCAATGGATGATCCCATATCCATTGGTGTTTGACATCAGAGATGGTATGCGGGTGCTCGGTGGAGACTGGGTACATTGAACGGACTCGTCGAGAACTCCCAGATGGTATTATACCTCACGTCAGATGGCAGTTCTCTGGTGACACTGGTACAACTTAGTCTGTTGACCCGAGATCGTCATAGAGTCTTGTGTGTCTCCCACTGTGCTTTGATTTCAACCCTACCACGGCTCTACTGAGTCATGGAAACAGGTGGTTTTTGGGTACAATCCCGATTCACATGGAGGCAATGAGCGATAGGAGGGGATTCGTCTCTCCCGGTATTGGGGGTTGATGTTGCGCTATGCTCGACTGGCCATAACAGGAAATCCCTGGCCAGGGTTGCTGTGATATACTGGTAAGAGTTATCAGTAGTTTCACGAATGTTATGGACCTTACGTCGGCATGACTTGTCAAGCTACTGGGGTCTGACGTTTACCACCCCTAGGCGAGATATGCGACATATCAGACGAACAGACCGGACTGTATGGTAAGTGTTACTGGTTGGATTCACAGGAGTGTGAGCGGGCTTGCTCGTCGATCTTCTGATCGCTCAATACCCGGGTGGCCGTTACGTTTAGCAGACCGCTTGCGGCTTGTGGGTGTTTGATATGATCATCACCTGCTGCCGGCGTATTAACGAGTCTTTAGAGTCCTACACAGAGGTTTCCTGGCTCAAGAGAAACGAAATAGGAGCGCATATGAGATATGTGCGGGACCGAGAGTAATGCGTGTATGTGATACCGTATTCTATCGCGATGAATGTGTCGAACGGTTGTATGCGATATAACCTAGTTATCGAATCAAGGATTGATTCGATAAGCCGATACATTGGATATTAGTCGGTTATATGCAATATGACCGGATCGTTAAATCAAGTATTGATTTAATGATTTAATGCATAATTATATATTTGATATATTACTTTGCATTAACTAGTATTGGTTCACTTTAAATGGATTTTCTCACTTGAAGTACACAAGTTGTATATGTGATATAGTTTTGTGCACTAGTTTGTATCATGTTTGATGATACATGCAAACTTGGGTTTGTGTGTATGATTAAACCATGGTTATATGAATGGTTAGGGTTTTGTTTACTTATTCATTTATTTATTTTGTTTATTTATTTTGGAAAAGATAAATAGAAATGGTGTCTTTCTTTGTTTCTTTCATGAAGCTTCATGAAGTGTTGAAAGCTTGACCATTTTTTTTTGCTTCCCTTAACCGAACCATTCACCTAACCCTAGTTTAGTCTCTACACTTAACCACGGTTGGTATATGATAAGTATTCATTTTATTTTCTATTTGGAAAATACTTATCATATTCTTTCTTCATCTTCTTCTTCTTCAACAATGAAGAAAGCTTGCCTCCATCAATGGCAACTTGAGAAAAAGAGTGAGAAATCCAATTCTAAAGTGAACCCACCTCCTATTTCTTCATCCTATACCTCTTACCAAGTAGTATAGGATGTTTTCTTCAAAAGTTTCATGACTTGGTGAAGTTGGAGCTTGATCTTGAGTTGCCTCGACGTAGATCATCTTCGGCATCGAAGTCGACGACCTAACCCGCCCTTTTCTCCGATGAAGCCGATGCTAGAGTCCGGGATTCGATATGGACAGCGGAGGGACGTCATCACGGAGCCTAGGAGGTGGAGGACTGGATCTACAAAGGTTGTTGCCTTTTTCCTTTTAAGTTAAAGTTGTTTACTTGCATCGCATCGTCTATACATCTAGTTAACGATTCGTATTAGGGTTTGTAGGCACACGGAAAATTTTGAATTAGCCATGTTTGATCCCTTGTGAGACTCACTTGGTCGGGGCTATGGGGTGTGGCCGCCTACTAAAGTTTGCGACGAGCATTCGATCAGGATACCGGGAATCTTGTTGAATTGCCCGACTTTATATTGAAAAGAGTTTTTGATAATGAGACTAAAATGCGGGGTTTATAATTGTTAGGCATGTGATGTCTAAGGAATTCATTTGATTAGGCATGCGATGTCTAAAGAGGTTGCGGATTCCAACTGTTGTAGTTTTACACTTTCTTTTCTGTGACCGTAAGTGTAATATGTGATATCGCCGGTTTCGTTGCTATATGTCAACGACAATTGGGATGGGCATATTTACTTACGTTGATGACATGTGATGTTATGTGTTGCTAGATATGTTATATTGGATCGTCGTGTTTGAATGGCCGGGGTTTTTTTATGTGAGATGAGTGTTTTTCATTTTCATTCATGTAAAAACTTGTATGTAATATTCTTTTATTGGGGCACTTCCAGGTTGCGGAAGATGTCACCCTTTGTATATTATTTACTTTTCCGCATTAGGATAGACCCAAGGAGGGGAGCACAAGTAACCGGGTTCTAGGGTCCAGTGGGAGACCATCTCGAGGAGTCGGGTCCGGGTCTCCTAACCCTAGAATTGGTAGGGTTGCTTGCCGCTCTCGTAGGGGTCTAGGGATGTGGGATTGGCTATTCATCACGACCGTGGAATCCGTGTTTTATACTGGCTCGTATTGAAAACACGGACGTCCTAGTATATCCAATATTTCATATGATATTTTCTGCTGCGTTATCTGTGATGTGATCATGTGATTTGTTCAGATAGATATTATATATAGTATATATGATATATTATATAGACGTTGCTTATGTTTTACACCCGCGCTAGCCCTGCCTTGCTCTGGCGTTAGTTACCTAACCTAACGGTGCAGACGGGACATCGAGGCGAATGCGGATGGCATAAGCGTACGTTATATTTATCTGTGATGTTTAGGTGCACTTAAATGATGGGACATTAATTAATGAGATTAATGAAAGAAAATAAACCTAATTGATGTTGTGGAATCGAATTTCAAAATAAAAATAGGTAGCTACAGTTCTTGCTTTGCATCGCGGTGTTCCTTGTAGAACATCCTGCACCTTATTCAATGAGGAAAGGACCGAGATCCCTTCACCGGGTGTGACTCCTTTAGCAATAACTGGCAGATGCTACACACTCGGTTTGTCTTCTGATTGCTTCTATAGTTTCTGCTTTGCACAGTGATATATATGATATATCCCGCACCTTATTCGATGAGGAAAGGGCCGACGATCCCTTCACCGGGAGTAACCCCTTTAGCAAAACTAGAAAAGCCTCAAAAACATTCCATTTAAAAACCATTTGATTCCGCAACGAGATCAAGTTCAAAGCGTTAAAGGTTTTCATAAAAACCATCCACAACCCTCCGTCATTTTAGGAAGTAGAGTACTTAGTATTCGTGCTACGTTTGTCGACCATAGCCGAGGCGTAGTGTGCGGTAGCTAAGTGATGTCTTCCTATACAGCATATGATGCGATTAGTTAGGACAGTCATGTGGCTTTGTTGTCCTTAGCCAAGGGTCATGTGGGTGGGTCTAATTAATCACGAAATGACGGGTACAACTTGACTAGTACCTATGATTTGTTGACCTTAGCCAAGGTCATAGGAGCTAGGGGTAAAAAACCATTATCGGGAGTTTCAAGTGTTGAAATTTGCAATGAGATTGCATACCTTCTATTTGATAGTTGGATCCCGATACCCACTGCGAGTAATTGTTACTCCTGGGAGAGTTTTGCACTTTACAATTAGCCGATCAAGTAGGTGTCTAGAAAGGTGTCAACGGGGTTACGCCTCTGGGAAAACGAGGTTTACTGTAATTAGGTCCGTGCGAAAGCACGGGGAACCTCCCTCAAAGTACCGACACTGGCCTGCCTGAAAGATTGGCGAACTTGTAGAGTGTAATTAATCCCGGCTAGTCTTTCCTTTTAGGGTTTGAAGGAAGATTTGATAAAAACAGTGGGAGCCATCCTGATTAGATAAGATATATAACCAATCTAATCTTGCAAGAGCGCACGCAGAGTGTTTTCTTCTCTCTCTCTCCAGGTAGCGACCATATCACGCCTTAATCAAGATAATAATATAGATGTATTGACCGAACCCGCTTGTTATACTGAGCTGGGGAACGTTGGTTCCGCTCCAACTTATAATTGTTATAAGACAGAGCAGGAAATAGGGGAATACCTGAATTCCCATGCCGCCCAAACGAAGAAAGTGCTTATGATGCATCTCCTTCGGGTGTGTTCATTACAAAGAACTGTTTCTCAGTATCCTCTGCATCCTGGGTATTTGATACCGGATCAGGATCCCAGATATGTAATCTGTTACATAGGGCTACAAAAAGGTAGAAAAACTGAGAACGAGTGATAAGTTTCATGAGACAGAAAACGGGGCAAGTGTTTGTAAGTCTACGCTAGCGCCCCGGCAGTCTACAGACGCCAAATACGGAACAAAAACTTTTTAACTGGCGCTATCGTATACTTTAACCCGGATCTGCCATTATTGCTAAACTAACAAACTGTAAAGAGTGCATAAAAGGTATACCGAACGATCCGAGTCCTTCGTTCTTTAACCATCATCCCACGCTCCGTTGCGGCTGCTCCGATCTCGTCGATCTCCGATATCCTCGTCGAGGTGGCACCACAACACCGATTCTTTAAACGGGCTCCCGCCTCTAACTCGAGGCAACTCGATCGTCAAGTTTGCTAAAAGAGACGACCAAGAATGATGTAGAGAATGAGTAGATGACTTTGTCTCACTTCGTCCAAATCCGTGGACGATCGGTTAATGAAGTTGCCGTGGAAATCGGGTGATGGAATGAAATGAACTGTAAAATTCCATACACCCCGAATACTATCATAATCTTTTCTAACCAAAATGAAACATCAAGTGAAGTGAGGAGGAGAGAGAAGGTCGGCCACTTATATATGATGGAGGGAGGTGACCGTAGGAGCAAGTGGTGACCATAAGCAAAAAGCTTCTCACTTCAAAATATCTTAACCAAAACAAGAATGCTTTAATACAAAGCATGACTCACTTAAACCTAGTCACCCTTTAATAAATGCAAAGATGAGTCACTTAGCCTTGTCACAAATTCTAGAACCTTCTAGAACCTTCTAGAAGCACGACTCACTCTCATCCAAGAAAAGATAAATCCGCCTTTAACCAAATGTTAAAAGACGGCTGATAGAAAACTGGAAACTGGCAACTTCCAAAAGTGATCCTGAAACGAATTTCAGGACAACCCCGAAACTGTATAAATATACCCGCATTTGTATTACGACCGAATACAAATGCAACTGAGACAAAGATATTATACCTACTCAATATAATACTCGGATCCGGCTTAAACCAAAGCCGACCAGTATCATCTGCCCGAAAAATAACACGTGCGTAAACGCACGTGCATTTTTCGAACCCTGCCATAAAACCATACGGCCTCTACAACGTTTCGCCCGAACTTGGGAAACTGTCTGTGGGGGACTCTAATGACTCGTCAGTACCCTGGCAGTGGATTTAACCACAAACCGTCAGCGGCACTAGCAATGCGTAACGGCTGCCCACGGACTGACCTCAAGGGAGACCGATGAGCACACTCAAGGGAGGCCAATGAGCGAACTCATCCAGAAACCCTACTGAACCTAACAGTGACAATGTATATACAGTCCGGTCCGTTCGTCAATGAGTATCGCATATCTGCCTAGGGGGCTAGTAACGTCAGACCCCTAATAGCAGTATAAGTCGTGTCGGAGTGAAGCCCAATAACACCCTGAGATACTACTGGAGTACCTACCAGTAAATCTCCTGCCATGGCCATGGACTTTGTGTAATGGCTCTCCTAGACACAGTACGACCTCCCCCCCAATACCGGGAGAGACGAATCCCCTGCCGATCCGCTCACGTGCCTCCATATGGCTCGGGACTGTACCCAAAAACTACCTGTTTGCACGACTCCTTTGAGCCGTGGTAGGGTAGAAATCAAAGTACAGTGGGAACTCACACGAGACAAATGACGACCTCAGGTCGATGAACTAACTTGTACACATGTCACCAGGGAACTGCTATCTGACGGTAGATATAATACTAACTAGCAGATTCCCGGCGAGTCCTGTCCGGTGTACTCATAACCCAATGAGCACCTGTATACATCTTAGGTGATCCAACTGACACCAGTGACTTGTGAGACCGGCCACCGCCCCTCGTCGGGGTCTCGACTGTACACACTAGTCTACTCCGGAGTATCGATGCCCTGTCTCGAAACTCCCACGACTAGGGACAACAATTAAGGATATGCGTATAAACCACCCAACTCTCACTTATATGATCGCCATCATACTGTTGGTGGTAAAGCAAGATCCTAAGGGCTCTATCAAAGTGTAACATGCAATCAGTCACCTGAACATGTACACGACTGATAAAGGCAAACCAGATAGTATACTATCATCTCGAGTAAGACTGTCCTACCGGTATAGGTCCTCCGCAATCATTGCAATCACGTACCTGCGATCCAATAATTGACTATGAGGCCACTATCTCCAACAATCTCCCACTTGCACTCAAGGCTAATATTGCGATGTCGACTACTCACAGCCCGTGTGAAACCGAACATCCAACTCCTCTACTAATCAGTTTCACAAAGCCCGTTTGTAAAACTATTGTGTTCGAGAAATAGCCTCAGTGAGTGGATCCGCCTAGAAGTATCTTTCTATATCTCTCTTAATCTCAAGTTCGCGGAGAAAACCATCTCCCGAATTGAGTAATACCTGTCTTAGAACATGTATGGATATCTGATGGGACCTTAGTTCATAAATGAACTCCATATCCAAACTTCCTAGACTGAATCGATCACTGAACCTAATCAGTATCGGGCACCATGCCACCCACAGTATCCCCTTGGACCACCTGTCCATAATACTGTCCCTCTTCGTCAGAGGGAAAAACTAAAACTCTGACAGTCACTCTGTCATCCACGTCACCTTTGAAGCCTGGAATGATAATCGTCTCCCGAAGGAGGCTGCCGTCATCAAATCCGTAGAACATGTACTTATGTTCTAAACCTGCTTCCTTATGTTTCTCCAGGATTGGATTAATACAAACTTATTGCATCTAGTGCAAAACCAACATTTGGTGTGGTACTTGACATCTCATGATTGACTCAATTGCCTAAGCAAGTGATCTGCCAATCATGCACATCCCTCTCCCCTTTAGTCTGTAAGACACCTTTAGAGAGGGTGACTCCATCACCTGCAGGTACACCACCATGCTAGGAGTCAACTATTCCAAAAAACCATTAGAATATCTGTCAAAGTACCCACATTGGGAAACTACCCAAATCCAGATCTAAAACCATAGATCTAGAAACCAGAATGTCAAATATTATATCCATATCCTGTCTGGAGAAACAACTGTGTGACGACCACAGTACAACCGATCGTAGTATAGGAATTTTACTTCCTACTCTGTGTATGTCATCCAGATACCATGACATCACACCCTACTACCTTCTTAACTGATCCATCCCCTATTCTGATTGAAGTCAAACCCATGACTGTCACATCAAAATTAGATGATCTATCTCCGCTATATCTGCTCAAGTCTATAAATAGATATAAGCATCTTGCCCACTATGCTTTCGCTGCTCCCACTGACTATGACAACCCTCCTACCGGGTCTCATATCCTGGAACAACAGTAGTGTCAAGTCTTGGTAGATAAGAACCTCCCTGTCACCGTCCTTGAGCCTACCGAAGTACCTCTCGGGTGTCTGAGGTTACCTACCATACCTGCGGAGTGGGAATTGGAATGTCAAACCTGATTGAATATATAGGTCCTATTAAATTTTCCGTAATCGTGTGCGGTTCTGGAATCACTTCCAGTTCTACCATACTCCCACTACTGTTTTCTGAAAAAGATCCATTTTACTAAAACTGTGGCGAGTCAAGAACAATATCACTATTGATCTTCCAAATGGTAGAATATCAACCTTCGTCATAGCCAGGGTCAACCCACAAAACAGCCATTACAGAAACGTGCCCTGAGTTATCCAGTGTCTGGTTTTAAGCATACGCTGGACAACTCCCCGTACCTTAACATCTTTTAAGGTACGAACTATTCTATATCCAATATAGAAACTTTGGCACTAATTTAATTGGAACCATATTCAAACTATGCAGCTGTCTCCAGTGCATATCAACTTAATGGAAAGAGGCTAATCAGCATTGCTCAACTTAGGAATCCATCCAATTATGAGTAACCTGAAAGAGAAACACGTTTCTCAAAACCATCACTATCATCTGAATACCAATCACAAGAATCTACATCTTCGATCTCTTTGAAGAATCCCGATACTTGTGATACCTGGTTCTCTACTTTATTCTTATACCCACAACTTCTCAAAACTTAGACCATGTATTTCTACGAAACACTCGTCTAAATACTAGAGAAGTTATAAGTAAACAGAACATAGTACGAGGACCTACCCCTTTGTCCTTATGGACACTGGACAACATACAATACTTTGTATAAGTCCGCTGAGTTAAACAACTCAAAACCTGTGCGTTGTAGGTGGAAAACTGTACCCTGGCGATTTCCTCAAATATCACCAATTACAACGAATTCCGATATAATGAGGATAATCACCTAATTCCCAATATCTTACTCCCACTCATCATCTGTAAAACCATACAGATATGAGAATGAAACCTGGTAAATACATACCCTTGGAGTAAGTGTCTAATCGGGAAAAACAGTTTTTCTTTAACAATGCACTGAAACATGAAAATGTTTCGTAGGGGTATCCTGGTATTCATAGCAATGCCTCTTCCATAATCCAATTCATGACTTCAACTGTATATCTCTTTTCCATCTCTCCAAATCCCCTTTATTTGTCTTTAGACGTTACCTTCTGTACACCATCGTTAGGCTAAATGTTTTTCTTCCTTCCCTACCGTTCGGCACCAGCCTATGGTTTGGAAGAAGACTATCCAGTAAGCATAATAGGTGTACCCTCCTAAACCAAGGAGTACTCGCAACTGAGAGAATGTGATGATAAAAGACAACTGAATAATACCTTATTCTTTTAAAGGTGAAATAGGAGTGGCGATGAAGTACGCGGTTTTGGTCGTGAATGATATCAGTCGCAATTTACTTTGCCCTCTTTCTAATCCCTTTATTTTGTCTTTACATATTACCTTCTGCACACCCTACTTAGGCTAATTGGTTTTCTTCATTCCCTACCTTTCGGCACCAGCCTATGGTTTGGAATAAGACTATCCAATAGGCGTAATAGGTGTACTCTCCTAAACCAAGGAGCTCTCGCAACCTGAGAGAAGGTGATAATAAAAGACAACTGAATAAACCAATTCTATTTCTCCTGAACCTGGATCCATCCCCGAAGAAGTCCCTTCGAGTTCGTATATAACCATACGATGGATCTATCCAATGGAAGTGGATATCCGTAGTAATACGGGTGTTCTGAGAAATTCAAAGGGTAAAAGAAGGAGTGGCAATGACTTATGCAACTCAGACAATCCAAAAGCCAGTATTTTAAGAAGGTTCGGTCAACCTGGTCACTGAGTCATAGTCTAGGGTCGGTCAAAGGTCGCTGCCAAAGAGAGAGAGAGAAAAGAAACACTCTGCGTGCACTCTAACCTAGATTAGAATGGTCATCATTTTATCTAATCCGGAAACCTCCCACTGTCCTGTCAAATTCTCCTCCAAACCTAAAGAAGAATCAATCGGGATCACCCGAAGAGTAAACCAACTCATCAGTGGGAATCGGGATCCAACTCTCATCGCATGATAACGTGATGGAATGCATCCACGTTACTCATACTCCAGATGGTATGCGCATACTTGGCAAGTTTCAGTTTCTTTAGAAACCCCCGATATGGTTTTTGCCCCATGCTCTTATGATCGTGACTAAGGGCCAGCCCACCATAAGTCACATGTCAAGTTCTTCCCATCATTATCATGTTAATTTGAACCCACCCGTACTCGCCCTTGACTAAGGGCCAACAAGGCTGTACGACTGTCCCAAACCAACTCATCTATCTATGCAACATGTGAACACCCCAGCAGCTACCAATCACTATGTCCTAGCTAAGGGCTAGACCAACATAGCTTGAATACTACTGACCATCCATATGAAATGACGGAGGGCTACGGCTGGTTTTTGGCGAAAAACCTTTAGCGTAGTGAACTTGATATCGCTGAAGGAACCTGATAGCTTTTTAAAATATAGTGGCGAAAACCTTTTGCTAAAGAGGTCACTCCCGGTAAAGGAATCTCGGCTCTTTCCTCGTGGAATGAGGTGCAGGATATTCCACAGAATACCGCTATGCAAAGCAACTTGTAATCGACTATAGTAAAGTTATTACCCTGACGCAAACTTTTGCCCAAGGGGTCGGTCCCGGTGAAGGGATATCGGCCCTTGCCCCGTCGAATGAGGTGCAGGATATTCCACTGAATACCGCTATGCATAACAAAAGAAAACGTCTTTGCAATAACACCTTTTAAATTGTTCCAACAACTGTAAACAGGTTTGTTTTTACTTTGCATTGATCAGAATCAACGTAGTCCCATCATTCAATCACACCAGAAAAGAACGAAAATAAAATGTACGTATATGCCATCCGCATTCGTCACTGGGTCCCGTCATCACCCGTTAGGTTACTTAACTAACGACAGAGCGGGGACTGGACTAGCGCGGGTGTAAAACATATACAACATCTAATAGTATATAAGCCAATATACAATAATCGCTCCAGGCGTGATAATATGCAACATAACAGAAAAGTAATAAGCATCACAGAACAATACAGATAATCTGGGATCCCCGAGTTTCACAGAGCCGCTGCTGAAACTCGACGTTCCCCTGTCGTGTGGATAGCCTGTGCAATGAAACCTAGACCCCTACGGGTGCGGCAAGTTACCCGCCAAAACCTGAAGCGAGGTAGTCCCCACAGCATAGTGAATGGAACACCCGGCACTTCACGGAATCCGGTAAATTGAGCACCCCTCCTTGGGTCAACCTGTACCCCCTACGAGTGCGGCGAATAGTCTGCCAATTCTAGAGTGGGACCCCTCTGCCTCTCAAAGCCATGAGTTGCGGACCCGTTGCCCCCCAGAACCCGGCTATCCGTGCACTCCGTCTCGGGGCAAAACCGAGTACAGTAATGAAAAATAGTACAATAGGTACATCGACCGCAACCTGGTCGTGCCCCAAAAAGAATATTATACAACAGGCAGTGACGGCTGTCCACAAGTTGGACGCTCGCCCCGTAATATCAAATGTACAAATAAACACAAACTGTACTACCATTGCACACTGCTATCCACCACGACAAATCCGCAACATCACAGCACAACACAGAACATCAACGCGAATGTCACGTTCGCAAACCCGTCTAAAAGAACTATAGCAATTAAACGCGGTTTACCGATCAAATGACATTCCCGGTCGGAGATATAATGTAAGCACTGTAAACTAACGTGTTTAAATTTCGATCGACCAAAGACCAAATATCAAAAAGTGGGCCCCACTGCTTACTGGTGAACAGTAACAAAACCTGGGCCAAAACGATATTTACCAAAAACCCCAAAATCAAACCAAGAACCCACTGTGAAAATTTGGGGCCACGAGCTCACTGTGTGGCCGCGGATGCGCGGTCAAACCATAGGTTTGACCGCGTCTCCGCGGCTGTCCCATCGAATTACGTGCCCAAATTTCTACGTCGTTCTAATAAAAGCCTGCACAGTATTCTGAGATGTGTAGAATAATTTTATCAGACCGTTTAAAATCAACAGAAACTGTCGGGCATGGATTTTGCAATTTTCGATTTCCGGTCGGATCGATATTTTGAACGCGTTAGCACAAGTTAGTATAGCAAAATGGTTAGGCTCTGATACCACTGTAAGTCTACGCTAGCGCCCCGGCAGTCTACAGACGCCAAATGCGGAACAAAAACTTTTTAACTGGCGCTATCGTATACTTTAACCCGGATCTGCCATTATTGCTAAACTAACAAACTGTAAAGAGTGCAGAAAAGGTATACCGAACGATCCGAGTCCTTCGTTCTTTAACCATCATCCCACTCTCCGTTGCGGCTGCTCCGATCTCGTCGATCTCCGATATCCTCGTCGAGGTGGCACCACATCACCGATTCTTTAAACGGGCTCCCGCCTCTAACTCGAGGCAACTCGATCGTCAAGTTTGCTAAAAGAGACGACCAAGAATGATGTAGAGAATGAGTAGATGACTTTGTCTCACTTCGTCCAAATCCGTGGACGATCGGTTAATGAAGTTGCCGTGGAAATCGGGTGATGGAATGAAATGAACTGTAAAATTCCATACACCCCGAATACTATCATAATCTTTTCTAACCAAAATGAAACATCAAGTGAAGTGAGGAAGAGAGAGAAGGCCGGCCACTTATATATGATGGAGGGAGGTGACCGTAGGAGCAAGTGGTGACCATAAGCAAAAAGCTTCTCACTTCAAAATATCTTAACCAAAACAAGAATGCTTTAATACAAAGCATGACTCACTTAAACCTAGTCACCCTTTAATAAATGCAAAGATGAGTCACTTAGCCTTGTCACAAATTCTAGAACCTTCTAGAACCTTCTAGAAGCACGACTCACTCTCATCCAAGAAAAGATAAATCCGCCTTTAACCAAATGTTAAAAGACGGCTGATAGAAAACTGGAAACTGGCAACTTCCAAAAGTGATCCTGAAACGAATTTCAGGACAACCCCGAAACTGTATAAATATACCCGCATTTGTATTACGACCGAATACAAATGCAACTGAGACAAAGATATTATACCTACTCAATATAATACTCGGATCCGGCTTAAACCAAAGCCGACCAGTATCATCTGCCCGAAAAATAACACGTGCGTAAACGCACGTGCATTTTTCGAACCCTGCCATAAAACCATACGGCCTCTACAACGTTTCGCCCGAACTTGGGAAACTGTCTGTGGGGGACTCTAATGACTCGTCAGTACCCTGGCAGTGGATTTAACCACAAACCGTCAGCGGCACTAGCAATGCGTAACGGCTGCCCACGGACTGACCTCAAGGGAGACCGATGAGCACACTCAAGGGAGGCCGATGAGCGAACTCATCCAGAAACCCTACTGAGCCTAACAGTGACAATGTATATACAGTTCGGTCCGTTCGTCAATGAGTATCGCATATCTGCCTAGGGGGCTAGTAACGTCAGACCCCCAATAGCAGTATAAGTCGTGTCGGAGTGAAGCCCAATAACACCCTGAGATACTACTGGAGTACCTACCAGTAAATCTCCTGCCATGGCCATGGACTTTGTGTAATGGCTCTCCTAGACACAGTACGACCTCCCCCCAATACCGGGAGAGACGAATCCCCTGCCGATCCGCTCACGTGCCTCCATATGGCTCGGGACTGTACCCAAAAACTACCTGTTTGCACGACTCCTTTGAGCCGTGGTAGGGTAGAAATCAAAGCACAGTGGGAACTCACACGAGACAAATGACGACCTCAGGTCGATGAACTAACCTGTACACATGTCACCAGGGAACTGCTATCTGACGGTAGATATAATACTAACTAGCAGATTCCCGGCGAGTCCTGTCCGGTGTACTCATAACCCAATGAGCACCTGTATACATCTTAGGTGATCCAACTGACACCAGTGGCTTGTGAGACCGGCCACCGCCCCTCGTCGGGGTCTCGACTGTACACACTAGTCTACTCCGGAGTATCGATGCCATGTCTCGAAACTCCCACGACTAGGGACAACAATTAAGGATATGCGTATAAACCACCCAACTCTCACTTATATGATCGCCATCATACTGTTGGTGGTAAAGCAAGATCCTAAGGGCTCTATCAAAGTGTAACATGCAATCAGTCACCTGAACATGTACACGACTGATAAAGGCAAACCAGATAGCATACTATCATCTCGAGTAAGACTGTCCTACCGGTATAGGTCCTCCGCAATCATTGCAATCACGTACCTGCGATCCAATAATTGACTATGAGGGCACTATCTCCAACAGTGTTGCAGCCAAGTCTGTTGGTCACTGTCATCCTGTATTACCAATACATTGATTCTGAACAAATGCTATTAGATACCGAACCTGATATACAAAATCATATCAGACTCTTTATTAGTAAAGAAATGATAAAATTTTGTGTTGATGGATAATGTTTTGAACATTTCCTATATTAAAAGTTGATCGGTTCAGGCACGTTATCTAAAAGCATTGACATTCTAAATCAAACTACAGTTCCTAGTATACAGAACACACACAAGAGGAAGAGTTCAGAAATGAACGGATCCTTCTTGAAGCATTGTAGACTAGGTCACATCAATGCGACCCGACTGGCTGAAGTTACATTTTAGACGCATATTTAAATCAGTTTGAATTTACATCTTGTGAAACTTGCCAGTCATGTCACAAAGATTAGATGACCATAGCTCTGTTTATTGGAAACAGAGAAAGAGTTAGTAAACTCTTGGGACTGATATATGATGATGTATGTAAACTCCCTTGTCTACACATGCCAGGACCGGTTCTTTGTACTTCATTATATTCTCTGATAATCTCTCAAGATTCAGTCATATGTTCCTGTTGAAACATAAGTCCGAAGCTTTTGAGGTATTCACAGAATATAAGTTGGAAGTAGAGAACCAAAATATGGGTATAAGTATTATGTCCTATGATAAGATCAGGGAGGAGAATACTTGTGCATGGAATTCTTTGACTATTCTAAAAGAAAATGAGATTCTCTCTCAGTATTACTCCTCTGAATACCCCATAGCACAACGGTGTATCGGGGCGGAGCAATCATACGATATTAGATATCGTGTGCTCTATGATGAGTATTACTGAGTTACCTATTTCATTTTGGGGTTGTGCACTTGAGAAGCTGCATACCTATTGAATTAGGTTCGAATCAAATCAGTGCCTACCACTCCATATAAGATATGGTGTGGGAAGATCCTATCTCTTAAGTAAGTTAAGATTTAGGATTGTTCGGCCTATGACTAAAGCAAAATCCGGACAAGATCGAGGCAAGGTCAGTTCTGTAGAACTAAAAAGGTTCCAGCTATACAAAACTGCAGCTGATGATTTAACAGAACCAAAGGATTCAAAAGTCCCAAACGAACCTCAGCCTCTCCGCCGATCTAGCAGGGTTCCTCACCTGCCTGAGAGATACTTTGGTTTCTCGATGATAGTGGGAGCGAGGAATGCATCATGAGATGATAACCCAACTAGTTTTCGAGCAGGTCGTCAAGAGTAGGGACTCTATAAGAATGGCTGGATGCTTAGCGATCTAACATGGAATCCATGTACACCAGCAAAGTATGGACTTTGGCTGCTGTATCTGAAGGGTTAAATCCCCATCAGGAGCAAGTATATCTTGAGAAGATTACTTGGTGTAAATGGAAAAGTTGTGACTTTCAAAGCTAGACTTGTTAAAGGTTTTCGTCATCGACCAGGTGTGGATAATGATGAAACCTTTTCCAGGGACTATGCTTAAGTCCATCCAGATCCTACTTACCATTGCTACATACCATGACTACGATATCTGGTGGTTGGGTGCCATGACTACTTTTCTAAATAATGATTTAGAAGAGAACGTCTATAAGAACACAACCAGAGGGCTTCGTAAACAGTGGGAGCAGCGGAAACGTGTGCAAGTTGCTTTACATGATAAAGCAGGTATCGCGGAGTTGGAACGTCTGTTTTTATGTGGTAGTCGAAGTGTTTGACTTCATCAAAATGGTAGATGAACCTTGTATGTACAAAAAGGTAGTAGAGAGTAAGGTGGTCATCCTCGTATTGTACATAGACAACATACTCTTGATAGGAAAAGAGTTTCCTATACTACGATCGGTCGATCTCCTCTTATCACATGGATTCTCTAATAGAATAAAGATGATACCTCTTAAATCCTGAGATTTGGATCTATGAGATAGATCTAAAGGGATGTTAGGGTTCTCACTAGGTATAGTGAGATTGTATAAATCGATCCTGGGGAGAATCACTAGAAAGGTTCCATGGTGATAAGGATGACTGAATGTCAGTCGCAGGCATTGTCTTTACCCTCAGTGAAGGGACGGTATGTTGGAAGAGTTCCAAGCTAGATACCGTGGCAAACTAGACGATAAAGGCTGGTAACATCGCTATTAAAGATGCTACCAAAGAGGAAGTTTGGGTGTATATTGGTTCATGAGATGAACTAGGTTCCCACCATTGTGTGACAATGGAAGTGTGGTTTTGGCCAAGGAACCATGGTCCCATCAGTGACCCAGACATAATCTAAGGCAGCATCATCTGATCATAGAGATAGTTGTCTCCAGTGTGATCGAGGTTAGGAGAGTAGACTCAGAGGACAACACGGCGGATCCACTCACGAAGGCCTTTTCCCAAAGAGAGACTTTTAGGGGATGGTTGAGTATTAGATACTACAACCACTACTACAGATGGCCCTAGTGCAAGTGGGAGATTGTTAGTTATATGTATGCCCTAGAGGCCATTACTGTACATTGGATGTATATTGTAGTGGATGCTGGGACATATATAGGTAGGACTTTCTTGCTCGACATGATAGTACGCTATCTGGTTGCTCTTTATCTTAACATGTATACTTTCTGTCTCTCTGTTACATGTTGATAAAGCCCTTAGGATGTGTACTCGACTTCCAGGACTATGATGTAGATCATACTAGTGGGGCCTGGGTAGTCCATGAGTACATCTTTCAATGTTCCTAGCCGTGGGAATATCGAGACGGGGCATCGATATTCCAGAGTGGACTAGCGTATATCTTCTCGACCTATGTGATGGGTGATGGATGATCCCATATCCATTGGTGTTTGACATCAGAGATGGTATGCGGGTGCTCAGTGGAGACTGGGTACACTGAACGGACTCGCCGAGAACTCCCAGATGGTATTATACCTCATGTCAGATGGCAGTTCTCTGGTGACACTTGTACAGCTTAGTCTGTTGACCCGAGATCGTCATAGAGTCTTGTGTGTCTCCCACTGTGCTTTGATTTCCACCCTACCACGGCTCTACTGAGTCGTGCAAACAGATGGTTTTTGGGTACAGTCCCGATTCACATGGAGGCAATGAGCGATAGGAGGGGATTCGTCTCTCCCGATATTGGGGGTTGATGTTGCGCTATGTTCGACTGGCCATAACAGGAAATCCCTGGCCAGGGTTGCTGTGATATACTGGTAAGAGTTATCAGTAGTTTCACGAATGTTATGGACCTTACGTCGGCATGACTTCTCAAGCTACTGGGGTCTGACGTTTACCACCCCTAGGCGAGATATGCGACATATCAGACGAACAGACCGGACTGTACGATAAGTGTTACTGGTTGGATTCACAGGAGTGTGAGCGGGCTTGCTCGTCGATCTTCTGATCGCTCAATACCCGGGTGGCCGTTACGTTTAGCAGACCGCTTGCGGCTTGTGGGTGTTTGATATGATCATCACCTGCTGCCGGCTTATTGACGAGTCTTTAGAGTCCTACACAGAGGTTTCCTGGCTCAAGCGAAACGAAATAGGAGCGCATATGAGATATATGCGGGACCGAGAGTAATGCGTGTATGTGATACCGTATTCCATTCTCGCGATGAATGTGTCGAACGGTTGTATGCGATATAACCTAGTTATCGATTCAAGGATTGATTCGATAAGCCGATACATTGGATATTAGTCGGTTATATGCGATATGACCGGATCGTTAAATCAAGTATTGATTTAATGATTTAATGCATAATTATATATTTGATATATTACTTTGCATTAACTAGTATTGGTTCACTTTAAATGGATTTTCTCACTTGAAGTACACAAGTTGTATATGCGATATACTTTTGTGCACTTGTTTGTATCATGTTTGATGATACATGCTAACTTGAGTTTGTGTGTATGATTAAACCATGGTTATATGAATGGTTAGGGTTTTGTTTACTTATTCATTTATTTATTTTGTTTATTTATTTTGGAAAAGATAAATAGAAATGGTGGCTTTCTTTGTTTCTTTCATGAAGCTTCATGAAGTGTTGAAAGCTTGACCATTTTGTTTGCTTCCCTTAACCTAACCATTCACCTAACCCTAGTTTAGTCTCTACACTTAACCATGGTTGGTATATGATAAGTATTCATTTTATTTTCTATTTGGAAACTAATTATCATATTCTTTCTTCATCTTCTTCTTCTTCAACAATGAAGAAAGCTTGCCTCCATCAATGACAACTTGAGAAAAAGAGTGAGAAATCCAATTCTAAAGTGAACCCACCTCCTATTTCTTCATCCTCTACCTCTTGACAAGTAGTATAGGATGTTTTCTTCAAAAGTTTCATGACTTGGTGAAGTTGGAGCTTGATCTTGAGTTGCTTCGACGTAGATCATCTTCGGCATCGAAGTCGATGACCTAGCCCGCCCTTTTCTCCGATGAAGCCGATGCTAGAGTCCGGGATTCGATATGGACAGCGAAGGGACGTCATCACGGAGCCTAGGAGGTGGAGGACTGGATCTACAAAGGTTGTAGCCTTTTTCCTTTTAAGTTAAAGTTGTTTACTTGCATCGCATCGTCTATACATCTAGTTAACGATCCGTATTAGGGTTTGTAGGAACATGGAAAATTTTGAATTAGCCATGTTTGATCCCTTGTGAGACCTCATTAGTATGCCTAGGAACCCTACATGTAGAGCATGACATCTCTAAGCTCTTTAGATAGGACCAAGGCATCGTAGATGCTCAGGAGAGACGGAAGCTTCCGGAGATGAGCCAAGACATTATAGTCCACCGAGGAAGGACTTGAGTTTTCATTAGCCGGTTCTCTGCCATCTTCCTCATTAGCCACTTGTTTTTCCTTTCCTTTTGTGGCGTTGCCCTGATTTGGCGGCAGAGCCCTACCGCTTCTGAGCTGGATTTGGTTGGCCCTTGTGGTGAGCTCCTCGTACTCTTCGGGAAAACAGAGCTCCTCCTCAGAGTCGCTGCCAAGATGGATGGCGTAGCAGGTCACTATAGGGATCTCTTCACTAGTCTTCCACTAACTCCTCCAGAATTTCATCCGCTTCAATAGGGAGGAACCCCTTCAATTGAATCCGAGTTATTTCCTTCTGTTCATAGTCTTCGAGGGAATCAATAGATTTTTGAATGGTCGATCTCCCTGCAGACTCTTTTTCACGCTGCGCTACACTTTTCTTCTTCTTGAGCTTTTTGGATTTTGAGCTTGATGGGGCTGCATTGGCAGCTGGAATGGTAGGCTTCTTCTGCCCTTCCCATTCCATCCTGGGCTCTTTCCGAAGTAGCTTTATCATCTTCTTCGTCTTTTTAGATATGTGCATACCCCATGGAGCCTGCGGTGAGTCCGTTTCATTTTCCAGGGCAGCGGGTTCGACTGTCTGCTCCCAGAAGGCTTCAGCTTTTGTCTGTATAAAGTTGGTGGTTGCAACTTGATTGTTCACCAACACACTTTTGGACAGCTCGATCTCTCCATCCTTGTATTGCTTCTCGACCCAGTCTTTGAAGATATAGCAATTCTCGATCACATGGCTCACTACTCTGTGGTACGGGCAATACATGAGATTGTTGGTCATTTTTGCTTCGTGGGGTCTCTTCGACTCTAGCAATTGTAGACTATTGTTTAAGGCATCTTTGAATATCTTGCGGACCTTGTCCCTTCTGAAAGAGTAAACCTTGTTCTTTTTCTCCCCTAGGGAAAGCCTTTCTCCTCCCAGCAATGGCTTTCGAGGCTGGTTTGTTTTAGAATCGCCTGCCTTTCGCTTGTCTTCATTGTCGGACACATTGAAGACATTGGTACTGCTGGAACTCCCGCTTCTACGGTTGTTGTCCCGCATGCTTTTCCAAGTCTTGCAACCCTGAGAGTCCGGAGTAGACTCATGCTTCGAGCGTTCCAGCATTTGTACTTTCTTGGTTAGCTCTTGAAACATCTTAAGGTCTGCTGTACACAAGAATATTGCTGAGGTTCCCAATGAGAAGGCTGACGGACTCGTCCTACTCCAGCGGCGGTTCGCACTTGACTGTGAGATTACGCCATCGGGTGATAAAGTCGGTGTTGCTTTCATTCTTCCCCGGCTTGGTCCTCACAAGGTCAGCAATGGAGATTTTGTCACTAACACTCATGAATCTTTGCCGAAACAGAGACTCCATTTAGGCAAAGGTAGTGATAGACCTGTCTAGTATGCTCGCATACCAGTCGAAAGAGACACTGGTCAGGCTGTTGACAAATTGGTGAAGAAGAAGTGCGTCGTTTCCCCCTGTATTTCCGCACGATGCTTTAAAGTGGGCGACGTGCTGATTTGCATTTCCCATCCCATCAAATCTTCCGAACTTAGCAATGGCGTAGCCACTCGGGAACTCGATCAGATCGTACTGTGCGGGATATGGCCGCCCACTACTGCCAATTTATTTCTGAGCTTCAGCTTCGGCCACCAATGTTTTAACCTTGCTGGTGACCAAATCCATTATCCGATCTTGTGTTAGTAGGATAGTGCTATCTGGGGCCAAGGAGTCCCCAGAAGAGGAATGTGGCCGGCTTTCGTGCGGATCGACCAATCTTGGACCCAAAGGGACAGGCATCGGCCGCTTTGGATTTTCATCATCTGGCTCATGAATAGCGACTAGTGCTTGATTGGGAGGCGCTCGAGCAATTTGAGCCGTAAGCTGCATCAAAACGTTCATTAGGTCGTCAATTTTCGAATAGAGCTTGGCCATCTCTTTACCTTTGCTCCTAAGCTGTTTTTGAAGCTCTTGAAGCATCTCTTGCTCTGCGGTCCTGAGGAGGAAAGTCGGCTCTTCCTCGCTGTCCGAGCTTGACTCTAAATGGACTGAGGGGTCTTTCGGCCTATCGGCTTCATCGAGAGGGTTTTCCTCATCCGGTGGAAGCGGCTAATCTTGGGAGGCGGCAACCACATTCAAGCCAGATTGGGCTTGGGATGTGGTTGTTAGTTATATGTATGCCATAGAGGCCATTACTGTACATACGATGTATATTGTAGTGGATGCTTGGACATATATAGGGAGGACTTTTTTGCTCGACATGATAGTATGCTATCTGGTTGCCCTTTATCTTAACATGTACAATGATTGTCTCTATGTAACATGTTGATAAAGCCCTTAGGATGAGTACTTGACTACCAGGGCTATGATGCAGATTATACTAGTAGGGACAGTGTAGTCGATAAGTACATCTTTCAAATGTTCTCAGTCGTAGGTGTATCGAGACAGGGCATCGATATACCAAAGTAGACTAGCGTATAGCTTCTCGACCCATGTAGATAGGCGATGGATGATCCCATATCCATTGGTATTTGACATCAGAGACAGTATACGGGTGCTCAGTGGAGACTGGGTACACTGGACGGACTCGCCGAGAACTGCCAGATGGTATTTACCTAATATCAGATGGCAGTTCTCTGGTGACACTGGAACATGTTAGTCTGTAGACCCAAGATCGTCATAGAGTATTATGTGATTCCCACTGTGCTTTGATTTCCACCTTACCACATTCACGAGAACGTGCAAAACGGTAGCTTTTGGGTACAGTCCCGAGTCACATGGAGGAAATGAGCGATAGGAGGGGTTTCGTCTCTCCCGGTATTGGGAGTTGATGTTGCGCTGTGCTCGATTACTATAACAGGAAGTGCTTGGCCAAGGCTGCTTCAGAGATATACTGGTAAGTGTTATCAGTAGTTTCTCGACCCGTTATGAGCACCATATCGACACAACTTATCGAGTTACTGGGGTCTGACATTTACCACCCCTAAACGAGATATGCGACATATCAGACGAAGAGATCGGACTGTACAGTAGTGTTACTGATTGGATTCGCAAGAGTACGAACAGTCTTGCTTGTTGATCTTCTGATCGCTCAATACCTGGGTGGCCGTTACGTTTAGCAAACCGCTTGCGGCATGTGGGTGTTTGATATGATCATCACCTACTGCCGGCGTATTGACGAGTCTTTAGAGTCTTACACAGGGGTTTCCTGGCTCTAGCGAAACGGAGTAGGACCACATATGCGATATGTGCGAGACCGAGATTGATACGATATGAGATACCGTATTCTATTCTCGCGATATGAGATATCGGTCGGTTATATATGATATAGCTGGGTTATCGGATCAAGTGTTGATTCGATAAGATAATTCATATGATATTAGTCGGTCACAGATGATATAGCCGGATTATTAAATAAAGAGTTGATTTTATAATCTAATGTATAATTATATATTTGATATATTACATTACATTTACTAGTATTAGCTCACTTATGATTTCTTTTCTCACTTTGGATACATTGATATATATGTGATATATGTTAAATGTATCATGCTAGGTTAAAAATGCAACTAGGGTTAATGAGGGTTAAACCATGCTAGGGTTAAGATTAGGGTTTATAATTTATCATTAAGTAATTCAAAAATTGTGCATATTTGTCATGGTTGATATTTGTTGAAAGCTTGTAGAAGCTTCAAGGCATCTTTGACTTTGTTCACTCTTTTTGTCTTGCTTAAGATATTTCTTGACCTAACCTTTAACCATAGCTCATGGTTAACTCTCTACAAGGGTTAAGCATGACATGCTTAACCCTTGGTTGCATTTCTAACCTCACACATAATTCATTTGATGAGTTAATTCTTCTTCTTCTTCTTCCTCAAAGCTTTTTAACTTTAATGGAGGTATGAGAAAAGTGTGAGAAAATCAAATCTAAAGTGAGCCCACTTCCTACTTCACCATCCTCTACTACTTGCCATTTAGTATAGAGTGTTTGCTTCACTAATTCCATGGTTAGTGAAGAGATAGCTTGGGTTAGTGTCTCCCCGACGTAGATCATCTTCGGCCTCGAAGACTTCGAAGCAAGCATGTTCGTTTCTTCATCGGAGCCTCTCTAGAGTCTGGAGTTCATGATCGCAGCGAAAGGGACTACTACACGGAGCTATTGAAGTGAAGGACCGGTCTACAAAGGTTGTATTCCTTGCTCACTACACTTGCAAAGTGTTTGCATTTATATTTCCGTCGATTTCTAATTAACGATTCTTTGTTAGGGTTAGCTAGAACGACAAATTTTTGAATTTGGAATGGGCGATGCCTCTCGAAACCTTGCTGCCATCCTAAGTAACCCTACAGTGGTATCAGAGCCATGCTAGAAATTTATATGGATTTTGTTAAGATTACGAAACCGAAATATTCCGAAACTTGAAACATGAAACATGAAACTCCACTTTCTGTCGATTTTTAAAAGATTTCAAAAAATTGTTTAAACAAGTGCAGAATGTTGTATGAGATGCAACATGAACATACATGAATTTCACCCCCTCTGCACGGAAAATGGCCGACGACAAGGCAAGGGATTCCGGCGACCTCAGTCGTTTTGAGTGGGATTGGGTTAAATTTTTGGATGTGTTCCAGAGACTAGGTTTTTGTTTTTCAGGTGTTGTTTGTTTTTTCTAATTTTGTATGTGATGTAATTTTACACTACAAACAATTCGGAGTGTTTCGTATTCGTAGTTTTAATATTGTTTCAGGTTATACGCATGTTGTCTAGGCAAAGTTAAAATGTTCGATCGAATGTCAAAAACCCATTTTTCCCAGTTTAACGTATTCGGAAAAACATGCAAGTGATTCTATGAACCCTCTAGAAGAATGAAACCCTGACTCGAATTTTTTGGATCGCGGAACCGCGGTCAAACCCTAGGGTTTGCCGTAGTTCTATAGCAACATGAGTGAGGCTTGGGTTTGCCCTTCTATGGCCGGTGCATAGGTACTGTGGCATATTCTGGGTATTACTAAAATTGTGCTCAAGTGATGAGCTGTCGGAAAATTGTGGGACTTTGATGACTCGATCGAAAAGTTTAACGTCGTCCGGATATTATGTAATGGGATACAATATTTGGAATCCACATGTATTTATGAGATAACTAATTTGAATGTTATAAATCTAGCAGTTTAGTCTCATTTGATCGGTTGCCATGGGATTTTGATGTGATGAAAAGTCCGTCGCAATCACGTAGCGTACGTGGATACTCGCCGGGTATCCTTATCAGATAGCCACGCCTCATAGCCCCGACCAAGTGACTGTAGGAGAACCCCGTCGCCAAAAGCATCTGTTCAGGTGCTCGTGGCAGCGGTGTTCCGCCTTAATGCAGTTCGTCGACGGTATCAGGGGAGTGCAGCCGTCTACTAAAGTTTCCGACGAGCATTCGATCAGGATGTCGGGAATCTTGTTGAATTTCCCGACTATATATTAAAAGGTGTTTTGAATATCGAGACTAAAATGCGGGTTTTATAATTGTTAGGCATGCGATGTCTAAGGAATTCATTTGGTTAGGCATGAAATCCAAAGTATATGATACGTCGGGTTTATGATATCTAAGGTGGTTGCGGATTCCAACTGTTGTAGTTTTTCACTTTCTTTTCTGCGACCGTAAGTGTAATATGTGGTGTATCGCCGGTTTCGGTGCTATATGTCAACGACAACTGGGATACGCATATTTACTTACGTTGATGACATGTGATGTTATGTGTTGCTGTGAAATATTATATTGGATCGTCGTGATTGAATAGCCGGGGGTTTTATGTGAGATGCGAGTTTTTCATTTTCATTCATGTAATATTCATTGTATGTAATATTCTTTTATTGGGGTACTTCCGGGTTGAGGATGATGTCACCATTGTATATTGTTTACTTTTCCGCATTAGGATAGATCCAAGATGGGGAGCATAAGTAACCGGGTTCTAGGGTCCAGTGGGAGACCATATCGAGGAGTCAAGACCGGGTCTCCTAACTCTAGAATTGGTAGGGTTTCTTGCCGCTCTCACAGGGGTCTAGGGGTGTGGGATTGGATATTCATCACGACCGTGGAATCTATGTTTTATACAGGCTTAATTTAAAACACGGAAATCCTAGTATATCCAATATTTCATATGTTATCTTCTGCTGCAATGTTTTGTGATGAGATCATATTACTGTTTTGAGACGAATGCTTATATTATATATATAAGATATATATTATATATTACTGCTTTCATTTCATATCTCATGCTTGGGAAGCATAATAAATGGAACTTCATTAATGAGATTAATGAAATAAAAGAAACCTAAAGATGTTGTAGAAACTTGTCTCGAAAACTGGTAGCTCTAATTCTTGCTTTGCATAGCGGTATTCCTTGTAGAATATCCAGCATCTTATTCGATAAGGAAAGAGCCGAGATCCCTTCACCGGGAGTGACCTCTTTAGCGAAACTAGAAGATGCTACAAACTCGGTTTGTCTTTTGATTGCTTTTATAGTTTTTGCTTTGCATAGTGGTATTCCTTGTGAAATATCCTGCACCTTATTCGATAAGGAAAGAGCCGAGATACCTTCACCGGGAATGACCTCTTTAGCAAAACTATTAAAAGCCTCCACTCGATTCTACAATGATATCAAGTTCATTACGCAAAAGGTTTTCTTAAAAACCTGTCGTATCCCTCTGTCATTTCAGAAAAGTACTTAATAGTATTCGTGCTACGTTTGTTGACCTCCGTCAAGGCGTAGTGTGTGGTAGCTATTTATGCTTATCTGCATATGCATACGATACGATTGGATTAGGGTAGTCGTGAGGCCTTGTTGACCTTCGTCAAGGGTCGTGCGGGTGGGTTTAATTCAATCAAGAAATGTACGGGTTGAACTTGACTAGTAGCCTATGATTTGTTGATCTCCGTCAAGGTCATAGGATGCTAGGGGCAAAACATTATTGGGAATTTCAAGTGTTGAAATTTACAATGATATTGCATACCTTCTATGAGATAGTTGGATCCCAATACCCACTGCGAGTAAGAGTTACTCCTGGGAAAGTTCTACACATTACAATTAGCCGATCAAGTAGGTGTCTAGAAAGGTGTCAACGGAGTTACGCCCGTGGGAAAACGAGGTTTATTTTAATTAGATCTGTGCGAAAGCACGGGGAACCTCCCTCAATGTACCGGCACTGGCCTCGCTGAAAGATGGGCAAACTTGTAGGCTGTAATTAAGCCCGGCTAGTCTTTCCTTTTAGGGTTTGAAGGAAGATTTAACTAAAATAGTGGGAGCCATCCTGATTAGATAAATTTATAACCAATCTAATCTTATAAGAGCATACGCTGAGTGTTTTCTTCTCTCTCTCTCTCCAGGTAGCGACCATGTCACGTCTTAATCAAGATAATAATACAGATGTATTGACCGAACCCGCTTGTTATACTGAGCTAGGGGAATGTCGGTCCCGCTCCAGCTTATGGTTATAAGACCGAGCAGGAGATAGGGTATTACCAGAATTCCCATGCTGCCCAAATGAAGAAAGTTTATGTTGATGCATCTTCTTCGGGTGTGTTCATTACCAAGAACTGTTTCTCAGTTTCCTTTACGTCCTGGGTATGAGATACCGGATCAGGATCCCATATATGTAAAATGTTACATAGGCTACAGAGAAATAGAGAACTGAGAATGGACGATAAGTTTCAAGAGTTGGAAACGGTGCAAGTGTTGGGATTCCTCAGCACCTAGCCTAGGGTTTGCAAGCATCACTCATGCCATAACAAAAATTAAATAGGGTGCTAAGCAATCAACCAAGGATACTACTAGAAAACTAGGGTAACAAAACTAGTAATCTAACATTACAAAAGAGAAGTGAATGAAAATACAACCTTTGTAGATCCGGTCCTTCACTTCTAAAGCTCCGTGTTGACGTCCCTTCGCTGCGATCATCGGGATCCCGGACTCTAATGATGGTTTCCTCGAAGAAATGAACGGGCTAGCTCGTTGACTTCGAGGCCGAAAATGATCTATGTCGAGGAGACTCAAACTCAAGCTCCATTTTCACTAGGTCAAGAACTTTGTGATGAGAACACCCTAAATTAAAGGTCAAGTAGTAGAGGATGATGAAATAGGAAGTGGGTTCACTTTGGATTTTGATTTCTCAATCTATTTCTTCACTTGAAAAATTCTAGCAAGGTATTCTTCTTGTTGAAGAAGAAGAAGAAGAAAGAATAATGAATAATGATAAAAGAATAATAAGTGAAGTTTATCATGATGCAACCATGGGTGAGTTAACCTTTGTAGAGACTAAACCATAGTTAATTATAATGGTTTGGTTAATAAATATCTTAATCAAGACAAAGTGAGTGGACTTTGTCAAAGATGCTTTAAGCTTCATGAATCTTTGAGCCAAGACAAAAGAAGCCACCATTTTGAATAATTAAGATAAATAAAAACCTAAACTATAATTAGTATGGTGTAAGTCATACACACACCCAAGTTTGCATGTATCATCAATCATGATACAAACATGTACACAATTATATATCACATATACATTATGTGTACATCAAGTGAGAAATGCAATCTTAAGTGAACCAATACTAGTTAATGTAAAGTAATATACCAAATATATAATTATACATTAAATCATTAAATCAACACTTGATTTAATGATCCGGTCATATCGCATATAACCGACTAATATCTAGTGTATCAATATATCGAATCAACACTTGATTCGGTAACCCGGCTATATCGCATATAACCGACCGGTGATACAAATCACGAGAATGAAATACAGTATCACATACTGGTATTATTCTCGGTCCCGCACATATCTCATATGCGCTCCTATTTCGATTCGCTTGAGCCAGGAAACCTCTGTGTAGGACTCTAAAGACTCGTCAATACGCCGACAGTAGGTGGTGACCATATCAGTCACCCAGAAGCCGCAAGCGGTCTGCTAAACGTAACGGCCACCCGGGTATTGAGCGATCAGAAGATCAACGAGCAAGCCCGCTCACACTCCTGCGAATCCAATAAGTAACACTTACCGCACAGTCCGGTTTGTTCGTCTGATATGTCGCATATCTCGCCTAGGGGTGGTAAACGTCAGACCCCGGTAGCTTGATAAGTCATGCCGATGTAAGGTCCATAAGAAGCTTGAAACTACTGATAACACATACCAGTAAATCACAGCAAGCCTGGCCAGGGATTTCCAGTTATGTCCAGTCGAGCATAGCGCAACATCAACCCCCAATACCGGGAGAGACGAATCCCCTCCTATCGTTCATTTCCTCCATGTGACTCGGGACTGTACCAAAAAACCACCTGATTGCATGACTCAGTAGAGCCATGGTAGGGTGGAAATCAAAGCACAGTGGGAGAAACACAAGACTCTATGACGATCTTGGGTCGACAGACTAAGCTGTACCAGTGTCACCAGAGAACTGCCATCTGACGTGAGGTATAATACCATCTGGGAGTTCTCGGCGAGTCCGTTCAGTGTACCCAGTCTCCACTGAGCACCCGTATGCCATCTCTGATGTCAAACACCAATGGACATGGGATCATCCATCGCCCATCACATGGAACGAGAAGATATACGCTAGTCTACTCTGGAATATCGATGCCCCGTCTCGATATTCCCATGACTAGGAACATTGAAAGATGTACTCATGGACTACCCAGGCCCCACTAGTATGATCTGCATCATAGTCCTGGAAGTCGAGTACACATCCTAAGGGCTTTATCAACATGTAACAGAGAGACAGTAAGTGTACATGTTAAGATAAAGAGCAACCAGATAGCGTACTATCATGTCGTGCAAGAAAGTCCTCCCTATATATATCCCAGCATCCACTACAATATACATCTCATGTATGGTAATGGCCTCTAGGGCATACATATAACTAACAGCAAGTATTGCAGCCAAAGATGTTGGCAGTTATCACCCTGTATTACTAAATACATTGATTCTGAACGAATGTTATTAGATACCGAACCTGATATACAACATCATATCAGTCTCCTTATTAAGTAAAGAAGGATATAATTTTGTATTGTTGGATAATGTTTTGAACATTTCCTATATCAAGAGTTGATCGGTTCAGGCACGTTATCTAAAAGCATATACGTTCTAAATCAAACTACAGTTCTTAACGTACAAAACACACATAAGGGGAAGAGTTCAGAAATGAACGAATCTTTCTTGAGTCATTGTAGACTAGGTCATATCAGTACGACCCGACTAACTAAGTTACATTTAGATGCATATTTAAATCTGTTTGAATTTACATCTTGTGAAACTTGGCAGTCATGTCACAAAGATAAGATGACCATAGCTCCATTTATTAGAAACAGAGAAAGAGTTAGATGAACTCTTGGGATTGATACATGATGATGTATGTGGATCCCCCGTCTATACATGCCAGGACTGGTTCTTTGTACTTCATTACATTCGCTGCTGATCTCTCAAGATTCGTACATATGTTCCTGTTGAAACAAAAGTCTGAACCTTTTAAGAAATTCAAAGAATATAAGTTAGAAGTAGAGAACCAAAACGGGTATAAGTGTTATGTCCTTTGATGTGATCAGGGAGGAGAATACTTGAGCACGAAATTCCTGGACTATTCTAAAGGAGATTGAGATTCTCTCTCAGCATTACTCCTCCGTATACACCACAACACGTCGGTGTATCGGGACGGAGAAATTGCACCCTATATGATATAGTGTGCTCTATGATGAGTACTACTGAGTTGCCTATTTCCTTTTGGGGGTTATGCACTTGAGAATCTGCATACCTATTGAATAGGGTTCCAATCAAATCAGGTGCTTACCACTCCATATGTGATATGAAATGGGAATAGCCCATCTCTTAAGAATGTTAAGATTTGGATTGTCCGGCCTATGTTTAAAAGCAAAATCCGGACAAGCTCAAGGCAAGGTCAGTTCTGTGGAAAGTTTGTTGGATATCCCAAGCACTCGCAAGGGAATATCTTCTACCACACTGAGAAGTAAAAGGTGTTTTATTTCTCAGCATGCCACCTTTTAGAAAGGGAATTTCTTGTGAAGAAATTAGTGGTCATGAGGTAGAACTGAAATAAGTTCCAGCTATACAAACTGCAGCTGATGATTTGGCAGAACCGGAGGATTCAATAGTTCCTAACGAACCTCAGCCGATCTAGTAGGGTTCCTCACCCACCTGAGAGATACATCGGCTTTCTCTATGATAGTGGGAGCGAGGATGGCATCATGAGATGGTGACCTAACTAATTTCGAGCAGGCCATCAAGAGTGGGGACTCTGTAAGAATGGCTAGATGCTAAGCGATCTGAGATGGAATCCATATACACCGACAAAGTATGGACTTTGGTTTCTATATCTGAAGGGTTAGATCCCCATCAGGAGCAGGTATATCTTTAGAAGATTACTTGGTGTACATGGAAAAGTTGAGACTTTCAAAGCTAATACTTGAGGCAAAAGGTTCTCTTCATCGACCAGATGCGGATAATGATGAAACCTTTTCTAGTCCCTATGCTTAAGTCCATCCGGATCCTACTTGCTATTGCTACATACCATGACTATGATATCTGGCAGTTGGGTGTCATGAATGTATTTGTAAATAGTGATTTAGAAGTGAGCGTCTATAAGTACACAGCCAGAGGGCTTCATAGATAGTGGGAGCAGCGGAAATGCGTGCAGGTTGCTTTATGGGATAAAACAGGTATCGCGGAGTTGGAACATCTGTTTTGATATGGTAGTCAAAGCTTTTGACTTCATCAAAATGGTAGATGAACCTTGTATATACAAAAAGGTAGTAGGGAGTATGGAGGTGATTCTCGTATTGTACGTGGATGACATACCCTTGATAGGTAAGGAGTTTCCTATGCTACACTCGGTCATTCTCCTCTTATCCCAAGGATTTTCCATATAGGATCAAGGTGATACCTCCTAAATCCTGGGTTTTGAATCTATGAGATAGATCTAATTAGATGTTAGGATTCTCACTAGGTGTAGTGAGATGGTATCAATCGATCCTGGGGAGAATCACTGGATACCTTCCAAAGTGATAAGGTCGACTGAATGTCAGTCACAGACATTGTCTTAACCCTCAGTGGAGAGACGATATGTTGGAAGAGTTCCAAGGTAGATACCGTGGCAAACTAGACGATAAAGGCTGGATACATTGCTACCAAAGATACTACCAAAGAGGTAGTCTGGATGTATAAAAGTTCATGAGATGAACTTCGTTCCTACCATTGTGTGACAATGGAGTTGTGGCTAAGGCCTAGGAACCCCCGTCCCATCTGAGATCCAGACATATTCTTAGGCAGTATCACCTGATCATTGAGATGGATGATCTCCAGGCAGATCGAGGTCAGGAGAGTATACACAGAGAAAAACAGGGTGGATCCACTCACAAAGGCCTATTCCCAGGAGAGACTTTTATGGGATGGTTGAGTATAAGATACTTCAACCACTGCTGATTGTTGGGTATTGGATACTGCAACAGATAGCCCTAGTGCAAGTGGAAGATTGTTAGTTATATGTATACCCTAGAGGCTATTACTGTACATACGATGTTTATTGTAGTGGATGCTTGGACATATATAGGGAAGACTTTCTTGCTCGACATGATAGTATGCTATCTGGTTGCCCTTTATCTTAACATGTACAATGATTGTCTCTATGTTACATGTTGGTAAAGCCCTTAGGATGAGTACTTGACAACAAGGAATATGATGCAGATCATACTAGTGGGGACAATGTAGTCGATAAGTACATCCTTCAAATATTCCTAGTCGTAGGTGTATCAAGACAGGGCATCGATATACCAGAGTAGACTAGCGTATAGCTTCTCGACCCATGTAGATGGGCGATGGATGATCCCATATCCATTGGTGTTTGACATCAGAGACAGTATACGGGTGCTCAGTGGAGACTGGGTATACTGGACGGAATTGCCGAGAACTCCCAGATGGCATTATACCTAACGTCAGATGGCAGTTCTCCGATGACACTGGTACAGGTTAGTCTGTAGACCCGAGATCGTCATAGAGTCTTGTATGATTCCCACTGTGCTTTGATTTCCACCTTACCACGTTCAAGAGAATGTGCAAAACGGTGGATTTTGGGTACAGTCCCGAGTCATATAGAGTCAATGAGCGATAGGAGGGGTTTCGTCTCTCCCGGTATTGGGAGTTGATGTTGCGCTGTGATCGATTGGCTATAACAGGAAGTCCTTGGCCAAGGTTGCTTCAGAGATATACTGGTAAGTGTTATCAGTAGTTTCTTGACCCGTTATGAGCCTCATATCGACACGACTTATCGAGTTACTAGGGTCTGACGTTTACCACCCCTAGATAAGATATGCGACATATCAGACGAAGAGACTGGACTGTACGGTAGTGTTACTGATTGGATTCGCAAGAGTACAAACAGGCTTGCTTGTTGATCTTCTGATCGCTCAATACCCGGATGGCCGTTACATTTAGCAGACGGCTTGCGGCTTGGGAGTGTTTAATATGATCATCACCTACTACTGGCGTATTGACGAGACTTTAGAGTCCTACACAGGGGTTTCCTGGATCAAGCGAAACGGAGTAGGAGCACATATGTGATATGTGCAGGACCGAGATTGATAAGATATGAGAAACCGTATTCTATTCTCGTGATATGAGATATCGTTCGGTTATATATGATATAGCCGGGTTATCGGATCAAGTGTTGATTCGATAAGATGATTCATATGATATTAGTCGGTTATAGATGATATTGCCGGATTATTAAATCAAGAGTTGATTTGATAATCTAATGTATAATTATATATTTGATATATTATATTACATTAACTAGTATTAGCTCACTAATGATTTCTTTTCTCACTTTGGATATATTGATATATATGTGATATATGTTAAATGTATCATGCTAGGTTAAAAATGCAACTAGGGTTAATGAGGGTTAAACCATGTTAGGGTTAAGATTAAGGTTTATAATTTATCATTAAGAAATTCAAAAATTGTGCATATTTGTCATGGTTGATATTTGTTGAAAGCTTGTAGAAGCTTCAAGGCATCTTTGACTTTGTTCACTCTTTTTGTCTTGCTTAAGATATTTCTTGACCTAACCTTTAACCATAGCTCATGGTTAACTCTCTACAAGGGTTAAGCATAACATGATTAACCCTTAGTTGCATTTCTAACCTCACATAATTCATTTGATGAGTTAATTCTTCTTCTTCTTCTTCCTCAAAGCTTTCTAGCTTCAATGGAGGTATGAGAAAAAGTGTGAGAAAATCAAATCTAAAGTGAGCCTACTTCCTACTTCATCATCCTCTACTACTTGCCATTTATTATAGGGTGTTTGCTTCACTAATTCCATGGTTAGTGAAGAGATAGCTTGGGTTTGTGTCTCCCCGACGTAGATCATCTTCGGCCTCGAAGACTTCGAAGCAAGTATGTTCGTTTCTTCATCGGAGCCTCTCTAGAATCCGGAGTTCACGATCGCAGCAAAAGGGACTACTACACGGAGCTATTGAAGTGAAGGACCGGTCTACAAAGGTTGTATTCCTTGCTCATTACACTTGCAAAGTGTTTGCATTTATATTTCTGTCGATTTCTAATTAACGATTCTTTTTTAGGGTTAGCTAGAACGGAAAATTTTTGAATTTTGGCATGGACGATGCCTCCCGAAACCTTGCTGCCGTCCTAGGTAAGCCTGCAGTGGTAGCCCCATCCTTGCTCTTGCTACGCAGGTTGTCGCTGGGACGCGCACCCGCCATATAGACCGTATGGATAACATATACGGCCATCTTTTTATTACTGGCAGCCGATTTCACGGATAGCTGATATGGCCCTCCTGTTTCAGTAACGGGCAATCGACTAAAAGCGGCTGGCCTGGCCAGATTCTTGAATGCTGCTGACGCTTCCTTTTTGGTTTTGCCCCGCTGTTTTCGCGCGGCACTGAGCGCCTGGTAGACTTTTGAAGAGACAGTGTCATACATTTTCTGTTGGGGCCGGGACACGTCTCTTTGTAGAGACGTTCGGACCGCTGTCTTCTTGATTCTGGCAGTCATGGTAATTTTATGAACCCACTTCAGAGATTCAAAGGAATTGCTGATTTTTACGGCCGACTCAGCTGTCGTTGTCGGATGACTCTGGTCTTGGAATCTCACAAGATTCCACTAAGCCGGAGTCCTGGCCCTCTTGTTTGCTCGATACCTGAGCCGCTTTTGTCTCAGCCTTTCTGTTTTGAGCACTTGGCTGGTTACGGCTCTTCGGGAAGCCGCCGTAGACCGGGCAATGGAGGGTTTTGGAGATACGCCTGATTGTGCATTTGTTGGAGTCATCGCCTGAGCTCGTACGCAACGTTTGATGTTTCCTTTTGCACAGGAAGTCTTTTCCCCAGCTGGAGCACCAGAGAGTCGTTCAGACACCGTCTTAAGTTTCGGTTGTGGTACCTTAGCGATCACAACATTCGGCCTCTTGCCCCTTGAGACCGGCTTGGCCACCTGTTTTGCCGGCTTTTCTGCCAGATGAGCGCTTCCGATAGGGTAGATGATGACGGAACCAAATTGGCGGGGCAGTTCCTCCTACTGTCGATTGAGGCTTGCGGGGAGAACCACACGAGCATTGATCTTGACCATGTACGAAATCGCGGTCGCATCAGAAGCTGAGTCCATCTTAGGAGACATTGTCGTTGAAAGTTGATTGGTGCACGGAAAAAAAACATTATTTCAGTACAAACATCGGCATATATGTTAAATGAGTTCGCATGTACACTTGACTCGAGATATGGGAGGAAAGAATTATCCCACCAGTCCTACCAAAATCTGTAGGGTGTTTTCGTCACCCCATTGAGATTGGAATACGCGCACGCTTGTCAGGCGCATTACAGATTCCTCCTGCCTAGGGTAGGCTGGGGTTTATTTATTGTGGGGATCTGAATCGCTGGCAGCCGCAGACTAAGCTGCCTTTAATTACTCCTCGCCTTTAGAGCGAGAGAACCTCCAATTGATGGGTCAAACATATCATGCGAACTCAATGTGCAATGTTGTGTTTTGAAGGGGATTTGGATATATCGGGGGCCCCGCAGAGTTTTTTATGGGGGTCCCGCTACCCGGATAGCGAGGTGGAAGTCAAGGGGGCTAGCAGCCCCCTTACGGGGTGCGGGGCAGCGCCCCGTTAGAAAAATTTTCCTAGAGGGGGACGTGTTTTGAGTGTAGGGTATGTAAAATGAGGAGAAAATGGCGTCCAAAGGACGCGTGGGTGCCAGCGCCTGGCACTGGGCGCTGGCACTAGCGCTTGGACACTTGGGTTAGCGCTAGGCGCTTGGGTGCTGGCGCTAGCACTTTGGGTGCTAGCGCCCTACATGCCCGGCACGTGGGCGCTCGGGCACTGGTGCTAGCGCTTTAGGCACTGGCGCTAGCGCCCCACGTGCACAGCACGTGGGCGCTTGGGCGCTGGCGCTGGCGCTTAGCGCCTCACGTGCCCGGTACGTAGGCGCTCAGGCGCTTTGGGCGCTAGCGCCTCACGTGCCCGGCACGTGAGTGCTCGGGCGCTAGTGAAAGAAAGGGTTTTTTTTTGGCCCCCGGAGATAGGAGTTAAACTCCAAAAGAGGATTTTGAGTGGAGTTAAACTCCAAAAGGTCTGGATCAGGAGTTAAACTGCTTTGAGGATTTGGGTCTTAGAGTTGAACTCCCTAAAATATATCTTCAGAGGTTCTTCTCTCTTAAGCCTTGGATCCTTCCCAAATGGGATCTTTGGAGATGGGTCTTCTTCCTTCTCTTCTGTTGGCCGGCTCTTGGAGAACAAGAGGGGTGAGACTTTAAAAATATCTCCTTTTTAAGATATGATGGTAGATCCAAGCTCTCCTTTGTGGGTTTTGTCATGAAAAACTATTTAGTTTTGGAAAAGAAAGAGTAAAACTCTTGATTTAATTCAAAAGAAAGAAGAAGGTTTAGAACCTTGAGGAAGGAGAAAGAGGCACAGACCTTGATTTTGTTTAGAGAAAGAAAAGGATCTTGAGATATTTTCATTATGTTTGCCTTTATAGGCTATACACTTTACATATAGCCCCTTGGGTTTTACAAAATGGCATTTTGCCAATCTCATGCCTCATGTGCTATTTCTTTTTGCACATAGGCCATGGGCTTTACAAAAATTTGGCTTTATGCCCATTTCCCTTACATTTATTCATAGAAATAAAAAAAAGGAAATACACCAAAAATTATTTATTACAAAAGTTTTTTTAATTTGGCATGGGGGGAGGCCGGCCGCTTCATGTTCAGGCTCGATCAGGGCATTGGCCCACTTGACCTGGGCTTGGGCCTACTTGGCTTGGGGTTGACTTTGATTTTGACTTGGTCAACCGGGATGTAAATTTTGACCCCAACACCGGCGAGTCCGTCTAGTGTACTCATAACCCAATGAGCACCTGTATACTATCTTAGGTGACAAACTGACACCAATGGCTTGTGAGACTAGCCACCGCCCCTCGTCGGGGTCTCGAAAAGTATACACTAGTCTACTCCAGAGTATCGATTCATAGTATCGATACTCCCTTGACTAGGAACATTTAAGGATGTGCTTATAAACCACCTAGCTCCCACGTATATGATCACCATTATAATGCTGGTAGTCAAGCAAGAATCTTATGGGCTCTATCAACATGTAATAGTGACATGTAATACCACATAATGCATGTACATGATGATAAAGACAAACCAGATAGCATACTATCATTTTGAGTAAGATTGTTCTACCCGTATAGGCCATCCCTCAATCATCACAATCATGTGCCTACGATTACAATAATTGACTTGAGGGCACTATAGCCAACAATCTCCCACTTGCACTAAAGACCAATTATTACGGTGTCGCATACTCACAGCCCGTGTGATACCGAAGACCCAACTTCTCTACTAATCAGTCTCGCAAAGCCCATTTGTGAAACTATTGCGTTCGAGAAATAGCCTCAGTGAGTGGATCCGCTCCAATGTTCTATCATTCTCTCTCTATATATCAACTTCGCGGAGAAAGATTATCTCCCGAAATGAGCGATACATGTCTTAAAATTTTTCTGGATGTCTGATGGGACCAAGCTCACAAATGAACTCCAAATCCAACAAACTTCTTAGACCGTATTTTCCACTGAATTTAATCAGTATCCTGCACCATACCTTCCTCGGTATCCGCTTGGACCACCTGTCCAACATACTGCCCCTCAAAAAGAGGGAAAACTATAACTCTGACAGTCACTCTATCATCCAGGTCACCATGGAAGCCTGATTTGATAACCACCTCCTGAAGAAGGCTTCCGTTACCATATACCAAGAATATCCAGTTATGTTCATAACTGCTTCCCAATGTTTCTTTAGGATTGGATTAATATATACTTATTGCAGCCAGTGAAAAAATAATATCTGGTGTGGTACCTGACATTTTATGATTAACTCAATTGCATAATCAAGTGATATGCCAATCATGCAAATCCCTCTCCTCATCGGTCTAGAAGACATCTCTTTAGAGAAGGTGACTCCCTCACCTGTGGGTACACCACTACGCCAGGAGTCGTTCATTCTAAAACACTTTAGAATAGTGTCAAAGTACCCGAATTGGGACACTTCCCAAATCTAGATCTAAAACCTTAAATTTAGTGACCAGAATCTCTGACATTTTATTCAGATCCTATATAGAGAAACACCTTATGACACCCATTATAAAACAGATCGTAGTATAGGAAAATCACTTCCTATCAAGAGCATGTCATCCAAATACCAGGACATCACTCCCTACTACCTTCTTACCAGATCCATCTATTATTCCGATGAAGTCAAACTCTATGACTATCACATCAAAATAGACCGTCTATCTCAGCTATACCTGCTTTAGTCTATAAATAGACATAAGCTACTTGCCCACCATACTTCCGCTGCTCCCACTGACTACAACAACCCTCTGGCAGAGTCATATACACGTGCACTTCTAAAGCTAATTTAGAATGACGTTATACTCATCCTCCTGCCAGATCTCATAGTCTAGAACAGCAGTAGTAGCAAGTTTGGGTAATCAAAAAATCTCCCTGTCACCGTTTTTTAGGAGACCAAAGTACCTCTCAGGTGTCTGAGGTTACCCACAAAATCTGTGGTGTGGCTAATGGATTGTGGAATCCAATTTAATCTTTATGTTCTACTAAATTTTCAGTAATCGTTTGTAGTTCTGGATTCACTTCCAGTTCTACCATACTCTCACTAATGTTTTCTGAAAAGAATTCATTTTACTAAAAGAGGTGGCGAGTCAAGAACAATATAACTATTGATCTTCCAAATGGTAGAATGTTAACCCTCGTCAATGCCCGGGATAGCCCACAAACTGCCATTACTGAAACGTGCCTTGAGTTTATCCGGATTCTGGTTTTAAGCATAAGCCGGACAACTCCATATACCTTAACATCGTTAAGATATGAATCCATTCTATATCCAATATAGAAATAAAGGCACTAATTTAATTGGAACCAGTTTCAAAATACATGCAGCCGTTTCCAGTGCATATCAACTAAATGGAAGAAAGCCAAGCAGCATTACTCATTGTTCATCACAGAATACTGCATTTTATACCGCCCATTCTTACGCTCGGTTGTTTATAGGTATGTGCTTTTAATCCGTGTTTGTTACATATTTACAGAATACAGGTTTCCAGTACAAATATTGCAATTCAAGACAAAATCTCCACAGTTACGTCAAAATACAGAACATCTGTCACAGCAGATAAAAGTCGGGTTCCGGTCATCCATATCCGTCCAGTGCCAAGTACCAGTTCCAGAGACAAGACATATGACAGTGGTGATTCGTGTCTGGGACAAGCACAGAGCACGAGGGGGGCTGCACAAGAATCAATGGGTGCACGGAGCTCGAGGGAGATAAAGTCAAAAGTAATGAAAAGAAAGCAATCTTGGACTTTGAATTCTGAAGATATTCTGGAAAGATTATCAGAAAATATATGTACCAGACAATAGGGGACAGCAGACCAGGGACCTACAGAAAAGCCCATGCCCTGAACCCTCTATAGTGCGGCGGATCCGCGGCCAATAGGGGGTATTGGCCGCGGATCCGCGGCCTCACTGACTCCTTGTCGTGTCGTTTTTTGGGGGTATTTTGGGGACTTCATATTGTGGCAGATTCTTGCCCTAGATCTTCAACCCTCTGCCTATAAATACTCCAGAATTGAGCTAAGCCAAAAGATCATTCTTTGTTCTTCTTTCTTTTTAGGATTTAGTCTTTTTTTCTTCTTCTTCATTCTTTTTCCATGAAAATTGTAGTGAGAGCTTTTTGAGTGGGAGATCAATGAAGATGAGGGCTTTTTGTATCATTCTCTTTTGTTTCTTCTTCCCCTTGAGATTCTTGCATTCTCTTGATCATTCAACCTCTTCATTGAGCTTGAATGGTTAAGGGTTAGTTATTGATCTCAAGGGTCGTATTTTCTTACGGGACTAGTTCTTCACTTCACATGCGTTCTCTACCCTTCTCTTGATCTTGCAACCTCTTAATTGAGCTTGCAAGTTTAAGGGTTGGCTATTGATCACATGCTTGTCTTGAGTTCTATGTTCTTGTAATTACTTTCTTGTTCTTTTTATTGCTTTTTATTACTTGCTTATTATTATCTTGCTTTTCTTTCTTGCAATTTTTATTCATGCACTTAATTACTTGTAATCTTTTCTTTCCTTTGTTCTTTTCTTTTTGTTCTCTCTTTTTGGTTCTTTTTTGTGAATGAATGTAATTGTTGTTGTTAAGATGAAATACGGTATTGTAAGTTAATATTTTCCTTCTCATTTCCTTTTCCCGTTATTTTCCATTGAACTCCGCCCAAACCATACGCAAGCGCTCCGTTAGGCACCCTACCCTGACAAGGTAACGGTGATTCCTAACCGCGACCGGTTGCGTTCGGTTTGGCCGGAGGCGAATGCAAGAGACAAGAACGGAAGGACAAGGGTAAATAGGCCGTATTCCACGAATACCGCGCTTAAATCCCCTAATCCACGTTGTTGCCGATTGCTCTAGCTTCAATTGGTCAAGACCCGGCTCAAAGGTTTTGAGTACGGATTTCTTTAGCTTACAATTTCGTATCTTTTTCTTAACAGATTTATACTTGCAAATAATACACTTAGGATAGTCTCGAACAAACATATACATATTCTTTATTGACTCGTCTAAAACAAGAAAGGACATACAACCATCTCCCTGTGGATCGACCCGTGCTCAACCGGCTAGCTGCATAGCGACACCGTCTTGATTGCGGTTAACTTTAATTCTTCCAATCAAATGGCGCCGTTGCCGGGGAGACGGTAGCGTATTTTCTTTCTTGTTATTCGGGTTAATATTCTTTTTGTATATATTTATAAAAAAAATATATCTTTTTGTTTTTTTTGATAATTCTTGTGGGCAAGTGTGCAGATTTTTGCGTATTTGCAAACTGCGATTGTGGGGAGCAAAGTGTGCATCAAGGCAAGGGTGATTTACGAAGTACAGTGCCAAAGATCCGGGTAGTTTGACCCGCGCAAGCGAACTTTTCAAGCTTACCGGATTTGATTCAACGGGGGTTTCCTAACCCAAAAACTTAACGGTACGTACTTTCCTAACACCTTCTTCTCAAATCCGACGCTTCCAATATACTATTCTTTGCAGGATTCTTTGCAAGTTCGCTAGCAAACGCCAAAATTGACTAACCCGTATTTGTTGCAGTGCCGTGCTAAAATAAAAAAAAACAATTTTTTGATTCTTTATAGAATTTTTATTGAATTGTGCATTGCATACATTAATACGGACTTAAGGGCAAGCGAACCCCACAAGATACGGTAAAGGATTTCATCACCTTTTCCGTGGCCCACAAATCACGAACTTGCGCATAACGTTTACCCGCACAAATTTAAAAGAAACTAGACTTTAAGCCTTAAGGACTTCGCGCTCACTAGGAGAAGTTAATTGTGTTTAGAACCTCGCTTAATGGTATATTGTTTACGGGGTATCTAGGAAAGTGTTAACGGCGAAACCGCCAAAAGAGAAAGGGTTATTTAATTAAGGAACTTCGCGAAAGCGTTGGACAACCTCCCCTTATCTCTGCACTTACCTGGCCTCGTGATCAGTGTATCTTGAGCCTGTTTCTCGACACGGTTTTACTTCGACAATTAAGTTCTGGAGCAGGTCTAGTTGACCTAGGTGAACGCTAGAACGATTAGGTGTGTGGTATTTTTGTGTCGTGATTGTTTTTTGTCCATATTCTTTTTTGTGTATACTTTATTCTTTTGTTAATATTAAAAAAAAAATTCAAAAAAAATATCACATTCTTTTTTCCCTCCTTTTCTCCACCTTTTTCTCTCTCTCTTCATATCATGGGTACTCCACCTCGCAAAACTCTTGCCGAACTTTGGTACCCACAACCAGACATTACTTCCTACGGTTCTTGTTTTGGTCGAACTTCGAACGATCCATCCATGCCAAAAATTTCTTTGAAAGATCGGATAGACGCGTCTAGGACGAACAACTGGACCCCGCAATCCACTTCGTATCAACCATTTCAAACATTCACACCTTCTTGCGTTGATACCCCTTTTGAAAATCCAGTTGTAACCTCGAGACCTATGTCTATTGCTGAACGTATTGAACAATCTCGTAGCCGATCTTTCACTCCTTTCACCACTACAAGTTCTTGGGATCAACAATTTCATTCACCTTCTTATCCCAATGTTGATCCCACTCCTGTCCAGCCATTCAATTCCTAACAGTCCTACCCAACTTTTACACCTTCCCTAGACATTGCTTCTACACAGCCTTTTGGGAGTTTTCAGTATCCAAACAACTTTGAATCTTTTACTGAAACCCCTTCACAACCTATGTCTAGTCTTGAGCGAACTTTGGAAGAATTTCGGGTAGCTTCACAGCAGATGATGGATTTGAATGCGTCCATGGCCGCTCTCATACAACCTACTGACCCGATAGCTAGTTTCCAACTAGCTCCAACTTTTTCAATGTATGATGAGGCGGCAGGACAGGCTATGAATTTGAGTGGAGAGAGTGAGATATACCCCCTTCCAAATCAAACCTACCCGTCTCAAATTGAATCCCACAACTCCTGTGTTAAAAGTCTATCAAGTGTCCCAAATGAATTATCAGTTGAAGATAGAATGTTTAATGAGTTGTGCGACTTTGTAGTATTTGATTTGCCAGATTATGAAGGGACCTGCCAAGTGAAACCAATCCCAATCTTTTTGACCTCTACATCTCCACTTTAGAACCTGAATCGATTGATATCCATGCTTTTGTTGAGATGTCAGAGAATTTTGATTTTCACTTGATTAAGGATATTGACGCTGGGAATAATTTGAATGATGAACCCATAGATTTGGCTGAGTTTTTCTCTTCCAATCATCATCCCAAGTCATTAAATGTTTTTCCCGAACCCCATATGCGTCTTGATTTTGTTGAAAATTGCATGGATGAGATAAATTTTGAGGAAAATATTGAGGATAGTACTGAGTATGAAACAGTTTTAATTGATGAGTCAGATTTTCCAATTCATCCTATCCCTTCCACTGACTGTGTACACCCTCCTGAACCTTTAATCGATAACCTTCCTCAATCACTTCCCCCAACCCTTTCCATCGTTTCGACCATGCAAGAAACCGTCTCACTTTCATTTCGTATGTCTGGTTTACCAAGTTCGGCGTACCCATGGTTTCTCACGAATCTTGAGGGACCCATTTCTCGACGGATAAATATATTAGCACAATCGCTTTTCACACATCGGTCATCACAAATTGTGCTAATCTATTTACTCCATTTGCACCCTCAAGTTCGTATTCCACTTCTTTTTCCCTTCCGCCATTCTTCTTCCTCTCATATACCGAGACCATATCCCGCTTCTCTCCGCATATGGTCTCGCGTATTCTCCATCTCTTTTCTCTACGCCTTCTTTCACCAGCCACTGCTTTATCACGATAAGATCTTTGAATGGTTGGTGTTAACTTTTGGCCTGTGTAAGGCCTTGTATAGCTTGATACTGTTCTCTTTCCCCCCTAATCCTGAATTTCAACGCTTAACAGTGGAAACACTGTTTTACTTAAGTTTGGGGGGGACACCTTTTTTGTATATATTTTTGGTTTTCCTTTTTGTATTTACTTTGTTTTTAGGGAGAGCGCCGACAATTTTGACCCTCTTAGTGTAGCCTGACAGTGAGGGCACTGTCAAGTTTAAGTTTAGGGGTGTGCTCGATAAGCTTTCTTCCTTCGCATTCATTTGTATATTTTGCATTTGCATACCATATTAAAAACCCACAAAAATCGAAAATTTTCCAAAAATATAAAAACTTTGTCGTCAAGTTAGCTAATAGGGTAACTTAGATCTTTATTCCGAAAGATTAGTTGATATGATAGAAATAACTAAATTCTAGGCTTAGGAATTGAAAACCCTAAAAATAACCCTCATTCTGTTTAAACTTGGTAAGTATACGTCCTTACAGTTTTTTTGAGAAATAGGTAATCTTGAGTTCAGTTCTTTAGTTAAGTCAAGATGAAGGGAAAGTATTGATGCTCTACTGAAGGATAAGTCTGAAAAATAGTTTCTTTTCTTGAGTTCAAATTTAGAAAGTATATACCCTACAAACTGCACTTACACGCACCTTGAAACTTGGGATAGTAGAGGATACCTAGAAATACTCTTGCCTGAAAGCCTAGTATGAAAGAAAAAACGGTATTTAAAGCAAAACACCAAAAGAGCATATTGAAAAATATATCCGGTCTTGAAAAAAAAAAAGAAAAAAGAAAAAGAAAAAGAAAAAAATAGAATAAAGTCAAGACCTGGAAACTGCTATTTACGCTTTAATGTTCACACATTCAGTAATCGGCCGTTAGTGCCTCAAGAAGCATTAATAGTCGCATGAAAGGTGTGTGAGCAAATCTGTCCATCCTTAATGAAAAGAAGTAGTATTAGGTATTAGGGCAAGGGTATTATAGCTTGAATTGAATTCTAAAGTGTAGGGGTGCAAATATACACACACGTAGGGGTATACAATCGATGTTTGAATAAAAGATAGAAATAAAGAATAAGACTTGTGTTTTCTGTAAAGTTGATAAAAATCCCTAATTTCAGGCCTCACTTTAGAAGGAAAACTCAGGGGAACCAACATCTTTCTAAACTTTTTTGGAACGTATATGATATAAGAATAAATAGATTAGAGGTGTGAAGCATAAGGGTTGGATATTTCTAACTTAGGATGATAGAATTTCTAACGTAAATACTAAACTGTAGGAGTAGAATCGACGTTAACTTATGACACTAGTTTGACGGGATTTTGTGGGTGTAATCCGCTGAAAACCCTCAGGAGACAACACTCCTCCTACTAGGGACACCTAGAGGTTTAACGGCTTGTTGCACGCGCTCAGTGCAATCGCGTTCCCTGCGAAAGTGCGGTTATCATTTTATTTTTATGAATAATTGGTTTTGCTCGGGATGAGCAAAAGTTAAGTTTGGGGGTATTTGTTCATCACAGAATACTGCATTTTATACCGCCCATTCTTACGCTCGGTTGTTTATAGGTAGGTGCTTTTAATCCGTGTTTGTTACATATTTACAGAATACAGGTTTCCAGTACAAATATTGCAATTCAAGACAAAATCTCCACAGTTACGTCAAAATACAGAACATCTGTCACAGCAGATAAAAGCCGGGTTCCGGTCATCCATATCCGTCCAGTGCCAAGTACCAGTTCCAGAGACAAGACATATGACAGTGGTCATTTGTGTCTGGGACAAGCACAGAGCACGAGGGGGGCTGCACAAGAATCAATGGGTGCGCGGAGCTCGACGGAGATAAAGTCAAAAGTAATGAAAAGAAAGCAATCTTGGACTTTGAATTCTGAAGATATTCTGGAGAGATTATCAGAAAATATATGTACCAGACAACAGGGGACAGCAGACCAGGGACCTACAGAAAAGCCCATGCCCTGAACCCTCTATAGTGCGGCGGATCCGCGGTCAATAGGGGGTATTGGCCGCGGATCCGCGGCCTCACTGACTCCTTGTCGTGTCGTTTTTGGGGGGTATTTTGGGGACTTCATATTGTGGCAGATTCTTGCCCTAGATCTTCAACCCTCTGCCTATAAATACTCCAGAATTGAGCTAAGCCAAAAGATCATTCTTTGTTCTTCTTTCTGTTTAGGATTTAGTCTTTTTTTTCTTCTTCTTCATTCTTTTTCCATGAAAATTGTAGTGAGAGCTTTTTGAGTGGGAGATCAATGAAGATGAGGGCTTTTTGTATCATTCTCTTTTGTTTCTTCTTCCCCTTGAGATTCTTGCTTTCTCTTGATCATTCAACCTCTTCATTGAGCTTTAATGGTTAAGGGTTAGTTATTGATCTCAAGGGTCGTATTTTCTTACGGGACTAGTTCTTCACTTCACATGCGTTCTCTACCCTTCTCTTGATCTTGCAACCTCTTAATTGAGCTTGCAAGTTTAAGGGTTGGCTATTGATCACATGCTTGTCTTGAGTTCTATGTTCTTGTAATTACTTTCTTGTTCTTTTTATTGCTTTTTATTACTTGCTTATTATTATCTTGCTTTTCTTTCTTGCAATTTTTATTCATGCACTTAATTACTTGTAATCTTTTCTTTCCTTTGTTTTTTTCTTTTTGTTCTCTCTTTTTGGTTCTTTTTGTGAATGAATGTAATTGTTGTTGTTAAGATGAAATACGGTATTGTAAGTTAATATTTTCCTTCTCATTTCCTTTTCCCGTTATTTTCCATTGAACTCCGCCCAAACCATACGCAAGCGCTCCGTTAGGCACCCTACCCTGACAAGGTAACGGTGATTCCTAACCGCGACCGGTTGCGTTCGGTTTGGCCGGAGGCGAAAGCAAGAGACAAGAACGGAAGGACAAGGGTAAATAGGCCGTATTCCACGAATACCGCGCTTAAATCCCCTAATCCACGTTGTTGCCGATTGCTCTAGCTTCAATTGGTCAAGACCCGGCTCAAAGGTTTTGAGTACGGATTTCTTTAGCTTACAATTTCGTATCTTTTTCTTAACAACTTTATACTTGCAAATAATACACTTAGGATAGTCTCGAACAAACATATACATATTCTTTATTAACTCGTCTAAAACAAGAAAGGACATACAACCATCTCCCTGTGTATCGACCCGTGCTCAACCGGCTAGCTGCATAGCGACACCGTCTTGATTGCGGTTAACTTTAATTCTTCCAATCAAATGGCGCCGTTGCCGGGGAGACGGTAGCGTATTTTCTTTCTTGTTATTCGGGTTAATATTCTTTTTGTATATATTTATAAAAAAAATATATCTTTTTGTTTTTTTTTGATAATTCTTGTGGGCAAGTGTGCAGATTTTTGCGTATTTGCAAACTGCGATTGTGGGGAGCAAAGTGTGCATTCAAGGCAAGGGTGATTTACGAAGTACAGTGCCAAAGATCCGGGTAGTTTGACCCGCGCAAGCGAACTTTTCAAGCTTACCGGATTTGATTCAACGGGGGTTTCTTAACCCAAAAACTTAACGGTACGTACTTTCCTAATACCTTCTTCTCAAATCCGACGCTTCCAATATACTATTCTTTGCAGGATTCTTTGCAAGTTCGCTAGCAAACGCCAAAATTGACTAACCCGTATTTGTTGCAGTGCCGTGCTAAAATAAAAAAAAACAATTTTTTGATTCTTTATAGAATTTTTATTGAATTGTGCATTGCATACATTAATACGGGCTTAAGGGCAAGCGAACCCCACAAGATACGGTAAAGGATTTCATCACCTTTTCCGTGGCCCACAAATCACGAACTTGCGCATAACGTTTACCCGCACAAATTTAAAAGAAACTAGACTTTAAGCCTTAAGGACTTCGCGCTCACTAGGAGAAGTTAATTGTGTTTAGAACCTCGCTTAATGGTATATTGTTTACGGGGTGTCTAGGAAAGTGTTAACGGCGAAACCGCCAAAAGAGAAAGGGTTATTTAATTAAGGAACTTCGCGAAAGCGTTGGACAACCTCCCCTTATCTCTGCACTTACCTGGCCTCGTGATCAGTGTATCTTGAGCCTGTTTCTTTACACGGTTTTACTTCGACAATTAAGTTCTGGAGCAGGTCTAGTTGACCTAGATGAACGCTAGAACGATTAGGTGTGTGGTATTTTTGTGTCGTGATTGTTTTTTGTCCATATTCTTTTTTGTGTATACTTTATTCTTTTGTTAATATTAAAAAAAAAATTAAAAAAAAATATCACATTCTTTTTTCCCTCCTTTTCTCCACCTTTTTCTCTCTCTCTTCATATCATGGGTACTCCACCTCGCAAAACTCTTGCCGAACTTTGGTACCCACAACCAGACATTACTTCCTACGGTTCTTGTTTTGGTCGAACTTCGAACGATCCATCCATGCCAAAAATTTCTTTGAAAGATCGGATAGACGCGTCTAGGACGAACAACTGGACCCCGCAATCCACTTCGTATCAACCGTTTCAAACATTCACACCTTCTTGCGTTGATACCCCTTTTGAAAATCCAGTTGTAACCTCGAGACCTATGTCTATTGCTGAACGTATTGAACAATCTCGTAGCCGATCTTTCACTCCTTTCACCACTACAAGTTCTTGGGATCAACAATTCCATTCACCTTCTTATCCCAATGTTGATCCCACTCCTGTCCAGCCATTCAATTCCTAACAGTCCTACCCAACTTTTACACATTCCCTAGACATTGCTTCTACACAGCCTTTTGGGAGTTTTCAGTATCCAAACAACTTTGAATCTTTTACTGAAACCCCTTCACAACCTATGTCTAGTCTTGAGCGAACTTTGGAAGAATTTCGGGTAGCTTCACAGCAGATGATGGATTTGAATGCGTCCATGGCCGCTCTCATACAACCTACTGACCCGATAGCTAGTTTCCAACTAGCTCCAACTTTTTCAATGTATGATGAGGCGGCAGGACAGGCTATGAATTTGAGTGGAGAGAGTGAGATATACCCCCTTCCAAATCAAACCTACCCGTCTCAAATTGAATCCCACAACTCCTGTGTTAAAAGTCTATCAAGTGTCCCAAATGAATTATCAGTTGAAGATAGAATGTTTAATGAGTTGTGCGACTTTGTAGTATTTGATTTGCCAGATTATGAAGGGACCTTGCCAAGTGAAACCAATCCCAATCTTTTTGACCTCTACACCTCCACTTTAGAACCTGAATCGATTGATATCCATGCTTTTGTTGAGATGTCAGAGAATTTTGATTTTCACTTGATTAAGGATATTGACGCTGGGAATAATTTGAATGATGAACCCATAGATTTGGCTGAGTTTTTCTCTTCCAATCATCATCCCAAGTCATTAAATGTTTTTCCCGAACCCCATATGCGTCTTGATTTTGTTGAAAATTGCATGGATGAGATAAATTTTGAGGAAAATATTGAGGATAGTACTGAGTATGAAACAGTTTTAATTGATGAGTCAGATTTTCCAATTCATCCTATCCCTTCCACTGACTGTGTACACCCTCCTGAACCTTTAATCGATAACCTTCCTCAATCACTTCCCCCAACCCTTTCCATCGTTTCGACCATGCAAGAAACCGTCTCACTTTCATTTCGTATGTCTGGTTTACCAAGTTCGGCGTACCCATGGTTTCTCACGAATCTTGAGGGACCCATTTCTCGACGGATAAATATATTAGCACAATCGCTTTTCACACATCGGTCATCACAAATTGTGCTAATCTATTTACTCCATTTGCACCCTCAAGTTCGTATTCCACTTCTTTTTCCCTTCCGCCATTCTTCTTCCTCTCATATACCGAGACCATATCCCGCTTCTCTCCGCATATGGTCTCGCGTATTCTCCATCTCTTTTCTCTACGCCTTCTTTCACCAGCCACTGCTTTATCACGATAAGATCTTTGAATGGTTGGTGTTAACTTTTGGCCTGTGTAAGGCCTTGTATAGCTTGATACTGTTCTCTTTCCCCCCTAATCCTGAATTTCAACGCTTAACAGTGGAAACACTGTTTTACTTAAGTTTGGGGGGGACACCTTTTTTGTATATATTTTTGGTTTTCCTTTTTGTATTCACTTTGTTTTTAGGGAGAGCGCCGACAATTTTGACCCTCTTAGTGTAGCCTGACAGTGAGGGCACTGTCAAGTTTAAGTTTAGGGGTGTGCTCGGTAAGCTTTCTTCCTTCGCATTCATTTGTATATTTTGCATTTGCATACCATATTAAAAACCCACAAAAATCGAAAATTTTCCAAAAATATAAAAACTTTGTCGTCAAGTTAGCTAATAGGGTAACTTAGATCTTTATTCCGAAAGATTAGTTGATATGATAGAAATAACTAAATTCTAGGCTTAGGAATTGAAAACCCTAAAAATAACCCTCATTCTGTTTAAACTTGGTAAGTATACGTCCTTACAGTTTTTTTGAGAAATAGGTAATCTTGAGTTCAGTTCTTTAGTTAAGTCAAGATGAAGGGAAAGTATTGATGCTCTACTGAAGGATAAGTCTGAAAAATAGTTTCTTTTCTTGAGTTCAAATTTAGAAAGTATATACCCTACAAACTGCACTTACACGCACCTTGAAACTTGGGATAGTAGAGGATACCTAGAAATACTCTTGCCTGAAAGCCTAGTATGAAAGAAAAAACGGTATTTAAAGCAAAACACCAAAAGAGCATATTGAAAAATATATCCGGTCTTGAAAAAAAAAAGAAAAAAGAAAAAGAAAAAGAAAAAAATAGAATAAAGTCAAGACCTGGAAACTGCTATTTACGCTTTAATGTTCACACATTCAGTAATCGGCCGTTAGTGCCTCAAGAAGCATTAATAGTCGCATGAAAGGTGTGTGAGCAAATCTGTCCATCCTTAATGAAAAGAAGTAGTATTAGGTATTAGGGCAAGGGTATTATAGCTTGAATTGAATTCTAAAGTGTAGGGGTGCAAATATACACACACGTAGGGGTATACAATCGATGTTTGAATAAAAGATAGAAATAAAGAATAAGACTTGTGTTTTCTGTAAAGTTGATAAAAATCCCTAATTTGAGGCCTCACTTTAGAAGGAAAACTCAGGGGAACCAACATCTTTCTAAACTTTTTTGGAACGTATATGATATAAGAATAAATAGATTAGAGGTGTGAAGCATAAGGGTTGGATATTTCTAACTTAGGATGATAGAATTTCTAACGTAAATACTAAACTGTAGGAGTAGAATCGACGTTAACTTATGACACTAGTTTGATGGGATTTTGTGGGTGTAATCCGCTGAAAACCCTCAGGAGACAACACTCCTCCTACTAGGGACACCTAGAGGTTTAACGGCTTGTTGCACGCGCTCAGTGCAATCGCGTTCCCTGCGAAAGTGCGGTTATCATTTTATTTTTATGAATAATTGGTTTTGCTCGGGATGAGCAAAAGTTAAGTTTGGGGGTATTTGTTCATCACAGAATACTGCATTTTATACCGCCCATTCTTACGCTCGGTTGTTTATAGGTAGGTGCTTTTAATCCGTGTTTGTTACATATTTACAGAATACAGGTTTCCAGTACAAATATTGCAATTCAAGACAAAATCTCCACAGTTACGTCAAAATACAGAACATCTGTCACAGCAGATAAAAGCCGGGTTCCGGTCATCCATATCCGTCCAGTGCCAAGTACCAGTTCCAGAGACAAGACATATGACAGTGGTCATTTGTGTCTGGGACAAGCACAGAGCACGAGGGGGGCTGCACAAGAATCAATGGGTGCACGGAGCTCGAGGGAGATAAAGTCAAAAGTAATGAAAAGAAAGCAATCTTGGACTTTGAATTCTGAAGATATTCTGGAAAGATTATCAGAAAATATATGTACCAGACAACAGGGGACAGCAGACCAGGGACCTACAGAAAAGCCCATGCCCTGAACCCTCTATAGTGCGGCGGATCCGCGGTCAATAGGGGGTATTGGCCGCGGATCCGCGGCCTCACTGACTCCTTATCGTGTCGTTTTTTGGGGGTATTTTGGGGACTTCATATTGTGGCAGATTCTTGCCCTAGATCTTCAACCCTCTGCCTATAAATACTCCAGAATTGAGCTAAGCCAAAAGATCATTCTTTGTTCTTCTTTCTTTTTAGGATTTAGTCTTTTTTTTCTTCTTCTTCATTCTTTTTCCATGAAAATTGTAGTGAGAGCTTTTTGAGTGGGAGATCAATGAAGATGAGGGCTTTTTGTATCATTCTCTTTTGTTTCTTCTTCCCCTTGAGATTCTTGCTTTCTCTTGATCATTCAACCTCTTCATTGAGCTTTAATGGTTAAGGGTTAGTTATTGATCTCAAGGGTCGTATTTTCTTACGGGACTAGTTCTTCACTTCACATGCGTTCTCTACCCTTCTCTTGATCTTGCAACCTCTTAATTGAGCTTGCAAGTTTAAGGGTTGGCTATTGATCACATGCTTGTCTTGAGTTCTATGTTCTTGTAATTACTTTCTTGTTCTTTTTATTGCTTTTTATTACTTGCTTATTATTATCTTGCTTTTCTTTCTTGCAATTTTTATTCATGCACTTAATTACTTGTAATCTTTTCTTTCCTTTGTTCTTTTCTTTTTGTTCTCTCTTTTTGGTTCTTTTTTGTGAATGAATGTAATTGTTGTTGTTAAGATGAAATACGGTATTGTAAGTTAATATTTTCCTTCTCATTTCCTTTTCCCGTTATTTTCCATTGAACTCAGCCCAAACCATACGCAAACGCTCCGTTAGGCACCCTACCCTGACAAGGTAACGGTGATTCCTAACCGCGACCGGTTGCGTTCGGTTTGGCCGGAGGCGAAAGCAAGAGACAAGAACGGAAGGACAAGGGTAAATAGGCCGTATTCCACGAATACCGCGCTTAAATCCCCTAATCCACGTTGTTGCCGATTGCTCTAGCTTCAATTGGTCAAGACCCGGCTCAAAGGTTTTGAGTACGGATTTCTTTAGCTTACAATTTCGTATCTTTTTCTTAACAACTTTATACTTGCAAATAATACACTTAGGATAGTCTCGAACAAACATATACATATTCTTTATTGACTCGTCTAAAACAAGAAAGGACATACAACCATCTCCCTGTGGATCGACCCGTGCTCAACCGGCTAGCTGCATAGCGACACCGTCTTGATTGCGGTTAACTTTAATTCTTCCAATCAAATGGCGCCGTTGCCGGGGAGACGGTAGCGTATTTTCTTTCTTGTTATTCGGGTTAATATTCTTTTTGTATATATTTATAAAAAAAATATATCTTTTTGTTTTTTTTGATAATTCTTATGGGCAAGTGTGCAGATTTTTGCGTATTTGCAAACTGCGATTGTGGGGAGCAAAGTGTGCATTCAAGGCAAGGGTGATTTACGAAGTACAGTGCCAAAGATCCGGGTAGTTTGACCCGCGCAAGCGAACTTTTCAAGCTTACCGGATTTGATTCAACGGGGGTTTCTTAACCCAAAAACTTAACGGTACGTACTTTCCTAACACCTTCTTCTCAAATCCGACGCTTCCAATATACTATTCTTTGCAGGATTCTTTGCAAGTTCGCTAGCAAACGCCAAAATTGACTAACCCGTATTTGTTGCAGTGCCGTGCTAAAATAAAAAAAAAACAATTTTTTGATTCTTTATAGAATTTTTATTGAATTGTGCATTGCATACATTAATACGGACTTAAGGGCAAGCGAACCCCACAAGATACGGTAAAGGATTTCATCACCTTTTCCGTGGCCCACAAATCACGAACTTGCGCATAACGTTTACCCGCACAAATTTAAAAGAAACTAGACTTTAAGCCTTAAGGACTTCGCGCTCACTAGGAGAAGTTAATTGTGTTTAGAACCTCGCTTAATGGTATATTGTTTACGGGGTGTCTAGGAAAGTGTTAACGGCGAAACCGCCAAAAGAGAAAGGGTTATTTAATTAAGGAGCTTCGCGAAAGCGTTGGACAACCTCCCCTTATCTCTGCACTTACCTGGCCTCGTGATCAGTGTATCTTGAGCCTGTTTCTCGACACGGTTTTACTTCGACAATTAAGTTCTGGAGCAGGTCTAGTTGACCTAGGTGAACGCTAGAACGATTAGGTGTGTGGTATTTTTGTGTCGTGATTGTTTTTTGTCCATATTCTTTTTTGTGCATACTTTATTCTTTTGTTAATATTAAAAAAAAAAATTAAAAAAAAATATCACATTCTTTTTTCCCTCCTTTTCTCCACCTTTTTCTCTCTCTCTTCATATCATGGGTACTCCACCTCGCAAAACTCTTGCCGAACTTTGGTACCCACAACCAGACATTACTTCCTACGGTTCTTGTTTTGGTCGAACTTCGAACGATCCATCCATGCCAAAAATTTCTTTGAAAGATCGGATAGACGCGTCTAGGACGAACAACTGGACCCCGCAATCCACTTCGTATCAACCGTTTCAAACATTCACACCTTCTTGCGTTGATACCCCTTTTGAAAATCCAGTTGTAACCTCGAGACCTATGTCTATTGCTGAACGTATTGAACAATCTCGTAGCCGATCTTTCACTCCTTTCACCACTACAAGTTCTTGGGATCAACAATTCCATTCACCTTCTTATCCCAATGTTGATCCCACTCCTGTCCAGCCATTCAATTCCTAACAGTCCTACCCAACTTTTACACATTCCCTAGACATTGCTTCTACACAGCCTTTTGGGAGTTTTCAGTATCCAAACAACTTTGAATCTTTTACTGAAACCCCTTCACAACCTATGTCTAGTCTTGAGCGAACTTTGGAAGAATTTCGGGTAGCTTCACAGCAGATGATGGATTTGAATGCGTCCATGGCCGCTCTCATACAACCTACTGACCCGATAGCTAGTTTCCAACTAGCTCCAACTTTTTCAATGTATGATGAGGCGGCAGGACAGGCTATGAATTTGAGTGGAGAGAGTGAGATATACCCCCTTCCAAATCAAACCTACCCGTCTCAAATTGAATCCCACAACTCCTGTGTTAAAAGTCTATCAAGTGTCCCAAATGAATTATCAGTTGAAGATAGAATGTTTAATGAGTTGTGCGACTTTGTAGTATTTGATTTGCCAGATTATGAAGGGACCTTGCCAAGTGAAACCAATCCCAATCTTTTTGACCTCTACACCTCCACTTTAGAACCTGAATCGATTGATATCCATGCTTTTGTTGAGATGTCAGAGAATTTTGATTTTCACTTGATTAAGGATATTGACGCTGGGAATAATTTGAATGATGAACCCATAGATTTGGCTGAGTTTTTCTCTTCCAATCATCATCCCAAGTCATTAAATGTTTTTCCCGAACCCCATATGCGTCTTGATTTTGTTGAAAATTGCATGGATGAGATAAATTTTGAGGAAAATATTGAGGATAGTACTGAGTATGAAACAGTTTTAATTGATGAGTCAGATTTTCGAATTCATCCTATCCCTTCCACTGACTGTGTACACCCTCCTGAACCTTTAATCGATAACCTTCCTCAATCACTTCCCCCAACCCTTTCCATCGTTTCGACCATGCAAGAAACCGTCTCACTTTCATTTCGTATGTCTGGTTTACCAAGTTCGGCGTACCCATGGTTTCTCACGAATCTTGAGGGACCCATTTCTCGACGGATAAATATATTAGCACAATCGCTTTTCACACATCGGTCATCACAAATTGTGCTAATCTATTTACTCCATTTGCACCCTCAAGTTCGTATTCCACTTCTTTTTCCCTTCCGCCATTCTTCTTCCTCTCATATACCGAGACCATATCCCGCTTCTCTCCGCATATGGTCTCGCGTATTCTCCATCTCTTTTCTCTACGCCTTCTTTCACCAGCCACTGCTTTATCACGATAAGATCTTTGAATGGTTGGTGTTAACTTTTGGCCTGTGTAAGGCCTTGTATAGCTTGATACTGTTCTCTTTCCCCCCTAATCCTGAATTTCAACGCTTAACAGTGGAAACACTGTTTTACTTAAGTTTGGGGGGGACACCTTTTTTGTATATATTTTTGGTTTTCCTTTTTGTATTTACTTTGTTTTTAGGGAGAGCGCCGACAATTTTGACCCTCTTAGTGTAGCCTGACAGTGAGGGCACTGTCAAGTTTAAGTTTAGGGGTGTGCTCGGTAAGCTTTCTTCCTTCGCATTCATTTGTATATTTTGCATTTGCATACCATATTAAAAACCCACAAAAATCGAAAATTTTCCAAAAATATAAAAACTTTGTCGTCAAGTTAGCTAATAGGGTAACTTAGATCTTTATTCCGAAAGATTAGTTGATATGATAGAAATAACTAAATTCTAGGCTTAGGAATTGAAAACCCTAAAAATAACCCTCATTCTGTTTAAACTTGGTAAGTATACGTCCTTACAGTTTTTTTGAGAAATAGGTAATCTTGAGTTCAGTTCTTTAGTTAAGTCAAGATGAAGGGAAAGTATTGATGCTCTACTGAAGGATAAGTCTGAAAAATAGTTTCTTTTCTTGAGTTCAAATTTAGAAAGTATATACCCTACAAACTGCACTTACACGCACCTTGAAACTTGGGATAGTAGAGGATACCTAGAAATACTCTTGCCTGAAAGCCTAGTATGAAAGAAAAAACGGTATTTAAAGCAAAACACCAAAAGAGCATATTGAAAAATATATCCGGTCTTGAAAAAAAAAAGAAAAAAGAAAAAGAAAAAGAAAAAAATAGAATAAAGTCAAGACCTGGAAACTGCTATTTACGCTTTAATGTTCACACATTCAGTAATCGACCGTTAGTGCCTCAAGAAGCATTAATAGTCGCATGAAAGGTGTGTGAGCAAATCTGTCCATCCTTAATGAAAAGAAGTAGTATTAGGTATTAGGGCAAGGGTATTATAGCTTGAATTGAATTCTAAAGTGTAGGGGTGCAAATATACACACACGTAGGGGTATACAATCGATGTTTGAATAAAAGATAGAAATAAAGAATAAGACTTGTGTTTTCTGTAAAGTTGATAAAAATCCCTAATTTGAGGCCTCACTTTAGAAGGAAAACTCAGGGGAACCAACATCTTTCTAAACTTTTTTGGAACGTATATGATATAAGAATAAATAGATTAGAGGTGTGAAGCATAAGGGTTGGATATTTCTAACTTAGGATGATAGAATTTCTAACGTAAATACTAAACTGTAGGAGTAGAATCGACGTTAACTTATGACACTAGTTTGATGGGATTTTGTGGGTGGAATCCGCTGAAAACCCTCAGGAGACAACACTCCTCCTACTAGGGACACCTAGAGGTTTAACGGCTTGTTGCACGCGCTCAGTGCAATCGCGTTCCCTGCGAAAGTGCGGTTATCATTTTATTTTTATGAATAATTGGTTTTGCTCGGGATGAGCAAAAGTTAAGTTTGGGGGTATTTGTTCATCACAGAATACTGCATTTTATACCGCCCATTCTTACGCTCGGTTGTTTATAGGTAGGTGCTTTTAATCCGTGTTTGTTACATATTTACAGAATACAGGTTTCCAGTACAAATATTGCAATTCAAGACAAAATCTCCACAGTTACGTCAAAATACAGAACATCTGTCACAGCAGATAAAAGCCGGGTTCCGGTCATCCATATCCGTCCAGTGCCAAGTACCAGTTCCAGAGACAAGACATATGACAGTGGTCATTTGTGTCTGGGACAAGCACAGAGCACGAGGGGGGCTGCACAAGAATCAATGGGTGCGCGGAGCTCGAGGGAGATAAAGTCAAAAGTAATGAAAAGAAAGCAATCTTGGACTTTGAATTCTGAAGATATTCTGGAAAGATTATCAGAAAATATATGTACCAGACAACAGGGGACAGCAGACCAGGGACCTACAGAAAAGCCCATGCCCTGAACCCTCTATAGTGCGGCGGATCCGCGGTCAATAGGGGGTATTGGCCGCGGATCCGCGGCCTCACTGACTCCTTATCGTGTCGTTTTTTGGGGGTATTTTGGGGACTTCATATTGTGGCAGATTCTTGCCCTAGATCTTCAACCCTCTGCCTATAAATACTCCAGAATTGAGCTAAGCCAAAAGATCATTCTTTGTTCTTCTTTCTTTTTAGGATTTAGTCTTTTTTTTCTTCTTCTTCATTCTTTTTCCATGAAAATTGTAGTGAGAGCTTTTTGAGTGGGAGATCAATGAAGATGAGGCTTTTTGTATCATTCTCTTTTGTTTCTTCTTCCCCTTGAGATTCTTGCTTTCTCTTGATCATTCAACCTCTTCATTGAGCTTTAATGGTTAAGGGTTAGTTATTGATCTCAAGGGTCGTATTTTCTTACGGGACTAGTTCTTCACTTCACATGCGTTCTCTACCCTTCTCTTGATCTTGCAACCTCTTAATTGAGCTTGCAAGTTTAAGGGTTGGCTATTGATCACATGCTTGTCTTGAGTTCTATGTTCTTGTAATTACTTTCTTGTTCTTTTTATTGCTTTTTATTACTTGCTTATTATTATCTTGCTTTTCTTTCTTGCAATTTTTATTCATGCACTTAATTACTTGTAATCTTTTCTTTCCTTTGTTCTTTTCTTTTTGTTCTCTCTTTTTGGTTCTTTTTTGTGAATGAATGTAATTGTTGTTGTTAAGATGAAATACGGTATTGTAAGTTAATATTTTCCTTCTCATTTCCTTTTCCCGTTATTTTCCATTGAACTCCGCCCAAACCATACGCAAACGCTCCGTTAGGCACCCTACCCTGACAAGGTAACGGTGATTCCTAACCGCGACCGGTTGCGTTCGGTTTGGCCGGAGGCGAAAGCAAGAGACAAGAACGGAAGGACAAGGGTAAATAGGCCGTATTCCACGAATACCGCGCTTAAATCCCCTAATCCACGTTGTTGCCGATTGCTCTAGCTTCAATTGGTCAAGACCCGGCTCAAAGGTTTTGAGTACGGATTTCTTTAGCTTACAATTTCGTATCTTTTTCTTAACAACTTTATACTTGCAAATAATACACTTAGGATAGTCTCGAACAAACATATACATATTCTTTATTGACTCGTCTAAAACAAGAAAGGACATACAACCATCTCCCTGTGGATCGACCCGTGCTCAACCCGGCTAGCTGCATAGCGACACCGTCTTGATTGCGGTTAACTTTAATTCTTCCAATCAAATGGCGCCGTTGCCGGGGAGACGGTAGCGTATTTTCTTTCTTGTTATTCGGGTTAATATTCTTTTTGTATATATTTATAAAAAAATATATCTTTTTGTTTTTTTTGATAATTCTTGTGGGCAAGTGTGCAGATTTTTGCGTATTTGCAAACTGCGATTGTGGGGAGCAAAGTGTGCATTCAAGGCAAGGGTGATTTACGAAGTACAGTGCCAAAGATCCGGGTAGTTTGACCCGCGCAAGCGAACTTTTCAAGCTTACCGGATTTGATTCAACGGGGGTTTCTTAACCCAAAAACTTAACGGTACGTACTTTCCTAACACCTTCTTCTCAAATCCGACGCTTCCAATATACTATTCTTTGCAGGATTCTTTGCAAGTTCGCTAGCAAACGCCAAAATTGACTAACCCGTATTTGTTGCAGTGCCGTGCTAAAATAAAAAAAAAACAATTTTTTGATTCTTTATAGAATTTTTATTGAATTGTGCATTGCATACATTAATACGGACTTAAGGGCAAGCGAACCCCACAAGATACGGTAAAGGATTTCATCACCTTTTCCGTGGCCCACAAATCACGAACTTGCGCATAACGTTTACCCGCACAAATTTAAAAGAAACTAGACTTTAAGCCTTAAGGACTTCGCGCTCACTAGGAGAAGTTAATTGTGTTTAGAACCTCGCTTAATGGTATATTGTTTACGGGGTGTCTAGGAAAGTGTTAACGGCGAAACCGCCAAAAGAGAAAGGGTTATTTAATTAAGGAACTTCGCGAAAGCGTTGGACAACCTCCCCTTATCTCTGCACTTACCTGGCCTCGTGATCAGTGTATCTTGAGCCTGTTTCTCGACACGGTTTTACTTCGACAATTAAGTTCTGGAGCAGGTCTAGTTGACCTAGGTGAACGCTAGAACGATTAGGTGTGTGGTATTTTTGTGTCGTGATTGTTTTTTGTCCATATTCTTTTTTGTGTATACTTTATTCTTTTGTTAATATTAAAAAAAATTAAAAAAAAATATCACATTCTTTTTTCCCTCCTTTTCTCCACCTTTTCTCTCTCTCTTCATATCATGGGTACTCCACCTCGCAAAACTCTTGCCGAACTTGGTACCCACAACCAGACATTACTTCCTACGGTTCTTGTTTTGGTCGAACTTCGAACGATCCATCCATGCCAAAAATTTCTTTGAAAGATCGGATAGACGCGTCTAGGACGAACAACTGGACCCCGCAATCCACTTCGTATCAACCGTTTCAAACATTCACACCTTCTTGCGTTGATACCCCTTTTGAAAATCCAGTTGTAACCTCGAGACCTATGTCTATTGCTGAACGTATTGAACAATCTCGTAGCCGATCTTTCACTCCTTTCACCACTACAAGTTCTTGGGATCAACAATTCCATTCACCTTCTTATCCCAATGTTGATCCCACTCCTGTCCAGCCATTCAATTCCTAACAGTCCTACCCAACTTTTACACCTTCCCTAGACATTGCTTCTACACAGCCTTTTGGGAGTTTTCAGTATCCAAACAACTTTGAATCTTTTACTGAAACCCCTTCACAACCTATGTCTAGTCTTGAGCGAACTTTGGAAGAATTTCGGGTAGCTTCACAGCAGATGATGGATTTGAATGCGTCCATGGCCGCTCTCATACAACCTACTGACCCGATAGCTAGTTTCCAACTAGCTCCAACTTTTTCAATGTATGATGAGGCGGCAGGACAGGCTATGAATTTGAGTGGAGAGAGTGAGATATACCCCCTTCCAAATCAAACCTACCCGTCTCAAATTGAATCCCACAACTCCTGTGTTAAAAGTCTATCAAGTGTCCCAAATGAATTATCAGTTGAAGATAGAATGTTTAATGAGTTGTGCGACTTTGTAGTATTTGATTTGCCAGATTATGAAGGGACCTTGCCAAGTGAAACCAATCCCAATCTTTTTGACCTCTACACCTCCACTTTAGAACCTGAATCGATTGATATCCATGCTTTTGTTGAGATGTCAGAGAATTTTGATTTTCACTTGATTAAGGATATTGACGCTGGGAATAATTTGAATGATGAACCCATAGATTTGGCTGAGTTTTTCTCTTCCAATCATCATCCCAAGTCATTAAATGTTTTTCCCGAACCCCATATGCGTCTTGATTTTGTTGAAAATTGCATGGATGAGATAAATTTTGAGGAAAATATTGAGGATAGTACTGAGTATGAAACAGTTTTAATTGATGAGTCAGATTTTCCAATTCATCCTATCCCTTCCACTGACTGTGTACACCCTCCTGAACCTTTAATCGATAACCTTCCTCAATCACTTCCCCCAACCCTTTCCATCGTTTCGACCATGCAAGAAACCGTCTCACTTTCATTTCGTATGTCTGGTTTACCAAGTTCGGCGTACCCATGGTTTCTCACGAATCTTGAGGGACCCATTTCTCGACGGATAAATATATTAGCACAATCGCTTTTCACACATCGGTCATCACAAATTGTGCTAATCTATTTACTCCATTTGCACCCTCAAGTTCGTATTCCACTTCTTTTTCCCTTCCGCCATTCTTCTTCCTCTCATATACCGAGACCATATCCCGCTTCTCTCCGCATATGGTCTCGCGTATTCTCCATCTCTTTTCTCTACGCCTTCTTTCACCAGCCACTGCTTTATCACGATAAGATCTTTGAATGGTTGGTGTTAACTTTTGGCCTGTGTAAGGCCTTGTATAGCTTGATACTGTTCTCTTTCCCCCCTAATCCTGAATTTCAACGCTTAACAGTGGAAACACTGTTTTACTTAAGTTTGGGGGGGACACCTTTTTTGTATATATTTTTGGTTTTCCTTTTTGTATTTACTTTGTTTTTAGGGAGAGCGCCGACAATTTTGACCCTCTTAGTGTAGCCTGACAGTGAGGGCACTGTCAAGTTTAAGTTTAGGGGTGTACTCGGTAAGCTTTCTTCCTTCGCATTCATTTGTATATTTTGCATTTGCATACCATATTAAAAACCCACAAAAATCGAAAATTTTCCAAAAATATAAAAACTTTGTCGTCAAGTTAGCTAATAGGGTAACTTAGATCTTTATTCCGAAAGATTAGTTGATATGATAGAAATAACTAAATTCTAGGCTTAGGAATTGAAAACCCTAAAAATAACCCTCATTCTGTTTAAACTTGGTAGGTATACGTCCTTACAGTTTTTTTGAGAAATAGGTAATCTTGAGTTCAGTTCTTTAGTTAAGTCAAGATGAAGGGAAAGTATTGATGCTCTACTGAAGGATAAGTCTGAAAAATAGTTTCTTTTCTTGAGTTCAAATTTAGAAAGTATATACCCTACAAACTGCACTTACACGCACCTTGAAACTTGGGATAGTAGAGGATACCTAGAAATACTCTTGCCTGAAAGCCTAGTATGAAAGAAAAAACGTTATTTAAAGCAAAACACCAAAAGAGCATATTGAAAAATATATCCGGTCTTGAAAAAAAAAAGAAAAAAGAAAAAGAAAAAGAAAAAAATAGAATAAAGTCAAGACCTGGAAACTGCTATTTACGCTTTAATGTTCACACATTCAGTAATCGGCCGTTAGTGCCTCAAGAAGCATTAATAGTCGCATGAAAGGTGTGTGAGCAAATCTGTCCATCCTTAATGAAAAGAAGTAGTATTAGGTATTAGGGCAAGGGTATTATAGCTTGAATTGAATTCTAAAGTGTAGGGGTGCAAATATACACACACGTAGGGGTATACAATCGATGTTTGAATAAAAGATAGAAATAAAGAATAAGACTTGTGTTTTCTGTAAAGTTGATAAAAATCCCTAATTTGAGGCCTCACTTTAGAAGGAAAACTCAGGGGAACCAACATCTTTCTAAACTTTTTTGGAACGTATATGATATAAGAATAAATAGATTAGAGGTGTGAAGCATAAGGGTTGGATATTTCTAACTTAGGATGATAGAATTTCTAACGTAAATACTAAACTGTAGGAGTAGAATCGACGTTAACTTATGACACTAGTTTGATGGGATTTTGTGGGTGTAATCCGCTGAAAACCCTCAGGAGACAACACTCCTCCTACTAGGGACACCTAGAGGTTTAACGGCTTGTTGCACGCGCTCAGTGCAATCGCGTTCCCTGCGAAAGTGCGGTTATCATTTTATTTTTATGAATAATTGGTTTTGCTCGGGATGAGCAAAAGTTAAGTTTGGGGGTATTTGTTCATCACAGAATACTGCATTTTATACCGCCCATTCTTACGCTCGGTTGTTTATAGGTAGGTGCTTTTAATCCGTGTTTGTTACATATTTACAGAATACAGGTTTCCAGTACAAATATTGCAATTCAAGACAAAATCTCCACAGTTACGTCAAAATACAGAACATCTGTCACAGCAGATAAAAGCCGGGTTCCGGTCATCCATATCCGTCCAGTGCCAAGTACCAGTTCCAGAGACAAGACATATGACAGTGGTCATTTGTGTCTGGGACAAGCACAGAGCACGAGGGGGGCTGCACAAGAATCAATGGGTGCGCGGAGCTCGAGGGAGATAAAGTCAAAAGTAATGAAAAGAAAGCAATCTTGGACTTTGAATTCTGAAGATATTCTGGAAAGATTATCAGAAAATATATGTACCAGACAACAGGGGACAGCAGACCAGGGACCTACAGAAAAGCCCATGCCCTGAACCCTCTATAGTGCGGCGGATCCGCGGTCAATAGGGGGTATTGGCCGCGGATCCGCGGCCTCACTGACTCCTTATCGTGTCGTTTTTTGGGGGTATTTTGGGGACTTCATATTGTGGCAGATTCTTGCCCTAGATCTTCAACCCTCTGCCTATAAATACTCCAGAATTGAGCTAAACCAAAAGATCATTCTTTGTTCTTCTTTCTTTTTAGGATTTAGTCTTTTTTTTCTTCTTCTTCATTCTTTTTCCATGAAAATTGTAGTGAGAGCTTTTTGAGTGGGAGATCAATGAAGATGAGGGCTTTTTGTATCATTCTCTTTTGTTTCTTCTTCCCCTTGAGATTCTTGCTTTCTCTTGATCATTCAACCTCTTCATTGAGCTTTAATGGTTAAGGGTTAGTTATTGATCTCAAGGGTCGTATTTTCTTACGGGACTAGTTCTTCACTTCACATGCGTTCTCTACCCTTCTCTTGATCTTGCAACCTCTTAATTGAGCTTGCAAGTTTAAGGGTTGGCTATTGATCACATGCTTGTCTTGAGTTCTATGTTCTTGTAATTACTTTCTTGTTCTTTTTATTGCTTTTTATTACTTGCTTATTATTATCTTGCTTTTCTTTCTTGCAATTTTTATTCATGCACTTAATTACTTGTAATCTTTTCTTTCCTTTGTTCTTTTCTTTTTGTTCTCTCTTTTTGGTTCTTTTTTGTGAATGAATGTAATTGTTGTTGTTAAGATGAAATACGGTATTGTAAGTTAATATTTTCCTTCTCATTTCCTTTTCCCGTTATTTTCCATTGAACTCCGTCCAAACCATACGCAAGCGCTCCGTTAGGCACCCTACCCTGACAAGGTAACGGTGATTCCTAACCGCGACCGGTTGCGTTCGGTTTGGCCGGAGGCGAAAGCAAGAGACAAGAACGGAAGGACAAGGGTAAATAGGCCGTATTCCACGAATACCGCGCTTAAATCCCCTAATCCACGTTGTTGCCGATTGCTCTAGCTTCAATTGGTCAAGACCCGGCTCAAAGGTTTTGAGTACGGATTTCTTTAGCTTACAATTTCGTATCTTTTTCTTAACAACTTTATACTTGCAAATAATACACTTAGGATAGTCTCGAACAAACATATACATATTCTTTATTGACTCGTCTAAAACAAGAAAGGACATACAACCATCTCCCTGTGGATCGACCCGTGCTCAACCGGCTAGTTGCATAGCGACACCGTCTTGATTGCGGTTAACTTTAATTCTTCCAATCACTCATCAAGGAGCGTACTCACTGATGAGTAACCTGAGAGAGAAGCAAGTTCTCAAATATATTACTTACAATGGAATACCTAGCATAAGTATCTACATTTTCGATCATCTCGAAGAATCCTGATGCTTACAACATATGGTTCTCTACTTTATTCTTATATCTACAACTTCTCAAAATTTGGACCTTGTATTTCAACGAAATACTTGTCTAAAACTAGAGAAGCCATAAGTAAACAGAATATAGTACGGGTACCAACCCCTTTGTCCTAACGGGCATTGGATAACTTACAATAATTTGTAGTCTACTGAGTTTAATAACTCAAACCCTGTGCGTCGTGGGTTGAAAACAGTGCTATGGTTAAGAAGAATTACACCGCTGTTGAATGCTCCTTACCTAACCATCAACTGATATGGGTAAATACCATTGATATAATTTCAAAAAGTTATATCTTACTTTATAAAATAAACGTACATATATATCAGTTTGAAACTAGTGCATAACGACGGATATTCAAAACTAAATATTTGCCGTCAGGCGAAACCCAGGTGATTTTCTCAAATATCACCAATTACAAAGAATTCTGATATATAGAGGATCTAATCACCCAATTCCCAATATCTTACTCCCACTCAGTATCTGTAACGCTATATAGATATGAGAATTAAGTCCGGTAAATACATACCCTGGAGTGAGAATCTAAGTGGGAAAACAGTTTTCAATTAACACCGCACAGTGAAACTGAAACATGAAAATGTTTCGAAGGGGTGACCGGGTATTCCTAGTAATGCCTCTTTTACTATCCAGATTCATAACAGTAACCGTATATTTCCTTGCCCTCACTCCAATCCCTTCATATGTCTTTACTTCTTACCTTCTATACACCATACTTAGGCTAATTGTTTTTCTTTCTTCCCTACCTTTCGGCACCAGCCTAAGGTTTGGAAGAATACTATCCAATAAGCGTAATAGGTGTACTCTCCTAATACCAGGAGCTCTCGCAACCTGAGAGAAGGTAAAGAGAAAAGAAAACCGAATAATCTTATTCAATTTCTCTCGAACTGAAAACCATCCTCGAACTGAAACAAGTTCCTTCGAGTTCGTATGTAACAATACGATGGCATATCCAATATGAATCTTCGTAGTGATACAGAGTGTTCTGGAGAAATGAAAAGGGGAAGTCGGAGTGGCAATGATATACATGGGTTCATCGTGAATGATAGCAGTCTCAATTTCTTTTGCTCTCACTCTAATCCCTTTATATGTCTTTACTTATTACCTTTTATACACCAAACTTAGGCTAATTGGTTTTCTTCCTTCCCTACCTTTCGGCACCTACCTATGGTTTGGAAGAATACTATCCAATAATCGTAATAGGTATACTCTCCTAACACTAGGAGCCCTCGCAACCTGAGAGAAGATAATGAGAGAAGACAACCGAATAATCTATTCAATTTCTCCAGAACCGGATCTTCGAACTAAAACATGTTTCTTCGAGTTCGTATGTAACTATACGATAGAATAACCAAGCAATATGGATATTCGTAGTGAAACGGAGTGTTTTGGAGAAATGCAAAGGGGATGTAGATCTGGCAGGGATATATGCGACTTAATGACAATCCAAAAGCCAAAATGTGTAAAAAGGTTCGATTAACTTGGTTCATGAGTTTTAGTTTAGGGTCAGATCATGATCGCTGTCAAAGAGAGAGAGAAAAGAAACACTCAGCGTACACTCTAACCCAGATTAGATTGGTTAATCACTTTATCTAATCAGGATGGCTCCCACTGTTTTCTCGAATTCTTCTTCAAACCCTAATAGGAGAATTAGTCGGGATCATCTGAAAATCACCCGAGGAGTAACACCTACTCATCAGTAGGAATCGGGATCCAACTATCGTCGTATAATAACTTGATAGAAGCCACTCAAATCACCACACTCTATAAGGTATGCGCATACCTGGCAAGTTTCTTTTATATTCGAAACTCCCGATATGGTTTTTACCCTTAGGACCCTAATGGCCTTGACGGAGTCAACAAATCAAAGACACCTAGTCAAGTTCAACCTGTCATTATCTTGATTGCATTAAACCCACCCACACAAGCCCTTGACGGAGTCAACAAGAACCAAGAGATCAGAGTTCGCTAAAAGAGAGATTGTCCTAACCAATCACATCGTATGCTACAAACAAGCACCACTTAGCTACCGTACACTACGCCTTGACGGAGTCAACAAACGCAGCACGGATACTAAGCACTACTCGTAGGAAATAACGGAGGGCTACGGCTGGTTTTTGGTAAAAAACCTTTAACGTAATGAACTTGATATGGTTGAAGGAACCCGAGTGGTTTACAAATATATAGTGACGTAAACTTTTGCTAAAGATGTCACTCCCTGTGAAGGGATCTCGGCTCTTTCCTCGTCGAATGAGGTGCAGGATATTCCTGACTGAATACCACGATACAAAGCAAAAGAATCGACTATAGTGAAATTATTACAAAAATGCAAACTTTTGCCCAAGAGGTCACTCCCTATGAAGGGATCTCGGCTCTTGCCTCGTCGAATGAGGTGCTGGATATTCAGAACTGAATACCGCTGTGCAAAGCAAAATGAAACGTCTGTAATAGCAGTTTTTTAAAAATTTGGTTCCAACAACATCATTTAGGTTTATTTTTACTTGCATTAATCAAAATTAACGCAGTCCCATTAATTAATCTATATCTCACTAGAAAAGAACAAAAATAAAATGTACGTATATGCCATCCACATTCGCAACGGGGCACCTTCATGCACCGTTAGGTTACTTAACTAACGGCAGAGCGGGGGCTGGACTAGCGCGGATGCAAAACATATAAAACATCTACTAATATATATATATATATATATATATATAACATTCGTCCCAGGCATGATATAAGCAACATCACAGAAAAGCGATAAGCAACAAGAATAACGGATAAACTAGGAGCCCCGGGGTTCCTTTGAGCCGCAAATGAAACCCGATGTTCCCCGGTCGTGTGGATAGCCTATGCAATGTATAACCAAGACCCCTACGAGTGCGGCAAGTTACCCGCCAATCTCAGAATTGAGGCAACCCCAATCAACAAAGTGAATGGGCTACCCAGCACTTCACGGAATCTGGTAACTTGAGCACCCCTTTGTGGGTCATCCTATACCCCTAGGAGTGCGGCGAATAGCCCGCTAATTCTAAAGTAAGGCCCCCTCCATCTCAACGCCATGAGATGTAGGCATGTTGCCCTCTAGAACTCGGCTACTCGAGCACTCTACCGCGGGATAATCCTAGTACAGAAAAGAAAAGTATATATACAACGGTGACATTAACCTCAACCCGGTCGTGCCCTAATAAAAGAGTATACAAACTGGCGGAAACGGCAGTCTACAAGTCGGACGCTCTCCCCGCGATAACGAATATACAAATGAATCTGAAATGTACTACTACCATTGCACCATAGGCTATCCACCACGACAATCCAACCATAGCCATCAAAGATATCAATATCACAGTGGTATAAGCAAGTATGTGCAACCCCGTCTAAACAACATATAGAAAATAGACGACGTTTGAAAAATATATACACCATATCACAGATATCAACGATGCAAAATTTTAACTTTTGAAACTTTCCAAGTTGCCCCCAAGAAAAGATAACACTAAGTGAAATCTGGAGTAAATTAAACAAGACCAAAAATACCAATTTATAAAACCCAAAACACAGAATGAAAATGAGGCCCAGTTATGAATAGTGAACCGTCCAGGCCGGGTATTTTAGCATTTTCGCCGGCCAAAGTTGCATCAAAATGCCTCGCCTTCATTGCGTGTCGTATACATGTCTAGACTAAGTCTCTGCACTTGTTTAAAAAAATTTCAGAGATAAAAATATTTTCGGAACAGAGAGTGGGTTTCGAAGTCAGAATTTTTTGGTTTTGAAACTAATTCATCGTTTACTACTAGTTTCTAATGTTTTGGTGGCTCTGATACCATGTTGGGGTTCCAAGCGCCCTAGCCGTCGATCGCGGCCGTTGCGGAACGAAACATTTGGTTTTTAAAAAACTTGGCGTTAGAAACAACAACCCAGAATCGAAACCAAACATGAAACTAGCAATTTAAAAGAGTCTATCTACTGTGATGAAGTGTTATACCGAATGAACCATGTCCTTCGGTCTTCTACCATCTTCCATAGCTCATTGAGGCGTCCTCGATTGAACTTGGCCGCCGGTCTTCCTCCGTCGAAGATGATCCACCCGAGGGATGTAGCTCATGGCTCTAGCTCCACACCAAGAATCTAGTGAAGTAACTAAGGACTCTAGGTTGCTAATCTAGAGTACCTAGGATGTAGTGAAGTGTTCAAAGTGTTTGTCTACCTCACCTCCTCTCTTGATCGAAGTGTTCAAAGTGTTTGTCTACCTCACCTCCTCTCTTGATTCTCAACACATGAGATTGTAGAGAGGAGGTTGAAGATGAAGGTGGAAGAACTCAAGAAACTAAAGAGGAGAGTGAAGTAAATGGTGAGGAGATGAAAAAAATCAACCATGCTTTTTTCCTCAAGTGAGAAAAATAAGTGAAGCTTGTTTTTGTAAAACAATATTTTCCAATTTAAAAACCAACCCATGCTTGAATAGTTTACACAAATGAATTGTTAATTCATTTGTGCAACACTATACAAGCATTGTTCTCATTATACTCCACTCTCTCTTCCTTTACACCTCATTTACCATTTATAATAAATGGTTAAATCTAAAATGAGGTGTCCACCTTCTAGAATGTTTTCCGTATAAATACGGATTATACTCAATTGTATATACATACATGTATTCGTACAAAAATACGAATACCCGAAGAGATAGAATAACACAAAGAACATAATACTAGAATATACATATCGAAATACATATACGTAAATTATTAAATCAATACCTGATTTAATAATCCTGCTCAAACCCGAGTCGGTTAGTATTATCAACCGTCCGATCGAAAGTCTGGGTAACTAGTACAATCATTCGATCGGAACCCTGCACGTATCCAATACGGCTACTACATCATTTCGCCAGAACCAGGGAAACCCTCTGTGTGGGACTCTGAAGACTCGTCAATACGCTGGCAGTGGGTTTAACCACAAGCACGTCAGCGACATTAGCTGTACGTAATGGCTACCCAGGTATTGAGCGAAAAGAAGGTCGACGAGCAAACTCATCCGAATCCCTACCGAGCCTGTCAGTGACAATCTCCATACAGTCTGGTCTGTTTGTATAAGAGTATCGCATATCGAGTCTAGAGGGTGGATAAAGTTAGACCCCTAATAACGTGATATTTCAAGTCGGTATGAAGCACATCACCAAATGAGAAACTATTGATCCAAATCAGTAATTCTCATCTAGCTTGGCCATGGATTTCTGGTGATGGCCACCCGTGCGAGTCCGTCCAGTATACTCATAACCCAATGAGCACCTTTATACTATCTTAGGTGACTAACTCATACCAATGGCTTGTGAGACTGGCCACCGCCCCTCGTCGGGGTCTCGAAAAGTATACACTAGTCTACTCCGGTGTATCGATGCCCAGTCTCGATACTCTCTCGACTAGGGACATTTAAGGATGTGCTTATAGACCACCCAGCTCCCATGTATATGATCGCCATCATAATGCTGGTAATCAAAAAAGAATCCTATGGTCTTTATCAACATGTAATAGTAACTTGTAATACCACTTAATGCATGTACATGATGATAAAGACAAACCAGATAGCATACTATCATTTTGATTAAGACTGTTCTACCCGAATAGGTTCTCCCTCAATCATCACAATCGCATTCCTGCAGTTACAATAATTGACTTAAGGGCACTATAGCCAACAGAGCAATTGTTGGGGACTCGTCTCTCTCGGTATAGAGAGTCGATACCGTGCTATGTTCGGTTGGCCAACACCATAAGTCCCTGGCCAGGGCGGATTAAGAATTACCGATAGTTAGATCAGTAGATTCTCGGATGGTCTTGAGCCACATCGACATAACTTGTCAGGTTATTAGGGGTCTGACGTTTTCCACCCCTTAGACCGGCATGCGATACTCTTAGACGAATAGAACGAACTATACGGAGATTGTCACGGATAGGCTCAGTAGGAGTTCGGATCAGTTTGCTCGTCGGCCTTCTTTTCGACAGGTACCTGGGTAGCCGTTACGTATAGCTAGTGCCACTGACGGGCTTGTGGTTAAATCCACTCCCAGTATACTGTCGAGTATTTAGAGTCCCACATAGAGGGTTTCCCTGGTTCAGGCGAAATGATGTAGAGGACGTATGGTTTTACATGCAGGGTTCCGATCATATACGTATACTAGCTACACGGATTTTGTTTGGACGGATAATACTAGTGGGCTTAAGATTAAGCCGCGTTCTAGTATTTTATTATTGGATTAATTTTGTATCTCTTGGTATTCGTATTTTGTGCAGTACGAATACCGGTGTGTATATACGGTGAGGGCATTCTTGTAACTTCACAAGAAATGCTTCTAGAAGGAGATACCTCATTTTTTGTAATATCTATTTATGGAAAATAGATAATGAGGCGGGGGGAGAAGATTTTCAAAGCATGTTATGAAGCATGGCTAATTCTTTTTCTTTATTCATTTGTCATTACTATTAAAGCATGGTTGCATTATTTTATGGAAAATATTGCATACTTGATATTTTTTAAAAACTTAGCCATTCTTCACTTGCTATTTTCATTCTACACTTCACATTCGCTCTTCTTTGCTCTCTTCTTCTTCCTCAATCCCTAACCCTCACATATGTTGTGAAACCTAGGATATTTTGAGATAAATTAGTCCGATTAACTCTTTACATCTCCTAACCTACCTAGATTAGCAAACTAGGTACTTTACTTACCTCATATTTGAGGTTAGAGCTTGAACCAAAGACTCTCGGGTGGATCGTCTTCAACACGAGAAAGCCGACGACCAAGCTCGATCTGTACCATCTAGGAGCTCAAGAAGGGGAGAAGAAGACTCGATGGACTTGATTGAGAGATGTTTTGTGATCAAAGAATTAATTAACGCAATCAAGAACGGCATCGCTTGGTAGCTAGCCGGTGAGTACGGGTCGGTCCACAGGGATTTTGTGTATTTCCTATTTGTTCTAACGAGTTAATTCCAAATGGTGTTGGATTGATTATCACTAAAAACTAAGTTGATTTAGACTAGTATTAAAACCTTGGTAGGGTTAGGTTTAGGTTAAGTTTGGAAAGTCAATATTCCTCACCGCTTTCTATGCCCTAATTAAGATCTATTAGGTGTTATGGTAATAATTAATAAAGTGGATTAGTACCATCGGGAAGAAACTAGGTTTCTTCCTCTAGGTCCTTGTCCTTCCTTTCTTATTTCTTACCCTAACCTCCATGGAAAACATGCACAACCGATCTTTTAAACTACGGTATCACCGCTACCTCGTGGGATAGGGTGCCGTAGTGAGCGGTGTGTGTATGTATGCTGGAGTCCAATGAAAATATGTGACGGGCAAGAAAGGGACGAGAGATTTTCATTTCTCAAACCTCCCATATTCCTAACCCTAACAAGTGAGGAACTACTCACTCATTAGGGAATTTATTAAAAGAAACATTTTTATCTACGGCAAATAATTAAAAGTCCTAAACTAATTAACTAGGGCAGATAATAAAAATTCTATACTACGGCAGAAAAGAAATTACCTAGGGCATGGAAATTAAAAACTACTTACTTTATTTGATGCTCTCTTCATATATTACAATGCATTCTGAATTTTTGATCAATGAAAAGAGGCATACCTCAAAAAGAGGTTTAGGATTTCTATTTATAGATCATAGAAACCCTAGGGTTACATTCGATACATATCTGCATTTACAATTTTACCCTAAGAAGCCTAGTCAATGCACCGCCACAGCGTTGAATTTTGCGCCGACAAGTGCTCACCATGGCCGCGGATCCGCGGCTAGAAGGCATGTTTGGCCGCGGTTCCACGGCCATATTGTGGGCTTCTTGGTTGCATTTTCCTGGGTTGCTTCTGGTTGCATTTGTCTTCTTATTTTTTCACTTGGTTTCTCAGATTGTCATCTAGTTCTCTTCCAGATTTCCACAGTGCATAATGTCGTGGACTTTTACCCTTTGCTTCGTGTCGAAATCTTGAACCTTGCGCTGCCTTTGTGCTTTGTGAAATTGTCCATTGAACTTCGTTTATTCTTTAAACTGTAGGCATGATCAAGATTCTTCCATTTGTTGGTCGTAGTCTCACTTTTGTATCGTCTTTTCATCATTTTTACTATTTTTGTTCCAAGAACATGTAACCTGCAACTATGTAGCAGACATGGATCAAAAGCACCTGTTTATTTGTAAAATGAATAAGAATGGGGAATATAATAATACAAAATTATGATATGAACAAATACCCCAAAACTTATCTTTTGCTCGTCCTCGAGAAAAACTAGTTTTATTCTTGGAAAAGACATAGTTTTTGCAAATGTCACTTTCGCAGGAAAATGCTATTGCACTGAGCTCGTGCAACAAGCCGTTAAACCTCTAGGTGTCCCTAGTAGGAGGAGTGTTGTCTCCTGAGGGTTTTCAGCGGATACTACCCACAAAATCCTATCAATTCGGCATATTGACTTTTATTCTCCAATTAAGTTTTCCAACAAGGAACCCTATTATCTTCAACTCAGAAATTATCAACCCATATTTTTCACGCTTTCTTATCATTTAACTTAAGATTATATATGTTTTGTAGATTTACTTAGCTTTTAGCATCTTTTAAGTTTTCCTTCTAGGGTTCCATCTCAAACTTAGGAATTTTTATTATCTTTACTAAAGATACAAGTCCTATTTTTTATTCCTATCTCTTATCTAAACCCCAATCACATACCCCTACGTGTGTGTGTATATCACCCCTACACTTGGAAATTTAAATCAAGCTATTATACTCTTGTCCATCGTCCAAAGTACTTCTTAATTGGTGAATTTTTAGATGAAATTTGCTCACACATCTTTCATACGACCGTTAATACTTCTTGAGGTACCAACGATCGATTACCAAATGTGCTTGCACATTAAGGCGTTGTTCCTCGTCTTGTAATACCTAAGGCTTTAGCAGTGACTCCCAAACCAGTTAGTCTAAGGCACTAGGTGATAAAGCACCCTCGCTAAATATTTTTTTATTTTACGCAGCCTTAAGTAATTAAAAAACCAGTGTTCATTTTTTTTATCTCTTTATTCACACTTGTATTTTTATTTTTATTTTTATTCATACTAAGGACTTTAGACAAGAGCATTTCAAAGTCTCTTCTACTATTCCAAGTTTCAAGATTCGTGTTTGTGCAAGTTGTAAGGTATATATTTTCAGAATTTAGACTTAAACTTAGGGATTATTTTTCAGACTTATACTTTAATAAAAATATCAATACTTTTCCCTTATTTTGACTTAACCCAAGAAGTGAACTCAAAATTTGCATATTTCTAAGTAAACTACAAAGACATCTCTACGGTTAGACTTTAAGAAAGGTTATTTTTAGGGTTTTTAATTTACTAGGTTTAGGATCTAGTTTTTCCCTACTATTCAACTGTCATGTTGAACTTAAGTCAAATATGGCCAAAATTGAACTCTTCAATTTTTATAATTTTTAAAATTTCTCAATTTTTATAGGTTTTAAAATATGTATGCAAATGCAAAAATATACATATGAATGCGAAGGAAGAAACCTTACCGAGCACACCCCCAAACTTAAACTTGACAGTGTCCTCACTGTCATGCCACACCAAGAGGGTCAAAAATGTCGGCACTCCCCTGTTTATTCTTTTTTTTTAAAATTTTCTTATTTTTTAAAGAAAAACAAAATATATATACAGAAAGCCCCCCCCCCAAACTTAAGTGAGACAGTGTTTCCACTGTTTTAAGCGTTAAAGTTCAAAGTTAGGAAGGAGAAAAATCAAACTATACAAGGCCCTACACAGGCCAAAGTTTAGCACCAACCATTCAAAAAATTTATCGTTATAATGGTGTAGATGGTGAAAGAATGGAGTGTAGAGAAAAGAAATTAGAAACACACAAGACCGTATCGGAAGAAAGGTGGAATATGGTCTCGGTATATTAGGAGAAGAATGGCGGAGGAGAGAAAGAAGTGTAGTACGAACTTGAGGGTGCAAATTGAGTGAATAAATTAGCACAAATTGTGATGACCGATGTGTTAAAAGAGATTGTGCTAATCTATCAACCCGTCGAGAAATGGGGTCAAATCCCTCAAGATTCGCGAGAAAACATGGGTATGTTGAACTTGGTAAACCAAACATTGAAAATGGAAGCATGACGGATTCTTGCGCGGTCGAAACGACGAAGGGGAGTGATTTAGGAAGGGTCTCATTCTCACCTAAGTAAGCGTATGTAAGGTGAGATGGCAACAACTTGAGTTCGAGTTTCAGAGGTGAAACAATTGAAGGTGAAATTGGTGAAACTGTCTAAAACTCGAAGGATTCCATCAATGGTTCGAAATCACTGTAAGCAACCGAGTCTGATGGTTCAACTAACTCATCTGAAAATTCAAAGGACTCAAACTCAGGAGGTGAGTCTTCAAAATCGTCCGAAAAAGTAAAACACTCGTAATCGTTATCAGTTGTGAGAACTGTGTCAGATTCAAGGAGGAACGCACTAGTGGCGTCAAAACTGATGTGATCGAACAGAAATTTTTCAGGCTCACAGTCCTCCTGCGTGATCTCTTGCGTGGTCGGAACGATGGAAAGGATGAAGGGGGGTGATTTAGGAAGTATAACAGTTAAAGGTTCAAGAGGATGAATTAAAAAATCCGACTCATCAAACAAAACTGGTTCATCCTCAATACTATCCTAAATACTCTCCTCATAATTCTCCTCAAAAGTTATCCCATCCATGCAATTATCATCAAAATAAAGACGCATATGAAGTTCGGGAGAAACATTTAATGACTCGGGGTGATGAATTGGAGAGAAAAATTCAGTCAAATCTGTGGGTTCATCATCCAAAATATTCCCTGCGTCAATATCCTCAATCAAGTGAAAATCATTTTTTTCGGACACCTCATCAAAAGCATGCATATTTATCAATTCAGGTTCTAGATTGGAGGCGTAGAGGTCGAAAGGATTGGTGATGGTTTCACTCGAAAGGGACCCTTCACAATCTGGCAAATCAAGCACTACAAAGTCGCACAACTCATTAAACGTTTTATTTTCAACTGGTGAATCATTTGGGACACTTGATAGATATTCAAAACCGGAGTTATGGGATTCAATTGGTGATGGGTAGGTTTGATTTGGAAGGGTGCACAGCTCACTCTTTCCACTCAAATTCTCAATCTGTCCAACCGCTTCATCATACATTGGAATTTTTGGAGCTAGTTGGAAACTAGCTACCGGGTCACTAGGTTGCATAAGTGCGGCAATGGACGCATCCAAATTCCTCATCTGTTGGTTTGTCGCTACAATATAAGCTTCCAACGACTGTTCCAGAATAGACATGGGTTGTGAAGGGCTTTCAGTAAAACATTCAAAGTTGTTTGGATACGTGAAACTCCCAAATGGTTGTGTGGAAGCAATGTCTAGGGAAGGTGCTAAAGTCGGGTAGGACTGGTAGCAATTGAATGGTTGGACAGGAGTAGGATCAACATTTGGATAAATAGGTGAATGGACTTGTTGATCCCAAGAACTGGAAGTGTTGAAAGGAGTGAAAGATCGGTTACGAGATTGTTCAATATGTTCAGCAATAGACATGGGTTTCAGAGTTACAACAGGACTCGAAAAAGGAGTATCAACATAAGAAGGTAGTGAAGATTGAAATGGTTGATACAAAGTGGATTGCGGAGTCGAACTGTTTCTCCTAGACGCTTCTATTCGATCTTTCAAAGAAATTTTGGGCATGGAGGGATCGTCCGTAATTCGACCAAAACAATTCGCGTAGGAAACAATGTTTGGATGAGGGTACCAAAGTTCGGCAAGAGTTTTGGGAGGTGGGGTACCCATGATGTAAGAAGGAGAAGAATGTGGGTGCAAGTGTGTGCAAGTGTGTGCAACGGATTTCTTAGCGGCAAGTGGCAAGTTTTTGTAAAAAAAATTTCCTTTTTGTGTTTTTTTATAAGGAGCTTTTTGCAAAAAGATTTTCAATAAAAGGCTTAGACACACGTTCAATCAATCACAAATGCACAATCAAGCCTAGATCTAGGGTCACCTAGGTCAACTAGACTGCTCCTAACTGTTCCAAAGGGCAAGATGTGAGGACCTCAAATCGCCTCTTCACCGCCAATTGTGGCCAGGTAAACACAAGTAGAGAAAGGAGGGATCCGCTAATGAATCACCGTGAGACGGGCCTTTTAAAGTTACCTTTCCCTACCTGTCTAGCCTAGGCACCACAAAGTCAGGTTTAGATCAACGATCGATGCCTATAACTTTTCATTTGTCCTATCGAGCGCGACAGTCCTTATAGGCTGAGTCTAATCTTTTTTAATTAACTCGATGGTCAATGCAATATGCTTTTTGTGATTTTTGGGGTCCTAGGAAGGGTAATGAAATCCCCACCCAATCTGGATTGGTGTAAAAGCCACTTAAAGTCAATTTTAAATATGCAAAGCAGTAAACACAATCAAACACTTGCCAAAATTTTTTTTATTGCGGCGCAAAGAATCCTGCACAAGATCAAGTTATTGGAGAAGGGGAGAAGTTTTTTTTTGCGCAAAGAACCCTGCAGGAAATTTTTTTTTAGAGGAGTTTATGGGGTTACAGAGAAGAAAAGAAGGGTTACAGAGGAATTTTGGCTTGCTGATGTCAGCAAGGCGCCGCGGTTCCGGGGCTAAATGTTGCCTTTGACCGCGGTTCCGCGGTCAAATCATCGGTTCAGATCCCCAAATCTTTTCTGTTTTCTATTCTGATTATCCTCTACTTGTTCAGATCTGTTGTTTGCTGTTTTGCTCTCTGGATTTTTCCAGATCTGAATATGTTCTTCGATCCTGCACAATTCAAAAGAATACCCTTCAAAAAAATAACAAGATGATAAATTTTTATATATATATTTTTTAATTTTTCAGTTTTTATGATTTTTCAATTTTTATATTAACCCGAAATTACCAAAAGAAAATAACTACGCCATCCCCGGCAATGGCACCATTTGATTGAGAAATGTTTTGTGATCAAAGAATTAATTACCGCAATCAAGAACGGCGTCGCTTGGTAGCTAGCCAGTGAGTACGGGTCGGTCCACAGGGATTTTGTGTATTTCCTATTTATTCTAACGAGTTAATTCCAAATGGTGTTGGATTGATTATCACTAAAAACTAAGTTGATTTAGACTAGGATTAAAACCTTGGTAGGGTTAGGTTTAGGTTAAGTTTGGAAAGTCAATATTCCTCACCGCTTTCTATGCCCTAATTAAGATCTATTAGGTGTTATGGTAATAATTAATATAGTGGATTAGTACCATCGGGAAGAAACTAGGTTTCTTCCTCTAGGTTCTTGTCCTTCCTTTCTTAATTCTTACCCTAACCTCCATGGAAAACATGCACAACCGGTATTTTAAACTACGGTATCACCCCTACCTCTTGGGATAGGGTGCCGTAGTGAGTGGTGTGTGTATGTATGCATGGAGTCCTATGAAAATATGTGACGGGCAAGAAAGGGGCGAGAGATTTTCATCTCTCAAACCTCTCGTATTCCTAACCCTAACAAGTGAAGAACTACTCACTCATTAGGGAATTTATTAAAAGAACCATTTTTATCTACGGAAAATAATTAAAAGTCCTAAACTAATTAACTAGGGCAGATAATAAAAATTCTATACTACGGCAGAAAAGAAATTACCTAGGGCATGGAAATTAAAAACTACTTACTTTATTTGATGCACTCTTCATACATTACAATGAATTCTGAATTTTTGATCAATGAAAAGAGGCATACCTCAAAAAGAGATTTAAGGTTTCTATTTATAGATCATAGAAACCCTAGGGTTACATTCGATACATATCTGCATTTACAATTTTACCCTAAGAAGCCTAGTCAACGCATCGCCACAGCGTTGAATTTTGCGCCGACACGTGCTCACCATGGCCGCGGATCCGCGGCCAGAAGGCATGTTTAGCCGCGGTTCCGTGGCCATATTATGGGCTTCTTGGTTGCATTTTCCTGGGTTGCTTCTGGTTGCATTTGTCTTCTTCTTTTCTTCACTTGGTTTCTCAGATTGTCTTCTAGTTCTCTTCTACATTTCCACAGTGCATAATGTCGTAGACTTTTACCCTTTGCTTCGTGTCGAAGTCTTGAACCTTGCGCTGCCTTTGTGCTTTGTGAAATTGTCCATTGAACTTCGTTTATTCTTCAAACTGTAGGCATGATCAAGATTCTTCCATTTGTTGGTCGTAGTCTCACTTTTGTATCGTCTTTTCATCATTTTCACTGTTTTTGTTCCAAGAACCTGTAAGCTACAACTATGTAGCAGACATGGATCAAAAGCACCTGTTTATTTATAAAATGAATAAGAATGGGGAATATAATAATGCACAATTATGATATGAACAGGACTTGTATCATAAAGGTATAAATCACTATCATAGTTGATTAGAACCTTTATGAGTTTTGTTAGCTAGGGCTTATGGTAGATCTTGGAAGTTTAGACGATGTTGCTTGCTCTAAAATTATTTTTTGTAAATTCTGCCTCTCCACAAACCCTATGGAGTATGAGATATCGAATTATATGGTATCAGAGCCACTCCATAAGCTTTAGATAGCTCATAGCGATGTTTAAAATCCGCCGTTTATATAGCGCATGAACTGCTGACAAAAACAGACCCGAAAACTATTGTTTTAAGATGTTTTCATACACCGCGGGGTCATGGTTTGAACCAAGAAACCACGGGGTGAAGCATGGGCACCACGGGGATACCCGGGGAGGACCCAAGGCCAGGCACACACCCACAAGACCATCTCAAGTCGGCGTTGGTGGGTGGTGACTCTAGGGTATGCCTGCCTTTGGGGGCCACCTTGTGGTGGCCCTCGGGGGGTAGGTACCCTCCTAAGGCCCCTGGATTGATAGTTAATTTTCCACCCTCTCCTCCATGAAGGTTCGGACTTGTTTTGAGTTCGTTTCGACTCCTGAATTGGCTTAAAACAATTTTTTGGGGGGACTTTAGTAATCTGAATTTTCATGTCTTAGAAAATTGGTGTAGTTTGATAATTGTGCGCGGATATTATAACGTCGTGGTTTTCTTTACTTGCTTTATGATGTTTATATGTGTTCTTAAACGTCTTCTAATCGCTATACGTCGATTATAAGGGGTTGCACATATCTTGTGATGTTCGGATGCGAATGGTTTCATGGATCATCGTGTGAATGTCCTGGTGTGAATATAGATGTGAGATGTGAGTGGATATTTTGCAATTCATGTAATAATTCTTGTATATTCTTTTATTGGGGTGCATCCGGGTTGAGGATGCAGTCACCGGCTGTATATATTACTTTTCATTTCTGCATCTAGGATTGACCCACGGAGGAGTGCACAAGCTACTGAGTTTTAGGATTCAGTGGGTGGCCATCTCGAGGAGTCGAGACCCGGTTCATCCAATTATAGAACTGGTGGGTAGCTTGCCGCACTCGTAGGGGTCTAGGATGACTCACACTCGGCTATTCACACGACCGTGGATGACTGTGTTTCATAGGCGGCTCATTGAAATGCAAATGTTCCTAGTTGATCCATTTTTCCATTCTCTGTGATGATTATATCTGCATGTGTTACTTATCATGCCTGTGATGGAGATATATATGTATGTATGTATGTATGTATGTATGTATGTATGTATGTATGTATGTATAAATAAATATTGTATATGTTTTGCATCTGCGCTAGTCCAGCCCCTGCTCTACCGTTAGTTAAGTAACCCAACGGTGCATGACGGGGCCCCGTGGCAAATGCGGGTGGCATATACGGGTATTCTATTTTCGTTCTTTTGTGGTGTAATAAGGTTAATTGATGGGACTGCATTAATCTCACTTAATGCAAAGTAATAAACCTAAAATCTGACGTCGTTGGAACAATTGCAAAACCGCTCGGTTTTCTTCAAAAACAACTTTTTAAAAGCGGAGCTTAAACCACTTCTTTTCAAAAACTATTCAGTTCCTTCGACTATATCAAGTTCATTACGTTAACGGTTTTCGCCAAAACTAGTTGCAACCCTCCGTCATTTCAGATAGGTATCTACTAGTATTCATGCTATGTGTTTTGACTTTCGCCAAGGTATAGTGTTTGGTAGCTAGTGGGTGCTTATCTGTAGCATAAATAGATACATTAATCTAGGACAGACATACAATTGTTTTGACCTTCATCATGGGCTTGTACGAATGGGTCTAGATTAATCTGGATAATGACGGGTTGAACTTGACTTGCGACTTATAATGTTTTGACCTTCGTCAAGGTTATTAGCGCTCGGGGCGAAAACCACATCGGGAGTTTCAAACATACAGGAAACTTGCTAGTGTTGCATACCTTCTGGAGTGTGGTAATTTTGGTAAGCTTTCTTCAAAATTATCACACAATGATAGTTAGGTCCTGATCCTACTGTGAGTATTCACTACTCTTCGGGAGAATTTTTTATTATGCAATTAGCTAATCAAGTAGGTGTCTAGAAAGGTGTTAACGGGGCTATGCCTCTGGAAAAACGAGGTTATTTAATTAGGTCCGTACGAAAGCACGGGGCACCTCCCTCTGAAGTACCAACACTGGCCTGGCCGAAAGATAAGCAAAATTGTAGGGTGCGATTAATCCTGACTAATTCTTCTTTTAGGATTTGAAAAAGAATTCGAGAAAACGGTAGGAGCCATCCTATTTGGATAAACTAATAACCAATCTAAACTTGCAAGAGCAAATGCTGAGTGTTTCTTTTCTCTTTCTCCTAATCGCAGCGACCATAACGGGACTTAAGCTAATATTAGATAAAAACAAACTTGCTGGGGCGAATTATAAAGACCGGCTGAGGAACTTCCATATGTCCCTTACTTATGATTAGGTTGCATACATCCTCACGGCTAAAGCCCCCCTGTTCCAGGTCCAGAATCCTCGGTTATGGACATTGATGTCCGTAAGACTTGGGATCTTGATCGTGCGAAATCCAAGTATCTTGTGCTGGCCTCCACGGATAATGAATATTAGAGGCAGCATGAGAAGATGGACCTTACTTCCATCTTCCTCCATACCAAAGACTTATATGGAGAGCAATCTCATATCACAAGATACCAGACCTCAAAGAAATTGTTTCAAGCGATATTGGCTGTTGGATAATCTGTTGGGGACCACGTTCTGAAGATGATTACTATCATTGAAGAGCTCATGAAAATAGGAACTATATTGGAGAATGAGTTGTATACCGACTTAATTCTACAGTCCCTTATGTCCACTTATGCCCAATTCCTATTGAATTTTAATATGCAAAAGCTGGAAGTTTCACTTCCTGGGCTCCTCAACATGTTGAGGGTGGCAGAGGGCACCTTGAAGAAATCCAAGAAAACACCTGCTCTGTTTATTGGGAAATCTTCTTCCACTAAATCCAAGGCTAAGGCTAAGGGGAAGAAGAAGAAGGCCCCCACCAAACCGAGGGGAGGTGTACAGAAGGTGTGAGGTAAGGGAAAAGAAAAGAACGGGGGTAGCCACAAAGGAAGAATGCTTCTACTGTCGGAAAAAGGGACATTGAAAGAAGGATTGTCGGGCTTTAAAAGCCAAGAATCAGGACACGAAGCAAGTTGTGGTTTCGGCTTCAGGTGTGTTCATGATTGAAAATGGTTTCTCTATTAACTCTACTTCCTGGGTATTGGATACCGGATCAGGATCTCACATCTGTAATTCATTGCAGGCGCTGAAGCCGTAAAGTTTTTAGGAAAGGTGATATGACTCTCAGGGTTGGCAACGGAACCAGTGTGGATACTGTTGCAGTAGGTGAATATCACCTAGGATTGGTGAGTGGACATATTTTTTTATTGCGTAACTGCTTTTGTATATCCAGTATGATGTGTAATATTATATCAGTATCTTTGTTATCTAATGAAAGATATAATTTTGCACTTGAGAGCAATGTCATAAACATTCACTTAAATCATGAAATGATTAGGTCAGGTACACTTATAACGGAATATACGTTCACAATCAATATCAAGTTTTCAACGTCCAAAACACGCTAAAAAGAAAGACTCCAGAAATAAATCAAGTTTTCTTATGGCATTGTAGACTTGGTCATATCAATGAAACACGATTGACTAAGTTATATAAAGATAGATATTTATATCCGTTTGAGTATCAATCATATGCAACTTGTCAATCATGTTTCAAAGGAAAGATGACAAAAACTCCATTCACTGGATACGGAGAATGGGGTACTGAGCTCCTAGGACTCATACACAGCGATATATGTGGGCCAATGTCTACGCATGCAAAAAGTGGCTATTCCTACTTCATTACTTTCACCGATGATTTCTCAAGGTATGGGACATGTATTCTTGATGAAACATAAATTCGATGCCTTTGAGAAATTCCTGGAGTATAAGAGTGAAGCGGAAAAGCAAACTGGAAAAAGTATCAGATGCTCCGATCTGTGAATACTTAAGAGCCGAGTTCCAGAAATATCTAAAAGAGAATGGAATTATCTCTCAGCTTACTCCTCCATACACACCACAACACAACGGTATATCAGAAAGACGGAATCGCACCTTGCTAGATATGGTGCGTTCCATGATGAGTAATGCTGAGTTGCCGCCATCCTTCTGGGGTTATGCACTAGAATCTACTGCATACCTATTGAATAAGGTTCCAACTAAGTTTGTGACTACCACTCCATATGAAATGTGGAGTAGGAAGAAACCATGTCTTAAGTATCTTAAGATATGGGGTTGTCCTACTTTTGTCAAAAAAGTTCATCCGGACAAACTCGAGGCACGTTCAGTATTGTGTAAGTTTGTGGGATACCCCAAGAACTCTAGGGGGTATTATTTCTATTACGCTGAGTAACATAAGGTCTTTGTTTCTCATCATGCCCGCTTTATGGAAACTCAATTTCTTGAAAAGGAGATTAGTGGGAGCGCAATAGAGCTGGAAGAAATTCCAGAACCACAACCTATTACTGAAAACTTAGTAAAACCTGAGATTTCAATAGAACCAAACATACCTACGCCACTCCGCAGATCTAGTAGGCAGTCTCATCCACCCGAGAGATACTATGGTTTTCTCGTAAACGAGGATCGAGAGGATTGCATAATTGATAATGATGAGCCGATTATTTTTCAGCAAGCCATCACGAGTAGAGACTCGGTGAAGTGGTTAGATGCTATGAGATCTGAGATGGAATCCATGTACACAAACAAAGTATGGACTTTGGATTTTGCTCCTCCTAGGGCAAAACCCGTAAGATGCAAATGGATTTTCAAAAAGAAGATTGGTGTAGATGGACAGGTAGAAACCTACAAAGCTAGACTTGTTGCTAAAGGTTTTCGTCAAAGACCAGGATTGGAATTATGACGAAACTTTTTCACCAGTAGCTATGCTTAAATCCATTCGGATCCTACATTGCTTCCTTCCATTACTATGACATCTGGCAGATGGATGTTAAAACCGCTTTCCTAAATAGAAGTTTAGAAGAGTGTGTTTACATGAATCAACCAGAGGGTTTCATAGACAGTGGGAGTAGCGGAAAGGTGTGCAAGTTGCTTAAATTCATTTATGGATTAAAACAGGCATCGCGGAGTTGAAACATCTATTTTGATGAGACGGTCAAGGAATTTAACTTTATCAAAAATGTAGATGAACCTTGTATTTATAAGAAGATTGTAGGGAGAACTATGGTATTCCTCATTTTATACGTAAATGACATTCTCCTGATAGGAAATGATAGTCATATGTTACAATCGGCCAAGTTGTTCTTCTCACAAAAGTTCTCTATGAAAGATCTGGGTGATGCCTTATATATCCTGGGGATTAAGATCTATCGTGACAGGTCTAAAAGAATGTTGAGACTTTCACAGTCAAGAGACATAGACACCATACTAAAGAGGTTTAGTATGGAAGATTCCAAGCACGATAATTTGCCCGCTTGTTACGGAATCACCCTCTCCAAAGAAATGTCTTCCAAGACTGATGAGGAGAGGGCTCGCATAAGCATAATACCCTATGCTTCGGCAGTAGGGCCGATAATGTAAGCGATGTTATGTACCAGACCATATGTAGCTTATGCACCCAGTGTCATAAGCAGGTATCAGTCCAACCCAGATAAGAAACATTGGATAGCAGTAAAGAACATTCTTAAGTACCTAAGAAGGACTAAGGGGATGTTCTTGGTGTACGGTAATGGGGACCTCCAGATCGAGATTTTTACCGACTCTGCCTCCAAAGTGATAAGGATGACTCTAAATCTGTCTCAGGTTATGTGTTTACCCTCAACGGGAGGGGGGGCGATCTGTTGGAAGAGCTCCAAACAGGACACCGTAGCAGACTCGACAATGGAGGCTAAGTACATCACTACTAACGATGCCACAAAAGAGACAGTCTGGATGAGGAAGTTTGTTTCTGAACTTCAGGTGGTTCCATCCATTGTTAATCCAATACCTTTGTATTGCGATAACAATGGAGCCATGGCTTTGGCAAAGGAACCATGGAACCATCAGAAATCCAAATATATCTTGAGGTGGTATCACCTGATCAGGGAGATCGTGGATCTCTAGGAGATCGAGATGCGGAGAGTAGATACAAAGGACAACATAGCAGATCCATTCACCAAGGATATCCCTCAAGTCCAGTTTGAGAGACTGATCGAGATGTTGGGTATGCGGTACGCCAGCAACTGGCTCTAGTGCAGACGTTGGGTATTTAATACGCCAATTACAGGCCTTAATGCAAGTGGAGATTGTTAGATATGTATGCCCTAGAGGCCTTCATTGTATAGGATGCTAGGGATATGTATGTACAGGACAATCTTGCTCAATATAATAGTATGATATTTGGTTTGCCTTTATCTTAACGTGTGATATGTTTCACTTGTTATTTCATATATCTTATACATGTTGATAAAGCCCATAGGATCCTTGCTTGACTACCAGCGGTGTGATGACAATCATACTTGTGGGAGCTGGGTAGTCGATAAGCACATTCTTAAATGACCCTAGTCGTAGGAGTACCGAGACTGGGCTTCGATACTCCAGAGTAGACTAGTATATACATATCTAGACCCTCACGAAGGGTGATGGTTGGTACTGCAGGCATTGGTGTGATGCACTTAAGATTGTATACAGGTGCTCACTGGGGTGAGTACACTGGACGCACTCGCCAAGGATTGGCTAGATGGTATTATTCCTATCGTCGGATAGCAGTTCTCTGGTGACATGAGTGCAGATAGTCTGTTGACCTGAGGTTGTCATTTGTCTTGTGTGAGTTCCCACTGTGCTTTGATTACTACCCTATCACGGCTCTACTGAGTTGAGCAAATAGGTTTTAGTTGGGTACAGTCTCGAGCCACATGGAGGCAGTGAGCGATTTTTGGGGACTCGTCTCTCTCGGTATAGGAAGTTGATGTCATTCTATGTTCGGTTGGCCAAAACCATAAGTCCCTGGCCAGGGCGGATTGAGAATTACTGATAGTTAGATCAGTAGATTCTCGGATGGTCTTGAGCCACATCGACATGACTTGTCAGGTTATTAGGGGTCTGACGTTTTCCACCCCTTAGACCGGCATGCGATACTCTTAGATGAACAGACCGGACTGTACGGAGATTGTCACGGATAAGCTAAGTAGGAGTTCGGATCAGTTTGCTCGTCGGCCTTCTTTTCGACAGGTACCTAGGTAGCCATTACGTACAGCTAGTGCCACTGACGGGCTTGTGGTTAAACATACTGCCAGCGTACTGTCGAGTCTTCAGAGTCCCACAAAGACGGTTTCCCTGGGTTAGGAGAAACGATATAGAAGCCGTATAGTTTTACATGCAGGATTCCGATCATATACGTATACTAGCTACACGGATTTGTTCAGACGGATAATACCAGTAGGCTTAGGATTAAGCCGCATTCTAGTATTTTATTATTGGATTAATTTTGTATCTCTTGGTATTCGTATTTTTTGCAGCACGAATACGGGTATGTATATACGGTGAGGGCATTCTTGTAACTTCATAAGAAATGTTTCTAGAAGGAGACACCTCATTTTTGTAATATCTATTTATGGAAAATAGATAATGAGGTAGAGGGAGGAGATTTTCAAAGCATGGTATGAAGCATGGCTAATTCTTTTCTTTAATCATTTGTCATTACTATTCAAGCATGGTTGCATTATTCTATGGAAAATATTGCATGCTTGCTATTTTTCAAAGACTTAGCCATTCTTCACTTGCTACTTTCATTCTACACTTCACATTCTCTGTTCTTTGCTCTCTTCTTCTTCCTCAATCCCTGACTGATCGTTTCCGTGTCGTGTTTAGAAATTTTTCACAACCAAAGAAATTTATACCGCAATCAATTAACGGTGTCTATGTAGCGCGTTAATGAATATGGATCGTCCACTGAGATGTTTGTTTTGATCGATCTTGTTTTAGATGAGTCGAAATTTAAAAGATAAAAGAAAATTCAAGAAAGTTGATTCAAGATTTGTGAGTTTTTATTTCAAGAAACATAAAGAAAATAAAGATCTAGAATCAAGAATCAAGAAATGTCCCAATCACTTTGATTTATCAAGATAATGAAGAATAGCTTGTAGGATTTGATTGAGTTAATAGTTAATGATGAATCTAATAATTCCTAATCTTATCTATTGATAATTTGTAGCTAGATTGATGATTATGATGAAGATTAGGGATCTTTTGAAGAAACTAGGGTTTCTCCTTCTATCTCTTGTCTTTTCAATCATGATCATTCGGATCTAGCCTCTAGCAAAGAAAATCATCAATCATTTGATTCCTAATTTGCAATGAAATAATCAAGAAGTCATTTCGCTCCAAATTAGGTCATCAATGATTCTTTTTGCTAAGGTTCACAAATCTCATAAGAATTAAGACTAGTATTAAGATTTGATCATCATTAGATCTATCAATTCTCTCGAATCCTCCACAAGCGGAGAATTTACTCAAGCATCATGAAAATAAATGAATCAAAGATCAAGAAATTTCACAACGCAAGAATGTAAAGAAAACAAGAATTTCAATTATCACCTTTATTAAATCGACGACTAATTACACATTCTCCCAATTCGAGGTTACAAGATGTTTCTCTCGATAGCTCCTTTTGAAGAGGTAACTAGATCCGTCGAATTTTGCTCCGCTCGATCTCCGTGAGTCACGGATCGTCGTGGATCTCTTGCTCGGATGAAGATTGGCTTCGCGAATAAAGGATCGATGGTTGCTTGCTTGATTTGCTTCTCAAAATGATCTTGATTTTTGCTTGGATTTGAATCTGGGCTAGGGTTTTGGTATCAAGTTGTGTCACTCAACTTGAATTTGAATTTTGGCTCCAAATGTGTAACTAACTCACCAATAATTGTGTAACCTCAAAACCCTAGATCTAGATTTCTTTTTTATAACCACCTCATTTGAATCTTCCCTCCAAAGCTAGGTTATTAGAGATAGCCTTTTAGAATGAGTTTGTTAGAGGGAATATTCTAGAATGAGGTTGTTACAAGGAATATTCTAGAGTGAGTTTGTTTTGCAGAGCCTTTTGGAAGAAGCCACGTGGTAATTGAGAGTCTTCTAGAAGCTAGGGTTGTTACAGGAAATATTCCAGAGGATTTTGGAGGGCCAAGGAGCTAACCAGGCCGCGGAACCGCGGCAGATCGGCCAACTCGGCCGCGAATCCGCGGCCATATAATGAGCTCACCGCATGAAATTTCTATGGTCTTCTTCTGGCAATGTTGGGATCTTCTTCTGATACGTGGAATCTGACATTTCTTTCTTGGTTGCTTCCAGATCTCAAGTCTTGTACTTGATGCATTTTATCGGCATTTTTGTGATTCCGGCCCTTTAACCTGAAAGATTTTCTGCACACAATCTCGAGACAAGTGTTTGATATACAAAGATCATGTATGCAATAATAAACACACAATTTCCCTCATAATGCTGGTTATAATGTATAACACATGTTATTTGATAATTTGGAGACGAATTGCTAATATGTGCTATATTTATACCAAACACCTTTAGATGATTGCAAAGAGTAGGGAAATTGATGTGTTAAAAATGCAATATTTTCGACTGATCAAATACCCCCAAACTTAATTTTTGTTCGTCTCGAGCAAACATCTTTTATTCAAGAGAAGGAGAAAATAAAGAAAAAGAAAAACTAACTAGCACACTTTCGTAGGCAACACGATTGCACTGAGCACGTGCAACAAGCCTTTAAACCTCTAGGTGTCCCTAGTAGGAGGAGTGTTGTCTCCTTAGGGTTTTCAGTGGATTGCACCCACAAAATCCCATAATAAAAGGAAGACCGTGAATGTTACATGTAAAGATAAAAATTATAAAAGAAAGACTATGAAAATTAGAGTTTCCAACTACACTAGCTTTTCGGTTGTCATGAGCCCTATCTTAATAGTCATGAAAAGATGCTAGAAATCACATCATCCTTCAATAAAACATCGTCTTTACTCTTCATTCCTACCTTTCTTCCAAACATCGATCATATACCCCTACGTGTGTGTAAAAGACATCCCTATGCTCGGAGAATTCAATTCAAGCTATCATACTCTTGTCCATCTACCTCGGTACTTTTTAATCGATGAATATTTAGATGAGATTGCTCACACATTTTCATGCGACCGTTAATACTTCTTGAGGTACTAACCGACCGATTACTCACGTGCTTGCTTATTAGGCGTATTAGTATTTTGCTCGTCTTGCAACACCTAAGGCTTAGCAGTGACTCCCAAACTAGTTGGTCTAAGGCACTGGGTGATGAAGCACCCTCGCTATATTTTTTTATTGCTGTCTTGGTGATAACAAAACCAGTGTTCATTTTTCTTCACCATTTTATCTTTTATTTTCCATTTATTATTTCCTTCATACTTTGGCTTTTAGACAAGAGCATTTCAAGGTATCCTCTACTATCCCGAGTTTCAAGACGTGCGTAAGTGCGTATAGTAGGGTATCAACATTCAAATGTTTGGCTTCCAGAATAGGAACTATTTTTCAGACTTATTTTTATCCTCAGATTAGCGATTTCTTTTATCTTACTAACCCTTAGGACAACGGCTCATAACTACTTATTACTATTTCATTTAAGAAAACTTCTAACTTTCTAGGTTTTCTTAAATTTTTCTAATCTTTTGGATGTAATTTTTCACTATCTAATCTTTTATTATCTTATTTATGTAAAAAAAAAATTATTTTTTTATATGTTTTGTGCTTATGCAAAGTATGATGCAAAGTGATGTGTAAATAAGCACAAACCTCCCCCAAACTTGTTTAGAACAGTGTCCTCACTGTTGTCTTCTGCTAAACCTCAAAAAACCTGTAAGCTTCGGAGGACATTATTAATGGGGGAAAGAATAAGTGAAAGTGAAAATCCTCCCCCAAACTTATTTTTGGCTCACAATTTTTGAGGACAACTTTTATTTTCAAGAGCCAAAAATATACCCCCCGAAACTTGAGTTAAACAATGTGAATTGAAAATCATAAGAGGGGGTCAAAAATTACTGGTCAATGCCAAGCTTTGCAAAGACCGAAACTCAACACTAACCATTTGAAGATTTTATCGGTGTAGTGCATCGGTTGGTGGAAGAACATGTTATAAGGAGCTAGGAACAGGTGGGGAAGAGATAAGTGGTGGGATAGAATGTGTTTGCGTTTCATTTTGGAGAGACAACACGGTAATTGTGATGGATTACTCGCATTCTCTTTATAGTCCAGAAGAAGGGGTGGAGGTTCAATTTCTTTGTATTGAGGGTGATTCATCTCAACACCCGTGTCTTTTAAAAATGCGAGTTCATCAGCGAAGATTTCCTCAAAACTCTCATCGATACCCCGAAGAATAATGTCATCAAAAAGCGTGGGGTGATCTTCAGACTCCAAAAACGGTTCATAATCAGTGTTAGATGTTGACCCGAATAACTCAGTGGAAGAGTCCGTATGTGTATGATACATAGTTGGGTCAAACAACAACATATGAAAAGAGTCTAGATCGGTATCATGAGGCAGATCAAATTCGCTGCCGTCGACATCCATTAATTCGACAGAACATACTCGAGCATGAGGATCGGAGGGTTGACTTCCCAACTTGTAAATGTTGAGCTCAATTGATCTATTCCCAAAAGATAGGTTCATAGAGCCGTTTCTACAGTTGATTACAGTGTTGGAAGCAGCCAAAAAGGGACGACCTAGAATCACTGAAATTTGGTTCCGTGGGTTCACTACAGGCCGTGTATCAAGAACAATAAAGTCCACAGGGAATACAAATTCCCCGATTTTTATCAACACATCCTCAAGTTCACCCCTGGGTTTGGTGATTGATCGGTCGGCCATCTGGAGAGTTATGTTCGAGGGCTTTAACACTCCGATACCTAGTTGCTCATAGACTGAATATGGAAGCAAGTTAACACTAGCGCCAAGGTCAAGTAAAGCACGGTTAATGTGTTTATCCCCAATAGAAATAGAAATAGTAGGACAGCCAGGGTCCTTACGTTTCCTTGGTAATTGTTGGGGAAAAACCATGTCTACAGTACTCGACATGAAAACTTTTTTAGGCACTTGAGTCTTCCTCTTCCTAGTGCACAAGTTCTTAAGAATTTTCGCATAGGACGGAACTTGTTGTATATCATCTAGGAGAGGGATGTTGATGTTAACTTGCTTAAACATTTCCACAAGCTTCTCCATTTGGGCATTAGGTTTGTTGGGCCTCAACCTTTTCGAAAATGGAGCTCTATCAATAAGTGTTGGGTCCCACATTTGTGGAGAAGGTTGTGGGGGTGGAAAGGATGAAGTGGGTGGAGGGTTCGAGCCTTTGGGAAAACGGAGAATAGGCTCGGAAGAAGAAGGTAAATTAGACGAAATAGGGTAAGAAGTGGGAGTGGGAGTGGGAGTGGAAGTGGAAGTGGAAACCTGGGGTTCAATTGATTCCTCAACATCAATCTATTCACCCACATGATTGTCTAGCACTCTTCCAGATCTCAACATGGTAAGTGCATTCACATTAGTGTAATGTGAAGGTCCGGGATCAGGTAGAGGTTAGATGGAATATTCCCTTTCTCTCTAGCACTTATTTCGGCTGTTAACAGTGCAATATGTGCTTCCATCGATTTAATAATCTCACCTTGGGAGGCGGTGGTTTTCTTTATATCATCGATAGAAGACTTAAAATCATCCGACATTTGAATAGAATTTGTCATAAGCAAACTCATGGTTTGTTCAAGTGCAGAGGTGTTATTGGTACCGACAGAAAAAGGATCAAAATTGTTGGCCGGATTTTGAAAAGGTTGCGATTGAAAGGGGTGCTAACTCAGTTGTGGTGGAGGGACCCATTGAAAGTTATTCTGGTTTAGATCCGTGTATTGAGTTTGGTGTTGGATCCAAGAAAGATCAGAGTGATTCCTCCAATCTTGATTATATGAGGAAGAAGAAGGATCGTTTCCAGGTCTTTGCTGAAATGCAGCATTAGTGTGACCTTGAAACGGTACATTCAAAGGACATTCTTCCGTCAAATGTGATGGGTTTAAACAGCAGCCACACACGGTTTTGGGAAGTTTGTAATGGTTTAAGGGGGCTAAAGAAATTTTGTTTTCTATAGCGTCGAGTTTCCTTTGTATTGCGGCCATTTCGGTTCTAATTATGTCGGAAACATCGAGCTGATTGATATCATCCCTAGACGATGGAGGTCTAACACTTTCCTATTGTAATGTGTTTTGAGCTAAATCTTCTAGGTATTTCCAAGCTTCACCATCATTTTTAAATAGGAATTGGCAATGACACATGGTTTCAAGCATCTGTTTAGTCGTAAGATCAATACCCTCATAGATAACTCGACATAAATCCCATCTGGGGATTCCGTGATGAGGGCATTGTAAAAGAAGATCCTTGAACCGTTCAAAGCATTTCCAGAATGGTTCATTGGGAAGTTGGGTGAATTTGAAGATTTCACTCCGAACACGGCTGGTCTTGTGATTGGGATAAAATTTCTTAAGGAATGCTGCAATAAATTCATCCCATTTTGAAATAGAACGTGCGGTTGTATTATAAAGCCACCTCTCGGCTAAATTGCACAAAGTGAATGGGAGAAAACGTAAACGCAGAGCATCCAAAGACAGTTGTGACGTTCCAATCATTGCGCATACATTTTCAAATTTGGATATAAAAACGTATGCCTTTTCAGACTCAAGACCGTGAAATTTGGGTAACAGTTTGATAAATTGGGGGTTGATTTCAAAATTTTCCCCGTTGGCAGGTGGTATAGAAAGACAGGTGAGAAGGGGAACACGTGTTGGATAGCATCTCTCTTGGAGAGAAATGCGTGGAGGATTCTGCGCACCTTCGGGCGGTGGCAGAGCGGTGTTAAAGTTTGATGGAAATCCGTCCATCGCGGTCGTGGTGGGTGGTGGGAAAAAGAAAATGTAGAAATACCGACTTTAGGGTCAATGGGGGAAACGCAGACAATACGGGCACTAGAATCCCGTGTCCAGCCGAGCTTACACTAAAGGGTTTAGCACAAGTGGCAGCGTTGTGATAATTAGGAGAAAAGTTAGTTGGTGTTACAAGTGGCAGCGTTGTGATAATTAGGGGAAAAGTTGGTTGGTGTTTGTTTTGAAAAATACGGTTTTTGAAAAATCAAATCACAAAAAATGAACACACCACCCTAGATCTAGTGGTCACCTAGGTCAAGGCTCTAGACCACTCCTAGACTTTCAGAAGACAAGCCGCAAGATAAATCCTTTACTGCCTCTTTGCCCCTTCTGTGGCCAGGTAAGTGCCAGGTAAGTGGGAGGTTCTCCACTACGTAAGTAGTGGGCCTAATTAAGTAACCACTTGCCTTAAACACACTTGCCTTAGACACCACAAAAGAAACACGGATAAGCAATAGATTACCCACGACCTCCTTCTATCCTAAGTGAGCGCGACGGTCCTTAGAGTCATGTCTAGATATTTTTTAGTTAATGAGGGTGATGTGGATGCAAGTTTGTGATTTTTGGGACTTATGAAGGGTAATGAACTCCCCACCTAATCTGAATTTGGTATTTGCCCCTTAATTTCCGTATTAAAATATGCAAACAACCAAGATCAAACACGCAACAATTTTTCTTTTTGCGGCGCTGCGAATTTTTGCAAAGAATCCTGCAGAAATTGGTTAATAGACAGAGCAGGGAGGAGATAAGAAAGTATAGAAGTTACCACAGAGAAATGAAATTCTGAAGCTTCAATATCACCGCGGATCCGCCGCGAAATGCTTTCTTTGGCCGCGGTTCCGCGGTGAGTTGACGAGATCTCTGCACAAAATTTTGTACAGATGCTCCTTTTACTCCACTGCACTTCCTGAAATGATCTGAATATTTTTCCCTTTGCTCCAATGATTCCAGATTCCCTCGCAAAAATCACAACAAATCGTTAAGCGCTTGTTGCGAACTTTGATCTAAAAATTCTAATGGAATAATAAATTTTCAACTCAAATAACAAAAACTAACAAAATAGCACACATCCACGGCAACGACGCCATTTGATTGATCGTTTCCGTGTCGTGTTTAGAAATTTTTCACAACCAAAGAAATTTATACCGCAATCAATTAACGGTGTCGATGTAGCGCGTTAATGAATACGGATCGTCCACTGAGATGTGTGTTTTGATCGATCTTGTTTTAGATGAGTCGAAATTTAAAAGATAAAAGAAAATTCAAGAAAGTTGATTCAAGATTTGTGAGTTTTTATTTCAAGAAACATAAAGAAAATAAAGATCTAGAATCAAGAATCAAGAAATGTCCCAATCACTTTAATTTATCAAGATAATGAAGAATAGCTTGTAGGATTCGATTGAGTTAATAGTTAATGATGAATCTAATAATTCATAATCTTATCTATTGATAATTTGTAGCTAGATTGATGATTATGATGAAGATTAGGGATCTATTGAAGAAACTAGGGTTTCTCCTTCTATCTCTTGTCTTTTCAATCATGATCATTCGGATCTAGCCTCTAGCAAAGAAAATCATCAATCATTTGATTCCTAATTTGCAATGAAATAATCAAGAAGTCATTTCGCTCTAAATTAGGTCATCAATGATTCTTTTTGCTAAGGTTCACAAATCTCATAAGAATTAAGACTAGTATTAAGATTTGATCATCATTAGATCTATCAATTCTCTCGAATCCTCCACGAGCTGAGAATTTACTCAAGCATCATGAAAATAAATGAATCAAAGATCAAGAAATTTCACAAAGCAAGAATGTAAAGAAAACAAGAATTTCAATTATCACCTTTATTAAATCGACGACTAATTACACATTCTCTCAATTCGAGATTACAAGATGTTTCTCTCGATAGCTCCTTTTGAAGAGGTAACTAGATCCGTCGAATTTTGCTCCGCTCGATCTCCGTGAGAGAATCGTTACCGCAGTGGAGTAGAGATCGTTACCGCAGTGGAGCGTGAGTCGCAGATCGTCGTGGATCTCTTGCTCGGATGAACATTGGCTTCGCGAATAAAGGATCGATGGTTGCTTGCTTGATTTGCTTCTCAAAATGATCTTGATTTTTGCTTGGATTTGAATCTGGGCTAGGGTTTTGGTATCAAGTTGTGTCACTCAACTTGAATTTGAATTTTGGCTCCAAATGTGTAACTAACTCACCAATAATTGTGTAACCTCAAAACCCTAGATCTAGATTTCTTTTTATAACCACCTCATTTGAATCTTCCCTCCAAAGCTAGGTTATTAGAGAAAGCCTTCTAGAATGAGTTTGTTAGAGGGAATATTCTAGAATGAGGTTGTTACAAGGAATATTCTAGAGTGAGTTTGTTTTGCAGAGCCTTTTGGAAGAAGCCACGTGGTAATTGAGAGTATTCTAGAAGCTAGGGTTGTTACAGGGAATATTCCAGAGGATTTTGGACGGCCAAGGAGCTAACCAGGCCGCGAAACCGCGGCGGATCGGCCAACTCGGCCGCGAATCCGCGGCCATATAATGAGCTCACTGCATGAAATTTCTATGGTCTTCTTCTGACAATGTTGGGATCTTCTTCTGATACCTGGAATCTGACATTTCTTTCTTGGTTGCTTCCAGATCTCAAGTCTTGTACTTGATGCATTTTATCGGCATTTTTGTGATTACGACCCTTTAACCTGAAGGATTTTCTGCACACAATCTCGAGACAAGTGTTTGATATGCAAAGATCATGTATGCAATAATAAACACACAATTTCCCTCATAATGCTGGTTATAATGTATAACACATGTTATTTGATAATTTGCAGACGAATTGCTAATGTGTGCTATATTTATACCAAACACCTTTAGATGATTGCAAAGAGTAGGGAAATTGATGTGTTAAAAATGCAATATTTTCGACTGATCAATCCCTAAACCTCACATGTGTTGTGAAACCTAGGATATTTTGAGATAAATTAGTCCAATTAACTATCTACATCTCCTATGCTACCTAGATTAGCAAACTAGGTACTTTAGTTACCTCATATTTGAGGTTAGAGCTTGAACCAAAGTCTCTCAGGTGGATCGTCTTCGACACAAGGAAGACCAAGCTCGATCCGTACCATTTAGGAGTTCAAGAAGGGGAGAAGAAGACACGAAGGACTTGTATCATAAAGGTATAAATCACTATCATAGTAAATTAGAACCTTTGTGAGTTTTGTTAGCTAGGGCTTATGGTAGATCTTAGAAGTTTAGTTGATTTTGCTTGCTCTAAAATTATTTTTTGTAAATTCCGTCTCTCCAGAGTGTGAGACATCGACTTAAATAAATCCCATCCTCCATGGTCATGGATTTAGGGTGATGGCCAATTGAACACAGCGCTGCATCGACTCCTAATAGCAGGAGATATGAATCCCTGACAATCGCTCCCTATCTCCATGTGGCTCGGAACTTTACCTAACTAAAACCTGTTTTCATGATTACTCTTGAGCGATGGTAGGGTAGTAATCTAAGTACAGTGGGAACTTGAATGATCTGATAAAGAGTGTTTGTTCGTAAATAACTGCAATCAGGATGGTATCGCTAATAGCTAGCCGCGATGAGTACGGGTCGTCCGCAGGGAAATGTGAACCTTTTTCTTGATTTAGACGAGTTGATAGAAGAAGGGTGATTAGTTATAAATCTATTTTAATACGGATGTAGAATTTATGAAGAAGAACCTTGTAAGGTTCATTGGACTTAGTAGTAATGGATGACTAATTAAAAATGACTCGTTTTATCTTTTAATAGTTTAAAACTAGATCGATAGTGATGAATGTAGATTAGGGTTTCTTGGAAGAAATTACGGTTTCCCCACTCTTAACCCTTGTCTTTTCATTGATCTCTATTTAGGTCTAGCCCTTAATAAAATAAGTGTTAAACCGATCTCAGATCGTGATCGTGACTAGCAATAAATTGGTAGCGCGCCCGATAAGGATGTTAGCATTTATGTTGCTAAAGTTTATAAATTTTAAAATGCATAAAAGATATTAAAAGATTTTATCATCCATTGATCTACCCTATCCTACGAACCCTAGAAAGCTAGGAATTACTCGCTCATGGTTTGAGATTTAGAAGAAAGAATGAAGAATGAAAACATGATTAAGATGCAGAAATTAAATGCAGAAAATAAGTGCGGAAAGTAATTGCAAAAAGAATAATAAAAACAATACGTTTATTAATCAACTATTGCATACAACTTTTCTCCTTAGAAAGTAGAGTACAAGAACCCTAGTTTCTCTTAGATCTCTATCTTATTGGAAGTAGATGACTAGTTGATGATCACTCGGATGCCTGGATCGCTTTGGACCTCTTGATCTCTTCGGTGATGGTTTTTGTTGTGAAACTCTTGGTCCTATATATAGTCACAGAAACTAGAAACCCTAGATACCATCTATGAATATACACTGATACGATCCAATAACCAAAATATATCATCAAACGGCCGTAGAATCGCCGCGGAACTGCCGCATATTGGCCTATTTGGCCGCGGTTCCGCCGCGGTTTGATGGCTTCCGTCTCTGGGATTTTCTTTGCTATTTTATTTTGATTTTTGGAGATCCTCTCGATATCTAGATTCTGAAAATAATGCTCTGAGTCTCTGCCGTTGCTAAATCTTACGATTTGCTTCAATATTTTGGCAGATATGATTCTGACATCTTGATTTATCCCGGATCTCTTGGATTCCAGACCAGAGCTAATCTGCACAATATCTCAAATCTAAATGTTAGTAGTATTTGGTATTTTTGAGATATTATCCTAACCATTTTATATGATATTATATGTTAAGAATATTGATTAGAATATTCGATATGATATGAATATTTTAATTACTAATATTTCATATAAATATTATATGCATGTATTTTCCCTCATTATGTTAATTATAATGTAGAAACATATGATAATAAGCTTTTTACACATAAACCCTCATATGTTCTATAATTACAATAAACACCTTTTAGTACTTAACAATAAATCGCCTGTGCGTCGTAGGTTGAAGACTGTACTTATGGTTAAGAAGGATTACACCACTATTTAATGCTCCTTACCTAACCATCAACTGATATAGCTAAATGTCATTGACATAATTTCAAAAAGTTATATCTCACTTTATAAAGTTAACGTACAGATATATCAGTTTGAAATTGGTGCATAACAACGGATATTCAAAACCAAATATCTGCCATCAGGTAAAAACCAAAGCGATTTCCTCAAATATCACCAATTACAACGAATCCCGATATAATGAGAATGATCACCTAATTCCCAATAACTTACTCTCACTCATCATCTGTAAAACCATTCAGATGTGAGAGTCAAACCTGGTAAATACATACCCTGGAGCAAGAATCTAATTGGGAAATCAGTTTTCTATTAACAATGCACGGAGAAACTGAAACATGAAAATGTTTCGAAGGGGTATCCAGGTATTCCTAGTAATGCCTCTTCCATTATCCAGATTCATGACTGTAACCGTATATATCCTTGCCATCTCTCCAAATCTCTTTATTTGTTTTTACTCATTACTTTCTGTACACCTCCCTTAGGCTAATTGGTTTTCTTCCTTCCATACCGTTCAGCACCAGCCTATAGTTTGGAAGAAGACTATCCAATAAGCGGAATAGATGTACTCTCCTAATCCTAGGAGCACTCGCAACCTGAGAGAAGGTAAAGATAAAAGACAACTGAATAAACCTTATTCTATTTCTCTTAAATCAGAATCCATCCTCGAACTGTAACAAGTTCCTTCGAATTCGTATATAACCATATGATGGATATATCCAATAACTGTGGATCTTCGTAGTGATACGGGGTGTTCTGGAGAAATTCAAAGGTGAAGCAGGAGTGGCGATGATATACGCGGTTTGGTCGTGGATGATAGCAGTCGCAATTTACTTTGCCCTCTTTCTAATCCCTTTATTTGTCTTTACTTATTACCTTCTGTACACCATACTTAGGCTAATTGATTTTCTTCCTTACCTACCTTTCGGCACCTGCCTGTGGTTTGGAAGAAGACTATCCAATAAGCGCAATAAGTGTATCCTCTCCTAATCCTAGGAGCCCTCACAATCTGAGAGAAGGTAAAAGGAAAAGACAACTAAATAGTCCTATTCATTTTCTCCAGAACCGAAAACCATCCTCGAATCTGAAATAAGTTTCTTCGAGTTCGTATGTAACTATACGATGGACATATCCAATAAATATGGATCTTCGTAATGATATGGAATGTTCCGGAGAAAAATAAAGGGTAAAAATAGGAGTGGCAATGAAGTATGCAACTCTGACAATCCAAAAACCAGTGTTTCAAGAAGGTCTGGTTAACTTGGTTCATGAAATATAGTCTAGGGTCGGGCCATGGTCGCTGCTAAAGAGAGAGAGAGAAAAGAAACACTCTGCGTGCACTCTAACCTAAATCAGAATGGTTAATCACTTTATCTAATCAGGATGTCTCCTACTGTATCCTCAAATTCTCCTCCAAACCGGAAAGAAGAATTAGTCGGGATCATCTAAAATCACCCGAGGAGTAAACCAACTCATCGGTGGGTATCGGGATCCAACTATCATCGTATGATAACGTGATGGAATCCACTCACGTTATCACACTCCAAAAGGTATTCGCATGCCTGGCAAGTTTTCTGTATGTTTGAAACTCCCGATATGATTTTTACCACATGCTCTTATGATCTTGACGAAGGTCAACAAATCATAAGTCACATGTCAAAGTTCTACCCGTCATTGTCCAGGTTAATTTGAACCTATCCATACTCGCCCTTGACGAAGGTCAACAAGGTTGTACGACTGTCCCAAACTAACGCATCTATCTATGCAACAGAAAAGTAACAAATAACTACCATACACTATGCCTTGACGAAGGTCAACAAACATAGCATGAATACTAAGTGCTACCCGTCTGAAATGACAGAGGGCTACGAATGGTTTTTTGCCGAAAAACCTTTAACGTAATGAACTTGATATCGTTGAAAGATCCGGATAGCTTTTTACAAATATATAGTGGCGAAAACCTTTGCTAAAGAGGTCACTCCCGGTGAAGGGATCTCGGCTCATTCCTCGTAGAATGAGGTGCAGGATATTCCCACTGAATACCATGATGCAAAGTAAAATGTAATCGACTATAGTGAAGTTAGTACCCTGACGCAAACTTCTACCCAAGGGGTCACTCCCGACGAAGGGATCTCGGCCCTTGCCTCGTCGAATGAGGTGCTGGATATTCATAACCGAATACCGCTGTGAAAAACAAAAGAAAACCTCTATGTAATAACAGTTTTTTTAAAATTTGTTCCAACAACATCGAATAGGTCTGTTTTCCTTGCATTGATCTGAATTAATGCAGTCCCATCAATTAATCACACCACAAAAGAACGAAAATATGATGTACATATATGCCATCCGCATTCGCCACAGGGTCCCGTTATCACCCGTTAGGTTACTTAACTAACGACAGAGCAGGGACTGGACTAGCGCGGGTCTAAAACATATACAACATCTACTGGTATATATAACAATATATAATAATCGCTCCAGGCATGATAAATGCAACATCACAGAAAAGTAATAAGCATCACAGGACAATACAGATAATCTGGGAGCTCCGGGTTTCCTTTGAGCCACAAGTAAAACCCGACGTTCCCCTGGTCGTGTGGATAGCCTGTGCAATGAAAACCTAGACCTCTACGAGTGTGGCAAGTTACCCGCTAAAACCAGAAGCGAGGAATCCCCCTTCATCAAAGTGAATGGACCACCCAGCACTTCACGGAATCCGGTAACTTGAGCACCCTACCTTGGGTCAACCTGTACCCCTACGAGTGCGGTGAATAGCCCGCCAATTCTAGAGTGAGGCCCCTTCCTTCTCAACGCTATGAGATACGGACCCGTTGCCCTCTAGAACCCGGCTATCCGTTCACTCCATCGTGGGGTAATCCTAGTATAGAAAAGAAAATATGTACAACGGTGACATCGACCTCAACCTGGTCGTGCCCCAAAAGAATAATATACAAACAGGCAGTGATGGCAGTCCACATGTCGGACGCTCGTCCCGCGATATCAAATGTACAAATAAAACTAAACTATACTAACATTGCAACCAAGCTATCCACCATGACGAATCCGCAACAAACACAGCACAACACAGAACATCAACATAAATGTTACGTTCGCAAACCCGTCTAAAAGAACTATAGCAATTAGACAAGTTGTACCGCTCTAATGACATTCACGGTCGTAGATAGTAATGTAAGTACTGTAAACTTTAAACAGTGTTAGAAAATATCGAGTTCGAAATAACCCCGAATAGCCCAAAACAACTAGATAAAACCATATCCAAACTGGGCTAAACTAGTAATACCACTGAACCAACATTCCAGAGACAAGACAACACCCAAAAAACGAAACCCTGAAGCCTCCAGAAAACCGGCCTGCTTGGTTTTATGAGCAATGTGCTTGGCCAAATTTTGGTGGAAGTGGCTCGTATTTGGGGTATGGTCTATAGGTCATGTCAGTAATCTTCTGCAGTTACTAAAATAATTTTTGAAGACACTTTAAAAAACGACAGAAACTGGAATGCATCGGGTATTGTTGTTGGATATAGTGCCCTCAGAGTCAATTATTGGATCACAGGCACGTGATTGCAATGATTGAGGGAGGACCTATGCCGGTAGGACAGTCTTACTCGAGATGATAGTATGCTATCTGGTTTATCTTTATCATCGTGTACTGCTTTAGGTGACCTTACAGGTCGCTATTACACGTTGATAGAGCCCCTAGGATTCTTGCTTGACTGCCAGCAGTATGAGGGCGATCATATACGTGGGAGCTGGGGTCTATAAGCACATCCTTAAAAGGTCCCTAGTCGTGGGAGTTTTGAGACAGGGAATCGATACTCCAGAGTAGACTAGTGTATACAGTCAAGACCCCGACGAGGGGCGGTGGCCGGTCTCACAAGCCACTGGTGTCAGTTGGTTCACCTAAGATGTATACAGGTGCTCATTGGGTTATGAGTACACCGGACAGGACTCACCGGGAACCTGCTAGTTGGTATTATACCTGATGTCAGATAGCAGTTCCCTGGTGACATGTATACAGGTTAGTTCATCGACCTGAGATCGTCATTTGTCTCGTGTGAGTTCCCACTGTGCTTTGATTACTACCCTACCACGCTCAAAGGAGACATGCAAACAGGTTTTAGTTGGGTACAGTCCCGAGCCACATGGAGGCAGTGAGCGGATCTGCAGGGGTTCGTCTCTCCCGGTATTGGGGGTGAGGTCGCGCTGTGTCTAGGAGAGCCAGTACATGAAAAGTCCTTGGCTAAGGCAGGAGATTTACTGGTAGGTATTCCAGTAGTATCTCAGGGTGTTCTGGGCTACACTCCGACACGACTTGTACCATTTTTGGGGGTCTGACTTTTACCAACCCCCTAGGCCCGCCATGCGATGTTCATAGACGAACGGACCGGACTGTACGGATATTGTCACTGACAGGCTCAGTAGGGTGTCAGGATGAGTTCGCTCATCGACGTCCCTTTTGGTCAATAGCTGGTGGCCCGTCATGTATGGCTAATACCTCTGACGTGCTAGTGGTTAAATCCACAGCCATAGTATTGACAAGTCTTTAGAGTCCACCACACACAGTTACTCAAGTTTCGGGCGAAACGCTGTAGAGGCCGAATGGAGATATGGCAGGGTTCGATCAAATACGTGCGGTATTGCACGGATCGTGATCGGACGGATTTTACTAGCGGGCTTTGGTTTAAGCCGGATCCTAGTATTAGACAGTGTAGTTTTGTCTCTTTGCTTTTGTATTCAGTGGAAATACAAATGCGGGTATGTATATACTGTCACGGGGTTTTCCTGTAATTTATTAGGGGATCAGTTTTCTGAAGTTGCCAGTTTGCATTCCGTTCCGGCCAGTTTTCCTTTGTTCCTTCCCGGCCGGACTTTTTCGATGGAGGGGGTTATTTGCAAGTGTGCAAATAACATTTGTGAAGGGGTTTTCTTGCATTTTGTGGCTTCATGAAAGTTCTTTCATCATGAGATTCCTTATTAGTCTATTCCTTTGCATTAAATGGGATGGGAGAGAATGAGAGTTGATGTGAGGCTTGCCTTTGGATGTGGTCACCTATCTTGATTCCTACACTCACCTCCCTTCTTTTTTATTTGGTTTTTCTCTCCCATATTTTGTAGGGGCCGGCCACACAAGAGAGGAGAGAGGGAGTTCATTTTTCATGGTGGAAAAATTATCATTCTCATTTGCTTACACAAAATTCCCAAGCTCCACTTGAAAGTTCATTTTTATTCTATTCCTCCATCAAGGCAACTTCTACCCTAAAGAGACAATGGCTACTACACTTAGTCTACAGCAAACCTTGGACACGTCGGCTAGCCAACTTCACGTAAAAGAACCCGGCGATGTGGTGCCCGTTTCGACGAGGAGGCGACGACCGGAGATTCCGCGAGGAGATCGGAGTGGAGACGAAGACCGAAGGACACGGATCGCTTGGTATAATCTCTCTACCTATATTTTAGTTTGATACTAGCTAGGTTAATGTCCCGATTCGGGTTGATAGTGCGCGGTGGTGCCGGTTTGCAAGTTTCGCAAAGTTTTTCGTTTCCGCGTTTCCGGCGTCGGATCTACGGCCGGGGCGCCGCCGTGCACTTACACTGGTATCAGAGCCACGCCATTAACCTAGTCTAGCTTGCTCTAGTATGTTTAGAACTCGATCGAACAAAAGTCCCAAAAACCGTATTTTTAGTGCTTCTGTTCTCTGTCGAAATTTTTTTAGCTCCAAAAATTTTTCAGGTTGTTGCAGAGACACGTGCAGGGAATTATAAGCATTCTGTGAAAATTTGGTGGCGTGACATCAGCATTCCACCGCGGAACCGCGGCCAAACCCACGCATTGGCCGCGATTCCGCCGCCACTTTGACTTGTCAACGCACCAAATTTTAACAGTAGGCTTTTGGGTTGGAAATAGGGGTTTTGGGATATTCTGTTTGGGCCCAGATTTTCTGTGAGTGCTACAGTAGTGCGTGGGGCCCACTTGGGTATATTTGTTCGATCGGATATTTTAAACATGCTAGTTCACAGTATTTACATTATATCTGCGACCGTGAATGTCACTTGATCGGTAAATCCTGTCTAACTGCTATAGCCCTCTTAGACGGATTTGCGAACGTGACATTCACGTTGATGTTCTGTGTTGTGCTGTGATGTTGCGGATTGGTCGTGGGGGATAGCCTGGATGCAATGTTAGTACAGTTTTGTTTTATATGTACATTTGATATTGCGGGGCGAGCGTCCGACATGTGGACTGCCGTCACTACGGGTCGAGGTCGATGTACCCGTTGTATGTATATTTTACTTTCTGTACTAGGATTACCCCAAGGTAGGGTGCACGGATAGCCGGATTCTAGAGGGCAAAGAGCCCGCATATCATGGCGTTGAGACGGAGGGGGCTTCACTCTAGAATTGGCGGGCTATTCGCCGCACTCATAGTGGGTACAGGTTGACCCAGGAGGGGTGCCCAAGTTACCGGATTCCGTGAAGTGCTGGGTGGTCCATTCACGTTGCTGAAGGGGGCTGCCTCGCTTCAGGTTTTGGCGGGTAACTTGCCGCGCCCGTAGGGGTCTAGGATTTCATTGCACAGGCTATCCACACGACCAGGGGAACGTCGGGTTTCAGTAGCGGCTCTGTGAAACCAGGGGATCCCAGATATCTGTATTGTTCTATGATGCTGTACATTTCTGTGATGTTGCATTTTATCACGCCTTGAGCGAAATATTATATATTGATATATATACTAGTAGATGTTGTATATATTTTGCATCCGCGCTAGTCCAGTCCCCGCTCTGTCGTTAGTTAAGCAACCTAACGGGTGATGACAGGACCCAGTGGCGAATGCGGATGGCATATACGTACATCATTATTTTCGTTCTTTTGTGGTGTGATCAATTGATGGGACTGCGTTGATTCGGATCAATGCAAGCTAAACAAACCTATTCTGATGTTGGAACATTTTTCAAAAAGCTGTTATTGCAAGGGCGTTCTCTTTTGTTTTGCACAGTGGTATTCGGTTGTGAATATCCAGCTCCTCGGTCGACGAGGCAAGGGCCGAGATCCCTTCACCGGGAGTGACCCCTTGGACAAAAGTTTGCGTCAGGGCAATAACTTCACTATAGCCGATTACTTTTGCTTTGCATCGTGGTATTCAGTTGGAATATCCTGCACCCCATTCTATGGGGAAAGAGCCGAGATCCCTTCACCGGGAGTGACCCCTTTAGCGAAGGTTTTCATTACTATATTTTTCTAAAAAGCTATCCGGTTCCTTCAACGATATCAAGTTCATTACGTTAAAGGTTTTTCGCCAGAAACCATTCGTAGCCCTCCGTCATTTCAGGAAGGTAGCACTTAGTATTCATGCTATGTATGTTGGCCTTCGTCAAGGCATAGTGTATGGTAGCTATTTGTTACTTTTCTGCAGCATAGATAGATGCGTTGGTTTGGGACAGTCGTACTACTATTTTGGCCTTCGTCAAGGGTATGTACGGGTGGGTTCAAATTAACCTGGACAATGACGGGTAGAACTTGGCATGTGACTTATGATATGTTGGCCTTCGTCAAGGTCATAAGAGCATGGGGCAAAAATCACATCGGGGGTTTCTAAAGAAACTGAAACTTTCCAGGTATGCGCATACCTTCTGGAGTGTGATAACGTGAGCGGATTCCGTCACGTTATCATGCGATGATAGTTGGATCCCGATTCCCACTGATGAGTTGGTTTACTCCTCGGGTGATCCCGGCTAATTCTTCTTTCAGGTTTGGGGAAGAATTTGACGTTATAGTGGGAGGTTTCCAGATTAGATAAAGTGATAACCATTCTGATCTAGGTTAGAGTGCACGCTGAGTGTTTCTTTTCTCTCTCTCTTTGGCAGCGACCATGACCCGACCCTTGACTATGACTCAGTGACAAAAAATAACCGAACCTTCTTAAACACTGGCTTTTGGATTGTCGGAGTTGCAAACCTCATTGCCACTCCTACTTTTACCCTTTTCTCCATGACACCCCGTATTACTACGAACGTCCACTTCCATTGGACAAAACCATCGTATGGTTATATACGAACTCGAAGGAATTCGAGGATGGTTTCCGGTTCTGGAGAAAACGAATAGGACTATTCAGTTGTCTTTCCCTTTTACCTTCTCTCAGGTTGCGAGTACTCCTTGGTTTAGGAGTAGTACACCTATTACACAAATTGGATAGTCTTCTTCCAAACCTTAGGCTGGTGCCGAACGGTGGGGAATGAAGAAAACCAATTAGCATAACGATGGTGTGCCGAAGGTATTAAGTTAAGACAAAGAAAGGGATTAGTAAGATGGCAAAGTAAATTGCGACTGCTATTCACGACCAAACCAAGTATTTCTTCGCCAATCCTAAATCACCTTTGTATTTCTCCCGGACACTCCGTATCACTACGAAGATCCACAGTTTATTGGATACTCCATCGTATGGTTATATACGAACTCGAAAGGAACTTGTTCCAGATCGGGGATGGATTCTGGTTCAGGAGAAATAGGAATAAGGTTTATTCGGTTGTCTTTTATCTTCACCTTCTCTCACATTGCGAGTGATCCTAGGATTAGGACAGTACACCCATTATGCTTATTGGATAGTCTTCTTCCAAACCATAGGCTGGAGCCGAACGGTAGGGAAGGAAGAAAACCATTTGGCCTAAAGGGATGTGCAGAAGGTAACGACTAAAGACATATAAAGGGATTTAGAAAGGTGGCAAAGAATTATACGGTTACTGTTGTGAATCTGGATAATGGAAGAGGCATTACTAGGAATGCCGGGATACCCCTTCGAAACATTTTAATGTTTCAGTTTCATTGTATACTGTTAAAAGAAAACTGATTTCCCGATTGTCCTTACTCCAGGGTATGTATTTACCAGGTATGATTCTCACATTTGTATGGTTTTACAGATGATGAGTGGGAGTAAGTTATTGGGAATTAGGTGATCATCCTCATTATATCGGGATTCGTTGTAATTGGTGATATTTGAGGAAGTCACCTGGATTGTTTGCCGGACGGCAAATATTTGGTTTTGAATATCCGTTGTTATGCACCAATTTCAAATTGATATATCTGTACGTCTATTTTTATAGAGTGAGATATACCTTTTTGAAATTATGTCTATGACATTTACCTATATCAGTGGATGCTTGGGTAAGGAGCATTAAACAGTGGTGTAATTCTTCTTAACCATAAATACAGTTTTCAACCTACGACACACAGTGAATGAGTTATTAGAATCAGGGGACTTATACAGAGTATTGTATGTTGTCCAGTGTCCATTAGGACAAAGGGGTTGGTACTCGTACTAGATTCTGTTTACTTGTGACTTCTCTGGGTCTTAGACATGTGTTTCATAGAAACACAGGGTCCAAGTTTTGAGAAGTTATAGGTATATGAATAAAGTAGAGAACTAGGTGTTGCAAGTATCGGGATTCTTCAAGGTGATCGAAGATGTAGATACTTGTGTGTGGTATTCAGTTAATAGTAATGATTAAGAGAACTTGCTTCTCTTTCTGGTTACTCATAATTGGAAGCGCTCCTAAGTTGAGTAACGCTGATCGGCCTCCTTCCATTCAGTTGACATGCACTGGAGACAGCTGCATGATTTGATTCTGGTTCAATTAAATCAGTGCCTCTGATTCTGTATTGGATATAGAACAGTTCATATCTTGACATTGTTAAGGTACGGGGAGTTGTCCAGCTTATGCTTAAAACCAGACTCTGGATAACTCAAGGCACGTTTCTGTAATGGCTGTTTGTGGGTTGACCCGGGCTATGATGAGGGTTGACTTTCTACCATCTGGAAGATCAATAGTGATATTGTTCTTGACTCGCCACAGTTTTAATAAAAATGGATTTTTTTTCCAGAAAACAGTAGTGGGAGTATGGTAGAACTGGAAGTGATTCCAGAACCGCAAACGATTACTGAAGATTTGATAAGAACCTAAAGATTCAATCTGGTTTGACATTCCATTAGCCACTCCGCAGATATGGTGGGTAACCTCAGGCACTCGAGAGGTATTTCGGTATGCTCAAGGACGGTGACAGGGAGGTTCTTGTTTACCCAGACTTGCCATTGCTGTTGTTCCAGACTATGAGATCCGGCAGGAGGATGAGTATAGCGTCATTCTAAACTAGCTTTAGAAGTGTACGTCTATATGACTCTGCCAGAGGGTTGTCGTAGTCAGTGGGAGCAGCGGAAGCATTGGTGGACAGGTGGCTTATGTCTATTTATAGACTAAAGCAGATATAGCGGAGATAAATCATCTATTTCTGATGTGACAGTCATAGGTTTGACTTCATCAGAATAGGGGATGGATCTGTTAAGAAGGTAGTAGGGTGTGATGTCCTGGTATTTGATGACATACACAGAGTAGGAAATGATATTCCTATACTACGATCGGTTATACTTTGGTTGTCACACAGTGGTTTCTCCATATAGAACTTGAATATTATATCGTATATTCTGGTTACTGGATCTATGGTTTTAGATCTAGATTTGGGTGGTTTCCTAATCAGGGTACTTAGACAGCATTCTAAGAGTATTTAGAATGGACGACTCCTGGCATGGTGGTGTACCTGCAGGTAATGGAGTCACCCTCTCTAAAGGTGTCTTACAGACTAAAGGGGAGAGGGATGTACATGATTGACAGATCACTTGCTTAGGCAATTGAGTCAATCATAAGATGTCAAGTACCGCACCAGATGTTGTTTTTGCAGTAGATGCAATAAGTTGATATTAATCCAGTCCTGGAGAAACATTCGGAAGCAGTTTTAGAACATAAGTGGATGTTCTAGGGATATGATAACGACAGCCTCCTTTAGGAGACGGTTATCATTCCAGGCTTCCAAGGTGACCTGGATGACAGAGTGACTGTCAGAGCTATAGTTTTCCCTCTAACGAGGGGCAGTAGTTTGGACAGGTAGTCCAGGCGGATACTGAGGGGGGTATGGCGCAGGATACTGATTAAGTTCAGTTGACGATACAGTCTAAGAAGTCTGGATTTTGAGTTCATTTATGAGCTAGGTCCCATCAGACATCCAGACATATTCTATGACAGGTATTGCTCATTTCGGGAGATGGCTTTCTCTGCGAACATGAGATAAAGAGAGACATAGAAAGAAACATCAGAGCGGATCCACTCACTGAGGCTATTCCTCGAACGCAATAGTTTCGCAAACGAGCTTTGTGAGACTGACTAGTAGAGGAGTTGGGTGTTCGGTATCACACGGGCTGTGAGTATGCGACATCGCAATAATTAGCCTTGAGTGCAAGTGGGAGATTGTTGGATATAGTGCCCTCAGAGTCAATTATTGGATCACAGGCACGTGATTGCAATGATTGAGGGAGGACCTATGCCGGTAGAACAGTCTTACTCGAGATGATAGTATGCTATCTGGTTTATCTTTATCATCGTGTACTGCTTTAGGTGACCTTACAGGTCGCTATTACACGTTGATAGAGCCCCTAGGATTCTTGCTTGACTGCCAGCAGTATGAGGGCGATCATATACGTGGGAGCTGGGGTCTATAAGCACATCCTTAAAAGGTCCCTAGTCGTGGGAGTTTCGAGACAGGGCATTGATACTCCAGAGTAGACTAGTATATACAGTCGAGACCCCGACGAGGGGCGGTGGCCGGTCTCATAAGCCACTGGTGTCAGTTGGTTCACCTAAGATGTATACAGGTGCTCACTGGGTTATGAGTACACCGGACAGGACTCGCCAGGAACCTGCTAGTTGGTATTATACCTGATGTCAGATAGCAGTTCTCTGGTGACATGTGTACAGGTTAGTTCATCGACCTGAGATCGTCATTTGTCTCGTGTGAGTTCCCACTGTGCTTTGATTACTACCCTACCACGCTCAAAGGAGACGTGCAAACAGGTTTTAGTTGGGTACAGTCCCAAGCCACATGGAGGCAGTGAGCGGATCTGTAGGGGTTCGTCTCTCCCGGTATTGGGGGTGAGGTCGCGCTGTGTCTAGGAAAGCCAGTACATGAAAAGTCCTTGGCCAAGGCAGGAGATTTACTGGTAGGTATTCCAGAAGTATCTCAGGGTGTTCTGGGCTACACTCCGACACGACTTGTACCGCTTTTAGGGGTCTGACTTTTACCAACCCCCTAGGCCCGCTATGCAATGCTCATAGACGAACGGACCGGACTGTACGGATATTTTCACTGACAGGCTCAGTAGGGTGTCAGGATGAGTTCGCTCATCGACGTCCCTTTTGTTCAATAGCTGGTGGCCCGTCACGTATGGCAAATACCTCCGACGTGCTAGTGGTTAAATCCACAGCCATAGTATTGACGAGTCTTTAGAGTCCACCAAACACAGTTACTCAAGTTTCGGGAGAAACGCTGTAGAGGCCGTATCGATATATGGCAGGGTTCAATCAGATACGTGCGGTATTCCACGGATCGTGATCGGACGGATTTTACTAGCGGGCTTTGCTTTAAGCCGGATCCTAGTATTAGACAGTGTAGTTTTGTCTCTTTGCATTTGTATTCAGTGGGAATACAAATGCGGGTATGTATATACAGTCGCGGGGTTTTCCTGTAATTTATATGGGATCAGTTTTTTGAAGTTGTCAGTTTGTATTCCGTTCCGGCCAGTTTTCCTTTGTTCCTTCCCGGCCGGACTTTTCCGATGGAGGGGGTTATTTTCAAGTGTGCAAATAACATTTGTGGAGGGGTTTTCTTGCATTTTGTGGCTTCATGAAAGTTCTTTCATCATGATATTCCTTATTAGTCTATTCCTTTGCATTAAATGGGATGGGAGAGAATGAGAGTTGATGTGAGACTTGCCTTTGGATGTGGTCACCTATCTTGATTCCTACACTCACCTCCCTTCTTCTTTTTTTTTTAGTTTTTCTCTCCCATATTTTGTAGGGGCCGGCCACACAAGAGAGGAGAGAGGGAGTTCATTTTTCAAGGTGGAAAAATTATCATTCTCATTTGCTTACACAAAATTCCCAAGCTCCACTTGAAAGTTCATTTTTATTCTATTCCTCCATCAAGGCAACTTCTACCCCAAAGAGACAATGGCTACTACACTTAGTCTACAGCAAACCATGGACGCGTCGGCTAGCCAACTTTGCGCCCGAGTTGCCTCGGTCCAGAGGTGGGAGCCCGTAAAAGAACCCGGCGATGTGGTGCCCGTTTCGACGAGGAGGCGACGACCGGAGATTCCGCGAGGAGATCAGAGTGGAGACAAAGACCGAAGGACACAGATCGCTTGGTATAGCTTCTCTACTCTTATTCTTGTTTGCTAGAGTTAGGTTAATGGCCCGATCTGGGATTTTTGTGCGCAGTGGTGCCGGTTTTCTAGTTTGAAAAGCTTTTCGTTTCCGCATTCCGGCGTCGGATTGACGGCCGGGGTGCCTCCGTGTGATTTGATCTCAAAAACTATCTATAACCGCAATCAAGAACGGCATCGTATGAAGCTAGCCGGTGAGTATGGGTCGATCCACAGGGATGTTGTGAATTTCCTAATCGCTCTTACGAGTTAATTCCGATGGGAGCCGGAATGATTATTAAATCTATAAACTAAATTAATCTATATCTAAATCTTGCTAGGGTTAGGTCTAGGTTAAGTTTGGAAAGTCTATAAATCTCACAGCTTTTTATACCCATATGAAGATCTAATTGGGTGTTATGGTAATTATTAATAAAAGGGATTAGAACCATTTGGAAAGATGTTTCTTTCTCTAGGTTATTGTCCTTCTTTTAGAAATCCTTACCCTAAACTCCATGGAAAACATCACAACCGGGCCTTTATACTACGGTATCACCGCTACCTCGAGGGGTAGGGTGTCGTAGGAAGCGGTATGTGCATGTATGCATAGAGTCCTATGAAAATATATGATGGGTAAGAAAGGGGATGAGAGATCTTCGTCTCTCAAACCTTCCCCAGATCTAACCCTAACAAGCGAGGAGACTACTAACTCATTAGGGAATTAAAATACATTTATCTAGGGCAGAGAATAAAAGATTAACTAGGGCAAGAAATTAAATTTATTTAGGGCAAGAATAGAAAATTAACCTAGGGCAGAAAATAAAGAACTTACAACTTGATGCTCTCCAAAACAATTCTGAAATTTATTAATGATGGGAGGCATAGCCTTTACAATGATTTAGAGTTCCTATTTATAGAGGATAGGAAACCCTATGTTACAATTGATTCGCATGTCTACATTTACCAAAATATCCTTAGGAAGACCTAGTCAAAGTAGACTTCAAGTTTTGGTAAAATTTTATGTCACTGTCTCTTTAAAAGGAAGTATTGGGCCTTGAAATTATTGGGCCTTGAAATTTCCTTTGTAGGCTCTTCTGACTTTGGGCTTCCTTATTATTTGGTTCTTTTATTAAAATAGCTTCTATGTTTCTTCCAGATCGCCAGTGAATAATTACGGTGGACTTTTAACCGTTCGCTTTATAATCTTGGACCTTGCATTGCCTTGTACTTTATGAATTTTATCTTTGATATAGGCTTGATCAAGAGTCTTCTGTTTGTAGGTCAAATTCCACTTTTGCATCATCTTTTCATCGTTTTCACTGTTTTAGATCCAAGAACCTATAACCTGTAATATGTAGCAGACATGCGTCAAAAGCACCTGTTTATTTATAAAACAAATAAGAATGGGGAATATAATAATACAATATTATGGTGTGAACAAATACCCCCAAACTTATCTTTTGCTCGTCCACGAGCAAACTTATTTTTTATTCTCTACAATCCTAACCACACTTTCCCAGGGATACGCGATTGTACTAAGCACGTGCAACAAGCCTTTAAACCTCTAGGTGTCCCTAGTAGGAGGAGTGTTGTCTCCTGAGGGTTTTCAGCGGATACTACCCAAAAAATCCTATCAACTCGGCCCATTGACTTTTGTTCTCCAATTAGGTTTTCTAACAAGGAATTCTATTATCTTCGACTCGTAAATTATCCACCCATATTCTTCACACTTCCCTATCATCTAACTTAAGATTATATATGTTCTATAGACTTACTTAGCTTTCGGTATCTCTTAAGTTTTCCTTCTAGGGTTCCATCTCCACTTAGGAATTTCTATCAACTCTACTAAAGATACAAGTTCTATTTTTCATCCCTTTCTCTCATCTAAACTCCAATCACATATCCCCACGTGTGTGTAAAAATCACCCCTACACTTGGAAATTCAAATCAAACAATCATACCCTTGTCCGTTGTTTAAAGTACTTATTAATTAGTGAATTGTTAATTGAATTTTGTTTACACGTCCTTCATGCGACCGTTAATACTTCTTGAGGTACCAACAACCGATTACAAGATATGTTTGCACTTTAAAGCGTAATTCCTAGTCTTGCAACACCCAAGGCTTTTAGCAGTGACTCCCAAACCAGTTGGTCTAAGGCACTAGGTGATGAAGCACCCTCGCTAAATATTTTTCTATTTTTGCAGCCTTAAGTAATCACAAAAACCAATGTTCATTTTTTTTCTTTATTCACATTTTTTTTTCATTTTCTTCGTACTAAGGACTTTAGACAAGAGCATTTCAAGGTCTCTTCTACTATTCCAAGTTTCAAGGTGCGTGATTGTGCAAATTGTAGGGTATACATTTTCAGAATCTAGACTTAAGCTAGGAATTATTTTTCAAACTTATACTTTAATAAAAACATCAATACTTTTCCTTTGCTTCGACTTAGCCCAAGAAGTGAACTCAAAATTTGCCTATTTCTAAATAAACTACAAAGACATATACTTCCTACCATTAAACTTTAAGGAAGGTTATTTTTAGGGTTTTTAATTTACTACGTCTAAAATTTAGTTGTTCCTAGCTAGTTAACCTATTTGTCAAACTCTAGTCAAATAAGCCAAAATTGAATACAATAATTTTTATAATTTTTGAAATTTTTTAATTTTTATGGGTTTTCAAATAAGTATGCAAATGCAAAAATATGTACAAATGAATGCGAAGGAAGAAGACGTACCGAGCATACCCCCAAACTTGAACTTGACAGTGTCCTCACTGTCATACTAAACCAAGAGGGTCAAAAATGCCGGTACTCCCCTGTTTATTTATTTATAAATTTTTTTATATATTTTTAATGTTTTGAAAAAAAAATTTATTTTATTTTTTATAGAAAAAGAAAACAAAAAATATATATACATATATACAAAAAGGTCCCCCCCAAACTTAAGCTTGGCCTTACACAAGCCAAAGGTTGGCACCAACCATTCAAAAATCTTATCATGGTAATGATATAGTTGGTGCAAGAATGGGGTGGAAAGAAAAGAGATGAGAAACACGCGAGACCGTGTGAAAAGAAGAATGGTAGAATATGGTCTCGGTGGGGGAGAAGAATGGCGGAAAGGAGAAAGAAGGGTCGCGCGATCTTGAGGGTGTAAATCGAGTGAATAAATTAGCGCAATATGTGATGACCGATATGTTATAAGTGATTGCGCTAACCTATCAACCCGTCGGGAAATGGGGTCAAATCCCTCAAGATTCGCAAGAAAACATGGGTACACCGAACTTGGTATAGGAGATGAAAGCATAACGGTCACTTATACGGTCAGAACAATAGGAAGGACGAAAGGAAGTGAATTAGGGATAGTATCATTCTCACCATAGTAAATTGTCTCGAACTTGAAAGATTCCATTAATGGTTCGAAACTACTGTAAGCAACCGAGTCTGATGGTTCAACTAACTCATCTGAAAATGTAAAGGACTCAAACTCGGGCGGTGAATCATCAATATCGTCCGAAAAAGTGAAACACTCGTACGTGTTATCGGCTGTGAGAACTGTGTCCGATTCAAAAGAAAATTTTTCAAGTTCACAGTCTTCAAGCATGGTCGGAACGATGGAAAGGAGGGAGGGTGATATAACAGTTAAAGGATCGGGAGGATGAATTGGAAAATCCGACACATCAAACAAAAATGGTTCAACCTCAATATTATCCTCAAGACTCTCCTCGATACTATCCTCAATTTTTAACTCATCCATGCCATTATCTTCAAAATCAAGACGCATATAAGGTTCGGGAGAAACATTTAGTGACTCGGGATGATGAATTTGACATAAAATTTCAATCAAATCGACAGGTTCATCATCCGAAATATTCCCGGCGTCTATATCCTCAATCAAGTGAAAATTAATTTCTTTAGACACCTCATCAAACGCATGGATATTTATCAATTTAGGTTCTAGATTTGAGGTGTAAAGGTCAAACGGATTAGATGTGGTTTCACTAGAAAGGGGTTCTTCACAATTTGGCAAATCAAACACTACAACGTCGTACAACTCATCATTTTGGACACATGTTTGAAAACTGGAGTTGTTGGATTCAATTGGGTATGGGTAGGTTTGATTTGGCAATCCTCTCACATTCTCACTTTGTCCAACCGCCTCCTTATACATTGAAAAATTTTGAGCTAGCGGGAAACTAGCTACCGGTTCACTAGGTTGCATAAGGGCGGCCACGGATGCTTCCACATTCCTAGTCATTTTGTTTGTTGCTGCGATATACGTCTCCAACGACTCTTCTAAACTAGACTTAGGTGGTAAAAGGGTTTCGGTAAAAATTTCGAAGTTGTTTGGATATGTGAAACTCCCTAATGGCTGTGTAGAATCAATGTCTAGTAACGGTGGGAAAGTCGGGTATGACTGGTAGAAAGTGGGTGATTGGACAGGGGTAGGGTCAACATATGGATAAAAAGGTGAATAATCGTGCGGATCCCTAGAACTAGATGAGTGGAGAGGGGTGAAAGATCGGCTGCGAGATTGAGAAATATGCTCGGCAATGGACATCGGCTTAGGAGTTACAGCAGGATTTGAAAAAGCGGTATCAACATGTGGAGGTGGTAAAGGTTGACTTGGTTGACACAAAGTGGGTTGAAAAGTCAAACTGTTTCTCCTAGACGCCTCTATTTGATCTTTCAACGATATTTTAGGCAAGGAAGGATCGTCTTTAAATTGACCGAACAAATTGACGTATGACGCAAAATTAGGTTCGGGATACCAAAGTTCGGCAAGTGATTTATTATGTGGGGTACCCATGTTAGAAGAATGAGAAAAGAAAGAAGGTAGGTGGTGCAAGTGGGGTGCAAGGATTTCTTAGCGACAAAATTTTTGCAAGTTTTTATAAAAAAAATTATTTTTCCTTTTTCTCTTTATTTGAGACTGTTTGCAGAAAAAATTTCGATAAAGGACTTAGACACAAATGTAATCAACCAGAAATGCACAATCAGACCTAGATCTAGGGTCATCTAGGTCAGCTAGATAGCTCCTAACTGTTCCAAAGGGCTAGAAATAGGACCTCAAACCGTCTCTTCACCGCCAATTGCGGCCAGGTAAGTGCCAGGTAAGTGGGAAGGAACCACACTGTGGGCCTAATTAAAAACAACTAGCCTTTGACACACTTGCCTAGACACCGCAAAGTCAGGTTAGGATAAACGGTCGATGCCTATAACTAGTCCTCTGTCCTATTGAGCTCGAAATCCTTAGGGCCGAGTCTAGTATTTTTTAATTAATAGATGGTCAATACATATGCCTTATTTGATTTCTGGGGTCCTGGGAAGGGTGATGAAATCCCCACCCAATTTGAATTGGTCAAAAGCCCCTTAAAGTCAGTTTTAAAGATATGCAAAACAGAAAAATCACTTGCAATCAAAGATTTTTATTTTATGCGGCGCAAAGAATCCTGCACAAGATTTGTTATTGGAAAGGGGAAGAATTTTAAGCGCAAAGAATCCTGCAGGAGATTTTTCAGAAGATATGTTGAAAAATTCAGAAGAGAGATCAGAAGACTTACAGATTTATTTAATTTTTTTTACTGAACCGCAGAGCAAATCTGGAGACTTGAAACGACCAAACGACCGCGGATCCGCCGCCGCAACCCTCTTCCGACCGCGGATCCGCCGCAAGGCGATAACGTCAGCAGGCGATTTTTTTTTTCACCAGATCGCGCGGTTGACTTGTTGACTCGGTCCTCTAAATTTTTTTCTGTTCCTCTGTTGTTGCAATCTTCTGTTGATAGGATCGTCTATTTGCTGTTTCGCTTTCTGTAGATTTCCATATCCGAATTTGTGCGTAGATCCTGCAAAATTCACACAAAGATACCCTTTCCAAAAATAACAGATGATGTATTTTTATATTTTTTTATGATTTTTCAGATTTTTATGATTTTTAATTTTATATTAACCCGAAATTGTAAAAAGGAAATGACACGCCATCCCCGGCAACGGCGCCATTTGATTTGATCTCAAAAACTATCTATAACCGCAATCAAGAACGGCGTCGCATGAAGCTAGCCGGTGAGTACGGGTCGATCCACAGGGATGTTATGAATTTCCTAATCGCTTTTATGAGTTAATTCCGATGGGAGCCGGATTGATTATTAATTCTAAAAACTAAATTAATCTATATCTAAATCTTGCTAGGGTTAGGTCTAGGTTAAGTTTGGAAAGTCTATAAATCTCACCGCTTTTTATACCCATATGAAGATCTAATTAGGTGTTATGGTAATTATTAATAAAAGGGATTAGAACCATTTGGAAAGATGTTTCTTCTTCTAGGTTCTTGTCCTTCTTTTAGAAATCCTTACCCTAACCTCCATGGAAAACATCACAACCGGGCCTTTATACTACAGTATCACGGCTACCTCGAGGGGTAAGGTGCCGTAGGGAGCGGTATGTGCATGTATGCATAGAGTCCTATGAAAATATATGATGGGAAAGAAAGGGGATGAGAGATCTTCGTCCCTCAAACCTTCCCCAGATCTAACCCTAACAAGCGAGGAGACTACTCACTTATTAGGGAATTAAAATACATTTATCTAGGGCAGCGAATAAAAGATTAACTAGGGCAAGAAATTAAATTTATCTAGGGCAAGAATAGAAAATTAACCTAGGGCAGAAAATAAAGAACTTACAACTTGATGTTCTCCAAAACAATTCTGAAATTTATTAACGAAGGGAGGCATAGCCTTTACAATGATTTAGAGTTCCTATTTATAGAGGATAGGAAACCCTAAGTTACAATTGATTCGCATGTCTACATTTACCAAAATATCCTTAGGAAGACCTAGTCAAAGTAGACTTCAAGTTTTGGTAAAATTTTATGTCACTGTCTCTTTAAAAGGAAGTATTGGGCCTTGAAATTATTGGGCCTTGAAATTTCCTTTGTAGGCTCTTCTGTCTTTGGGCTTCCTTATTATTTGGTTCTTTTATTAAAATAGCTTCTATGTTTCTTCCAGATCTCCAGTGAATAATTACGGTGGACTTTTAACCGTTCGCTTTATAATCTTGGACCTTGCATTGCCTTGTACTTTGTGAATTTTATCTTTGATGTAGGCTTGATCAAGAGTCTTCTGTTTGTTGGTCAAAGTCCACTTTTGCATCATCTTTTCATCATTTTCACTGTTTTAGATCCAAGAACCTGTAACCTGTAATATGTAGCAGACATGCATCAAAAGCACCTGTTTATTTATAAAATGAATAAGAATGGGGAATATAATAATACAATATTATGGTGTGAACACCGTGCACTTACAATTGTTTGGGGTTGTTTCGGTTTCGATACTTTAACATTGTCTAAACCAACTAGTATGCGGTTAATGGGTTGGCTTTGATACTATGTAAGGCTACACCAGCGCCCCGGCCATCAATCCGTGGTCAAACGCGGAACAAAAACTTTTAAAACTTGGCGCTAACGTAACTCGATTCTCGGATCGTGCCATTAACCCTATACTAGTTATACTATAAAGAGTTTAGAGAGGTTATACCGATCGATCCGTGTCCTTCGGTCTTCAACCTCTGACCAAGCTCCTCGCGGCTGCCCCGATGTAGTTCGCTCTCCGGTCTTTCTCGTCGAAGACGATCCACATCGAGGATTAGTAATACGAGCTCCCGCTTAAAAAACCGAAGCAACTCGAACAACTAGTTTGCTAGCCTAGGTGCCCAAGATGAAGTAGAGATAGTGTGTGGTTACTTTGCCTCATAACACTCTAGGATTCTCAACACATGAGAGGGATAGAGTAGAGGTTGAAGAAGATGCCCATGGTGAAAGATGTGAGCTCAATAAAGAAAACAAGTGAGCAAAAACCAAGCCCCCAAAAATGATATGGTTGCCCTATTTTAATAAAGGGAGTGTTTTGATATTTTTGTTGTGAGAAAATGAGCCACACACACACACACAAAATATCTATACACTCACACACTCACAACAAATATCTTAGCTCACTCACAAATATCTTAGCCATGACAAAAGACATGTCATGCCAAGAATGAGTCACAAATTCCACCATAAAACATCTAAACCAAAATGTTTTAATCCAAAAAAGAAATGGCATCAACTAAAGTAATCATGTAACGAATTACAAGAATACCCCTCATCCGTATATACATATGATCAGCATGCTTTTGACGTGTCGAGTTTTAAGATTTCTAAAGTTTAACCGCGATCAGGACGGTGTCGCTTTGCAGCTAGCCGCGATGAGCACAGGTCGATCCACAGGGAGACAGAGCGTTTTTGCATTCTTGTTTTGACGAGTTAATGCGTGTGGTGGAAAGTTTGTATCTATCCTATGTGTTATATGCAAAGTTAAACTTGTTAGGAAACGATAGAATGGTGTAAGTTAATGGATTCCGTATTCAAGTCCTTTGAGCCGAACTCAACCAATGAAGCTAGAGCAATCGGCAACAACGTGGATTAGGGTGCTTAAGCACGTTATTCATGGAATCCGGCTTATTGACCCATGTCCTTCCGTTCTTATCTCTTGCTTTCACCTACGGCCAATCCGAACGCAATCGGTCGTGGTTAGGAATCACCGTTACCTTGGTAAGATAGGGTGCCTAACGGAGCGCTTGCGTAGGGTTGGGCGGAGCTTCAAATGGAAAAATACGGGAAAAGGAAATGGGAAACGAAACCTTAACTTACAATATCTTTCTCTATTCCTAACAACACCATATTAACAACCATCATATTAACAACACCATATTAACAAACCATCACAAAAAGGAAAACCAAAGAAAAGAACAAAGAAAAGAAAAGACATTACAAGTAATTAAGTGCATGGAATTTAAATTGCATGGAAAGTAAATTGCAAGTAAGTAAAGCAAGTATTTAAAATGCAAGAAATAAAATGCAAGTAATAAAAAAGCAAGAAAGAAAGAACTAGTAACCAAAGATCACCATACAAGCCATGGATTCAAATACCTAAACTTAAACTTGCAAGCTCAATTAAGAGGTTGCAAGATCAAGTAAAGATAAAGAACCCAAGGGAAAATGAAGGCACAAAAGAGAGCTTTATTAAACTTCAATGAAGATACAACCCTTGAGATCAATAACCAACCCTTAAACTTGCAAGATCAATGAAGAGGTTGCTAGATCAAGAGAAGGTTAAGAACTCAAGGGGAAGCTATGTACAAGAGAACAAAATGGAAAAAAAGAGTAGAAGTGTAAAATGAAAGACAATCCAAGACCCCTTTCCCTTGCTCACTGGTTTTGTATTTATAAGCTCAAAAGAAAATTAAACAAACAATAAAAATGAGCTGACGTGGCAACAAGGGAGGGACTATGAGAAACTGGGGGCATTTGGAGGCAGTGGGGCCGGCCACATAGGGTATGATCTTGGACCAAATCCGAGCTCCTAGGATCGTTCTTTGTGTGTTGGCTTGTTTTGTCCCCCACATCACTCTGATGTTGTTTGCTTGGTCAGTAAAGGCTTTGGATGCACTCAGGGCTTGGATGGAAACTTGTAGTTATGAATCACATCAACACTTTATTGCATTTATTGCACCATCAATGCACACCACACCATGCCCACTTGTGTCATGATTCATGGCAGCCCCACTAGGTCCATGTTCCAAAGAGCATGTGTGCACACATGCTATGTGTTGGAGCAAAATGTTGTGCACACACTGTATTCCCAAAAACTCTTTGGATATCGATCGGTTTCCAGTTCCGGTTGCAGTGTCGGCTCACAAATGATATATACGTGATTTTAAGTGTATTTCCATTATTTTGTCACGGATACCTGTAATCTATAATACTGAGCAGACACTGGTTAATAGTACCGATATATACAAAAAATAGATAATGAATGAGCGGTATTAAAATGCAATATTCTGGTCTGAACAAATACCCCCAAACTTATCTTTTGCTCGTCTTGAGAAAAACAAAATCCTAGCCTCACTTTCACAGGGAACGCGATTGCACTGAGCGCATGCAATAAACCGTTAAACCTCTAGGTATCCCTAATAGGAGGAGTGTTGTCTCCTGAGGGTTTTCAGCGGATTACACCCACAAAATCCCGTCAAGTTAGTTTCATAAGTTAACGTCGATTCTACTCCTATAGTTTAGTATCTATGTTAGAAACTCTATCATCCTAAGTTAGAAATATTCAACCCTTATGTTTCACATCTCCTATCTATTTAACCCCAAATCCTATATGTTCCAAAAAAGTTTAGAAAGATCTCGGTATCTCCTGAGTTTTCCTTCTAAAAGTGCGGCCTCAAATCAGGGATTTTTATCAGTTTTGATGAAAACATAAGTCTTATTCTTTATTTCTATCTTTCATCCAAATATCGATTGTATACCCCTATGTGTGTGTATTATTTCACCCCTACACTTGAGAATTCAATTCAAGCTATAGTACCCTTGCCTTAATACCTAATACTGCTTCTTTTCATTAATGATGGACGGTGTTGCTCACACACCTTTCATGCTACTATTAATGCTTCTTGAGGCACTAACGGCCGATTACTAAATGTGTGAGCTTAAGACGTAAATAGCAGTTTCCAGGTCTTGACTTTATATATTTTTTTCAAGATCGGATATATTTTTCACTGATGCTCTTTCGGTGTTTAGCTCTAAATACCATTTTTTTCTTTCATACTAAGTTTTCAGGCAAGAGTATTTTTAGGTATCCTCTACTATCCCAAGTTTCAAGGTGCGTGTATGTGCAGTTTATAGGGTATATACTTTCTAAATTTGGACTCAAGAAAAGAAACTATTTTTCAGACTTATCCTTCAGCAAAGCTTCAATACTTTCCCTTCATCTCGACTTAACTCAAGAATTGAACTCAAGATTACCTATTTCTCAAAAAAAACTGTAAGGACGTATATTTACCAAGGTTAAACAGAATGAGGGTTATTTTTAGGGTTTTCAATTCCTAAGCCTAGGACTTAGTTATTTCTAACGTATCAACTAAACTTTCGGAATAAAAATCTCAGTTACCTTATTAGCTAACTTAACGAAAAAGTTTTTATATTTTTGGAATTTTTTTCGATTTTTATGGGTTTTTAAATGTGTATGCAAATGCAAAATTTACAAATGAATGCGAAGGTAGAAAGCTTACCGAGCACACCCCCAAACTTAAACTTGACAGTGCTCTCACTGTCAGGCTACACCAAGAGAGTCAAAATTGCCGGCGCTCCCCAAAAACAAATTATATACAAAACAAAAAGCAAAACAAAAATATATACACAAAAAGGTTCCTCCCAAACTTAAGTGAAATAGTAATTCCACTGTTTAAGCGTTGAAGTTCAGGATTAGGGGGAAAAGAGAACAATATTAAGCTATACAAGGCCTTACACAAGCCAAAAGTGAGCACCAACCATTCAAAAATTCTATCGCGATAGTGTGCCGGTTGGTGAAAGAATGCGGAGAGGTAAGAAATGGAGAATACGCGAGACTGCATGGGGATAGAAGTGGTATACGGTCCCGGTATATGAGAAGAAGAATGGCGGAAGGGAAAAGGAAATGGAGTACGAACTTGAGGGTAAAAATGGAGTGAATAAATTAGCACAATTTGTAATGACCGATGTGTAAAAAGCGATTGTGCTAATCTATTAACCTGTCGAGAGATGGGGTCAAATCCCTCAAGATTCGTGAGAAAATATGGGTACACCGAACTTGGTAAACCAGACATTGGAAATGAAAGTGATACAGTGTCTTGCAAGATCGGAACGATGGAAAGGATGGAGGGAAGTGATTGAGGAAGGTCATCGGTTAAAGGTTCAGGAGGGTGTACACAGTCAATGAAAGGGATGGGATGAATTGGAAAATCCAACTCATCAATTAAAATTGGTTCATCCTCAAAGCTATCCTCAAAAGTCTCCTCAAAAATTATTTCATCCATGCATTTAATATTAAAATCAAGACGCATATGAAGTTCGGAAAAAACAGTTAATGACTCGGGATGATGAATTGGAGAGAAAAGCTTATCCAAAACTATGGGTTCATCATCCAAAATATTCTCGGCGTCGATATCCTTAATCAAGTGATAATCAATATTCTCAGACACCTCATCAAAAGCATGGAGTTCAATCAATTGTGGTTCTAAGATGGAGGCGTAGAGGTCAAAAGGATTGGTGATGGTTTCACTCGAAAGGGACCCTTTACAATCAGGTAAATCAAACACTACAAAGTCGCACAACTCATTAAATGTTCTATCTTCAACTGGCGAATCATTTGGAACATTTGATAAACATTCAAAACCGGAGTTGTGGGATTCAAGTTGAAACGGATAGGTTTGATTTGGAAGGGTATACAGCTCACTCTCTCCACTCAAATTCTCAACCTGCCCAACCGCCTCATCATACATTAGAAAATTTGGAGCTAGCTGGAAACTAGCTACCGGGTCACTAGGTTGTATGAGGGCGGCCATGGACGTATTCAAATCCATCATCTGTTGGTACGACGCTACCCGAAAATCTTCCAACGACTGTTCTAAACTAGACATGGGTTGTGAAGGGGTTTCAGTAAAAGATTCAAAGTTATCTGGATATGTGAAACTCCCAAATAGCTGTGTAGAAGCAATGTCTAGGGAGGGTGCAAAAGTTGGGTAGGATGGATAGGAATTAAATGGTTGGACAGGAGTAGGATCAACATTTGGTGAAAAAGGTGAATAGAATTGTTGATCCTAAGAAATGGAAGTGGTGAAAGGAGTGAAAGATCGGCTACGAGATTGTTCAATATGTTCAGCAATAGACATGGGTTTTGGAGTTACAACCGGACTCTCAAAAGGGGTATCAACGTAAGAAGGGGTGAATGTTTGAAATAGTTGATACGAAGTGGATTGCGGAGTCCAATTGTTTGTCCTAAACGCGTCTATCCGATCTCTCAATGAAATTTTGGGCAAGGATGGATCGTTCAAGGTTCGGCCAAAGCAAGAACCGTAAGAAGAAATGTCTGGTTGTGGGTACCAAAGTTCGGCAAGAGTTTTGCGAGGTGGGGTACCCATGATATGAAGAGAAGAAGAAGAGAGGAAAAGAATGTGGTTTTTCTTTTAGTTTTAGTTTTTTAGTTTGTTATTAACAAAAGAATGAAATATACACACAAAAAGAATCTGGACAAAAACAATCACGACACAAAAATACCATGCACCTAATCGGTCTAGGTTCACCTTGGTCAACTAGACCTGCTCAAGAACTTGATTGTCGAAGTAAAACTGTATCGAGAAACGGGATCAAGATATACTTATCACGAGGCCGGGTAAGTGCGGAGATAAGAGGGGGTTTTCCGACGCTTTCGCGAAGGTCCTTAATTAAATAACCCTTTCTCTTTTGGCGGTTTCGTCGTTAACACTTTCCTAGACACCCCGGGAGCGATATACCGTTAAGCGGTGTTCAAAACACAATTAACTTCTCCTAGTGAGCGCGCAGTCCTTAAGGCTTAAAGTCTAGTTTCTTTTAAAATTTGTGATGGTAAACGTTATGCTCAAGTTCATGATTTGTGGGCCACGGAAAAGGTGATGAAATCCTTTACCGTATGTTGTGGTGTTCGCTCGCCCTTAAGTCCGTATTAATGGATGCAATGCGCAATTTAATGAAAAAAATTTGTTCAAAACATCAAACAATCTTTTTTGTGTTAAGCACGGCACCGCAACAAATACGGGTTAGTCAATTTTTGGCGTTTGGTAGCGAACTTGCAAAGAATCCTGCAAAAATGTATAGTGGATGCGTCGGATTTGAGAAAGAAGGTGTTAACGAAGTATGTACTGATAAATTTTCGGGTTAGGAAACCCCCGTTGAAGTTAAATCAGAATAGCTTGAAATGTTCGCTTACGCGGGTTAAACTACCCTGATCTTTGGCACTATACATCGTAATCACCTTAGCTTGGAATGTACACTTTGCTCCCCACAACCGCCGTTCGCAATTCTGCAAAATCTACAAATGTCAGAAAAAATGGATATTGGTGCGAAAAAGCGATACGAATGCCCAAATACCTGCACACTAAAAATTATAAAAAAACAAGCAATAAAAATAGGACAAAAACAGAACACTGGATCACAGAGGAAAATTTGGAGGCAAAAGGCGGTGAAGGGGCCGGTGTCGCCGGATTTGGGGATGATGTCGCCGACTTTTCCTTAGAGATAGGGCTCCAAACTTCTTCTGTTGTCACAGTGCTCCACTAGTGCCTCACTGGTATTGTTTATCTTTTCTGTTGATATCCAAAGTGCTTGCAGGTCCAATTTTCAAAGAACAAAATGGTTAGTTTAGTTAGTTTTTTGTTTTGGTTTTGGTTTTTGAAATTTTTTGTTTGTTTTTGAAAATAGGGTTAGTTGTATAGATGAAATGTACAGAGATTAACCCGAAACAACAAGAATTAAAACGTTACCGTCTCCCCGGCAATGGCGCCATTTGATCAGCACGCTTTTGACGTGTCAAGTTTTAAGAGTTCTAAAGTTTAACCGCGATCAGGACGGTGTCGCTTTGCAGTTAGCCGCCATGAGCATGGGTCGATCCATAGGGAGACGGAACGTTTTTGCGTTCTTGTTTTGACGAGTTAATGCGCGTGGGGGAAAGTTTGTATCTATCCTATGTGTTATATGCAAAGTTAAACTTGTTAGAAAACGATAGGATAGTGTAAGTTAATGGATTCCGTATTCAAGTCCTTTGAGCCGAACTCAACCAATGAAGCTAGAGCAATCGGCAACAACGTGGATTAGGGTACTTAAGCACGGTATTCGTCGAATCCGTCTTATTGACCCTTGTCCTTCCGTTCTTGTCTCTTGCTTTCACCTCCGGCCAATCCGAACGCAACCGGTCGCGGTTAGGAATCACCGTTACCTTGGTAGGGTAGGGTGCCTAACGGAGCGCTTGCGTAAGGTTTGGGCGGACTTTCAAATGGAAAAATACGGGAAAAAGAAATGGGAAACGAAACCTTAACTTACAATATCTTTCTCTATTCCTAACAACACCATATTAACAACCATCATATTAACAACACCATATTAACAAACCATCACAAAAAGGAAAAGCAAAGAAAAGAACAAAGAAAAGAAAAGACATTACAAGTAATTAAGTGCATGGAATTTAAATTGCATAGAAAGTAAATTTCAAGTAAGTAAAGCAAGTATTTAAAGTGCAAGAAAGAAAATGCAAGTAATAAAAAAGCAAGAAAGAAAGAACTAGGAACCAAAGATCACCATACAAGCCATGGGTTCAAATACCTAAACTTAAACTTGCAAGATCAATTAAGAGATTGGAAGATCAAGTAAAGATAAAGAACCCAAGGGAAAATGAAGGCACAAAAGAGAGCTTTATTAAACTTCAATGAAGATACAACCCTTGAGATCAATAACCAATCCTTAAACTTGCCAGCTCAATGAAGAGGTTGCAAGATCAAGAGAAGGTTAAGAACTCAAGGGGAAGATATATACAAGAGAACAAAATGAAAAACAAAGAGTAGAAGTGTAAAATGAAAGACAATCCAAGACCCCTCTCCCTTGCTCACCAGTTCTGTATTTATAGGCTCAAAAGAAAATTAAACAAACAATAAAAATGAGCTGACATGGAAACAAAGGGGGGACTGTGAGAAACTGGGGCATTTGGAGGCAGTGGGGCCCGCCACATAGGGTATGATCTCGGCCCAAATCCGAGCTCCTAGGATCGTTCTTTGTGTGTTGTCTTGTCTTGTCCCCCACATCACTCTGATATTGTTTGCTTAGTCAGTAAAGGCTTTGGATGCACTCAGGGCTTGGAGGGAAACTTGTAGCTATAAATCACATCAACACTTTATTACATTTATTGCACCATCAATGCACATCACACCATGCCCACTTGTGCCATGATTCATTGCGGCCCCACTAGGTCCATGTGCCAAAGTGCATGTGTGCACACATGCTATGTGTTGGACCAAAATGTTGTGCACACACTTTATTCCCAAAAACTTTTTGGATATCGGTCGGTTTCCAGTTCCGGTTGCAGTGTCGGCTCACAAATGATATATCCATGATTTTAAATATGTTTCCAGTATTTTGTCACGGATACCTGTAATCTGTAATACTGAGCAGACACTGGTTAATAGTACTGATATATACAAAAAAAAAAGATAATGAATGAGCGCTATTAAAATGCAATATTCTGGTCTGAACAACATACCCGCATCCGTATTCCGACTAAATACGAATACTACGAGACGAAAGTAATCCAACAATCTAATACTAGGATCCGGCTTAAACCAATGCCCTCTAGTATGATCCGTCCGATCATGATTCGTGCAAGGGTGCACGTATATGATCAAACCCTGCCATAAAACCAAATGGCCTCTACAACGTTTCTCCCAAACTAGAGAAACCCTCTGTGTGGGACTCTAAAGACTCGTCAATATGCTGGCAGTGGGTTTAACCGCAAGCACGTCAGTGGTACTAGCTGTACGTAACGGTTGCTCAGGTATTGAGCGAAAGGGAGGCCGATGAGCAAACTCATCCTGAAACCCTACTAAGCCTGACAGTGACAATATCCGTACAGTCCGGTCTGTTCGTCTATGAGTATCGCATATCGGGCCTAGGGGTGTAAACGTTAGACCGCTAAGAGCGGTATAAGTCGTATCGGAGTGTAGCCCAGAACTGTTAGTTATATGTATGCCCTAGAGGCCATTACTGTACATAGGATGTATATTATAGTGGATGCTGGGACATATATAGGGAGGACTTTCTTGCTCGACATGATAGTATGCTATCTGGTTACTCTTTACCTTAACGTGTATACTGATTGTCTCTTTGTTACATATTGGTAAAGCCTTTAGGATGTGTACTTGACTACCTGGACTATGATGCGGATCATACTAGTGGGGACATGGTAGTCCATAAGTACATCCTTCAAGGTCCCTAGTCGTGGGTGTATCGAGACGGGACATCGATATACCAGAGTAGACTAGCGTATACATTCTCGACCCATACAGATGGGCGATGGATGATCCCATATCCATTGGTGTTTGACATCAGAGATGATATACGGGTGCTCAGTGGAGACTGGGTACACTGGACGGACTCGCCGAGAACTCCCAGATGGTATTATACCTTACGTCAGATGGCAGTTCTCTGGTGACACTGGTACAGAGTAGTCTGTTGACCTAAGATCGTCATAGAGTCTTGTGTGATTCCCACTGTGCTTTGATTTCCACCTTACCACGTCCAAGAGGGCGTGCAAAACGGTGGCTTTTGGGTACAGTCCTGAATCACATGGAGGTAATGAGCGATAGGAGGGGATTCGTCTCTCTCGGTATAGGGAGTTGATGTTGCACTGTGTTCGATTGGCTATAACCGAAAATCCCTGGCCAGGGTTGCTGAGATTTACTGGTAAGTGTTACCAGTAGTTTCTCGAACTGTTATAGACCTCATATCGACACGACTTATCGAGCTATTGGGGTCTGACGTTTACCACCCCTAGGCAAGATATGCGACATATCAGACGACGAGACCGGACTGTACGGTAAGTGTTACTGGTTGGATTCACAGGAGTGTGAGCGGGCTTGCTCGTCGATCTTCTGATCGCTCAATACCCGGGTGGCCGTTACGTTTAGCAGACCGCTTGCGGCTTGTGGGTGTTTGATATGATCATCACCTACTGCCGGCGTATTGACGAGTCTTTAGAGTCCTACACAGAGGTTTCCTGGCTCAAGCGAAACGAAATAGGAGCACATATGAGATATGTGCGGGACCGAGAATAATGCGTGTATGTGATACCGTATTCTATTCTCGCGATGAATGTATCGATTGGTTGTATGCGATATAACCTAGTTATCGAATCAAGGAATGATTCGATAAGTCGATACATTGGATATTGGTCGGTCATATGCGATATGACCGGATCGTTAAATCAAGCGTTGATTTAATGATTTAATGCATAATTATATATTTGATATATTACTTTGCATTAACTAGTATTGGTTCACTTAAAAAGGATTTTCTCACTTGATGTGCACATTGTATATGTGATATACTTTTATGCATTTGATTGTATCATGTTTGATGATACATGATAGTTTGGTGTTTGGTTTAAACCATGGTTGGTCAATGGTTAGGGTTTCTTTTGCTTTATTTACTTATTCATTTATTTATTTATTCATTTTAGAAAGAAATAAAATGGTGGCTAACTTTGGATTATCTTTGAAGCTTCATGAAGCTTTGAAATGGTTGACCATTTTGTTTCTTTCCCTAACCCTAACCATTCACCTAACCTTGGTTCATTCTCTATACCTAACTATGGTTGTAAATATGATAAGTATCATATTATTTCCCATTTTTAAAAAGACTTATGATATTCTTTTCTTCTTCTTCTTCTTCTTCAACAAAGAAGAAGCTTGCAACCATCAATGGTGACTTGAGAAAAAGAGTGAGAAATCCAATTCTGGTGAAGTTGGAGCTTGATCTTGTGTTGCCTCGACGTAGATCATCTTCGGCATCGAAGTCGACGACCTAGCCCGACCATTTCTCCGATGAAGCCGACGCTAGAGCCCGGGATCTAATGATCGCAGCGAGGAGACATCATCATGGAGCTATGGAGGTGGAGAACCGGATCTACAAAGGTTGTATTTTCCGTTCACTCTTAGTTAAGTTGTTAACTAGTTATCATTTTCGTTTAATCTCTAGTCAACGATCCGTATTAGGGTTTCTCGGCACTTGTAAAATTTGAAATTGGCATGGTTGATGCCATGTGGGACCTCATTAGTGTGCCTAGGAACCCTACAGCGGTATCAGAGCCTAGCTAGAGCCTTAGGCGATGAGTAGACGAAGTTAGAAGTCCATTCGAACTCGAAACCCTAACCGAAGACCCCTCTCTGGACATTTTTTCAAAACTGGGTTTTTTCCAGATTAAAAATTCTTAAAAAATTCAGCAGGAAATTCTAAGAATTACGGTGCAAAATTTACCAAGAGATACGGCAAAAGCGCGGCGGAATCGCGGCTAAATTATGAGATTTGCATTCAATTTTTGCACAGTAATTTGTTTCTTCAAGTGCTGAGTTTTCTGGGAAATTTTAATTTTGACTCAAGAGTTGAGTTTTCTGGGGTGTTTTGGAGCTTCGATGATTCGATCGGAAATTTCAAACTTTGTCTATGTGCATTTTCCGGATAATTATTGAATATGTTAAAAAGTTCGACCGGATATAAATACCCACCTTTTCCCCTGTCGGGAAAATTCCAAGTGTAGGATTTTTCCGTAGTTTAATGACGTTCTAAGTAGTGCAAGTAACGCGATGGACCCACTAGAAGACAACAAACCTTAACTCGATTATGTGACCGTCTTGAACTGCCCTTTGAACCTTAGGGTTTGGGGCAGTACGGCGTGCCACATGTGAGGCGTTGGCTTGACCCTTCTACGGCTGGACCGTTGGTACTGAGGCATGAAGTGAATGTTTTTAAACTTATATCATGTGTTGATCTGTTTCGGGAAAACTTGGGTGTTTGACTGTTCGATCGGAAAGTTTAACATTTTCTATTTATCTGGAATGGGATACAATACTTGGAATCCACAAGTAGTTATGAGATAACTGATATGAATGTTATAAACACAGCACTTTAGTCTCACTTGATTGGTTGCCACGGAATTTTGATGTGATCAAAAGTCCGTCGCAATCACGTAGCGTACGCGGATACTCGCCGGATAAACTTAAAAGACAGCTACACCCCTTAGCCTCGACCAAGTGACTGTAGGAGAACCCCGTCGCCGAAAGCATCCGTTCGGGTGCTCGCGACAGCGGTGTTCCGCCTTGGTGCACTTCGTCGACGGTATCGGGGGTGCGGCCGTCTACTGAAGTTTGCGACGAGCATTCGATCACGATGTCGGGAATCTTGTTGAATTGTCCGACTTGATATTGAAAAGAGTTTTCGATAATGAGACTAAAATGCGGGGTTTATAATTGTTAGGCATGCGATGTCTAAGGAATTCATTTGGTTAGGCATGCGATGTCTAAAGAGTTTGCGGATTCCAACTGTTGTAGTTTTACACTTTCTTTTCTGTGACCGTAAGTGTAATATGTGATATCGCCGGTTTCGTTGCTATATGCCAACGACAATTGGGATACGCATGTTTACTTACGTTGATGACATGTGATGTTATGTGTTACTGGATATGTTGTATTGGATCGTCGTGTTTTAATAGCCGGGGTTTTTTTTATGTAAGATGAGTGTTTTTCATTTTCATTCATGTAAAAACTTGTATGTAATATTCTTTTATTGGGGCACTTCCAGGTTGCGGAAGATGTCACCGTTTGTATATTATTTACTTTTCCGCACTAGGATAGACCCAAGGAGGAGGGCACAAGTAACCGGGTTCTGGAGTCCAGTGGGAGACCAACTCGAGGAGTCGAGTCCGGGTCTCCTAACTCTAGAATTGGTAGGGTTGCTTGCCACTCTCGTAGACGTCTAGGGGTGTGGGTTTGGCTATTCATCGCGACCGTGGAATCCGTGTTTTATACTGGCTCGTATTGAAAACACGGACGTCCTAGTATATCCAATATTTCATATGATTCTTCTGCTGCGATATCTGTGATGTGATCATTTGATATGTTCTGTGATAAATACTGTATATAATATATATGATATATTATATAGGCGTTACTTATGTTTTACACCCGCGCTAGCCCTGCCCCGCTCTGCCGTTAGTTACCTGACCTAACGGTGCACGACGGGACATCGAGGCGAATACGGATGGCATAAGCGTATGTTGTATTTATCTGTGATGTTTAGGTAACTTAAATGATGGGACTTCATTAATGTGATTAATGAAAGAAAAAGAAACCTAAAGATGTTGTGGAATCAAATTTCAAAAATAAAACAGGTAGCTACAGTTCTTGCTTTGCACAGCGGTATATGTGATATATCCTACACCTTATTCGATGAGGAAAGGACCGAGATCCCTTCACCGGGAGTGACTCCTTTAGCAATAACTGGCAGATGCTACACACTCGGTTTGTCTTTTGATTGCTTTTAAGAGTTTTTGCTTTGCACAGTGATATATATGATATATCCCACACCTCATTCGACGAGGAAAGGACCGACGATCCCTTCACCGGGAGTGACTCCTTTAGCAAAACTAGAAAAGCCTCAAAAACACTCCATTTCAAAATTCATTCGATCCTACAATGATATCAAGTTCATTACGCAATAGGTTTTCAGAAAAACCTGTCGTAGCCCTCCGTCATTTCAGATAAGTTGTATATAGTATTCGTGCTGCATTTGTTGGCTTTCGTCAAGGTGCAGTGTGCGGTAGCTATATGCTGCTTATCTGCAGCATACGATGCGATTGGATTAGGGTAGTCGTGCGGCTTTGTTGGCTTTCGTCAAGGGTCGTGCGGGTGGGTTTAATTCAATCAAGAAATGACGGGTTGAACTTGACTAGCGGGCTATGGTTTGTTGGCTTTCGTCAAGGTCATAGCACGTTAGGGGCAAAATATTATCGGGAATTTCAAGTGTTGAAATTTGCAATGAGATTGCATACCTTCTATGAGATAGTTGGATCCCGATACCCGCTGCGAGTAAGAGTTACTCCTGGGAGAGTTTTACACATTACAATTAGCCGATCAAGTAGGTGTCTAGAAAGGTGTCAACGGGGTTACGCCTCTGGGAAAATGAGGTTTACATTAATTAGGTCCGTGCGAAAGCACGGGGCACCTCCCTCAAAGTACCGACACTGGCCTGACTGAAAGATTGGCGAACTTGTAGCGTGTAATTAATCCTGGCTAGTCTTTCCTTTTAAGGTTTGAAGGAAGATTTGATAAAAACAGTGGGAGCCATCCTGATTAGATAAAATAATAACCAATCTGATCTTGCAAGAGCATACGCTGAGTGTTTTCTTCTCTCTCTCTCCGGGTAGCGACTATATCATGCCTTAATAGAGATAATAATATGGATGTATTGACCGAACCCTCTTGTTATACTGAGCTGGGGAACGTTGGTCCCGCTCCAACTTATAATTGTTATAAGGCAGAGCAGGAAATAGGGGAATACCAGAATTCCTATGCCGCCCAAACGAAGAAAGTGCATATGATGCATCTACTTCGGGTGTGTTCATTACAAAGAACTGTTTCTCAGTATCCTCTGCATCCTGGGTATTTGATACCGGATCAGGATCCCAGATATGTAATCTGTTACATAGGGCTACAAAAGGGTAGAAAACTGAGAACGGGTGATAAGTTTCATGAGACAGAAAACGGGGCAAGTGTTGCAGCCAAGTCTGTTGGTCACGGTCATCCTGTATTACCAATACATTGATTATGAACAAATGTTATTAGATACCGAACCTGATATACAAAATCATATCAGTCTCTTTATTAGTAAAGAAATGATAAAATTTTGTATTGTTGGACAATGTTTTAAACATTTCCTATATCAAAAGTTGATCAGTTCAGGCACGTTATCTAAAAGCATTGACGTTCTAAATCAAACTACAGTTCCTAGTATACAGAACACACATAAGAGGAAGAGTTCAGAAATGAACGGATCCTTCTTGAGGTATTGTAGACTAGGTCATATCAATGCGACCCGACTAGCTAAGTTACATTTAGATGCATATTTAAATCAGTTTGAATTTACATCTTGTGAAACTTGTCAGTCATGTTACAGAGATAAGATGACCATAGCTCTGTTTACTGGAAACAGAGAAAGAGTTAGTGAACTCTTGGGATTGATACATGTTGATGTATGTAAGGTCCCATGTCTACACATGCCAAGACTGGTTCTTTGTACTTCATTACACTCTCTGATGATCTCTTTAGATTCAGACATATGTTCTTGTTGAAACACAAGTCCGAACCTTTTGAGATATTCACAGAATATAAGTTAGAACTAGAGAACCAATACGGGTATAAGTATTATGTCCTTTGATGAGATCAGGGAGGAGAATACTTGAGCACGGAAATCCTGGACTATTCTAAAGGAGAATGAGATTCTCTCTCAGCATTACTCCTCCGTATACACCATAGCACGATGGTATATCGGGGCAGAGCAATCACACCCTATATGATAAGGTGTGCTCTATGATGAGTACTACTGAGTTACCTGTTTCCTTTTAGGAGTTATGCACTTATGAAGTTGCATACCTATTGAATAGGGTTCCAATCAAATCAGTTACCTACCACTTCATATGTGATATGGAAAGGGAAGAGCCCATATCTTAAGTTAGTTAAGATTTGGGGTTGTCCAGCCTATGTCTAAAAAGCAAAATCTGGACAAGCTCGAGGCAAGGTCAGTTATGTAGAACTGGAAAGGTTCCAGCTATACAATCTAAAGCTGATGATTTGGTAGAACCAAAGGATTCAATAGAATCCAACGAACCTCAGCCTCTCCGCCGATCTAGTAGGGTTCCCCACCCACCTGAGAGTTGCTTCGGTTTCTCGATGACAGTGGGAGCGAGGATTGCATCATGAGATGATGACCTAACTAGTTTCGAGCTGGCCATCAAGAGTGGGACTCTGTAAGAAAAGCTGGATGCTTAGCGATCTGAGATGGAATCCTTATACACCAACAAAATATGGACTTTGGTTGCTATATCTGAAGGGTTAAATCCCCATCAGGAGCAAGTATATCTTGAGAAGATTACTTGGTGTACATAGAAAGGTTGAGACTTTCAAAGCTAGACTTGTTAAAGGTTTGCACCGTTGACCAGGTATGGATTATGTTGAAACCTTTTCTAAGGATCTATGCTTAAGTCCATCCAGATCCTACTTGCCACGGCTACATACCATGACTACGATATCTGGCGGTTGGGTGCCATGACTGCTTTTCTAAATGATATTTTAGAAGAGTGCGTCTATAAGTACACAGCCAGAGGGCCTCGTAGACAGTGGGAGCAGCGGAAACGTGTGCAAGATGTTTTATGTGATAAAGCAGGCATCGCGGAGTTGGAACGTCTGTTTTGATGTGTTAGTCAAAAAGTTTGACACCATCAAAATGGTAGATGAACCTTGTATATACAAAAAGGTAGTAGGGAGTATGGTGGTGATCCTCGTAGAGTACGTGGATGACATACTCTTGATAAGAAAGGAGTTTCCTATGCTATGCTCGGTCAATCTCCGCTTATCACAATGATTCTCCATATAGGATCAAAGTGATACCTACTAAATCCTGGATTTTGGATCTATGAGATAGATCTAATTGGATATTAGGACACTCACTAGCTGTAGTGAGATGGTATCAATTGATCCTGGGGAGAATCACTGGAAGGGTTCCAGGGTGATAAAGACGACTGAATGTCAGTCACAGGCATTGTCTTTACCCTCAGTAAAGGGACGGTATGGTGGAAGAGTTCCAAGCTAGATACCGTGGCAAACTAGACGATAAAGGATGGATACATTGCTACTTAAGACGCTACCAAAGAGGAAGTCTGGGTGTATATTTGTTCATGAGATGAACTTCGTTCCTCCCATTGTGTGACAATGGAGTTGTGGCTTATGCCAAGGAACGTCTGTCCCATCAGTGATCCAGACATATTCTAAGGCAGTATCACCTGATCATGGAGATGGTTGATCTCCAGGGTGATCGAGGTTAGGAGAGCAGACTCAGAGGACAACACGGCGGATCCACTCACGAAGGCCTATTCCCATAGAGAGACTTTTATGGGATGGTTGAGTATGAGATACTACAACCACTGCTACAGATGGCCCTAGTGCAAGTGGAAGATTGTTAGTTATATGTATGCCCTAGAGGCCATTACTGTACATAGGATGTATATTGTAGTGGATGCTGGGACATATATAGGGAGGACTTTCTTGCTCGACATGATTGTATGCTATCTGGTTACTCTTTACCTTAACGTGTATACTGATTGTCTCTCTGTTACATGTTGGTAAAGCCCTTAGGATGTGTACTTGACTACCTGGACTATGATGCGGATCATACTAGTGGGGACATGGTAGTCCATAAGTACATCCTTCAAGGTCCCTAGTCGTGGGTGTATCGAGACGGGACATCGATATACCAGAGTAGACTATCGTATACCTTCTCGACCCATACAGATGGGCGATGGATGATCTCATATCCATTGGTGTTTGAAATCAGAGATGATATACGGGTGCTCAGTGGAGACTGGGTACACTGGACGGACTCGCCGAGAACTCCCAGATGATATTATACCTTATGTCAGATGGCGGTTCTCTGGTGACACTGGTACAGAGTAGTCTGTTGACCCGAGATCGTCATAGAGTCTTGTGTGATTCCCACTGTGCTTTGATTTCCACCTTACCACGTCCAAGTGGGCGTGCAAAACGGTGGCTTTTGGGTACAGTCCCGAATCACATAGAGGTAATGAGCGATAGGAGGGGATTCGTCTCTCCCGGTATAGGGAGTTGATGTTGCACTGTGTTCGATTGGCTATAACCGGAAATCCCTGGCCAGGGTTGCTGAGATTTACTGGTAAGTGTTACCAGTAGTTTCTCAAACTGTTATAGACCTCATATCGACATGACTTATCGAGCTATTGGGGTCTGACGTTTACCACCCCTAGGCGAGATATGCGACATATCAGACGACGAGACCGGACTGTACGGTAAGTGTTACTGGTTGGATTCACAGGAGTGTGAGCGGGCTTGCTCGTCGATCTTCTGATCGCTCAATACCAGGGTGGCCGTTACGTTTAGCAGACCGCTTGCGGCTTGTGGGTGTTTGATATGATCATCACCTACTGCCGGCGTATTGACGAGTCTTTAGAGTCCTACACAGAGGTTTCCTGGCTCAAGCGAAACGAAATAGGAGCACATATGAGATATGTGCGGGACCGAGAATAATGCGTGTATGTGATACCGTATTCTATTCTCGCGATGAATGTATCGATTGGTTGTATGCGATATAACCTAGTTATCGAATCAAGGATTGATTCGATAAGTCGATACATTGGATATTAGTCGGTCATATGTGATATGACCGGATCGTTAAATCAAGCGTTGATTTAATGATTTAATGCATAATTATATATTTGATATATTACTTTGCATTAACTAGTATTGGTTCACTTAAAAAGGATTTTCTCACTTGATGTGCACATTGTATATGTGATATACTTTTGTGCATTTGATTGTATCATGTTTGATGATACATGATAGTTTGGTGTTTGGTTTAAACCATGGTTGGTCAATGGTTAGGGTTTCTTTTGCTTCATTTACTTATTCATTTATTTATTTATTCATTTTAGAAAGAAATAAAATGGTGGCTAACTTTGGATTATCTTTGAAGCTTCATGAAGCTTTGAAATGGTTGACCATTTTGTTTCTTTCCCTAACCCTAACCATTCACCTAACCTTGGTTCATTCTCTACACCTAACTATGGTTGCAAATTTGATAAGTATCATATTATTTCCCATTTTTAAAAAGACTTATGATATTCTTTTCTTCTTCTTCTTCAACAAAGAAGAAGCTTGCAACCATCAATGGTGACTTGAGATAATGAGTGAGAAATCCAATTCTAAAGCGAACTCACTTCCTATTTCTTCATCCTCTACCACTTGCCAAGTAGTATAGGGTGTTTTCTTCACAAGTTTCATGGCTTGGTGAAGTTGGAGCTTGATCTTGTGTTGTCTCGACGTAGATCATCTTCGGCATCGAAGTCGACGACCTAGCCCGACCATTTCTCCGATGAAGCCGACGCTAGAGCCCGGGATCCGATGATCGCAGTGAGGAGACATCATCACGGAGCTATGGAGGTGGAGGACCGGATCTACAAAGGTTGTATTTTCCGTTCACTCTTAGTTAAGTTGTTAACTAGTTATCGTTTTCGCTTAATCTCTAGTCAACGATCCGTATTAGGGTTTCTCGGCACTTGTAAAATTTGAAATTGGCATGGTTGATGCCATGTGGGATCTCATTAGTGTGCCTAGGAACCCTACAAGAACACCCTGAGAAACTACTGGAATACCTACCAGTAAATCTCGCTTGCCCTGGCCAGGAACATTGTGTAATGGCTCTCCAAACACAAGTGCGATATCAACCCCCAATACCGGGAGAGACGAATCCCCTGACGATCCGCTCACTTCCTCCATGTGGCTCGGGACTGTACCCAACTAAAACCTGTTTGCACGACTCCTTTCATCCGTGGTGGGGTAGTAATCAAAGCACAGTGGGAACTCACATGAGACAAATAACGATCTCAGGTCGATAGACTAACCTGTACACATGTCACCAGGGAACTGCCATCTGACAATAGGTATAATACCAACTAGCATGTTTCCAACGAGTCCGTCCGGTGTACTCATAACCCCATGAGCACCTGCATATGTGTTAGGTGAACCAACTGATACCAATGGCTTGTGAGACCGGCCACCGCCCCTCGTCGGGGTCTCTATCCGTATACACTAGTCTACTCATGGAGTATCAATGCCCAGTCTCGAAACTCCTACGACTAGGGACACTTTAAGGATGTGCTTATAGACCACCCAACTCTCACGTATATGATCGCCATCATACTGCTGGTAGTCAAGCAAGAATCCTATGGGCTCTATCAACATGTGATAGTGATCTGCAATGTCACCGGAAGCATGCACATGATGATAAAGATAAACCAGATAGAATACTATCATCTCTTGTAAGACTGTCCTATCGGTGTATGTCCTCCCTCAATCATTGCAATCACGTGCCTGCGATCCAATAATTGACTTGAGGGCACTATATCCAACAAATGACTCATTTTATCTTTTATTAGTTTAAAACTAGATTGATAGTGATAAATGTAGATTAGGGTTTCTCGGAAGAAACTAGGGTTTCCCTACTCTTAACCCTTGGCTTTGCATTGATCTCTATTCATGTCTAGCCCTTAACAGAACAAGTGTTAAACCGATCTCAGATCGTGGTCGTGACTAGCAATAAGTTGGTAGCGCGCCCGATAAGGATGTTAGCATATATTTTGCAAAAGTTTATAGACTTTAAAATGTATAAAAGATGTTAAAGATTTTATCATCCATTGATCTACCCTATCCTACGAACCCTAGCAAACTAGAAATTACCCACTCATGATTTGAGATTTAGAAGAAAGAATGAAGAATGAAAACATGATTAAGATGCGGAAAGTAATTGCAAAAAGAATAATAAAAACACTACATTTATTAATCAACTATTGCATACAACTTTTCTCCTTAGAAAGTAGAGTACAAGAACCCTAGTTGCTCTTAGATCTCTATCTTATTGGAAGTAGATGACTAGTTGATGATCATTCGGATGCGCGGATCGCTTTGGACCTCTTGATCTCATCGGTGATGGTTTTTGATGTGAAGCTCTCGGTCCTATATATAGTCACAGAAACTAGAAACCCTAGATACCATCTGTGAATATACACCGATACGATCCAATAACCAAAATATATCATCAAACGGCCCTAGAACCGCTGCAGAACTGCAGCATATTGGCATATTTGGCCGTGGTTCCGCCGCGATTTGATGGCTTCGGTCTCTGGGATTTTTTTTGCTATTTTATCTTGATTTTTGGAGATCCTCTCGATGTCTAGATTTTGAAAATAATGCTCTGAGTCTCTGCCGTTGTTAGATCTTACGATTTGCTTCAATATTTTGGCAGATTTGATTCTGATATCTTGATTTATCCCGGATCTCTTTGATTCCAGACCTGAGCTAATCTGCACAATATCTCAAATCAAAATGTTGGTAGTGTTTGGTATTTTTGAGATATTATCCTAACCATTTTATATGATATTATATCTTAAGAATATTGATTAGAAATATTCCATATGATATGCATATTTTAATTACTAAAATTTCATATAAATATTATATGCATGTATTTTCCCTCATTATATTAATTATAATGTAGAAACATATGATAATAAACTTTTTATACATAAACCCTCATATGTTCTATAATTACAGTAAACACCTTTTAGTACTTAACAATAATAGGGAAAATGCTCATTCAAATGTGCAATATTTTAGACTAATCAGAACTCTCACGAGACAAATGATGATCTCAGGTTAAAAGACTAACATGTACCCATGCCACTAAACAACTTCTATTTGACGATATATATAATACCATCAAGAAATTCTCGGGGAGTCCGTCCAGTGTACTCACCTCCAGTAAGAACCTGTATACTATCTTAGGTGACACAATACCAATGCCTTGTGAGACCGACCACCGCCTCTCGTCGTGGTCTTGAAACATATACGCTACTCTAATCCGGAATATCGATGCCCAGCCTTGATACTCCCACGACTAGAGATATTTAAGGATGTGCTTATGGACTACTCAGCTCTTACGTATATGATCGCCATCATAATGTTGGTGGTCAAGCAAGAATCCTATGGGCTTTATCATTATGTATTAGCGACACGTAATAACATGTAAAACATACACACATCAATGATAAAGACAAATTAGATAGCATATTATCATCTCGAGTAAGACTGTTCTACCTGTATAGGTCCTCCTTCATTTATCATAATTGTCTACCTGCAATTACAATAATTGCCTTGAGGGCACTATATCCAATATGGACTTGGGTCCGTACGATATAACTTTAATAGCATACGCTCTCAGGAAGAGAATTTTATACCATAGCACATTGTCATACGGCGTGCGCTTAGATCATGCACATAAGGAGGTTGAGGGATGGATCCCATCTCCCTCACTGTGTGAGCCTTTATGACGACCTACTTCACGGAAGGACGGGCAGTCTATACCCTTAGCGATACTGGGCTGTATGGGTAGGCATGTTATGAGCGTCTGCTACTTTGGCTGTTATTTCCTGCTGCGATGATAATATACCGCACATACGGGGTAGTGTCAGGAAAGCAGGTGAATAACAGACCTAACTATTCAGAGCCAGAAGAAGATCGATTGGAATGTCTCCTGATTGCTTCGCATGGCCAACTCTTATTAACGCTATGGTGGCAAAGTTTAAGAGTGCAATGAATCGAGCGGTATACCTAGGTGTTCAAGTACGCTCCTAAGAGGGATCGAAGGTTCTTGAGAAGAAATATTTGATCGGATATGGGGTATGAGATTTCGTGAGCTAAACATATTTTTTTGTTTTATGTTGTTTCTTTTAGGGAGATTCTTGTGTCGGTCCTAATGGATCTGACTGTAAGGCTACCCGCTTACAGATTCTCAACTGTCCACACCGCACCAATATATAAATGTATGGGTATGAATGAGGAAGAGAAAAAGAAAATTCTCAGGGAGACAGTTGATTCAAAGAATCAATGGTTCAGAGAACCAGCTCAGAGAGCTATGGAAGGCACCCACTCGAATGTGCGAGTGGGAGTTTGTTAGTCATTGGGCCCAGCCCGGCCCAATACCCACCCACTTGAATGGGTGCCTTATATATATTTGTAACATTTCAGAAATATAAAATATTATTTTTGGAATTTAAATAATAAAATAATATATTTCACGAAACATGGTATAATTATATACCGATAGTTGGAAAATATTTGGAAAATTAATAAAAATTATTGAATTTGAAAAAAATTATATGAATTGAGCATTTATAGATTATTATATAATTAATTGTATTCAAATTAGTGCTAAACTTGATTAATATTTCTCTAATTATGCACTAATTCTGTTTATGTCCATGACATGCAACATGACATGTTACATTTTTATAGCACCATGTTTCATTTGCATTTAAATGGTTTTTGTTTTGTTCTTTAAAAAAAAAAAGAAAAATAAATAAAAAGAAAAGAGAGAGAGGAGGGACAAAAAGGTATGGCTTGCATGAGAGAGAGGGGGGGTCTTCATCCCACCATGGCACCATTCCTCATTATCTCTTCCTCCATTTCTCTTCTTCTTCTCTTCCTCCTTCTCCTCCAATGTCCACCTCCTTATCCACCATGCAACACATCCAAAACCACCCCAAAACACTATACTTCCTTCACAAAAAATGATCACAACCTCACTACAAAACCTATGAAGGAATCAAGTTGGAACTTTGAGGCACTTGGGCAACTCAAGAATTTTCTTCAGTTGCATATAAGGTATAACTCTAGACTTTTAGTTAAAGTTATTAGTGTTTAGTATATCCTAGTGTAGTTTAGAATTAACTAGTGAAGATTAGTGGAGTTTAAAGATTCCTAGTTGAGGTTAGGGGATTATTGGAATTGTGAAAGTGTAGTTGATGTGTAGTGTATGTTGCATGACCTTAGTGATGTATTAGAGACCAAACAGAGACTTGAATCTTAGAGTTTTGCCGATATCGTATTTTGTGGATTTATGATGATATTAAGAATCTGGAGCAACCTGGGTTCTTTTCAAGAAAATCAAACAACTTCATTAACCTAGTAGGACCATTAGATGACCACCACAGAAGAACGAGGCAAGGAATTGCAAGTGGGGCTGGCGACACTGGGTAGAATGGCTTTCTCGCCGGTCATTTTGTTTAAGTTGGTGTCGGAGTTTGGTCAGTAGTTTTTGTAGGACTACGGTAGCGCCCCGGCCGTCTATCCGAGGCCAAAATGCAGAAACGAAAAATTTTCTTGACTTTAAACCGGCACTACCGCATCCTAAAAAACCCGGATCGTAACCATTAACCTAATACTAGCTATCAAGAGAAGGGGTAGAGAGATATACCGAGCTATCCGTGTCCTTCGGTCTTCTCGTCGTCTCTGATCTCCTCGCGGAATCTCCGGTCTTCATCTCCTCGTCGGAACGGGCACCACATCGCCGGGTTCTTTTACGGGCTCCCACCTCTGGACCGAGGCAACTCGGGCACGAAGTTGGCAAGCCGACGTGTCCAAGAATGCTGTAGGCTAGTGTAGAATAGTTTGTCTCAATGGGGTAATCGAAGTTGCCTTTGGATGGAGGGATGAACTATGGAGATGAGATAGAACGAATTTTCAAGAAGGAACCTCTTTTCTTTTGCAACCATAAAGAACTCAAATCTCCCTCAAAAAAATGAATCTCTCCTCACCCTCCAAATATGTGGCCGTCCCCTCTCAAAAATGGTGGAGGAAAAAAAATACAAGCCTAAAGCAAGTGGAGAAAAATGAATGATAATGAGGAAAAAGAGTCGCTCCAAAGCCACATCAAATCCCATCACATATCCATCTCATTTACAAATGAACCCTCCACAATTGCTAATTTGCACACTTGCAAATTAGCCCCTCCCACAGAAAAATCCGGCCGTGAAGGAACAAAGGAAAACTGGCCGAAACGGAATGCAAACTGGAAACTTCAAAAAACTGATCCCGTAATAAATTACAGGAAAATCCCGCGACTGTATATACATACCCGCATTTGTATTCCCACTGAATACAAATGCAAAGAGACAAAATCTACACGGTACAATACTATGATCCAGCTTAAACAAAAGCCCGCTAGCATTATCCGTCCGATCATGATCCGTGCAATACCGCACGTATAAGATCGAACCCTGCCATATCTCCATACGGTCTCTAAACGTTTCTCCCGAAACTTGAGAAACTGTCTGTGGGGGACTCTAACGACTCGTCAATACTTTGGCTGTGGATTAAACCACTAGCACGTCAGAGGTATTAGCCGTACGTAACGAGCTATCAGGTATTGACCAAAAGGGAGGTCGATGAGCGAACTCATCCTGACACCCTACTGAGCCTGTCAGTGACCATATCCGTACAGTCCGGTCTGTTCGTCTATGAGCATCGCAAGGCAGGCCTAGGGGGTTGGTAAAAGTCAGACCCCTAAAAGCGGTACAAGTCTTGTCGGAGTGTAGCCCAGAACACCCTGAGATACTACTGGAATACCTACCAGTAAATCTCCTGCCTCGGCCGAGGGCTTTGTGTAATGGCTCTCCTAGACACAGCGTGACCTCACCCTCAAAACCGGGAGAGACGAACCCCTGACGATCCGCTCACTGTCTCCATGTGGCTCGGGACTGTACCCAATTAAAACCTGTTTGCACGACTCCTTTGAGCCATGGTAGGGTAGTAATCAAAGTACAGTGGGAACTCACACGAGACAAATGACGATCTCAGGTCGATAAACTAACCTGTACACATGTCACCAGGGAACTGCTATCTGACGTCAGGTATAAGACCAACTAGCATGTTCCCGGCGAGTCCTGTCCGGTGTACTCATAACCCAATGAGCACCTGTATACATCTTAGGTGAACCAACTGACACCAGTGGCTTGTGAGACCGGCCACCGCCCCTCGTCGGGGTCTCGACTGTATACACTAGTCTACTCTGGAGTATCGATGCCCTGTCTCGAAACTCCCACGACTAGGGACCTTTTAAGGATGTGCTTATAGACCCCAGCTCCCACGTATATGATCGCTATCATACTGCTGGCCGTCAAGCAAGAATCCTAAGGGCTCTATCAACGCGCAATAGTGACCTGTAAGGTCACCTAAACAGTACACGATGATAAAGGCAAACCAGATAGCATATTATCATCTTGAGTAAGACTGTCCTACCAGCATAGGTCCTCGCTCAATCATTGCAATCACGTGCCTGTGATCCAATAATTGACTCTGAGGGCACTATATCCAATAATCTCCCACTTTCACTCAAGGCTAATTATTGCGATGTCATATACTCACAGCCCGTGTGATACCGAACACCCAACTCCTCTACTAATCAGTCTCACAAAACCCGTTTGCGAAACTATTGCATTCGAGGAATAGCCTCAGTGAGTGGATCCGCTCTAATGTTTATTTCTATGTCTCTCTTTATCTCAAGTTCGCGGAGAAAGCCATCTCCAGAAATGAGCAATACCTGTCTTAGAATATGTCTGGATATCTGATGGGACCTAGTTCATAAATGAACTCCAAACCCAAACTTCTTAGACTGTATCGACAACTGAACTTAATCAGTATCCTGCGCCATGCCTCCCTCAGTATCCACCTGGACCACCTGTCCAAAATACTGCCCTTCATCAGAGGGAAAACTATAACTCTGACAGCCACTCTGTCATCCAGGTCACCTTGGAAGCCTAAAATGATAACCGTCTCCTAAAGGAGGCTGCCGTTATCAAATCCCTTGAACATCCACTTATGTTCTAAAATTGCTTCCGAATGTTTCTCCAGGATTGGATCAATATCTTATTGCATCTACTGCAAAAACAACATCTGGTGTGGTACTTGACATCTCATGATCAACTCAATTACCTAAGCAAGTGATCTGCCAATCATGCACACCCCTCTCTCCTTTAGTCTGTAAGACACCTTTAAAGAGGGTAACTCCATCACCTGCAGGTACACTACCATGCCTGGAGTCGTCTATTCTAAATACTTTTAGAATGCTGTCTAAGTACCCAGATTGGGAAACCACCCAAATCTAGATCTAAAACCATAGATCTAGTAACCAGAATGTCTGATATAATATTCAATTCCTATGTGGAGAAACCACTATGTGACAACCGAAGTATAACCGATCGTAGTATAGGAACTTCACTTCCTACTTTGTGTATGTCATCTAAATACCAAGACATCACACCCTACTACCTTCTTAACAGATCCATCCTTTATTCTGATGATGTCAAACCTATGACTGTCACATCAGAAATAGATGATCTATCTCCGCTATATCTTCTTTAGTCCATAAATAGACATAAGCCACTTGTCCACTATGCTTCCGCTGCTCCCACTGACTACGACAACCCTCTGGTAGAGTCATATACACGTGCACTTCCAAAGCAAGTTTAGAACGACGCTATACTCATCCTCCTGCCGGGTTTCATAGCCTGGAATAACAGTAGTGTCAAATTTAGGTAAACAAGAACCTCCCTGTCACCGACTTTGAGCATACCGAAGTACCTCTCGAGTGCCTGAAGTTACCCACCATATCTGCGGAGTGGCCAATAGAATGTTAAATCAGATTGAATCTTTAGATTCTTATCAAATTTTCAGTAATCGTTTGCGGTTCTGGAATCACTTCCAGTTCTACCATACTCCCACTACCGTTTTCTGAAAAAATCCATTTTTATTAAAACTGTGGCAAGTCAAGAACAATATCACTATTGATCTTCCAGATGGTAGAAAATCAACCCTCCTCATAACCCGGGTCAACCCACAAACAGCCATTACAGAAACGTGCCTTGAGTTATCCGGAGTCTGGTTTTAAGCATAAGCCGAAAAACTCCCCGTACCTTAACAATGTTAAGATACGAACTATTCTATATCCAATATAGAAACAGAGACACTGATTTAATTGGAACCAGATTCAAATCATGCAGCTGTCTCCAGTGCATGTCAACTAAATGGAGAGAGGCCGATCAGCATTACTCAACTTAGGAGTACATCCAATTATGAGTAACCTAAAAGAGAAGCAAGTTCTCTTAATCATTACTATCAACTGAATACCATACACAAGTATCTACATCCTCGATCACCTTGAAGAATCCCGATACTTGTAATATCCAGTTCTCTACTTTAGTCTTATACCTATAACTTCTCAAAACTTGGACCTTGCATTTCTACGAAACACGTGTCTAAGAACTAGAGAAGTCACAAGTAAACAGAATATAGTACGAGTACCAACCCCTCTGTTTTCATGGACACTGGACAACATACAATACTCTGTATAAGTCCCCTGAGTCTTATAACTCATACCCTGTGCGTCATAGGTTGAAAACTGTACTTATAGTTAAGAAGAATTACACCGCTCTTCAATACTCCTTACCTAACCATCAACTGATATAGGTAAATGTCATCGACATAATTTCAAAAAGGTATATCTCACTCTATAAAAATAGACGTACAGATATATCAATTTGAAATTGGTGCATAACAGAGGATATTCAAAACCAAATATTTGCCGTCCGGCAAACAGCCCAGGCGATTTCCTTAAATATCACTAATTACAACGAATCCCGATATAATGAGGATAACCACCCAATTCCCAATAACTTACTCCCACTCATCATCTGTAAAACCATACAGATGTGAGAATCATACCTGGTAAATACATACCCTGGAGCAAGGGCTAATTGGGAAATCAGTTTTCTTTTAACAGTACACGGTGAAACTAAAACATGTAAATGTTTCGAAGGGGTATGCGGGTATTCCCAGTAATACCTCTTCCATTATCCAGATTCACAACTGCAACCATATATTTCTTTACCACCTCTCCAAATCCCTTTATATGTCTTTGGTCCTTACCTTCTGTACACCCTCTTAGGCTAAATGGTTTTCTTCCTTCCCTACCTTTCGGCACCAGCCTATGGTTTGGAAGAAGACGATCCAATAAGCATAATGGGTGTGCTGTCCTAATCCTAGGAGCACTCGCAATGCGAGAGAAGGTAAAGATAAAAAACAACTGAATAAACCTTATTCCTATTTCTCCTGAACCAGAATCCATCCCCGAACTGGAACAAGTTCCTTTCGAGTTCGTATATAACCATACGATGGAGTATCCAATAAACTGTGGATCTTCGTAGTGTTACGGAGTGTCCTGGAGAAATACAAAGGTGATGTAGGATTGGCGAAGAAATACTTGGTTTGGTCGTGAATAGCAGTCGCGATTTACTTTGCCCTCTTACTAATCCCCTTATTTGTCTTAACTTAATACCTTCTGTACACCATCGTTAGGCTAATTGGTTTTCTTCATTCCCTACCGTTCGGCACCAACCTAAAGTTTGAAAGAAGACTATCCAATAAGCATAATAGGTGTACTGTCCTAATCCAAGGAACACTCGCAACCTGAGAAAAGGTAAAAGGAAAAGACAACTGAACAGTCCTATTCGTTTTCTCCAGAATCGGAAACCATCCTCGAATAAATTCCTTCGAGTTCATAAATAACCATACGATGGTTTTATCCAATGGAAGTGGATGTTCGTAGTAATACGGGGTGTCCTGGAGAAAAGGGTAAAAGTAGGAGTGGCAATGAGGTGTGCAACTCTGACAATCCAAAAGCCAGTGTTTTAAGAAGGTTCGGTTAATCCTGGTCACTGAGTCATAGTATAGGGTCGGGTCATGGTCGCTGCTAAAGAGAGAGAGAAAAGAAACACTCAGCGTGCACTCTAACCTAGATCAGAATGGTTATCACTTTATCCAATCAGGAAACCTCCCATTGTAACCTCAAATTCTCCTCCAAACCTGAAAGAAGAATTAGTCGGGATCAACCGAGGAGTAAACCAACTCATCAGTGGGAATCGGGATCCAACTATCATCGCATGATAACGTGACGGAATCCACTCACGTTATCACACTCCAGAAGGTATGCGCATGCCTGGCAAGTTTCAGTTTCTTTAGAAACTCCCGATGAGTGTTTTTACCCCTAGAACCCAAGTGACCTTGACGAATAATCAACAAATCAAAAGGTCCTAGTCAATTTCAACCAGTCATTATCTTGATTGCGTTAAACCCACCCGCACGACCCTTGATGAATAATCAACAAAGTCGTACGACTGTCCTAACCAATCCACATATCCATGCGACAGAAAAGCATAACAAAGCTACCGCACACTACGCCTCGGCGAATAGCAACGACAAACGTAGCGCGAATACTAAGCAATACTAATCTGAAATGACGGAGGGCTACGACTGGTTTTTAGCGAAAAACCTTTAACGTAATGAACTTGATATCGTTGAAGGAACCGGATAGCTATTTATAAAAATATAGTGACGAAAACCTTTGCTAAAGAGGTCACTCCCGGTGAAGGGATCTCGGCTCTTTCCCCGTAGAATAAGGTGCAGGATATTCCAACTGAATACCACGATGCAAAGCAAAAAGTAATCAGCTATAATGAAGTTATTACCCTGACGCAAACTTCTGTCCAAGGGGTCACTCCCGGTGAAGGGATCTCGGCCCTTGCCTCGTCGACTGATGTGCTGGATATTCATAACCGAATACCACTGTGGAAAACAAAAGAGAACGCCCTTGCAATAACAGCTTTTTTGAAAAATTGTTCCAACAACATCTGAATAGGTTTGTTTAGCTTGCATTGATCCGAATCAACGCAGTCCCATCAATTGATCACACCATAAAAGAACGAAAATACGATGTACGTATATGCCATCCGCATTCGCCACTGGGTCCCGTCATCACCCGTTAGGTTACTTAACTAACGACAGAGCGGGGACTGGGCTAGCGCGGATGCAAAACATATACAACATCTACTGGTATATATATATATCAATATATAATATTCGCTCAAGGCGTGATAAAAAGCAACATCACATAAATTTAATAAGCATCACAGAACAATACAGATATCTGGGATCCCCGGGTTTCATAGAGCCGCTATTGAAACCCGACATTCCCCTGGTCGTGTGGATAGCCTGTGCAATGAAATCCTAGACCCCTACGGGCACGACAAGTTACCCGCCAAAACCTGAAGCGAGGCAGCCCCCTTCAGCAACGTGAATAGACCACCCAGCACTTCACGGAATCCGGTAACTTGGGCACCCCTCCTTGGGTCAACCTATACCCCCTACGAGTGCGGTGAATAGCCCGCCAATTCTAGAGTGAAGCCCCCTCCGTCTCAACGCCATGAGATGCGGGCATGTTGCCCTCTAGAACCCGGCTACCCGTGCACCCCTCCACGGGGTAATCCTAGTAGAGAAAGTAAAATATACAACGGGTATATCGACTTCAGCCCGGTCGTGCCCCAAAAGAATAATATACAAACAGGCAGTAACGGCAATCCACATGTCGGATGCTCGCCCCGCAATATCAAATGTACATATACAACCAAATTGTACTACCATTGCATCCAGGCTATTCCCTACAACCAATCCGCAACATCACAGCACAACACAGAACATCAACGTGAATGTCACGTTCGCAAATCCGTCTAAAAGGTCTATAGCAGTTAGACAGGATTTACCGATCAAATGACATTCACTGCCACAGATATAATGTAAATACTGTGAACTAACATGTTTAAAATTTTCGATCGACCAAATTTACCGAAGTGGGCCCCAAGCACAACTGTAGCACTCAAAATAAATCTGGACCCAAAATGAATATACCAAAAACCCTATTTCCATGTTAGAGAGCCACTGTATAAATTTGGTGCAATGAAGCTACATTTCGGCGGCGGAACCGCGGCCAAAATGGGGTTATGGCTGCGGTTCCGTGGCTCTACAGTAGGATCAGGGTGCCAAATTTTTACAGTGTTCACAAAAAACCCTGCACAATTTTTTAACATGCCCAGAAAAATTTTTGGAGCAGAAAATAAAATCGACAGAAACTGTACTTTAGAAATCGGGTTTTCAGAAAATCCGTTCGATCGAACTTGTAAACACGTTAGAGCAAGCTAGACTAGGTTAATGGCATGGCTCTGATACCATGTAGGACTACGGTAGCGCCCCGGCCGTCTATCCGAGGCCAAAATGCGGAAACAAAAAGTTTTCTTGACTTTAAACCGGCACTACCGCATCCTAAAAAACCAGGATCGTAACCATTAACCTAATACTAGCTATCATGAGAAGGGGTAGAGAGATATACCGAGCGATCCATGTCCTTCGGTCTTCTCGTCGTCTCCGATGTCCTCGCGGAATCTCCGGTCTTCATCTCCTCGTCGGAACAGGCACCACATCGCCGGGTTCTTTTACGGGCTCCCACCTCTGGACCGAGGCAACTCGGGCATGAAGTTGGCGAGCCGACGTGTCCAAGAATGCTGTAGGCTAGTGTAGAATAGTTTGTCTTAATGGGGTAATCGAAGTTGCCTTTGGATGGAGGGATGAACTATGGAGATGAGATAGAATGAATTTTCAAGAAGGAACCTCTTTACTTTTGCAACCATAAAGAACTCAAATCTCGCTCAAAAAAATGAATCTCTCCCTACCCTCCAAATATGTGGCCGGCCCCTCTCAAAAATGGTGGAGGAAAAAAAAATACAAGCCTAAAGCAAATGGAGAAAAATTAATGATAATGAGGAAAAAGAGTCACTCCAAAGCCACATCAAATCCCATCACATATCCATCTCATTTACAAATGAACCCTCCACAATTGCTAATCTGCACACTTGCAAATTATCCCCTCCCACAGAAAAATCCGGCCGTGAAGGAACAAAGGAAAACTGGCCGAAACAGAATGCAAACTGGCAACTTCAAAAAACTGATCCCGTAATAAATTACAGGAAAACCCCGCGACTGTATATACATACCCGCATTTGTATTCCCACTGAATACAAATGCAAAGAGACAAAATCTACACGGTACAATACTAGGATCCGGCTTAAACCAAAGCCCGCTAGTATTATCCGTCCGATCATGATCCGTGCAATACCGCGCGTATAAGATCGAACCTTGCCATATCTCCATATGGCCTCTACAACGTTTCGCTCGAAACTTGAGAAACTGTCTCTGGGGAACTCTAAAGACTCGTCAATACTTTGGCTGTGGATTTAACTACTAGCACGTCAGAGGTATTAGCTGTACGTAACGAGCTACCAGGTATTGACCAAAAGGGAGGTCGATGAGCGAACTCATCCTGACACCCTACTGAACCTGTCAGTGACAATATCCGTACAGTCCGGTCCGTTCATCTATGAGCATCGCAAGGCGGGCCTAGGGGGTTGGTAAAAGTCAGACCCCCAAAAGCGGTACAAGTCGTGTCGGAGTGTAACCCAGAACACCCTGAGATACTACCGGAATACCTACCAGTAAATCTCCTGCCTCGGCCGAGGGATTTGTGTAATGGCTCTCCTATACACAGCGCGACCTCACCCCCAATACCAGGAGAGACGAACCCCTGACGATCCGCTCACTGCCTCCATGTGGCTCGGGTCTGTACCCAACTAAAACCTGTTTGCACGACTCCTTTGAGCCATGGTAGGGTAGTAATCAAAGTACAGTGGGAACTCACACGAGACAAATGACGATCTCAGGTCGATGAACTAACATGTACACATGTCACCAGGGAACTGCTATCTGACGTCAGGTATAAGACCAACTAGCATGTTCCCGGCGAGTCCTGTCCGGTGTACTCATAACCCAATGAGCACCTGTATACATCTTAGGTGAACCAACTGACACCAGTGGCTTGTGAGACCGGCCACCGCCCCTCGTTGGGGTCTCGACTGTATACAGTAGTCTACTCTGGAGTATCGATGCCCTATCTCAAAACTCCCACGACTAGGGACCTTTTAAGGATGTGCTTATAGATCCCAGCTCCCACGTATATGATCGCCATCATACTGCTGACCGTCAAGCAAGAATCCTAAGGGCTCTATCAACGCGCAATAGTGACCTGTAAGGTCACCTAAAACAGTACACGATGATAAAGGCAAACCAGATAGCATACTATCATCTTGAGTAAGACTGTCCTACCGGTATAGGTCCTCGCTCAATCATTGCAATCACGTGCCTGTGATCCAATAGTTGACTCTGAGAGCACTGTATCCAACAGTTTTCATTCCTTATAACTTAGCCCCTGTATTGTTAGTTTTGTCCCTATCTATCAGTGCAAGAATCTGTGTGTGATTTCTTCAGTTGCCGTATTATGTTTTCCGATATTTGAAACTTGAATTTATGAATTTCTTGATGTGATTCGGTCGTTGGACGTTTGTATGTCAACTACGAGGGTTATTTGGTTGTTTTTGCATGCGTAAGCTATATGTTCTAACCTATTAGCAATTCTTGTGCCGTATCGGTTTTCGGACTTGATTTTAATAGCATTTCGATTGTGTGTTGATATGTAGGTACCTTCGCGTGGACTTCCGAGACGACGAAGCACGTTGACTTCGGCTAAGCGAGGAGTTTGGCAGGTGAGTAGATTTATATCTACGGGGGAAGTCGGGTGGATGGCGTATAGCATCCCCGCAACAATTGATATGGAAAATAGATATATATAAATTATGATTTGGAGAAAAGATATGCTACGAACTTACGGATATGATTAAAGGTTTAGTATGAGATGATATGATAAAAGATGATTAGTGGATATGTTGGCTTGAGGATGCAAGGTAATGTACATGTTATATTCAGATGTCAATAGATGGAGTGAGATTATACATACATACAACTGAAAATATGATATATATATATACACACACACACAAGATGACTTGATTTGGGACATTGATATGATGAAAAGAGAATGTGATGAAATAAGATGACTTGGTTTAATATGTCGGTATACGGATGTTAGACGATATGAGAATATAGATAATTTTGCCAAGAAATGATATGAGTTTGATAAAGATGTGACTTGAGTTATATGTGTACACACACACACATATTTATATAAGAATAAAGAGTGATATGTTGTACGTGACCTTAGATCCGTACTCTTGTTTATGATATCATACGACAGATCATACCATATGAATTATAATATATGATATTTGACCCGTACCCTCGATTTTGAGGAGGCCGTACGACGAACTATACCGTACGAGATGTATACATGATGATTGATCCGTACTTTTGACTCGGAATTAGTTTAGCCTTTTAGTCTTTTAATTACTTAAGTAAATGTTAGAATAGGGTTCGAGTCATACCTATTTTCAAAACTAATGAATCGTATACATTTAAGGATAAACCGAGGAACGCTACGGATTTCAAAGGAATTGCTTTTCTTTAAGAACACAGTAGTCCCTCCTTTTCTAAAAATAAAGTTTCATGCTATTTTAGATACGATAATTATATGGCTCGTATATCGAAGTATATCTTAGCTTGTTGTGTTACTATTTACCTTTCTGCTACGTTCATTTTACTCTCATCGTATTTTATATATATACATGTGCTTCCATTATTTGTTATGATATCACTTGCTAGTACACCTGCACAATTATCGATGATGCACACGTTACACTTACACAGATTTGCCGGCTCACACGCATTCATCATCGATAATTGCCATACCACTTGCACAGTAGAACTGCCATATCATGATATTATTCATAACCGTAAAGTACATTCATTTTTCAGTACTATCACTTGACCTGCTACATAATATACTTAATAATGCACATATTATTGTTTTATGTTTGCACACATCGTACTTTATGGTTATATGCCTCGAGATGCTGTATTCATGAGATTTCTAGATTTGAGAACCGCGGTTATATTTCAAAGGAAATTATGAATTGTTTTAAAAACGCGATTTCTCATGATGTGATTTCGAGGCGTCCACCATGAGTTTTCTCGGTTCTGATCTTGTTTTCAAGACCCGATTCGAGGAGTTGGATGAGCTGTCTGCGGGTACACTGTGGACCCGGTATGGTACCCCGGGGTAAGAAACTCGAGATGTAGACGATGAGCCTGGCAGGAGGGAGAACTACCTATCGGTGATAGTTTGGCGCGGCAGATATCTGAAGGATACCGACCGTGGTCGTGAGATCAGATGGATATGGGCCGATCCGGACTGATGGAGCCCATGGGCCAATCCGGACTGACGGAGCCCGAGATATGAGGATTTACGTGTTGATGCTGGACACCGGTTTCATGATGTTTCAAGTGTCGATGTTGGACACTCAGGTTCCATGATTTTGATGTGTCGTTGATGGACACGCGTTGGTTGATATCCTCATACATACAGGCATATGTTTTCATGATGATTTGAGTGTCGATATTGGACACTCAAGTTCCATGATATTGATTGTGTCGTGAACACACATGGATGATATCCGCATGCTTACAGGCATATGATTTCAGATGTTTATTTGTATATGTCATTGGCTTTGACTCTATTGTTGACATATATGCATATATGGTCACCCTAGAGATCATAGTATTACTTTCATGATACAATATGACTTAGGAATCGTTGTTTTTTCGATTTCTACCTGCTGATGTTTTCTACTCACGAGTTGGGAACTCACCCCCGTTGTGCCACAGCTTTCTTGCAGGTTTGACCGCTTGGATCTGTTGCGGCATTGCCGATACACAGTTTCTTCTTAGTGTTTGCTTGGGTAGATGGGACACATTGGATTATGCCCATTCTTGTATTATTATTCCTGTTGTATCTAGATAAACTCCATCAGTCAGAAACTAGAATTTGTATATTGGTAAACCTAGTCAGACTTGTATTTGAGAGACTTAGAGCGATGGGTGTATGTTCGCTTCTTTGAGATGATGATGTCTTACCTTATTTATTTTTTCTGTGTTTGATCTTCGCCGTAGGGCATCGTATATATGTTTATTTCGTGGTTGTGATTCCGCCGATTGGCGAAGAGCTAGCTCCAGCTTAGGGATGCCTATATATATTGCTTGTATGTGGTTTTGGATCAAAATATACAAAGGAGGTGCTGCCCAAATATTTAAAGACGAAAAATGTTTTCAACTATAGTATAATCCACTTGCATTTTCATATATCATTACCTATGCATTTTAAAGGAAGACTCAATTTCATTATACCTTTAAATTTAAAAACTTCACCTCTTTTATTTCCCTAAAATGGTTTAGATTTCTGGGTTTTGGCTTACTTGAATTAGGTGGGGTCTTATAGACTTCACATGATTCAAGTGCCAGTCACGTGCCTTTTTCCGGATCGTGACAAAGTTGGTATCAAAGCGTTAGGTTTAACCTTGGTTCGAGGCTAGGTTTTACTATATGGATTTTAGGGTGTATATATTTCGGAACCTAGGCTTGACCTTACGGAACATAGACTTGGCCGAGGGGGTATTAGACCCGAACTTTCGTTACATAGGTTGACCTTGATTGATGGAGTAGGTATCTTGAGTAGAGTGATGTACCGTGCGTATGTTCCGCGGCATACTTACAATAGATACTCCGCTTAAGTAACCTTAAGATGTACATATCTTGAGATCTGTATTTCTATTCGTTCCTATAATCTATCTTCATCGATACCTGCTTGAAGTTCCTGTCACCATGGCTTTGAGCGCAGAGAGAGATGCTGCTAGAGATGAGGTCAGAGCGAGCTTATTACGGACGAGGACTAACCATGATATTGTTCTGGTGACATAGAAACATATTGGTATATTGTTTGTGTTGAGTTCTCTCGTTTGAGGCGAGCGTTCAGATTTGCACCGGATGATCAGGCCATTGATAGAGACAGCCAGATTGAGAGGACTGTTGATATACAACCTAACTCAGAGAATGCGATGTTGTCTATCGTGCAGACAGATGACCCAGCTGTTGCTGAGATTGATGGGATGTCTCCTCCAGAGTTTATGAGCTGAAACCGCTGGAGCTTTCAGAAAGAGATGTGACAGAAGATAGCTAGTCTATCTTGAGTTGGGCGACTGGGATGATTCATCTGATCTGATGCGCCGATGCAGGCTCCGCTGAGTTAAAGAATTCCAGTTTGAAGGATCTTACTCAGATCTAGAGTAAATCGAGCGAAAGAGGACGTTGTTCGTTGGATGCTCCGATGTGAGATCAGTAAGTTGACTAGGTTCGCATAGAAGGACCTCACCCAAATGCATTGTGAGCGATCGAGAATGGACGAATGGAGCAAATTCCTCCAATAAATTGAATGAGTTCCCGAGAACGTTTTCGGCTAGATATCTTCCATAGAGTGATGAAGATACCCGAGTTCGTAATTTCGAGTATGTGTGAGAGACTCCGGATTGACTGTAGCCGAGAACGAATTGCAATACTTAGCCTGCAAGTTATGACATTGAAATGGATGATGATGAAGACGGGTGAAGCAATAGGTTCGTGCGAGATATTAATGAGCTGTGTTACTCCCCGTTGATGCTAGAGGTTGATATGTATGCGGAGGCGTTGGATCGGCCGAATTCTAGAGGGAAGCCTTGATGAGGACGCAGCTGTCCGGGAATGAGAAAAAGGATTGAGTAAAGAGTGCCGACTTTCTTATAGTTCAGCATAAGTGAGATCGGAAGAGACCTTAAGCAGGTTCTTTCCAGGACACCGCAACGATAAAGATTTGCACCTAGAATCAGTTGTTTCACGCAGATTTAAAGGGCCAGACGTTGTCACCAGTGACGTGCTACTTTGCGAGTAGACATGTTAATTTGCCCAGAAAGGATCAGCGTAGTGCCAGAGCGGAATTGTTTCTGCTGTTGCAACTAACCGGACCGATGAGCAGAAAGATTATGGGACTGGAGATCCACATAGACAACAAGAACCCAGAGACAGAGGACGCCAGACCATGAGCAGGAAGCAAGCGGATGTTCTCGCTCTGCCAGCTTCGGTCTCACTGGTATTTTTCGACATTGAAGGAGGTGTACCTCAATGTCATTTATTGCAATTTTTGTTTCGTGATCCGGGTATCACACTTTTATCGCTTGAATTTGTTTCGATGAGTGAGTTTCATGATATCTGTTTTCATGCACCATGGCTGCACCTACTATATATTTTCAATTGTGCACAGTTATTGCACTTGATTTATGTTTCATACACCGTTACATTGGTTTATTATTTGTGTATATCTATTGCACTTGATATCGATTTTGTACCTTGGCTGCACATATTTATGATTTCATGGATTTCGATACCGTCGATGAGATTTTGTGCATGTTGTACGCACTCGATTTGATTTATGCACTCGGTATAGCTTATATGTGCTCGCAGTGCATTGATATAGAATTTGTCCACGCAATTGCACACACTTATGATTTTAATACACCTTGGCACGCTCAGTATTGTTTTGTGCGTATTTGAGATATTGATGAGTTTTCGGGCAGCTAGTGCACCTGAGAATATGTTATGTGCATTTGTTGCACTAGATCTTTGTTTTCGTGCACCGTTGCACTTGACATTCGTTTTCGTGCGCTTTACTGCACTAGACGTTTTGTGCGGACCTGACGCACTTGATTTGAATTTTCGTGCATATTGGGCATATGGTATGAGATTTTGTGCACACCGGACACACTTGATTGAGATTTTATTCGTGCATGTTAGTTGCATTGGGCTGAGATTTTCATGCACGTAAGATGCACTTGATGTTGTTGTTATGCACACCCGTTGCACTTGACAGATTCTTTCGTACACACCCGTTGCACTTAGTTTGGCTTTTGTGCACATTCGTGGTACTTATATTTGGCTTTGATTTTCCGTGCGCACCAGATGCACGTGATGTTAGATGTGCCTTTTGAGGCTGATTTTTGCTCTTGAGCATTATATTTGATGTTGGGTACTATATTATATATTAGCCGAGCAGAATTGATCTGAGGACAGTACCTGAGTACTTTTGCATGCATAAAAGTTTACCAAAAGGTTTTCAAAAAAGAGCTATAGTCTCTCCATTTCCTACATGTCCGCGGCTGACATGAACTTTTATAAAGGAAAACCTTTCGGGATATTTCAAAAGGCGGAATGTATATTTGAGCAAATCATATATGAATGTATATTTACTACTTTACAAATGAGCGTCCGCCACTTGTGCCGTGAGTTACGCATCACACGACGATTCGGAAAAGATTTTGCATGTGTTTTATCCAGTTTTTAGAGGAATTTAAGGGATGCGTACTATATACGTATTATGATTTAATCGGACACCTGTATGTACCAACATACGTCATCTACATCATATCGCCTGAACCGGGAACACCCTCTATATGGGACTCTAAAGACTTAACAATATGCTGGCAGTGATTACTAGATAAATCCATAACCACAAGCACGTCAGTGTCACTAATTGTACGTAACAGCTACCTAGGTATATAATGAAAGGGAGGTCAACAATCAAGCCCGTCCGTATCCTACTGAGCCTGAATGTGACAATCTCCGTACAGTTCAGTCTCTTCATCTAAAAGTATCGCATACCGGGTCTAGAGGGTGGATAACGTCAGACCCCTAATAACCCGATAAGTCGGGTCGGAGTCAAGCTCATCATCAACTAAGAAACTACTGAACTCATATCAGTAAATCTCATCCGCTATATGGTCACGGATTTATGGTGATAGCCAACTGAACACTGCGCGACATCGACTCCTAAAACCAGGAGAGACAAATCCCCGACAATCGCTCACTGCCTCCATGTGGCTCGGGACTGTACCCAACTAAAACATGTTTGCACGACTCCTTTGAGCCGTGGTAGTGTAATAATCAAAGTATCGTAGGAATTCACATGAGACAAATGATGATCTCAGGTTAAAAATCTAACCTGTACTCATACCTCTAGAGAACTTCTATCTGACGATAGATATAACACCATCTAGAAGTTCTCGGCAAGTCCATCCAGTGTACTCACCTCCAGTGAGCACCTGTATACTATCTTAGGTGACACAACACCAATGGCTTATGAGACTGACCACCGCCCATCGTCAGGGTCTCGAAACGTATGCACTAGTGTACTTCGGAATATCGACACCAGTCTCGATACTCCTACGACTAGGGACATTTAAGGATGTGCTTATAGACAACCCATCTCTCACGTATATGATAGACATCATAATACTGGTAGTCAAGTAAGAATCCTATGGGCCTTATATATTAGCGATACATAATGACAAGTAAAACGTATACATATCAATGATAAAGACAAACCAGATAACATACTATCATCTCGAGTAAGATTGTTCTACCTGTATAGGTTCTCCTTCAATTATCATAATCGTGTTCCTGTAATTACAATAATTTCCTTGAGAGAACTATATCCAACATAGAGGGCTCTCCAAATTGAAAATCCAGACAAAATCATCCCCTGAACTTTAAAAAGAAAGTCCATGTCAAAGAGTGCAGGAGTCATAGGACTGAACTTGAAAAGAAAGCAGTTTCTAGCCAACGGTAGAAAATGGAGAGCGGCTACAAGGAGCGAGAGGTTCATCTTGAAGGACTGCAATGAGAACTCAAGCAAATTGGTAATTCACAATTACTCTCAATGGGCAGGTTAGGAGGATGTCATGCTTGATACCCACCCACCCCCCGCCCAATAAGAGGCGTCGGCACAGGGCCATAAGAAGAATTAAGGCTTAAAATGCCATATCCCATGTACTCCAATTCTCAGCTCTTAAGATCGTCAAGCTGGGCCCTCCCTAATAGAAAACCTTTGCCTTCGCCATAAGGAATTAAATCTGCCCACAATTGAGCATGGCGAGGGTGAGGGATTGTCGATCCTAAATATGCCGGATTCACTATAACGCCGGTCATAATGCCCAAAGGGGCAATTATTGTGTTTCTTTGGATGACAAACTTGAAATGACGATCTATGATGACAGTATTATGGCGTATTAGCGTATTAGCACATCGCCACACTCAATTGTGGGCTGATTTGTTTGCTATGATTTATACTTCTTTGGTAAAGAAACGTAAGAGGCCATTGAAAGTACAAGGATTTTTTAGGAGGAAGATATTAACAGAAAGGGTAGCAAAACAAAAGAAAGAAAAATATGTAACCCTATCTATAGCAAAGCGCTAAGGTATGATGCACTGGCACATATCCTGGGAAAACCCTTATAATCTTTACATTGAAAATTCAGTTCAAGGGCCGAAAAACTACCTGCTTGCCGATGCCCTAAGACAGTGAGCCGAGAAAATGATTGTTCAGAAGGGGTGTGCACCAAGATGTGGAAAACTGCGTCATGAAGTTAGAGGCATGATCCCATTATCGTAGGGACTTAATAGATAGTTGCAGCTATAATTGCGGGAATAACTTCTTGATAAGGCTATACATACTAAAGATAACAAATATAAGAGGAGTTGTCGATCAATCAACCAAAAGACTCTTTGTAATTATTTAATCATTATCAGCATATCTATGCTGTAATTTACATTTCTCAATAAGCTGTTATAGCTGTAAGAAGCCATACGGGAGTAGAATGGAAACCCTTCGAAAACCCACCAGCACCATGGCGCTATCCATTGACGAGATCCATTTCAGCAATGGGCTTGAGCCGTTAGTCGGTATGGTGCGGTCAGCAGTCAGCCATGACTTTCGAGCTCCACTCGAAACAGGGTCGAGATGTACCATACCATTCCTAGCACCACTAGACATACTTGTTGAGGCATGGTTGGGTTGCACGGTCCATGTACACTGTAAACATGTTAAAGGACAAGCTCGAGAATCGTCCCACAGTTATCCCATGGGAGAAATTCGCCTGTTATGCATTCTGTTAAGAGCTTAAATGACTGTAAACTGGCCCATTGGCTGAGCATGATTGGATGATTCCATATATATAAGTCTAGAAACATATCCGGCGTGGACCACGCGGAGGCCCGATGTTTTGTGAAATATCTTATCCACTGCATCAAAACTTTTCGAAGTTATGATATAATATGATATAAGGGTTGAGAGAATATATTTTATATTCTAACACGCTCCACAAGTCGAAGTCTCTTTGGGCTGAAAGCTAGGTTTTTGTGCAGCGGTATTTTTAATTTAAACAAATCCGCATTTAGTACCCGTCTAGTGGAATCGAATCTGGAGTTGTTTGATATCATATGAAATATCTCTTCCACTGCACCAAAACTCCAACGTTATGATAAAGGCTGAGAGAATATATTTTATAATCTAACATGTTTCAATATGCATTTTTGTTCTATTTGGCCGCCGCCGATTGTTGTATGATGTTAATATTAATGATATCGGGTCATTCTTTATTGGTGTGGCCATTAGCTTTATCTACAGTAATTAAAACATTGTGGTCCATAGTTTAGTTCAAAACTCCTAATCCGTAGGCAATAGGTATTTTATCGGTGAAACTCACTAAGCGAACACCTTCTCTCCTTCCACTAAAAGACAAAAAAACATAATTATATAAGAAAACATTTATTTACCTTGAATATACATTCTGGGCTTGTTTGCGCTAATTGATATGATTATCGAAAACAAGAATTTTTGCACGGGTGATGCACGTGTATAAGAAAAAAAATTGTGCAAAGTGTGTCAACTTGTTTAAGTTATTTCTCACAAATATGTTAATTATTAAGGTTGTTTTTGAAAAAATAATTAGGCCACTTTGACCAACCATTATTGCATTTCAATGGTGATAGGGTAAAAATGTAAACTCATGAGGTAAGAGTTGACATGCCTTTGGCATTAGAGTTCCATGAGAAAATTTTATCATTTTTTGCATTATCTAATTAAAAAAAAGGAGAAACTTATTTGGATAAGTCCATGTGCTCTGGTTGTGATAGTAAAATATTTAGAGCTAGCCGGAGATTTTCTTAACATTTGTTTATCCAGGGACTACTTTTCAATAGTACAAAACTAGAAGAAATTATTGGTTGTACCGGTCATATATGCCCGACAGAAAAGAGAAAGAAATAAGAATACAAATCCAACCAAGCTGCCTGAATGATTTCTGAAATTCTCATTTCTTTTTCTCAACTGTCCGAGAGTATTATTACACATGGCACTTTAAATAATTTCTCACATGAATAGAGCCATTTTCCCAAAAAAATATAAAAATATATTAAAAAATTTACCTATAACGATCCTTGAACCAACAGACATCTTGAATTTTAATAGGATAGGATCTTTGAACAAATTAAGCTTGATCCTGATCCGAGTCACAACAAGGATCATGCCTAATCAAAGGGAAAAACTGCCTGCTTTTCATCTTCTTCTTCTTCTTGATTTTCCCAATAGTTTTTATACACCCAACAGATGAATCAAGAGACAAATTACTCAAAATAATAATTAGAAAAAAGAATCTTTTATATATTAATCAGTTCATTAGCAATTAATCAACCACTACAAAAAATATTCCACAGCCAAACATATCAAAAAGAAGACAATCAATGAGAAACGATGGTCTCAAAGCAATTGAGCCCATCGAACTCCGGCGCAAACCAAGTCCTCTTCGGCCCCGCCGGCTCTCTCTTCTGCTGCTTCTGCTCCTGCTCCAGCTCGTTGCTGGAATCAGTCTTTTGAGGGCACTTGCAATCTAATTCTCCTTTCTTGCTCTTTTTCACGAAGGAGATGTTCATCCATGAGCCACCTGAGACATCGGCAGGCGTCGAGCTGAGGATCGACATCGCCAACAGCTTCTCCATTCCAATCAAAAGTTTTGTTGTTGTTGTTTCTTTTTTCTTTTTCTTTTTTAATCGGTTTGTGTGTTTGTTTTTGTTGAAGATGGAGCTGGGATATGAAGCGGAATTTATAAGGGGGAGAGAAAAGTCGGGATGAGACTAGGACTCGGTGGATGTTTCCTATTGAATCAATTTTGAAAGGAAAGAATTGAGATTAGGTTTTTTTTTCCTGAAAGTTTGTTGAGAACGTGTATGGTCAAAGGGGCCGCGTGCTTACGTGGCAATGAGTTGCTTGGTCCGCAAGGAAGACCCAAATGAAACTAGCTAGAAGAGAGCACAGACCAGTGCTGAGGATTTGGAACATAGGAGCAAGGCTAGAGTAAAGAGCGCAGGGCCTCGAGCCCTTTAGGGCCTGTGCTTTGCCTTTGATAGGCGAGTCAAGGAAGAGCTGATAGAAGAGACGGCTGAAAGTATGTCTCAGCATCACTACTACGTTTTAAGAAGTATCGAGTATACAAGTTTAAAAATCTAGTGTGTTAATGCATGTAAACCTAGAATTGAACAAGAGAATTAGGGTTTATAAGCTAGTAAACAAACTTTACACTAAGTGAAAGGGGAATACAAACTTTATAAACCGGTTCTTCACTTCTAAAGTTCCAAGTAGTAGTCCCTATAACTCTTCGTAGGCTCCACTTGGCGAAAGGAACGGGCTTGCTTAAGAATTTTCGAGGCCGAAAATGATCCAATTTGAAGAATCTCCAACTCAAACCATCTCTTCATTAATTAAGAAATTAGTTTAGGAAACAACCTATACTAAATGGCTAGTTTGATATAAATTAATGAAGCATGAATTTTGCTCACTTTAGAATTCTTTTTCTTTTTATCTTTTTCACTCTAGATTTTCAAGAGGCGGAAGAAGATGAAGCTTGTGTAGAATTAGGATGAGGAAAATATCTCAAAAATATATGTAAAGACTTAACCATGGGCTAAGAATAATGGTTAGGTTATAAAATATCTCAAGTAAAACAAAATTAGTGGAATGAGTCATGGTTTCTACATGCTTCTACAAGCATCCAAGCCATGCTCATTTTCCACTTAATTTTGGATTTACTTTAAATAATAAAACCGTCACGCCCCGCTTCCCAAAATACGGAAAACGAGTGATTACTAGACCAGCCATGCTCCTACGGTCAAGAAATAATCCCGCCATAGTCACACTTCGGCTTCTAGCATTACATGGTAATCAGTAAACAAAGCGCAGCAGTAAAGGAAATACATCACTAATTTATTATATCAAAGTTCATTGTTCACAATTTACAAATAAACAAGAAAGAACTACTAACCGAGTTCGAATACAAGATCTCTTTAGGGAAAGCAGAAAAGAAGAAAAAGGTACTCCAGACTAGATCTCCGCTAGCTCGAAAGGTAAATCCGACTCCTGCGCTGGTTCTTCCTCGAGGTCTGAGCATACATACTCAGGTCGTCAGAGCGACGTAATAGCAAATTTTATTATAATTACATGAAACATGCAAATAAGGTAATAACAGTGAAAGTAAAATGCTGAAAATCGCTATGTCACTAAATGATGCAAAGTATGATTTGTGTCCCTATCAGTCTCTAAGTCATGTTTGAAATCGAATAGTGGAAAGGAGAATCATGTTTAACGGGAGTCTCGTACATACCCAAGACAACGGCCCACACGCCCGGGACATAACCCTGTCAGCCAGATCGCTAGATCCTACCTAATATATATAAGAATCATTGTTCGAATGATCATCCTCTAAAATACGGTCCCGCTAAATACGATACTCTTTCCACTTCGATTTCCTTTTTCCCCCAGGTTTACACTATTGATGATTATGATTTAGTCGTGTACAAGTATGCACCAATAACACGGTTTTGTCACTGTTCACTGTATTAATCACTGTCACGAATCATTCACTTTTCCATTGGCGTACTTGACACTCCTAAACCAATACCATTCACGCACGATAATGCAATGTCCACTGAATAATAACGCGCACTATCACTATGTATATGGCAGTTGGGTAAGGTATGTACATTTATGCAGTTAACAAGTCATGCGTAATATGAATTATTATGCACGTCATCAGCTTAAAAAAATTGCAGTAATTCATATGCTCAGAATTTAGTGAAACGATACAGATACGGTAACAAGTATACTCTGTCGGCAGTTCAGCAAAATTTGTTTCAGTACAATCGGATTTCTGGTATTCAAGTTACAGCCGTTTCAATTTAAGTGCTCGCTGCAGAAAATTCAGTTTCTGACCTGAACGTCCATTTCACAGCACAATTTTCACCCAGTTGAGATCAGAATTTAGCAATGTTACAGTTGAATGAAATTTAGGGTTTATAGTAGGGTTTCCAACGCAACAGACGGATTCTCAATCGCATCTCTACATCAGAAATTATGCACTGTTCAACACTAAGGTATCAGTTCAGTTTCTGTTTGGGACTGCTAGACGTCCTGTTCTTTTAAATTGCAGTTTAAATAGTAAACGACAATAAAAAGGGGTGAAATCACTTGCGTTATTTAGCTAACAGATTCATCTTCAATAAAGTGTAGGGTTCCGCAACATACAAGTTCAGGAAGTAAGGTAGTAAGCATTACGAGATAGAAACCAATAGCCGGAGCTGCTCTGGACTGCAGTCCAGAGCCGTTCTCCGAACCAATTCTAGTCATAATTTCAGTACAGAAACAATCATTTCAATTACAGTTCGTCGAGTCATAATTTCAATTACATTTCGTCGAGTCATCTTTGATTTGAGCCCTCGAACACATCATTTCAATGTGTACACAATTAATTATGATTTTAACAAGTTTCAGGTGCGGGAAATTCTCAGTTTTTACGGGTGTAATTGGGGGTAATCGTTTAAGCCAGTAACAATCATATTTTTCAGTCAAATTTCACCACAAAGTTCGTTGCCACACGGGCCAGCATATGCAATCGAGTTCCGTCGGTTTAAAGAAAGGTTTTTGTTCGAGTTTTGCATCAAACACATACACTATTTTAAGTTGCACTAAATGTTCATGTAGAATTTGACGGTATTTTAAGTTTTAGTAAAACAAATAGCATGAAGCAAGTAGGTAACTTGCCTGGAGACGCTTTGGCGACGCACGGTAGCAGCAACGGCACGAACGCGTGATGAACGGCACGGTTTGGATTCACGGCCTCGGCTCGTGTTTCGGGTCGTCGTCGGAGTTGCCCGGAGATGTCTCGCGATCACTGGAGGCGGAGTGTGGTGCTGGGAAGTTTCTGTGAGTGCGCTGGGGTCGACGGTGGTCGGCGTCAGTCGCTCTGTCGATGGGCACAGTAAGGGTTCGAAGCTCGTGGCGATTTGGGTTTATGAAAGAGAGAGAGATGGTGGGTGCTCGGTTTGGAGGTGATGGTGATGCCGCTGAGGGTGTAGAGGTGTTGACTGAGGCAGTGGTTCAGGTGCGGTGGGGGCTCGCCGGCGTCGAGGTGCAGGCGGTGGCCGAGATGGGTGTGCAGGGGAGCTCGGCGGGGAGATGGGTTTTGGTGAAGAGCAGTGGGTGTTGAGGTGAAGGTGAGGGCTTTAGGAGGAGGCTAGGGTACTTGGTGATGAAGGAGGAGGTCGGAGGTGGGTCGTCGTCGTCGTCGGGGGGGGGGGGGGGTGAGCGGGGTTGAAGCTTGGGGTTTTCGAGAGAGAGGAGAGGAGTGAGTTAGAGAGTGAGAGGGAGAGAGGAGTTGAGACGAGGAGATGTTTGAGGGGGCACGCGGACGTGGTCGGGTCGTGGGGCAACGAAGGCGAGGCGTCGGCGACCTGGGGTCGAGCGCGGAGACATGGGTGCGCGACATGGGACGTGGATACTGTAAGGTTCCTAGGCACACCCATGAGGTTCCACAACTGATCAAACATGACCAATTCAAAAAATTTCTATGCGCCAAGTAACCCTAATGAAGATCGTTAACTAGAGAATAGGCGAAACTACAAGCTAGTAAACAACTTTACTGCTAGGTGAAAGAGACTACAACCTTTGTAGATCCGGTCCACCACTTCTTTAGCTCCGTGATGACGTCCCTTCGCTGCGATTACCGGGATCCCGGACTCTAGTGATGGTTTCGTCGGAGAAACGAGCGGGCTAGGTCGTTGACTTCGATGCCGAAGATGATCTACGTCGAGGCAACTTTAACTCAAGCTCCATCTTCACTAGCTCATGAAACTTGTGAAGAAAACACCCTATACTACATGGCAAGTGGTAGAGGATGAAGAAATAGGAAGTGGGTTCATTTTGGATTTGGATTTCTCACTTGGATTCATCACTTGTAAATTTCAAGAAAGGTTTTTCTTCTTCATGAAGAAGATGAAGAAGAAAGAAAAGAAAAATGAATTATCAAAAATAGAAAATCAAGTGATTCTTATCATTTTGCAACCATGGGTGAGTGTAACTCATGTAGAGACTAAACTAGGGTTTAAGTGAATGGTTAGGTTAAGGAAAGAAACAAAGTGGTCAAAGCTTCATGAAGCTTCAAGATAAATCCAAAGAAAGCCACCATTTCATTTCTTGCCAAAATGAATAAATAAATAAATGATTAAGAAAAGATAACAAAACCCTAACCATTCACTTAAACATGGTTTAAAGTAAACATACACCCAAGTTTGCATGTATCATCAAACATGATACAATCTAGTGCACAAAAATATATCACATATACAATGTGCACAATCAAATGAGAAAATCCATCTTAAGTGAACCAATACTAGTTAATGTAAAGTAATATATCAAATATATAATTATGCATTAAATCATTAAATCAACACTTGATTTAACGATCCGGTCATATCGCATATAACCGACTAATATACAATGTATCGACTTATCGAATCCTTGATTCGATAACTAGGTTATATCGCATACAACCAATCGATACATTCATCGCGAGAATAGAATACGGTATCACATACACGCATTATTCTCGGTCCCGCACATATCTCATATGCGCTCCTATTTCGTTTCGCTTGAGCCAGGAAACCTCTGTGTAGGACTCTAAAGACTTGTCAATACGCCGGTAGCAGGTGATGATCATATCAAACACCCACAAGCCGCAAGCGGTCTGCTAAACGTAACGGCCACCCGGGTATTGAGCGATCAGAAGATCAACGAGCAAGCCCGCTCACACTCCTGTGAATCCAACCAGTAACACTTACCGTACAGTCCGGTCCGTTCGTCTGATATGTCGCATATCTCGCCTAGGGGTGGTAAACGTCAGACCACAGTAGCTCGATAAGTCGTGTCGATATGAGGTCTATAACAGTTCGAGAAACTACTGGTAACACTTACCAGTAAATCTCAGCAACCCTGGCCAGGGATTTCCGGTTATAGCCAATCGAATACAGTGCAACATCAACTCCCTATACCGGGAGAGACGAATCCCCTCCTATCGCTCATTGCCTCCATGTGATTCGGGACTGTACCCAAAATCTACCATTTTGCACGCCCTCTTGGACGTGGTAAGGTGGAAATCAAAGCACAGTGGGAATCACACAAGACTCTATGACGATCTCGGGTCAACAGACTACTCTGTACCAGTGTCACCAGAGAACTGCCATCTGACGTAAGGTATAATACCATCTGGGAGTTCTCGGCGAGTCCGTCCAGTGTACCCAGTCTCCACTGAGCACCCGTATATCATCTCTGATGTCAAACACCAATGGATATGGGATCATCCATCGCCCATCTGTATGGGTCGAGAAGGTATACGCTAGTCTACTCTGGTATATCGATGCCCCGTCTCGATACACCCACGACTAGGGACCTTGAAGGATGTACTTATAGACTACCATGTCCCCACTAGTATGATCCGCATCATAGTCCAGGTAGTCAAGTACACATCCTAAGGGCTTTACCAACATGTAAGAGAGAGACAATCAGTATACACGTTAAGGTAAAGAGTAACCAGATAGCATACTATCATGTCGAGCAAGAAAGTCCTCCATATATATGTCCCAGCATCCACTACAATATACATCCTATGTACAGTAATGGCCTCTAGGGCATACATATAACTAACAATCTCCCACTTGCACTAGGGCCATCTGTAGCAGTGGTTGTAGTATCTCATACTCAACCATCCCATGAAAGTCTCTCTTTAGGAATAGGCCTTTTTGAGTGGATCCGCCGTGTTGTCCTCTGAGTCTGCTCTCCTAACCTCGATCTCCTTGGAGATCATCCATCTCCATGATCAGGAGATACTGCCTTAGAATATGTCTGGATCACTGATGGGACGGACGTTCCTTGGCATAAGCCACAACTCCATTGTCACACAATGGGAGGAACTAAGTTCATCTCATGAACAAATATACATCCAGACTGCCTCTTTGGTAGCATCTTAAGTAGCTATGTATCCAGCCTTTATCGTCTAGTATGCCACGGTATCTAGCTTGGAACTCTTCCAACATACCATCCCTTTACTGAGGGTAAAGACAATGCCTGTGACTGACATTCAGTCGTCCTTATCGCTCTGGAACCTTTCCAGTGATTCTCCTCAGGATCGATTGATACCATCTCACTACAACTAGTGAGAATCCTAACATCCAATTACTTGTATCTCATAGATCAAAACTCAGGATTTAGGAGGTATCACTTTGATCCTACATAGAGAATCCTTGTGATAAGCGGAGATTGACCGAGCGTAGCATAGGAAACTCCTTTCTTATCAAAAGTATGTCATCCACGTACTCTACGAGGATCTCCACCGTACACTCTACTACCTTTTTGTATATACTAGGTTCATCTACCATTTTGATGATGTCAAACTCTTTGACTAACACATCAAAACAGACGTTCCAACTCTGCGATGCCTACTTTATCACATAAAACATCTTGCACGCGTTTCCGCTGCTCCCACTGTCTACGAGGCCCTCTGGCTGTGTACTTATAGACGCACTCTTCTAAAACATCATTTAGAAAAGCAGTCATGGCACCCAACCGCCAGATATCGTAGTCATGGTATGTAGCCGTGGCAAGTAGGATCTGGATGGACTTAAGCATAGCTATAGAAAAGGTTTCATCATAATCCATACATGGTCAATGATGCAAACTTTTACCAAGTCTACCTTTGAAAGTCTCAACTTTTCCATGTACACCAAGTAATCTTCTCAAGATATACTTGCTCCTGATGGGGATTTAACCCTTCAGATAAAGCAACTAAAGTCCATACTTTGTTGGTGTACATGGATTCCATCTCAGATCGCTAAGCATCCAGCCATTCTTACAGAGTCCCACTCTTGATGGCCAGCTCGAAACTAGTTGGGTCATCATCTCATGATGCATTCCTCGCTCCTACTGTCATAGAGAAACAGAAGTATCTCTCAGGTGGGTGAGGAACCCTACTAGATCGGCGGAGAGGCTGAGGTTCGTTGGAAACTATTGAATCCTTCGGTTCTACCAAATCATCAGCTGCAGTTTGTATAGCTGGAACTTTTCCTGTTCTACAGAACTGACATTGCCTCGATCTTGTCCGGATTTTGCTTTTGACATAGGCCGGACAATCCCAAATCTTAACTTACTTAAGAGATAGGCTCTTCCCATACTATATCTTATATGGAGTGGTAGGCACTTGATTTGATTTGAACCATATTCATTAGGTATGCAGCTTCCCAAGTGCATAACTCCCAAAAGGAAATAGGTAACTCAGTGATACTCATCATAGAGCACACCATATCTAATGTGGTGTGATTGCTCCGCCCCGATATACCGTTGTGCTGTGGTGTATTCAGAGGAGTAACACCGAGAGAGAATCTCATTCTCCTTTAGAATAGTCCAGGATTTCCGTGCTTAAGTATTCTCCTCCTCGATCACATCAAATGACATAATACTTTTACCCGTATTTTTGGTTCTCTACTTCTAAATCATATTCTGTGAATATCTCAAAAGGTTCAGACTTGTGTTTCAACAGGAACATATGTCTGAATCTTGAGAGATCATCAGAGAATGTAATGAAGTAAGAAGAACCGGTCTTGGTATGCGTAGACAAGGGACCTACATACATCAACATGTATCATCCCAAGAGTTCACTAACTCTTTCTCTGTTTCCAGTAAACAGAGCTATGGTCATCTTATCTCTGTGACATGACTGGCAGGTTTCACAAGATGTAAATTCAAAATAATTTAAATATGCATCTAAATGTAACTTCAGCCAGTCGGGTCGCATTGATATGACCTAGTCTACAATGCCTCAAGAAGGATTCGTTCATTTCTGAACTCTTCCTCTTGTGTGTGTTCCATATACTAAGAACTGTAGTTTGATTTAGAATATCAATGCTTTTAGATAACGTGCCTGAACCGATCAACTTTTGATATACGAAATGTTCAAAACATTATCCAACAATACAAAATTTTATCATTTCTTTACTAATAAAGAGATTGATATGATTTTGTATATCAGGTTCGGTATCTAATAGCATTTGTTCAGAATCAATGTATTGGTAATACAGGGTGACAGTGACCAACAGACTTGGCTGCAACGCTTGCACCGTTTTCTGTCACATGAAACTTATCACCCGTTCTCAGTTCTTTACCTATCTGTAGCCCATGTAACAAATTACATATGCGGGATCCTGATCCGGTATCACATACTCAGGACGTAAAGGATACCGAGAAACAGTTCTTTATAATGAACACACCCGAAGGAGATGCATCACATGCACTTTCTTCGTTTGGGCGGCATGGGAATCCTGGTATTCCCCTAATTCCTGCTCGGTCTTATAACAGTTATAAGTTGGAGCGGGACCAACGTTCCCCAGCTCAGTATAATAAGCGGGTTCGGTCAATACATCCATATTATTATCTTGATTAAGGCGTGATATGGTCGCTACCTGGAGAGAGAGAGAAGAAAACATTCTGCGTGCGCTCTTGCAAGATCAGATTGGTTATTATTTTATCTAATCAGGATGGCTCCCACTGGTTTTTATCAAATCTTCCTTCAAACCTTAAAAGGAAAGACTAGCCGGGATTAATTACACGTTACAAGTTCGCCAATCTTTCAGCCAAGCCAGTGTTGGTACTTTGAGGGAAGTTCCCCGTGCTTTCGCACGGACCAAATTACAGTAAAATCTCGTTTTTCCAGAGGCATAACCCCGTTGACACCTTTCTAGACACCTACTTGATCGGCTAATTGTAATGTGTAAAACTCTCCCAGGAGTAACTCTTACTCGCAGCGGGTATCAGGATCCAACTATCTCATAGAAGGTATGAAATCTTATTGCAAATTTCAACACTTGAAATTCCCGATAATTTTACCCCTAGCACCCTATGACCTTGACGGAGGTCAACAAACCATAGGCTACTAGTCAAGTTCAACCCGTCATTTCTTGATTGAATCAAACCCACCCGCATGACCCTTGACGGAGGTCAACAAGGTCGTACGACTACCCTAACTCAATCTGCATCATATGCATAAGCAGATAAATACTAGTTAGCTACCGCACACTACGTCTTGACGGAGGTCAACAAACGTAGCATGAATACTAAGTAGGACTTATTTGAAATGACGGAGGGCTACGACTGGTTTTTCAAAAAAAAACTATTGCGTAATGAACTTGATATCGTTATAGAATCGAATGAATTTTGAAATGGAGTGTTTTTGAGGCTTTTCTAGTTTTGCTAAAGGGGTCACTCCCGGTGAAGGGATCGTCGGCCCTTTCCTCATCGAATAAGGTGCAGGATATATCATATATACCGCTGTGCAAAGCAAAAACTATAGAAGCAATCAAAAGACAAACTGAGAGTTGTAGCATCTGCCAGTTATTGCTAAAGGGGTCACTCCCGGTGAAGGGATCTCGGCCCTTTCCTTATCGAATAAGGTGCAGGATGTTCTGCAAGGAACACCGCGATGTAAAGAAAGAACTGTAGCTACCTATTTTTGAAAATTCGATTCCACAATATCTTTTAGGTTTCTTTTATTTCATTAATCACATTAATGAATGTCCCATCATTTAAGTCCACCTAAATATCACAGATAAATATAACGTACGCTTATGCCATCCGCATTCGCCTCGATGTCCCGTCTGCACCGTTAGGTTAGGTAACTAACGCCAGAGCAAGGCAGGGCTAGTGCGGGTGTAAAACATAAGCAACGTCTATATAATATATCATATATACTATATATAATATCTATCTAAACATATCACATGATCACATCACAGATAACGCAGCAGAAAATATCATATGAAATATTGGATATACTAGGACGTCCGTGTTTTATATTGAGCCTGTATAAAACACGGATTCCACGGTCGTGATGAACAGCCAAACCCACACCCCTAGACCCCTACGAGAGTGGCAAGCAACCCTACCAATTCTAGAGTTAGGAGACCCGGACTCGACTCCTCGAGTTGGTCTCCCACTAGATCCTAGAACCCGGTTACTTGTGCTCCCCTCCTTGGGTCTATCCTAGTGCGGAAAAGAAAATAATATACATCAACGGTGACAACTTCCGCAACCTGGAAGTGCCCCAATAAAAGAATATTACATACAAGTTTTTACATGAATGAAAATGAAAAACACTCATCTCACATAAACCCCCCCCGACTATTCAAACACGACGATCCAATATAACATATCCAGCAACACATAACATCACATGTCATCAACGTAAGTAAACATACGTATCCCAATTGTCGTTGACATATAGCAACGAAACCGGCGATATCACATAATACACTTACGGTCACAGAAAAGAAAGTGTAAAACTACAACAGTTGGAATCCGCAACCTACTTAGACATCACATGCCTAACAATTATAAACCCCGCATTTTAGTCTCATTATCGAAAACACTTTTATTAAGTCGGACAATTCAACAAGATTCTCGATATTCTGATCGAACGCTCATCACAAACTTTAGTAGGCGGCCGCACCCCCGATACCGTCGACGAAGTGCACTAAGGCGGAACACCGCTGCCGCGAGCACCCGAACGGATGCTTTCGGCGACGGGGTTCTCCTACAGTCACTTGGTCGGGGCTATGGGGTGTAGCTGTCTATTAAGTTTACCCGGCGAGTATCCGCGTACGCTACGAGATTGCGACAGACTTTTGATCACATCAAAATTCCGTGGCAACCGATCAAGTGAGACTAAAGTGCTATGTTTATAACATCCAAATCAGTTATCTTATAACTGTTAGTTATATGTATGCCCTAGAGGCCATTACTGTACATAGGATGTATATTGTAGTGGATGCTGGGACATATATAGGGAGGACTTTCTTGCTCGGCATGATAGTATGCTATCTGGTTACTCTTTACCTTAACGTGTACAATGATTGTCTCTCTGTTACACGTTGGTAAAGCCCTTAGGATGTATACTTGACTACCTGGACTATGATGCGGATCATACTACTGGGGACATGGTAGTCTATAAGTACATCCTTCAAGGTCCCTAGTTGTGGGTGTATCGAGACGGGGCATCGATATACCAGAGTAGACTAGCGTATACCTTCTCGACCCATACAGATGGGCGATGGATAATCCCATATCCATTGATGTTTGACATCAGAGATGGTATAAGGGTGCTCAGTAGAGACTGGGTACACTGGACGGACTCGCCGAGAACTCCCAGATGGTATTATACCTTACGTCAGATGGTAGTTCTCTGGTGACACTGGTACAGGTTAGTCTGTAGACCCGAGATCGTCATAGAGTCTTGTGTGATTCCCACTGTGCTTTGATTTCCACCTTACCACGTCCAAGAGGGCGTGCAAAACGGTGGTTTTTGGGTACAGTCCCGAATCACATGGAGGCAATGAGCGATAGGAGGGGATTCGTCTCTCCCGGTATAGGGAGTTGATGTTGCACTGTGTTCGATTGGCTATAACCGGAAATACATGGCCAGGGTTGCTGAGATTTACTGGTAAGTGTTACCAGTAGTTTCTCGAACTTTTATAGACCTCATATCGACACGACTTATCGAGCTACTGGGGTCTGACGTTTACCACCCCTAGGCGAGATATGCGACATATCAGACGAACAGACCGGACTGTACGGTAAGTGTTACTGGTTGGATTCACAGGAGTGTGAGCGGGCTTGCTCGTTGATCTTCTGATCGCTCAATACCCGGGTGGCCGTTACGTTTAGCAGACCGCTTGCGGCTTGTGGGTGTTTGATATGATCATCACCTGCTGCCGGCGTATTGACGAGTCTTTAGAGTCCTACACAGAGGTTTCCTGGCTCAAGCAAAATGAAATAGGAGCGCATATGAGATATGTGCGGGACCGAGAATAATGCGTGTATGTGATACCGTATTCTATTCTCGCGATGAATGTATCGATTGGTTGTATGCGATATAACCTAGTTATCGAATCAAGGATTGATTCGATAAGCCGATACATTGGATATTAGTCGGTCATATGCGATATGACCGGATCGTTAAATCAACTGTTGATTTAATGATTTAATGTATAATTATATATTGGATATATTACTTTACATTAACTAATATTGGTTCACTTAAGATGTTTTTCTCACTTGTTTGTGTATATTGTATATATGATATATTTTTGTGCACAAGTTTGTATCATGTTTGATGATACATGCAAACTTGGGTGTATGTTTGTATTAAACCATGGTTAGTTAATGGTTAGGGTTTCTTTTGCTTTATTTTCTTATTCATTTATTTATTTATTCATTTGAAAAAGAAATAAAATGGTGGCTAACTTTGGATTTTGTTTGAAGCTTCATGAAGTTTTGAAAAGGTTGACCATTTTGTTTCTTTCCTTAACCCTAACCATTCACTTAAACCATAGTTTATTCTCTACACTTGTTAACTTAACCATGGTTGCTAATATGATAAGAATGATTTTTATTTCCATTTTCATCATTTTTTTTCCTTATCATATTATCTTCTTCTTCTTCTTCTTCTTCAAGAAGAAAGAAGCTTGCTAGCTTCAATGGTGTCTTGAGAAAAAGAGTGAGAAATCCAATTCTAAAGTGAACCCACTTCCTATTTCTTCATCCTCTACCACTTGCCAAATAGTATAGGGTGTTTTCTTCACACGTTTCATGACTTGGTGAAGTTGGAGCTTGATCTTGTGTTGCCTCGACGTAGATCATCTTCGGCATCGAAGTCAACGACCTAGCCCGATCATTTCTCCGACGAAACCATCGCAAGGGTCCGGGATCGTGGCGATCGCAGCGAAGGAACGTCAACACGGAGCTTAGGAAGTGGAGGTTCGGATTTACAAAGGTTGTATTTCCGTTCACTTATTAGTAAAGCAGTTTACTAGTTGTAGTTATCGCCTAAACTCTAGTCAACGATCTAGTTAGGGTTTCTCGGCACCGGAAAAGTTAGAAATTGGCATGGTTGATGCCTTGTGAGACCTCCTTAGAGTTCCTAAGAACCTTACAGTGGTATCAGAGCCTAACTAGAGCCTTAGGCGATGCGTAGACGATGTTAGAAATCCGTTCGAATCCGAAACCCTAAATGAATACCACTCTCTGGAAATTTTATGAAAATTTGGATTTTTGTGAATTAAAAATTGCCAAAAAATTCAGCAGGGAATTGTAGGAGTTACTGTGAAGCATGTGACTCTAACTCGACCAAAGCGCCGCGGAACCACGGCCCCACCCTAGCTTGTGCGGCGGTTCCGCGGCCATATTGGTGAGTTAGGCCACGTGGTTTGCACAGTAATATGTTTCTGGAGTTGCTGTATTTTATGGGAATTTTTAATCTATACTCAACAGTAGAGTTTTCTGGGGTTGTTTTGGGGATTCGATTATTCGATCGGTTTATTTAACTTCGTCTATGTGTTTTCCAGATAATTTTTGAATATGTTGAAAAGTTCGACCGGATATAAATACCCACTTTTTCCCCTGCCAGGAAATTTCCAAGTGTTGGATTTTTCCGTGGTTTAAAGACGTTCTAAGTAGTGCAAGTAACGCGATGGTCCCTCTAGAAGACAACAAACCTTAACTCGATTATGTGACCGTCTTGAACTGCCCTTTGAACCTTCGGGTTTGGGGCAGTACGGCGTGCCACATGTGAGGCGTTGGCTTGACCCTTCTACGGCTGGACCGTTGGTACTGAGGCATGAACTGGATGTTTTAAACTTATTTCATGTGTTGAGCTGTTTCGGGAAAACTTGGGTGTTTGAATATTCGATCGGAAAGTTTAACATTTTCTTTTTATCTGGAATGTGATACAATAATTGGAATTCACAAGTAGTTATGAGATAACTGAATGAATGTTATAAACACAACACTTTAGTCTCACTTGATCGGTTGCCACGGAATTTTGATGCGATCAAAAGTCCGTCGCAATCACGTAGCGTACGCGGATACTCGCCGGATAAACTTAATAGACAGCTACACCCCTTAGCCCCGACCAAGTGACTGTAGGAGAACCCCGTCGCCGAAAGCATCCGTTCGGGTGCTCGCGGCAGCGGTGTTCCGCCTTGGTGCACTTCATCGACGGCGTCGGGGGTGCGGCCGCCTACTAAAGTTTGCGATGAGCATTCGATCAGGATGTCGGGAATCTTGTTGAATTGCCCGACTTGATATTGAAAAGTGTTTTCGATAATAAGACTAAAATGCGGGGTTTATAATTGTTAGGCATGTGATGTCTAAGGAATTCATTTGATTAGGCATGCAATGTCTATGCAGGTTGCGGATTCCAACTGTTGTAGTTTTACACTTTCTTTTCTGTGACCGTAAGTGTAATATGTGATATTGCCGGTTTCGTTGCTATATGTCAACGACAATTGGGATGCGCATATTTACTTACGTTGATGACATGTGATGTTATGTGTTGCTGGATATGTTATATTGGATCGTCGTGTTTGAATAGCCGGGGGTTTTTATGTGAGATGAGTGTTTTTTTTAATTTTCATTCATGTAAAAACTTGTATGTAAGATTCTTTTATTGGGGCACTTCCAGGTTGCGGAAGTTGTCATCATTTGTATATTATTTACTTTTCCGCAGTAGGATAGACCCAAGGAGGAGGGCACAAGTAACCGGGTTCTGGAGTCCAGTGGGAGACCAACTCGAGGAGTCGAGTCTGGGTCTCCTAACTCTAGAATTGGTAGGGTTGCTTGCCGCTCTTGTAGGGGTCTAGGGGTGTGGGTTTGGCTATTCATCGTGACCGTGGAATCCATGTTTTATACTGGCTCGTATTGAAAACACGGACGTCCTAGTATATCCAACGTTTCATATGTTTCTTCTGCTGCGATATCTGTGATGTGATCATTTGATATATTCTGTGATAAATACTGTATATAGTATATATGATATATTATATAGGCGTTACTTATTTTTTACACCCGTGCTAGCCCTGCCCTGCCCTGCCGTTAGTTACCTAACCTAACGGTGTACGAGGGGGCATCGAGGCGAATGCGGATGGCATAAGTGTACGTCGTATTTATCTGTGATGTTTAGGTGATTTAAATGATGGGACTTCATTAATGTGATTAATGAAAGAAAAGAAACCTAAAGATGTTGTGGAATCGAATTTCAAAATTAAAACAGGTAGCTACAGTTCTTGCTTTGCATCGCGGTGTTCCTTGTAGAACATCCTGCACCTTATTCGATAAGGAAAGGACCGAGATCCCTTCACCGGGAATGACTCCATGAGCAATAACTGGCAGATGCTACAACCCTCGGTTTGTCTTTTTATTGCTTCTATAGTTTTTTCTTTGCACAGCGATATATATGATATATCCCGCACCTCATTCGATGAGGAAAGGGTCGACGATCCCTTCACCGGGAGTGACCCCTTTAGCAAAACTAGAAAAGCCTCAAAAACACTCCATTTTAAAATCATTTGATTCTACAACGATATCAAGTTCATTACGCAATAGGTTTTCAGAAAAACCTGTCGTAGCCCTCCGTCATTTCAGATAAGTAGTAGTTAGTATTCGTGCTACGTTTGTTGGCCTGCGTCAAGACGTAGTGTGCGGTAGCTAACTAGTATTTATCTGTTTATGCATATGATGCAGATTGGATTAGGGTAGTCGTGCGACTTTGTTGGCCTGCGTCAAGGGTCGTGCGGGTGGGTTTAATTCAATCAGGAAATGACGGGTTGAACTTGACTAGCGCATTATGGTTTGTTGGCCTGCGTCAAGGTCATAGGACACTAGGGGCAAAATTATCGGGAATTTCAAGTGTTGAAATTTGCAATGAGATTGCATACCTTCTATGAGATAGTTGGATCCTGATACCCGCTGCGAGTAATTGTTACTCCTGGGAGAGTTTTACACATTACAATTAGCCGATCAAGTAGGTGTCTAGAAAAGTGTCAACGGGGTTACGCCTCTGGGAAAACGAGGTTTACTGTAATTAGGTCCGTGCGAAAGCACGGGAAACCTCCATCAAAGTACCGATACTGGCCTGGCTGAAAGATTGGCGAACTTGTAGCGTGTAATTAATCCCGGCTAGTCTTTCCTTTTAGGGTTTGAAGGAAGATTTGATAAAAACAGTGGGAGCCATCCTGATTAGATAAAATAATAACCAATCTGATCTTGCAAGAGCATACGCTGAGTGTTTTCTTCTCTCTCTCCAGGTAGCGACCATGTCACGCCTTAATTAAGATAATAATACGGATATTTTGACCGAACCCGCTTGTTATACTGAGCTGGGGAATGTTGGTCCCGCTCCAACTTATAATTGTTATAAGACAGAGCAGGAAATTGGGGAATACCAGATTTCCCGTGCCACCCAAACGAAGAAAGTGCATGATGATGCATCATCTTCGGGTGTGTTCGTTACATCGAACTGTTTCTCAGTATCCTTTACGTCCTGAGTATGTGATACCGGATCAGGATCCCGCATATGTAATCTGTTACATGGGATACAGAAAGGTAGAGAACTGAGAACGGGTGATAAGTTTCATGAGGCAGAAAACGGTGCAAGTGTTGCAGCCAAGTCTGTTGGTCACTGTCACCTTGTATTACCAGAATACATTGATTCTGAACAAATGTTATTAGATACCGAACCTGATATACAAAATCATATCAGTCTCTTTATCAGTAAAGAAATGATAAAATTTTGTATTGTTGGATAATGTTTTGAACATTTCCTATATCAAAAGTTGATCGGTTCAGGCACGTTATCTAAAAGCATTGATGTTCTAAATCAAACTACGGTTCTTAGTATATAGAACACACACAAGAGGAAGAGTTCAGAAATGAATGAATCCTTCTTGAGGCATTGTAGACTAGGTCATATCAATACGATCCGACTGGCTGAAGTTGCATTTAGATGAATATTTAAATTAGTTTGAATTTACATCTTGTGAAACTTGCCAGTCATGCCACAAAGATTAGATGACTATAGCTCTGTTTAATGGAAACAGAGAAAGAGTAAGTGAACTCTTGGGAAGATACATGTTGATGTATGTGAGGTCCCCTGACTACACATGCCAAGACTGATTCTTTATACTTCATTACATTCTCTGATGATCTCTCAAGATTCAGTCATATGTTCCAGTTGAAACACAAGTCCGAACCTTTTGAGATATTCACAGAATATAAGTTACAAGTAGAGAACCAAAAATACGGGTATAAGTATTATGTCCTATGATGAGATCAAGGAGGAGAATACTTGAGCACGGAAATCCTGGATTATTCTAAAGGAGAATGAGATTCTCTCTCAGCATTACTCCTCCGTATACACCATAGCACGATGGTAAATCGGGGCGGAGCAATCACACCCTATATGATAAGGTGTGCTCTATGATGAGTACTACTGAGCTACCTATTTCCTTTAAGGAGTTATGCACTGATGAAGTTGCATACTTATTGAATAGGGTTCCAATCAAATCAGTTGCCTACCGCTTCATATGTGATATGGAAAGGGAAGAGCCCATAGCTTAAGTTTGTTAAGATTTGGGGTTGTCCGACCTATGTCTAAAAAGCAAAATCCGGACAAACTCGAGGCAAGGTCTGTTATGTACAACTGGAAATGTTCCAGCTATACAAACTGTAGCTGATGATTGGGTAGAACCCAAGGATTCAATAGATTCCAACGAACCTCAGCCTCTCCGCCGATCTGGTAGGGTTCCACATCCGCCTGAGAGATACTTTGGTTTCTCGATGACAGTGGGAGCGAGGATTGCATCATGAGATAATGACCCGACTAGTTTCGAGCTGGCCATCAAGAGTGGGACTCTATAAGAATGGCTGGATGCTTAGCGACCTGAGATGGAATCCTTATACACCAACAAAGTATGGACTTTAGTTGCTTTATCTGAAGGGTTAAATCCCCATCAGGAGCAAGTATATCTTGAGAAGATTACTTGGTGTACATGGAAAAGTTGAGACATTCAAAGCTAGACTTGTTAAAAGTTTGCATCATTGATCAGGCCTGCATTATGATGAAACCTTTTCTAAGTAGCTATGCTTAAGTCCATCCAAATCCTACTTGCCACGGCTACATACCATGACTACGATATCTGGCGGTTGGGTGCCATGACTGCTTTTCTAAGTGAAGTTTTAGAAGAGTGCGTCTATAAGTACATAGCCAGAGGGCCTCGTAGACAGTGGGAGCAGCGGAAACGCGAGCAAGATGTTTTATGTAATAAAGCAGGCATCGCGGAGTTGGAACGTCTGTTTTGATGTGTTAGTCAAAGAGTTTGACATCATCAGAATGGTAGATGAACCTTGTATATACAAAAGGTAGTAGGGAATATGGTGGTGATCCTCGTAGAGTACGTGGATGACATACTCTTGATAGGGAAAGAGTTTCCTATGCTACGCTCGGTCAATCTCCGCTTATCACAACGATTCTCCATATAGGATCAAAGTGATACCTCCTAAATCCTGGATTTTGGATCTATGAGATAGATCTAATTGGATGTTAGGATACTCACTAGTTGTAGTGAGATGGTATCAGTTGATCCTGAGGAGAATCACTGGAAAGGTTCCAGGGTGATAAGGACGACTGAATGTCAGTCGCAGGCATTGTCTTTACCCTCAGTAAAGGGACGGTATGTTGGAAGAGTTCCAAGATAGATACCGTGGCATACTAGACGATAAAGGATGGATACATCGCTACTTAAGATACTACCAAAGAGGCTGTTTGGATGTATATTAGTTCATGAGATGAACTTAGTTCCTCCCATTGTGTGATAATGGAGTTGTGGCTTATGCCAAGGAACGACCGTCCCATCAGTGATCCAGACATATTCTAAGCCAGTATCACCTGATCATGGAGATGGCTGATCTCCAAGGTGATCAAGGTTAGGAGAGCAGACTCAGAGGATAACACGGCGAATCCACTCACGAAGGCCTACTCCCAGAGAGAGACTTTTATGGGATGGTTGAGTATGAGATACTGCAACCACTGCTACAGATGGCCCTAGTGCAAGTGGGAGATTGTTAGTTATATGTATGCCCTAGAGGCCATTACTGTACATAGGATGCATATTGTAGTGGATGCTGGGATATATATAGGGAGGACTTTCTTGCTCGACATGATATTATGCTATCTGGTTACTCTTTACCTTAACGTGTACACTGATTGTCTCTCTGTTACACGTTGGTAAAGCCCTTAGGATGTGTACTTGACTACCTGGACTATGATGCGGATCATACTAGTGGGGACATGGTAGTCCATAAGTACATCCTTCAAGGTCCCTAGTCGTGGGTGTATCGAGACGGGGCATCGATATACCAGAGTAGACTAGCGTATACCTTCTCGACCCATACAGATGGGCGATGGATGATCCCATATCCATTGATGTTTGACATCAGAGATGGTATACGGGTGCTCAGTAGAGACTGGGTACACTAGACGGACTCGCCAAGAACTCCCAGATGGTATTATACCTTACGTCAGATGGCAGTTCTCTGGTGACACTGGTACAGGTTAGTCGGTAGACCCAAGATCGTCATAGAGTCTTGTGTGATTCCCACTGTGCTTTGATTTCCACCTTACCACGTCCAAGATGGCGTGCAAAACGATGGTTTTTGGGTACAGTCCCGAATCACATGGAGGCAATGAGCGATAGGAGGGGATTCGTCTCTCCCGGTATAGGGAGTTGATGTTGCACTGTGTTCGATTGGCTATAATCGGAAATCCCTGGCCAGGGTTGCTGAGATTTGCTGGTAAGTGTTACTAGTAGTTTCTCGAACTGTTATAGACCTCATATCGACACAACTTATCGAGCTACTGGGGTCTGACGTTTACCACCCCTAGGCGAGATATGCGACATATCAGACGAACAGACCGCACTGTACGGTAAGTGTTACTGGTTGGATTCACAGGAGTGTGAGCGGGCTTGCTCGTTGATCTTCTGATCACTCAATACCCGGGTGGCCATTACGTTTAGCAGACCGCTTGCGGCTTGTGGGTGTTTGATATGATCATCACCTGCTGCCGGCGTATTGACGAGTCTTTAGAGTCCTACACAGAAGTTTTCTGGCTCAAGCAAAACGAAATAGGAGCGCATATGAGATATGTGCGGGACCGAGAATAATGCGTGTATGTGATACCGTATTCTATTCTCGCGATGAATGTATCGATTGGTTGTATGCGATATAACCTAGTTATCGAATCATGGATTGATTCGATAAGCCGTTACATTGGATATTAGTCGGTCATATGCGATATGACCGGATCGTTAAATCAACTGTTGATTTAATGATTTAATGATTTAATGTATAATTATATATTTGATATATTACTTTACATTAACTAATATTGGTTCACTTAAAATGTTTTTCTCACTTATTTGTGTACATTGTATATGTGATATATTTTTGTGCACAAGCTTGTATCATGTTTGATGATACATGCAAACTTGGGTGTATGTTTGTATTAAACCATGGTTAGTTAATGGTTAGGGTTTCTTTTGCTTTATTTGCTTATTCATTTATTTATTTATTCATTTGAAAAAGAAATAAAATGGTGGCTAACTTTGGATTTTGTTCGAAGCTTCATGAAGTTTTGAAAAGGTTGACCATTTTGTTTCTTTCCTTAACCCTAACCATTCACTTAAACCATAGTTTATTCTTGTAACGTTTTGAAAATCGTTTAGGTGAAATTTCGAAAAAAATCGGTAAAATAAAGTGGTTTTCTGTAAAAAAGTCAAAATGCAAATATCTTTATTATAAAATTAAATATACATATTCTAGCTATGTAATTATTAGTATTTTGTGTTTATTGAGCCACTGGTAAAATTTCTAATTTTTCTGAAAAATTTTCCGAAATTAATTATTTTAATATTATTTTAAGCCGTCACTAATACATTTAATTAGGAAAAATTACAAATTGGAATGGGTTGAAACAAATTTTTTGCATCATAACATATTAAACTAACCTGTGAGATATTTTTTTTGTAATGAAAAGAGGTTGTTAATATGGTGTTAGAAAATATAAAAGAAAATGGCTTATTTTGTGAAAATAATTAAGAAATGAGTTAATGGGTGTTTTAATTGGGGGGCATTTCTTTACTTGATCTCACACACTACACTAATTCCCTTACTTATCTGAATTTTCAGCAGCCTACCATTTCCCCAAGTCCCCACTTATTTTTGTTCTCAAAATTTATATAAGGAAATCTTAAAATGGAGGAAAATGAGGAGATAAGAGGTATGGTGTTAGTTGACTTGAGGCATGGACTTTTCTACCCACTCTCACTCTCACACCCACACTCCCTCACCCCCTCATTTTCGGCCAGCTGCTGCAGCCCTTCCTCTCTTCAAAATCCTCACATTTTCACCTCTAAAATCCACAAAATTTCATCAAAATCCACATAAAAACATCACCAATCCCAAATCCAACACATACTCATTATTCCTTGACCAATTCTAGCTTGAATCCTTGGAGAAAGATGGCATTTGGGGCTAAGTTTTGTTTGCAAGTAGGGATCTCTTTTTAAACTAGCTTGAGGTATAACTCTATTCTTATTGATACTTGTTCTAATCTAAAATTTTAAGCAAGTGTTAATTAGTTGTTAATTGCAAGCTAGGATATTCAAGAAGGGTTTTGAATTAAATTAGGGTTTCTAACACTTGATTATGTTTGTGATGGGTAGATTTACATACTATGACAAGTGCAAATCTAAGCTAGTTGCTTTCTTACAAATTGCCACTTTTAAATTGTCCAATTTAAAAGCTATTTTGCTTACTAGATCTTTAGTTATTGCATTAGATTAAATAAAAATCTAGTAAGGGTTGTGATTTCCATTAAGGTTTGTATTACATCATTAAGGATGCAATGTATAGTTTGACATCTTAAAATATGTAAAACCTAGTTTTGGTGTTAAATTGCAATTGTTATTTGTAAATTGTCCAAATTACTTAATTGTTGCAAACTAGGTTTTTGGGTTTAATGAAATTGATGAGAGTAAATTATGGAAATGATTTATATGACTTATTTAAGATATTTAATAAGTATATTGGCCGCTACATTCATTTAAACATAATGTTTTGTACAAAAACGGCGAATTGTGCTTGCTAGATTTTTCGGAAAAATGCCTTTTAAGTGAAATTGGGGTTTTTGTGAGTTTTAACCTATTTTATATTAAAATTAGTGTTCGTGAATGTGCAAATGAGTGTATTTGGGTTTTTCTCGATGGTCTGGCGTTTGTACACCGACGTCGAGGGTTTTTGGGTTGATTCGTGAAAGCAACCATAGGTTTTGACTTATGTGGGATTCGTGTGTCGTTTTGGTCATGAGTCGGATTTTAATGCGATACGATGCGTTGTGATATGTAGGTACCCCCATGTGGACTTCGAGACGACAAGCAAGCGCGTGGCGACGTAGGCACCGGCGAGCGAGGACCAGGTGAGTAGATTTATATCTACGGGGAGAAGTCGGGTGGATGGCGTATAGCACCCCCGCAGTCCGTGGTGGTGTATACGGATGCGTATACACATCAACAGTTATTATATGTTATTTGGGATTAATAACGATGTTTAGGATGGATAGTGGTGTGTTGGATTATTTTAGTGTTGCGAACCCTAGGGTAGTGTTGCACTACACATACACACATACATACTTGCATAATTCCTTTTTACATGTGCTCATGGAACTCTTTATAGTTATGTGTTCACATACGGATTTGAGGATGATACTTGGGATTGAGCTGAGTCGATGAGGTTTGTTTTGTGGTTGTGATATCGGTGATATGGCAGGATTCGTACTTGAGGTACGTCCTGGTGTTATAGCGGATCGTGGGGCGGCGATACGGGTGAATAGTGTTATAAATAAAATGGTCGACATGTGATCGTGATATGAGGCATGATATGCTAGGATATTGATATTAGGCCGTATCGGGCGATGTATACCCTTGATGATGATATGTGCTGACGATATCGGTTTGTACGAGATTGTCGATCAGTAGTCAGATCATGAGTATATTGAGGATATTAGTATTGTACTAGATATAGGTCAGTACCCTAGACTATGATCTTGAATAAAGAGGATACCAGAGGAATGGTGTGAGGAATATGATATTGACCCGTATCCAGATTTGGGGATGCCGTACGACGGATTTACGTACGAGCTATATCTTGATGATTGATCCGCACTCTTGACTTGGGATGTCTGATTGTAGATATGGTATCGGATATGATATTATTGAGGCGGGATCACCGACTAATATATATACAGGTATGTATATGGATCGACTCAGATGTTAGGCGGTTTCCTTACCTGTAGTCCAGCTTGTTAGCTTAGCCCTTTAGTTTAGTTTAGTTGTTAGATTAGATTCGATTATTACCTATTTCAAAAACTAACGATTCGTGGGTATTTTAAAAGACAGCCCAAGGGATCCTACGGATATTTCAAAAGACGTATCTTTTCATAAAAACACCGTAGCCCCTATTTTCAAAACCCCATGATTCGTGTTATTTCAAAAGGCACCATTTGTAGGACTTATATTAGATTAATGCAGGTTAGTTACAGTTGCGTCTAGTATTCAGCTCCCGCTTATTATTGTGGTTCGCTTCGCATCGCATACTTATGTTATAATTTCTTATTGCAATGTTGATATCATATTGTTAGGACACCAGCACCATTACCGATGATGCGTATGTACCACGTACACTTACTTGCCGGCTCACACACATCTTCATCGGTAATTGCCATGTCACGTACACCTTAGAAAATATTATTGCTTGACTTAGCTTGTTAGTTAGCAATTTGACATGATATTAGTGTACCTGCCTTATATGCCAGCTTAACATTGTAGTTATTACTTGTCACTTCATGCATTCTGTTATTCATTGTTATGCCAATATTCATGGTTTTACATGCTATTGATGATTTGGATTCGGATTTCCATGAAATTTTCTGGATTTGGGGGGGGGGGGGGAACCGCAAAACTTATATAAACTGATTTCTCTCTTTTTAAATAAAAAAAAGTGTGGTTTTTCCCATGATGTATGAGTCGTCCACCATGAGTTTGCTGATGGATTTCGAGACCCGATTCGAGGAGACGGATGAACCGTTTCGGGTACATGGTGGACCCGGTAAGGTACCCCGGGGAAAGAAGCGCGTGATGATGACGATGTGAGCCTGGCAGGGGAGCACTACCTACCGGTGATTTTACCCGACGCGTCGGATATCCGGAGGATACCGTCGTGGTCTTGAGATGGATGGTAGGGGCCGGTCTAGACTGACGGCGTCCTAGATATTGTGATTGAGACATTGAGATTTCGAGATATTGAGGTACAGAGACTGTGATACAGAGATATCGAGATATTGGGATTACGTTTTGTGCCGATGCTAGGTACTGTTTTATGCTGATTTCATTATGATACCTCATTTTAAAAATACAAAGGAAATCTCACTAAACTATGAAAACAGTTCTTCATTTACATGTATTCTGTTTTCATGCATTCATACCTCATTCATATGATATATTGCTACCTGAGGCACTGACACGGGCACATGAGATTACACTCGGGTTAGATATTTACCCTAGCCTTGTTATAGGTTGCATGTTATATATATAATTGAGGATATATTATGATCATTGACCTAGGTTGCGTTATTTATGCGATTTCTGTGCGTAGATGTTTTTCTATTCACGAGTTGGCAACTCACCCCCGTTTTGCCCCAGTTTCTTGCAGGTTTGCCGTACAGGTTTCATTACGGCTTGCGGGCATAGTTTCCTTCGGGTGATTTGCTAGTAGGTGGGTTTACTTGTATCGTACCCCCCATTATATAACTTGTATATTATTACTCTGTTGTATCTAGAAGTTCCATCAACCAAACATGTAATTATTTTGAGATAGAGACCAGTGATGTTATTCCTTCGACCTTAGAGTTGCGCGTTGTATTTCTGTGGTTTTCTTATGGTTTTGAGTTTCCTTTTGAATTTTGATCCTTGCCGTTGGCGTTGTATATTATATTGCTTGTGTGGTTGTGACAGTCGATTGACGAAGAGCTAGCTCCCGCTTGGGGATGCCTTTTTATTGATTTCGTATACTATTCATATTGTATCCCGTTTGGGGGCCAGTATTTACAAAGGAGACTGCCGAAATTTTCAGGAATTTTTTGATGTTTTTAGAAACCCGCATAATTCGGCTTATGCTATTAAAACTACTTATTTAAATTGGTTTTCCTTCACTCTACTATTTTTCTTGGTTTGCATTTCTGGGTTTTCGGTTTACTTAGATTACGTACGCCTCGAGACGTCGTAGTTTAAGTGCCGGTCATGTTCCGTACTTTTGGGTCGTGACAAAGTTGGTATCAGAGCGTTATGTTTTACCTTCGGAGCGTAGGATGATCCTTGATTGATGGAATAGGTGACTAAAGTAGAGTGACGTACCGTGGGTATGTTCCGCGGCATATTTACGATACGCTACTCCACTTAAGAAGCCTTAGGATGTACATTTCTTTGCTCAGTATTATATTCATTCCGATCTAGCCTCATCGGTACCAGTTATGGTTTTGCTGCCACGATTATGGGCAGGGAGAGCTACGGCTAGAGTTGCGGTCAGCACGAGCTCGTCAAGAACGAGGACTGACCAGGGCATGATTCCGGCGACACACGATTGCAGAGATGTGTCTTTTCATTGTGTCTTCGCTCCACGAGCGTTGGGTGGATTGCTGTATGAGATTACTCGGACGTACCGATTTGCACTAGAGGATTGAGCTACTGATAGAGGTCAGCCAGATTTTGATGACCATTGAAGTATTGCTTACTCCTGATGGTTGAGGCACCGTTCAGCGTGCAGACGAGCGAGCCAGTTATTGCTGCGAACGACGAGATATTGCCCCAGATGCTGGAGTTAGTGCAGAATGAGTTGTACTAAGAGGTGATTGAAGGTCGCTAGTCATCGAGGATGAATGACTAGGACATGTGGATCGTTCGCCTACCCCGATGCGAGGTCATCAGATAGATTGATTCCAGCTGGAGACGACTTCACGCGGAGACGTTTAGAGTCGACAGAGACGATCGAATGTCAGAAACCTATTATTCCAAGTTTAAAGTAGTCGAAAAGACATGCAGGCAATTCTATGGTCCCTCTAGAAGAATGAAACTCTAACTCGACTTAATGACCGTGTGAAAGCCTTTGAACCTTCGGGTTTGCGGCAGTTCTACGGCGCCATTAGTGAGGCTTGGGTTTGCCCTTCTACGGCTGGACCACCGATACTGTGGTATGTACTCGATACTATTAAACTGTGCCCAAGATGTTGAGCTCTTAGGGGATTATGAGGTTTTGACGACTCGATTGGATGGCTCGACTTAATTCGGATGCTAGGTGGTGAGATGCATTTCTTGGGAGACTCCAGATACGAGGATAGTCATTGGAGCTCAGTCCATGCAGCCACGACGAGACGAGTCCAGAGCAGTCGACATTAGAAAAATGGAGTAAGAGGTTTGTACAAGATCTGGATATGATGACGTTCCCCTCCGCCGACATCAGGGATGCGATACGTATGCCGAGGCATTGTACTTGGGTATACCTTCCAGAAGGAGTCGCGATGAGTATGCAGCCCTTCCGGAACGAGAACAGATCTAGTAAGGGACGATGACTTCCGGACAGTTCGGCAGAGACGAGATTTGGGAGAGATCCCGACAGGACCTTTCTGGAATGAATTACAAGAAGACCTTGACCCAGGAGTGGTCATTGTTACGCACACCAGCAGGCCAGAGTTCATGATCATCGACGAGACGTCCCACTAGTGACCGCGATAGTTGGCCCGAGATTCTTAGAGGATGCACTTGAGCGGTACTATTCCGCCATTATTGATTTCGATGTTTTGGGTGATTTATTCGCATGATTTGATTTTGATGGTTAAGGATTTACCATCTTTGCACAGTGTTGCACTCGATATTTGTTTTGTGCACCTTGTGCACCTGATTTGATTTTGCGCATGTTCGGCGCTTGATATTGGATTTCATGATTTCGTGCATGATGGATGCCCCTGGTTTTGGGTTTTCGCGCATGTTGAGCGCATGTCTTGAGATGCGATTTTGGTGCACACCAGATGCACTAAATCGAGATTTTTTTTTCTTTTCGTGCATGTCAGATGCACCTGATTTTGCTGTCAGGCACACACGTTACCTACGACAGATGCTTTGTGCACACCCGATGCACTTAGATCTTGTTTTTGTGCACTTGTATGGCACGTATATGGATTTTGATTTCCGTGCGCACCAGACGCACGTAGTATTCATACGCGTATTTTGGGATTGATTTCTTATGGAGCAGTACGTTTTTTATGATGATTGCTATGAGTTTTTGTACTGAGCAGGACTAGTCAGAGGACAATACCTGAATATATTTTTCATGCATTGATAGTTATTGAAGGGATTTCCAAAAAGCGAGCTATAGTCTCAGTATTTACCTACGTGTCTGATATGACACGAAATGTTTAAAACAAGGAGACCCTTCTAAATTGTTTCCCAAAACGGCGGAACGTACATTCCAAACAAAGGTATATATGTATATAGTTATTTTCTTATGATAGACGTCCGCCACTGTGCAGTGCTACGAGCATCGCATAGCGATTTGAAGAAAGATTTGGCATGCATTTCCTCCTGATATTTGCATGTATAGTTCCGATTTTTAGCATATCGGTCTTGCTTGAGATTTGGCATTCGTGTCTTCACCTTGACTCCAATGATTGCGGGATGCTTGACGGAGTTTTGATTTCGAGTTACCTACTCATTACTCATGTGCATGCATTGCGCTATGATGCGTTTTATGTACTTATGATTTCGGAGCCCCGACGACTTGATGGTTTTGCTTAGATGTTTTTGCATTTGGGGGGAGTTTGAATTTAAATTCGGGGACCGAATTTCTTTAAGGGGGGAAGATTGTAACGTTTTGAAAATCGTTTCGGTGAAATTTCGAAAAAAATCGGTAAAATAAGTGGGTTTTCTGTAAAAAAGTCAAAATGCAAATATCTTTATTATAAAATTAAATATACATATTTTAGCTATGTAATCATTAGTATTTTTTGTTTATTGAGCCACTGGTAAAATTTCTAATTTTTCTGAAAATTTTTCCGAAATTAATTATTTTAATATTATTTTAAGCCGTCACTAATACATTTAATTAGGAAAAATTACAAATTGGAATGGGTTGAAACAAATTTTGTGCATCATAACATATTAAACTAACCTGTGAGATATTTTTTTTGTAATGAAAAGAGGTTGTTAATATGGTGTTAGAAAATATAAAAGAAAAAGGCTTATTTTGTGAAAATAATTAAGAAATGAGTTAATGGGTGTTTTAATTGGGGGACATTTCTTTACTTGATCTCACACACTACACTAATTCCCTTACTTGGCTGAATTTTCAGCAGCCTACCATTTCCCCAAGTCCCCACTTATTTTTGTTCTCAAAATTTATATAAGGAAATCTTAAAATGGAGGAAAATGAGGAGATAAGAAGTATGGTGTTAGTTGACTTGAGGCATGGACTTTTCTACCCACTCTCACTCTCATACCCACACTACCTCACCCCCTCATTTTCGGCCAGCTGCTGCAGCCCTCCCCTTCTCCAAAATCCTCACATTTTCACCTCTAAAATCCACAAAATTTCATCAAAATCCATATAAAAACATCACCAATCCCAAATCCAACACATACCCATTATTCCTTGGCCAATTCTAGCTTGAATCCTTGGAGAAAGATGGAATTTGGGGCTAAGTTTTGTTTGCAAGTAGGGATCTCTTTTTAAACTAGCTTGAGGTATAACTCTATTCTTATTGATACTTATTCTAATCTAAAATTTTAAGCAAGTGTTAATTAGTTGTTAATTGCAAGCTAGGATATTCAAGAAGGGTTTTGAATTAAATTAGGGTTTCTAACACTTGATTATGTTTGTGATGGGTAGATTTACATGCTATGACATGTGCAAATCTAAGCTAGTTGCTTTCTTACAAATTGCCACTTTTAAATTGTCCAATTTAAAAGCTATTTTGCTTACTAGATTTTTAGTTATTGCATTAGATTAAATAAAAATCTAGTAAGGGTTGTGATTTCCATTAAGATTTTTATTACATCATTAAGGATGCAATGTATAGTTTGATATCTTAAAATATGTAAAACCTAGTTTTGGTTTTAAATTGCAATTGTTATTTGTAAATTGTCCAAATTACTTAATTGTTGCAAACTAGGTTTTTGGGTTTAATGAAATTGATGAGAGTAAATTATGGAAATGATTTATATGACTTATTTAAGATATTTAATAAGTATATTGGCCGCTACATTCATTTAAACATCATGTTTTGTACAAAAACGGCGAATTGTGCTTGCTAGATTTTTCGGAAAAATGACTTTTAAGTGAAATTGGGGTTTTTGTGAGTTTTAACCTATTTTATATTAAAATTAGTGTTCGTGAATGTGCAAATGAGTGTATTTGGGTTTTTCTCGATGGTCTGGCGTTTGTACACCGACGTCGAGGGTTTTTGGGTTGATTCGTGAAAGCAACCATAAGTTTTGACTTATGTGGGATTCGTGTGTCGTTTTGGTCATGAGTCGGATTTTAATGCGATACGATGCGTTGTGATATGTAGGTACCCCCATGTGGACTTCGAGAAGACAAGCAAGCGCGTGGCGACGTAGGCACCGGCGAGCGAGGACCAGGTGAGTAGATTTATATCTACGGGGAGAAGTCGGGTGGATGGCGTATAGCACCCCCGCAGTCCGTGGTGGTGTATACGGATGCGTATACACACCAACAGTTATTATATGTTATTTGGGATTAATAACGATGTTTAGGATGGATAGTGGTGTGTTGGATTATTTTAGTGTTGCGAACCCTAGGGTAGTGTTGCACTACACATACACACATACATACTTGCATAATTCCTTTTTACATGTGCTCATAGAACTCTTTATAGTTATGTGTTCACATGGGTATGGGACTATGTGTTCATATACGGATTTGAGGATGATACTTGGGATTGAGCTGAGTCGATGAGGTTTGTTTTATGGTTGTGATATCGGTGATATGGCAGGATTCGTACTTGAGGTACGTCCTGGTGTTATAGCGGATCGTGGGGCGGCGATACGGGTGAATAGTGTTATAAATAAAATGGTCGACATGTGATCGTGATATGAGGCATGATATGCTAGGATATTGATATTAGGCCGTATCGGGCGATGTATACCCTTGATGATGATATGTGCTGACGATATCGGTTTGTACGAGATTGTCGATCAGTAGTCAGATCATGAGTATATTGAGGATATTAGTATTGTACTAGACATAGGTCAGTACCCTAGACTATGATCTTGAATAAAGAGGATACCAGAGGAATGATATGAGGAATATGATATTGACCCGTACCCAGATTTGGGGATGCCGTACGACGGATTTACGTACGAGCTATATCTTGATGATTGATCCGCACTCTTGACTTGGGATGTCTGATTGTAGATATGGTATCGGATATGATATTATTGAGGCGGGATCACCGACTAATATATATACAGGTATGTATATGGATCGACTCAGATGTTAGGCGGTTTCCTTACCTGTAGTCCAGCTTGTTAGCTTAGCCCTTTAGTTTAGTTTAGTTGTTAGATTAGATTCGAATCTTATCTATTTCAAAAACTAACGAATCGTGGGTATTTTAAAAGACAGCCCAAGGGATCCTACGGATATTTCAAAAGACGTATCTTTTCATAAAAACACCGTAGCCCCTATTTTCAAATCCCCATGATTCGTGTTATTTCAAAAGGCACCATTTGTAGGACTTATATTAGATTAATGCAGGTTAGTTACAGTTGCGTCTAGTATTCAGCTCCCGCTTATTATTGTGGTTCGCTTCGCATCGCATACTTATGTTATAATTTCTTATTGCAATGTTGATATCATATTGTTAGGACACCAGCACCATAACCGATGATGCGTATGTACCACGTACACTTACTTGCCGGCTCACACACGTCTTCATCGGTAATTGCCATGTCACGTACACCTTAGAAAATATTATTGCTTGACTTAGCTTGTTAGTTAGCAATTTGACATGATATTAGTGTACCTGCCTTATATGCCAGCTTAACATTGTAGTTATTACTTGTCACTTCATGCATACTGTTATTCATTGTTATTCCTATATTCATGGTTTTACATGCTATTGATGATTTGGATTCGGATTTCCATGAAATTTTCTGGATTTGGGGGGGGGGGGGAAACCGCAAAACTTATATAAACTGATTTCTCTCTTTTTAAATAAAAAAAATGTGCGGTTTTTCCCATGATGTATGAGCCGTCCACCATGAGTTTGCTGATGGATTTCGAGACCCGATTCGAGGAGACGGATGAACCGTTTCGGGTACATGGTGGACCCGGTAAGGTACCCCGCGGCAAGAAGCACGTGATGATGACGATGTGAGCCTGGCAGGGGAGCATTACTTACCGGTGATTTTACCCGACGCGTCGGATATCCGGAGGATACCGTCGTGGTCTTGAGATGGATGGTTGGGGCCAGTCTGGACTGACGGCGCCCTAGATATTGTGATTGAGACATTGAGATTTCGAGATATTGAGATACAGAGACTGTGATACAGAGATATCTAGATATTGGGATTACGTTTTGTGCCGATGCTAGGCACTGTTTTATGCTGATTTCATTATGATACCTCATTTTTAAAATACAAAGGAAATCTCACTAAACTATGAAAACAGTTCTTCATTTACATGTATTCTGTTTTCTTGCATTCATACATCATTCATATGATATATTGCTACCTGAGGCACTGACACGGGCACATGAGATTACACTCGGGTTAGATATTTACCCTAGCCTTGTTATAGGTTGCATTTTATATATATAATTGAGGATATATTATGATCATTGACCTAGGTTGCGTTATTTATGCGATTTCTGTGCATAGATGTTTTTCTATTCACGAGTTGGCAACTCACCCCCGTTGTGCCCCAGTTTCTTGCAGGTTTGCCGTACAGGTTTCATTACGGCTTGCGGGCATAGTTTCCTTCGGGTGATTTGCTAGTAGGTGGGTTTACTTGTATCGTACCCCCCATTATATAACTTGTATATTATTGCTCTGTTGTATCTAGAAGTTTCATCAACCAAACATGTAATTATTTTGAGATAGAGACCAGTGATGTTATTCCTTCGACCTCAGAGTCGCGCGTTGTATTTCTATGGTTTTCTTATGGTTTTGAGTTTCATTTTGAATTTTGATCCTCGCCGTTGGCGTTGTATATTATATTGCTTGTGTGGTTGTGACAGTCGATTGACGAAGAGCTAGCTCCCGCTTGGGGATGCCTTTTTATTGATTTCGTATACTATTCATGTTGTATCCCGTTTGGGGGCCAGTATTTACAAAGGAGACTCTGCCGAAATTTTCTGGAAATTTTTGATGTTTTTAGAAACCCGCATAATTCGGCTTATGCTATTAAAACTACTTATTTAAATTAGTTTTCCTTCACTCTACTATTTTTCTTGGTTTTCATTTCTGGGTTTTCGATTTACTTAGATTACGTACGCCTCGAGACGTCGTAGTTTAAGTGCCGGTCATGTTCCGTACTTTCGGGTCGTGACAATTCTCTACACTTGTTAACTTAACCATGGTTGCTAATATGATAAGAATGATTTTTATTTCCATTTTCATCATTTTTTTTGTAAGGTTCCTAGGCACGCTAATGAGGTCTCACAAGGAATCAACCATGCCAATTTCAAATTTTACAAGTGCCGAGAAACCCTAATACGGATTCGTTGACTAGAGTTTAGGCGAAAAGTGAAACTAGTTAACATTTTAACTAAAAGAAAGAGGCTACAACCTTTGTAGATCCGGTTCTCCACTTCCTTAGCTCCACGTTGATGTCCTCTCGCTGTCCATATCGGATCCCGGACTCTTGCATCGGCTCCATCGGAGAAATGGGCGGGCTAGGTCGTCGGCTTCGTTGCCGAAGATGATCTACGTCGAGGCAATACAAGATCAAGCTCCAACTTCACTAAGTCGTGAAACTTGTGAAGAAAACACCCTATACTACTTGGCAAGAGGTAGAGGATGAAGAAATATGAGGTGGGTTCACTTTAGAATTGGATTTCTCACTCTTTTGCTCAAGATGCCATTAATGGTGGCAAGCTTTTTCTTGAACAAGAAGAAGAAGATGAAGATCAAGATGATAGAATATGATAAGTTTCTTATTTAAAAAAGAAACTAATATGAATACTTATCATATACTAACCATGGTCAAGTGTAGAGAGTAAACTAGGGTTAGGTGAATGGTTAGGTTAAGAGAAGAAAACAAAAATGGTCAAGGTTTCAACCCTTCATGAAGCTTCATGAAAGAAACAAGAAAAGCCACCATTTCCATTTTCTTTTCCAAAATAAATAAACAAAATAAATAAATGAATAAGTAAACAAAACCCTAACCATTCATATAACCATGGTTTAGTCTTTACAGGTGCACAAGTTAACATGTATCATCAAACATGATACAATTTAGTGTACACAAAAATATATCACATATACAATGTGCACATCAAGTGAGAAAATCCCTTTTAAAGTGAACCAATACTAGTTAATGCAAAGTAATATATCAAATATATAATTATAGATTAAATCATTAAATCAACACTTGATTCAATGATCCGGTCATGTCGCACATAACCGACTAGTATCCAATGTATCGACTTATCGAATCAATCTTAGTTTCGATAACTAGGTTATATCGCATACAACCAATCGAAACATTTATCGCGAGAATGAAATACGGTATCATATACACTCATTAATCTCGGTCCCGCACATATCTCATATGCGCTCCTATTTCGTTTCGCTTGAGCCAGGAAACCTCTGCGTAGGACTCTAAAGACTCGTCAATACGCCGGCAGTAGATGATGATCATATCAAGCACCCACAAGCCGCAAGCGGTCTGCTAAACGTAACGGCCACCCTGGTATTGAGCGATCAGAAGATCGACGAGCAAGCCCGCTCACACTCCTGTGAATCCAACCAGTAACACTTACCGTACAGTCCGGTCTGTTCGTCTGATATGTCGCATATCAAGTCTAGGGGTGGTAAACGTCAGACCCCAATAACCGATAAGTCATGCCGATATGAGGCTCATAACAGGTCGAGAAACTACTGGTAACACTTACCAGCAAATCTCTGATCAGCCCTGGCCAGGGACTTCCCTGTTACGGCCAATCGAGCACAGCGCAACATCAACTCCCAATACCGGGAGAGACGAAACCCCTCCTATCGCTCATTGCCTCCATGTGACTCGGGACTATGCCCAAAAACCACCGTTTTGCACGCCCTCATGGACGTGGTAAGGTGGAGATCAAAGCACAGTGGGAATCACACAAGACTCTATGACGATCTCGGGTCTACAGACTAACCTGCACAAGTGTCACCTGAGAACTGCCATCTGACGTGAGGTATAATACCATCTGGGAGTTCTCGGCGAGTCCGTCCAGTGTACCCAGTCTCCACTGAGCACCCGTATACCATCTCCAATGTCAAATACCAATGGATATGGGATCATCCATCGCCCATCTCATGGGTCGAGAAGCGTATACGCTAGTCTACACTGGTATATCGATGCTCCGTCTCGATACACCCACGACTAGGGACCTTTAAGGATGTACTTATGGACTACCATGTCCCCACTAGTATGATCTACATCATAGTCCAGGTAGTCAAGTATACATCCTAAGAGCTTTACCAACATGTAACTATAAGACAGTTTAAAGAGACTAGTATACACGTTAAGATAAAGAGAAACCAGATAGCATACTATCATATCGAGAAAGAAAGTAATCTCTATATATGTCCAAGCATCCAATATAATATACATCATGTGTACAATACTGGCCTCTAGGGCATACATACAACTAACAATCTCCCACTTGCACTAGGGCCAGCTGTTGTAGTATCGCATACCGAGCATCCCGAAGAGTCTCTCAAACTGTATCTGGGGAATGGCCTTCATGAGTGGATCCGCCGTGTTGTTCTTCGTGTCAACCCTCCTGACCTCGATCTCCCGGCGATCAACTATCTCTCGGATCAGGTGATACCGCCTCAGAATATGCCTGGATCGCTGATGGGACCTGGGTTCCTTGGCCAAAGCCACCGCTCCATTGTTATCACAATACAAAGGTATTGGATGCTCAATGGATGGAACCACTCCAAGTTCAGTAATGAACTTCTTGATCCAGACAGCCTCTTTAGCAGCATCGTTGGCAGCGATGTATTCAGCCTCCATCGTCGAGTCTGCCACGGTTTCCTGCTTGGAACTCTTCCAGCTAACCGCCCCTCCGTAAAGGGTAAAGACAAATCTCGACTGCGACTTAGAGTTGTCCTTATCACTCTGGAAGCTCGAATCGGTAAAGGACTCCACTTGGAGTTCTCCGTTACCATACACCAAGAGCATCTCTTTAGTCCTTCGTAAGTACTTGAGAATGCTCTTCACAGCTGTCGAGTGACTCTCTCCAGGATCAGCTTGATACCTGCTCACTACACTTAGTGAGTATGCAACATCGGGTCTTGTACATAGCATCGCGTACATGATAGAGCCTACAGCCGAAGCATAGGGTATCCCTTGCATGCGAGCTCTCTCCAAATCAGTCTTGGGAGACATCTCTTTGGAAAGAGTGACTCCAGAGATCGTGGGCAAGTTCCCACGCTTGGATTCTTCCATACTAAACATCTTTAGTATGGTGTCAATGTATCTGGATTGGGACAATCCCAATATCCGTTTGGATCTATCTCTATAGATCCTAATTCCCAATATGCAGGAGGCATCACCAAGATCTTTCATTGAGAATCTTTGCGATAAGAAGAGCTTGACCGATTGCAGCATAGGAATATCATTTCACATCAAGAGTATGTCGTCCACGTACAATACGAGGAAGACTACCTTACTCTCTGCCACCTTCTTGTAAATACAAGGTTCATCTGGGTTTTTGACGAAATCAAACTCTTTGATAACGACGTCAAAGCAGATGTTCCAACTCCGCGATGCTTGCTTTAATCCATAAATGGATTTAAGCAGATTGCACACCTTCCCGCTGCTCCCACTGTCTACGAAGCCCTCTGGCCTAGTCATGTACACGCACTCTTCTAAATCACCGTTTAGAAAGGCGGTCTTAACATCCATCTGCCAGATTTCTTAGTCATGATATGCAGCGATGGCAAGCATGATCCGGATGGATTTAAGCATAGCCACTGGAGAAAAGGTTTCGTCATAGTCCACACCTGGTCTTTGACGAAAACCTTTTGCAACAAGTCTAGCTTTGAAAGTCTCCACTTTCCCATCTACACCAAGTTTTTTCTTGAAGATCCACTTGCTCCCAATGGGTTTTACCCTTTCAGGAGCAACTTCCAAAGTCCATACTTTGTTGGTGTACATGGATTCCATCTCGGATCGCATAGCATCCAGCCATTTCACTGAGTCCCTACTCGTGATGGCCTGCTCGAAGCTAGTTGGGTCATCATCCTCCATGATGCAATCCTCGCTCCCACCATCCATGAGAAAACCGTAGTATCTCTCAGGTGGGTGAGGAACCCTACTAGATCGGCGGAGTGGCTGGGGTTCATTGGGAACTACGGAATCCTCTGGTTCCACCAGATCTTCTGTTGTAGCTTTTGTAGCTGGAACCTTTTCCAGTTCTACCTCATGACCACAAATCTCTTTTTCAAGAAATTCCTTTTCTAAAAAGGTGGCATGCCGAGAAACAAACACTCTTTGTTCCTCAGGGTGGTAGAAGATATACCCTTGTGAATTCTTGGGATATCCTATAAATTTGCATAGAACAGACCGTGCCTCGAGTTTGTCCGGATTTTGTCGTTTGACATAGGCTGGACAACCCCATATCTTAACATAGTTAAGACATGGTCTCTTTCCTTTCCATATCTCATATGGAGTGGTAGGCACAGATTTGGTGGGGACCATATTCAATAGATGTGTGGCTGTCTCAAGCGCATACCCCCAGAAGGAAATAGGTAACTCAGCTGTGCTCATCATAGAGCGCACCATATCTAATAGGGTGCGGTTCCTCCGTTCTGATACACCATTGTGCTGTGGTGTATATGGAGGAGTCAGCTGAGAGAGAATCCCATTCTCTTTTAAGAAGTCCAGGAATTCATTGCTCAAGTATTCACCTCCTCGATCAGATCGAAGGATTTTAATACTTTTTTCGGTTTGGTTCTCGACTTCTTGTTTATATTCTCTAAATTTCTCAAAAGCTTCAGACTTGTGTCTTATCAAGTACACATGTCTGTATCTTGAGAGATCGTCAGTGAATGTAATGAAGTACGAAGAACCATCCCTGGCATGTGTAGACATGGGACCGCATACATCACTATGTATTATTCCCAAGAGTTCGGTAACTCTTTCTCCGTGTCCCGTAAACGGAGTTTTGGTCATCTTACCTTTGAGACATGACTGACAAGTGTCATAAGATGAAAATTCGAATGGTTTCAAATATCCATCCTTATGCAACTTAGCCAGTCGTGTCGCATTGATGTGACCCAGTCTACAATGCCACAAGAAGGATTCGTTCAGTTCAGAACTCTTCCTCTTGTGTGTGTTTGTTATGCTCAGAACTATTGATTGATTTAGAACATAAATGCCATTGCACAACGTGCCTGATCCAACCAACTTTTGGTTACGGAAAATGTTCATAACATTATCCTGTAATACAAAATTATATCCCTCTTTACTCAATAAAGAAACCGATATAATGTTGCATATCAGGTTCGGCATGTAATAGCATTCGTTCAGAACCAATGTATTACCAGTCGGTAATACAAGGTGATATTCCCCGACAGTCTTAGCTGCAACAATTGCACCATTTCCAACTCTAATGTCTTTATCACCTTTTCCAAGTTCTCTACCTTTCCTAAGCCCATGTAACTGATTACATATATGGGATCCTGACCCGGTATCTAATACCCAGGACGTAGGGCAAATGGAGAAACAGTTCTCTGTAACGAACACACCCGAAGAAAATGCATCAACATGTACTTTCTTCAATCGGGTGGCATGGGAATCCTGGTATTCCCCTATATCCTGTTCAGTCCTATAACTCTTATAAGAAAGAACAGAACCAACGTTCCCCAGCACAGTATAACATGCGGGTTCGGTCAATACATCCATATTATTATCTTGATTAGGGCATGACATGGTCTCTACCTGGAGAGAGAGAGAAGAAAACACTTTAGCGTATGCTCGTGCAAGATCAGATTGGTTATTATCTTATCTAATCAGGATGGCTCCCACTGGTTTTTATCAAATCTTCCTTCAAACCCTAAAAGGAAAGACTAGCCGGGATTAATTATACCCTACAACTTCGCCAATCTTTCAGCCAGGCCAGTGTCGGTACTTTGAGGGAGGTTCCCCGTGCTTTCGCACGGACCTAATTAAAGTAAACCTCGTTTTCCCAGAGGCGTAACCCCGTTGACACCTTTCTAGTCACCTACTTGATCGGCTAATTGTAATGTGTAAAACTCTCCCAGGAGTAACTCTTACTCGCAGTGGGTATCATGATCCAACTATCTCATAGAAGGTATGCAATCTCATTGCAAATTTCTACACTTAAAATTCCCGATAGTGGTTTTTTCCCCTAGCGTGCTATGACCTTGACGAAAGCCAACAAACCACAGCCCGCTATTCAAGTTCAACCCGTACATTTCTTGACTGAATTAAACCCACCCGCATGACCCTTGACGAAAGTCAACAAAGCCGTACGACTACCCTAATCCAGTCGCATCATATGCAGCAGATAAGCAGCACATAGCTACCGCACACTACACCTTGACGAAAGCCAACAAATGTAGCACGAATACTATATGTAACTTATCTGAAATGACGGAGGGCTACGACAGGTTTTTCTGAAAACCTATTTCGTAATGAACTTGATATCGTTGTAGAATCAAATGAAGTTTTTAAATGGAGTGATTTTGAGGCTTTTCTAGTTTTGCTAAAGGGGTCACTCCCGGTGAAGGGATCGTCGGCCCTTTCCTCGTCGAATGAGGTGCGGGATATATCATATATATCACTGTGCAAAGCAGAAACTATAGAAGCAATCAAAAGTCAAACCGAGTGTGCAGCATCTGCCAGTTATTGCTAAAGGGGTCACTCCCGGTGAAGGGATCTCGGCCCTTTCCTCATCGAATAAGGTGCAGGGTATATCATATATACCGCTATGCAAAGCAAAACTGTAGCTACCCATTTTTATTTAAAATTTGATTCTACAACATCTTTTAGGTTTCTTTACTTTCATTAATCACATTAATGAAGTCCCAGCATTTAAGTCACCTAAACATCACAGATAAATACGACGTACACTTATGCCATCCGCATTCGCCTCGATGTCCCCTCGTGCACCGTTAGGTTAGGTAACTAACGACAGAGCAGGGCAGGGCTAGTGCGGGTGCAAAACATAAGTAACGTCTATATAATATATCATATATACTATATACTGTATCCATCAGAACAAATCAAATGATCACATCACAGATATCGCAGCAGAAAATATCATATGAAATATTGGATATACTAGGACGTCCGTGTTTTTAATACGAGCCAGTATAAAACACGGATTCCACAGTTGTGATGAATAGCCAATCCCACACCCCTAGACCCCTACGAGAGCGGCAAGCAACCCTGCCAATTCTAGGGTTAGGAGACCCGGACTCGACTCCTCGAGATGGTCTCCCACTGGACCCTAGAACCCGGTTACTTGTGCTCCCCTCCTTGGGTCTATCCTAATGCGGAAAAGTAAATAATATACAAAAAAGTGACAACTTCCGCAACCTGGAAGTGCCCCAATAAAAGAATATTACATATAAGTTTTTACATGAATGAAAATGAAAAACACTCATCTCACATAAAAAAACCCCGGCTATTCGAACACGACGATCCAATATAACATATCCAGCAACACATAACATCACATGTCATCAACGTAAGTAAGTATGCATACCCCAATTGTCGTTGACGTATAACAACGAAACCGGCGATATCGACATACTACACTTACGGTCACAGAAAAGAAAGTGTAAAACTACAACAGTTGGAATCCGCAACCTCTTTAGACATCGCATGCCTAATCAAATGAAATACTTAGACATCACATGCCTAACAATTATAAACCCCACATTTTAGTCTCATTATCGAAAACTCTTTTCAATATCAAGTGAGACTAAACCGCTAGATTTATAACATTCATTCAGTTATCTCATAACTGTTTATGAATTCCAATTATTGTATCCCATTCCGGATAAATAGAAAATATTAAACTTTCCGATCGAACATTCGAACACCCAAGTTTTCCCGAAACCGTTCAACACATGAAATAAGTTCAAAGACATTCATTTCATGCCTCAGTACCAACGGTCCAGCCGTAGAAGGGTCAAGCCAACGCCTCACATGTGGCACGCCGTACTGCCCCAAACCATAAGGTTCAAAGGGCAGTTCAAGACGGTCACATAATCGAGTTAAGGTTTGTTGTCTTCTAGAGGGACCATCGCGTTACTTGCACTACTTAGAACGTCATTAAACTACGGAAAAGTCCAACAATTGAAAATTTCCCGGCAGGAGAAAGATTGGGTATTTACATCCGGTCGAACCTTTTAACATATTCTAAATATCCGGAAAACACATAGACAAAGTTTGAAATTTCCGATCGAATCATCGAAGCCCCAAAACACCCCAGAAAACTCAACTCTTGAGTGCATATTAAAAATTCCCAGAAAACTCAGCACCTGAAAACATGAATTACTGTGCAAAAATTGAAGACAAATCCCATCATTTGGCCGCGGAACCGCCGCAGAAGCAGGGCTTCTGCCGCGGTTCCGCCGCGCTTTAGACACATCATGAGGTAATTTTTGCACCGTAATTCTTAGAATTCCCTGCTGAATTTTTTAAGCATTTTTAATCTGGAAAAAACCCGGTTTTTGAAAAAAGTCCAGAGAGCATGAATGATTAGGGTTTCGATGTTCGTTCGGATTTCAAACGTCGTCTAGACTTCGCCTAAGGCTCTAGCTAGGCTCTGATACCACTGTAGGGTTCCTAGGCACGCTAATGAGGTCTCATAAGGCATCAACCATGCCAATTTCAAATTTTACAAGTGCCGAGAAACCCTAATACGGATTCGTTGACTAGAGTTTAGGCGAAAAGTGAAACTAGTTAACATTTTAACTAAAAGAAAGAGGTTACGACCTTTGTAGATCCGGTTCTCCACTTCCTTAGCTCCACGTAGATGTCCTCTCGCTGTCCATATCGGATCCCGGACTCTTGCATCGGCTCCATCGGAAAAATGGGCGGGCTAGGTCGTCGGCTTCGTTGCCGAAGATGATCTACGTCGAGGCAACACAAGATCAAGCTCCAACTTCACCAAGTCGTGAAACTTGTGAAGAAAACACCCTATACTACTTGGCAAGAGGTAGAGGATGAAGAAATAGGAGGTGGGTTCACTTTAGAATTGGATTTCTCACTCTTTTGCTCAAGATGCCATTAATGGTGGCAAGCTTTTTCTTGAAGAAGAAGAAGAAGATGAAGATCAAGATGATAGAATATGATAAGTTTCTTATTTAAAAAAGAAACTAATATGAATACTTATCATATACTAACCATGGTCAAGTGTAGAGAGTAAACTAGGGTTAGGTGAATGGTTAGGTTAAGAGAAGAAAACAAAAATGGTCAAGGTTTCAACCCTTCATGAAGCTTCATGAAAGAAACAAGAAAAGCCACCATTTCCATTTTCTTTTCCAAAATAAATAAACAAAATAAATAAATGAATAAGTAAACAAAACCCTAACCATTCATATAACCATGGTTTAGTCTTTACAGGTGCACAAGTTAACATGTATCATCAAACATGATACAATTTAGTGTACACAAAAATATATCACATATACAATGTGCACATCAAGTGAGAAAATCCCTTTTAAAGTGAACCAATACTAGTTAATGCAAAGTAATATATCAAATATATAATTATACATTAAATCATTAAATCAACACTTGATTCAATGATCTGGTCATGTCGCACATAACCGACTAGTATCCAATGTATCGACTTATCAAATCAATCTTAGATTCGATAACTAGGTTATATCGCATACAACCAATCGAAACATTTATCGCGAGAATGAAATACGGTATCACATACACGCATTAATCTCGGTCCCGCATATATCTCATATGCGCTCCTATTTCGTTTCGCTTGAGCCAGGAAACCTCTGCGTAGGACTCTAAAGACTCGTCAATACGCCGGCAGTAGATGATGATCATATCAAGCACCCACAAGCCGCAAACGGTCTGTTAAACGTAAAGGCCACCTGGGTATTGAGCGATCAGAAGATCGACGAGCAAGCCCGCTCACACTCTTGTGAATCCAACCAGTAACACTTACCGTACAGTCCGGTCTGTTCGTCTGATATGTCGCATATCAAGTCTAGGGGTGGTAAACGTCAGACCCCAATAAACGATAAGTCATGCCGATATGAGGCTCATAACGGGTCGAGAAACTACTGGTAACACTTACCAGCAAATCTCTGATTAGCCCTGGCCAGGGACTTCCCTGTTACGGCCAATCGAGCACAGCGCAACATCAACTCCTAATACCGGGAGAGACGAAACCCCTCCTATCGCTCATTGCCTCCATGTGACTCGGGACTGTGCCCAAAAACCACCGTTTTGCACGCCCTCATGGATGTGGTAAGGTGGAGATCAAAGCACAGTGGGAATCACACAAGACTCTATGACGATCTCGGGTCTACAGACTAACCTGCACAAGTGTCACCTGAGAACTGCCATCTGACGTGAGGTATAATACCATCTGGGAGTTCTCGGCGAGTCCGTCCAGTGCACCCAGTCTCCACTGAGCACCCGTATACCATCTCCAATGTCAAACACCAATGGATATGGGATCATCCATCGCCCATCTCATGGGTCGAGAAGCGTATACGCTAGTCTACACTGGTATATCGATGCCCCGTCTCGATACACCCACGACTAGGGACCTTGAAGGATGTACTTATGGACTACCATGTCCCCACTAGTTTGATCTGCATCATAGCCCAGGTAGTCAAGTATACATCCTAAGGGCTTTACCAACATGTAACTATAAGACAGTTTAAAGAGACTAGTATACACGTTAAGATAAAGAGAAACCAGATAGCATACTATCATATCGAGCAAGAAAGTCATCTCTATATATGTCCAAGCATCCAATATAATATACATCATCTATACAATACTGGCCTCTAGGGCATACATACAACTAACATTTTTTTCCTTATCATATTATCTTCTTCTTCTTCTTCAAGAAGAAAGAAGCTTGCTAGCTTCAATGGTGTCTTGAGAAAAAGAGTGAGAAATCCAATTCTAAAGTGAACCCACTTCCTATTTCTTCATCCTCTACCACTTGCCAAGTAGTATAGGGTGTTTTCTTCACAAGTTTCATGACTTGGTGAAGTTGGAGCTCGATCTTGTGTTGCCTCGACGTAGATCATCTTCGGCATCGAAGTCAACGACCTAGCCCGATCATTTCTCCGACGAAACCATCGCAAGGGTCCAGGATCGTAGTGATCGCAGCGAAGGGACGTCAACACGGAGCTTAGGAAGTGGAGGTCCGGATCTACAAAGGTTGTATTTCCGTTCACTTATTAGTAAAGCAGTTTACTAGTTGTAGTTATCGCCTAAACTCTAGTCAACGATCTAGTTAGGGTTTCTCGGCACCGGAAAAGTTAGAAATTGGCATGGTTGATGCCTTGTGAGACCTCCTTAGAGTGCCTAGGAACCCTACAATAACTACTTGTGGATTCCAAATATTGTATCACATTCCAGATAAATAGAAAATGTTAAACTTTCCGATCGAACAATCAAACACCCAAGTTTTCCCGAAACAACTCAACACATGAAATAAGTTCAAAAACATTCACTTCATGCCACAGTACCGACGGTCCAGTCGTAGAAGGGTCAAGCCAACGCCTCACATGTGGCACGTCGTATTGCCCCAAACCCGAAGGTTCAAAGGGCAGTTCAAGACGGTCACATAATCGAGTTAAGGTTTGTTGTCTTCTAGAGGGTCCATCGCGTTACTTGCACTACTTAGAACATTATTAAACTACGGAAAAATCCAACAATTGGAAATTTCCCGGTAGGGGAAAAATCGGGTATTTATATCCGGTCGAACTTTTTAACAGTTTCTAAAATATCCGGAAAAACATAAACGAAGTTAAATTATCCGATCGAATTAACGAGTCCCCAATAAAACCCTAGAAAACTCAACACTTGAGTGGAATTAAACAATTCCCATAAAAAATTGCCAAGAAAGGACCTAAGAATAAATATATGAAATTTCAGGGACTAATCCATATTTTGGCAGCGGAACCGCTGCCAAACCCTTGGTTTCGCCGCGGTTCCGCGGTCAAATTGTTGACTTAGTGGACCGTACTTCACAGTAATTCTTAGTTTTTCCTGATTGTTTTTCTGAGAATTTTTAATTCACAAAAATCCACTGTTTTGAAAAATGTACAGAGAAGGGTTTTATCGGGGTTTACGGGTTCGATCGGAATTCTAACTTCATCTACACTTCGCCTAAAGCTCTAGCTAGGCTCTGATACCACTGTAGGTCAGGCAGCCACCCCATCCAATGGGGTCGCCGTGGCACCAACGGGTCCCTCAGCAGCTACTTTTTACGCATGCCCCCTCGCGAGGACTACAACCCGCCGGAACACCTTCCGGTCTCGGGACACCCTGGGGATAAGAGCCTATGCTTCGCCACACTGTCACATAGTGAGAACCCCCCATAGGTCGACATCCAATGCCTAGTAGCTCTGATACCACTGTAGGGTTCCTAGGCACACCCATGAGGTTCCACAACTGATCAAACATGGCCAATTCAAAAAATTTCTATGCGCCAAGTAACCCTAATGAAGATCGTTAACTAGAGAATAGGCGAAACTACAAGCTAGTAAACAACTTTACTGTTAGGTGAAAGAGACTACAACCTTTGTAGATCCGGTCCACCACTTCTTTAGCTCCGTGATGACGTCCCTTCGCTGCGATTACCGGGATCCCGGACTCTAGCGATGGTTTCGTCGGAGAAACGAGCGGGCTAGGTCGTTGACTTCGATGCCGAAGATGATCTACGTCGAGGCAACTCTAACTCAAGCTCCATCTTCACTAGCTCATGAAACTTGTGAAGAAAACACCCTATACTACATGGCAAGTGGTAGAGGATGAAGAAATAGGAAGTGGGTTCACTTTGAATTTGGATTTCTCACTTGGATTCATCACTTGTAAATTTCAAGAAAGGTTTTTCTTCTTCATGAAGAAGAAAGAAAAGAAAAATGAATTATCAAAAATAGAAAATCAAGTGATTCTTATCATTTTGCAACCATGGGTGAGTGTAACTCATGTAAAGACTAAACTAGGGTTTAAGTGAATGGTTAGGTTAAGGAAAGAAACAAAGTGGTCAAAGCTTCATGAAGCTTCAAGATAAATCCAAAGAAAGACACCATTTCATTTCTTGCCAAAATGAATAAATAAATAAATGATTAAGAAAAGATAACAAAACCCTAACCATTCACTTAAACATGGTTTAAAGTAAACATACACCCAAGTTTGCATGTATCATCAAACATGATACAATCTAGTGCACAAAAATATATCACATATACAATATGCACAATCAAGTGAGAAAATCCATCTTAAGTGAACCAATACTAGTTAATGTAAAGTAATATATCAAATATATAATTATACATTAAATCATTAAATCAACACTTGATTTAACGATCCGGTCATATCGCATATAACCGACTAATATACAATGTATCGACTTATCGAATCAATCCTTGATTCGATAACTAGGTTATATCGCATACAACCAATCGATACATTCATCGCGAGAATAGAATACGGTATCACATACACGCATTATTCTCGGTCCCGCATATATCTCATATGCGCTCCTATTTCGTTTCGCTTGAGCCGGGAAACCTCTGTGTAGGACTCTAAAGACTCGTTAATACGCCGGCAACAGGTGATGATCATATCAAACACCCACAAGCCGCAAGCGGTCTGCTAAACGTAACGGCCACCCGGGTATTGAGCGATCAGAAGATCAACGAGCAAGCCCGCTCACACTCCTGTGAATCCAACCAGTAACACTTACCGTACAGTCCGGTCTGTTCGTCTGATATGTCGCATATCTCGCCTAGGGGTGGTAAACGTCAGACCCCAGTAGCTCGATAAGTCATGTCGATATGAGGTCTATAACAGTTCGAGAAACTACTGGTAACACTTACCAGTAAATCTCAGCAACCCTGGCCAGGGATTTCCGGTTATAACCAATCGAACACAGTGCAACATCAACTCCCTATACCGGGAGAGACGAATCCCCTCTTATCGCTCATTGCCTCCATGTGATTCGGGACTGTATCAAAAAACCACCGTTTTGCATGCCCTCTTGGACGTGGTAAGGTGGAAATCAAAGCACTGTGGGAATCACACAAGACTCTATGACTATCTCGGGTCAACAGACTACTCTGTACCAGTGTCACCAGAGAACTGCCATCTGACGTAAGGTATAATACCATCTGGGAGTTCTCGGCGAGTCCGTCCAGTGTACCCAGTCTCCACTGAGCACCCGTATATCATCTCTGATGTCAAACACTAATGGATATGGGATCATCCATCGCCCATCTGTATGGGTCGAGAAGGTATATGCTAGTCTACTCTGGTATATCGATGCCCCGTCTCGATACACCCACGATTAGGGACCTTGAAGGATATACTTATAGACTACCATGTCCCCACTAGTATGATCCGCATCATAGTCCAGGTAGTCAAGTACACATCCTAAGGGCTTTACCAACATGTAAGAGAGAGACAATCAGTATACACGTTAAGGTAAAGAGTAACCAGATAGTATACTATCATGTCGAGCAAGAAAGTCCTCCTTATATATGTCCCAGCATCCACTACAATATACATCCTATGTACAGTAATGGCCTCTAGGGCATACATATAACTAACAGATACGCAGGGAAAAATGAGCGGGAGAAGTTTTAGAACGAACGGGAAGATGGGTTAAACGGGTCGAGTCGGGTTGGTGAAGGTTTGGGCACGAGCAGAGGTATGGGCTTGGGCTGCAGGGAATTAGTTAAATTAATTCAATTGGTTTTCTTGGCTGGGCTTGTGGAAACGGGCTGGGTTTATATTTTATTAATCTGATTTTTATTTTCTCTGGGCTGAGGAAATATTGGCTGAAGATTTTTCATTTATTTTGTTTTCTTTATTTAATTTTAGTTTTGGGCTTTGATTTTTAAAGGTTCAGAAAGATTTAAATACGACAAATCTAGCAACCAATTTCCTACGAAATTACGAAGAAAATGAAAAGGGAAATATAGAAAAGGATTTTCATTGATGGAAACGGGGATTTACATCGATGGAAACGGGGATTTACATCGATGGAAACGGGGATTTACATCATACCCCCCTTCCAAAAATTTCGTCCTCGAAATTTAACAAGAATACAATGAAACAAAGTACTAAACAAAGAGATGTGGAAAACGTGCACGGATATCTTCCTCCGGCTCCCGGATAGATTCTCCTGGGGAATGACCTCCCCAAGACACTCGGACTAACAGAATGACATTATTCTTCAGCACTTTCTCTCTGCGGTGGATGGTAGTGGGCTGCTCCTCGTAGGATAGGTCGGTACCCAAAGTAAACTCCGAATAGTCCAGAACATGGCTCTCATCTCGAACATAACGCCGCAACTGAGACACGTGGAAGGTACTGTGCACACCAGCTAGCGATGGAGGCAAGGCAAGTCAATAGGCCACCTCTCCTACTCGCTCTAGCACCTCAAAAGGTCCGATGAAGCGGGGACTGAGTTTTCCCCGACCTCCAAACCTGATAACACCATGGGTAGGGGAAATCTTCAGGAATACGTGATCTCCAACTTCAAACTCTAGTGCTCTCCTGCTGGTATCCGCCTAACTTTTCTGTCGATCCTGAGCCGTCTTAATGCACTGCCTGATTATTTGGACCTTGTCGACTGTCTGAACAATAAGCTCGGGACCCAGTAATCTTCGTTCTCCCACATCATCCCAACAAATTGGGGATCGACACTTACGCCCATAAAGTGCTTCGAAAGGAGCCATCTGGATGCTGGCCTGGTAACTTTTGTTATAAGAGAACTCAACTAGATGCAGATGATCTTCCCAGGAACCCTGAAAATCCAACATGCAGGCTCTCAACATATCCTCGATCGTCTGAATCGTACGCTCGGATTGTCCATCCGTCTGCGGGTGATAAGCTGTACTGAACTTGAAGCAGGTACCCAAACTCTCCTGTAAGCTTCTCCAAAAGTGTGAAACAAATCTGGTATCTCGATCTGACACAATGCTGACCGGAACACCATGAAGTCACACTATCTCCTGCATGTATCTCTCTGCCAGTGACTCTGTCGACTGTCCCACTCGGAAAGGTAAGAAGTGTGCAGCTTTCGTGAGGCGGTCGACAATAACCCAAATGTTGCCCCTAGGGCTCCGTGGTAAGGCCGTCACGAAATCCATCGTAATGTGCTCCCACTTCCATTCTAGTATCGGAAGCGGTTGTAACAGTCCTGCTGTTCTCTGATGTTCCGCCTTCACCTGCTGGCATACCAAGCACCTGGATACAAAACGCACAATTTCTCGCTTCATCCCGTTCCACCAAAAATGCTTCTTTAGATCTCGATACATCTTTGTACCTCCCGGATGCACAGAATAAGCTGAGCTATGTGCCTCAGCCAGTACCTCTTCTCGAACATCCCCTTTAGGTACGCAGAGTCTGCTACCGAATCTCAGAGAACCGTCTTCATGTATGATTACCGTTCTCAGCCCGGCTTCTACTTGCGCTCTGAACTTTTGCAATCGAGGATCATCCACTTGTGCAGCCTTGATGCGATCCACAAGGGAAGACTGCACCTGTAGTTTCCGAAATTGACTGAGTGCGCTCGGTGTGACGACCTCAAGCTCGAGTCTCTGAAAATCCTCAATAATGCTCCTCTGACTGGTCAACATCATGACCGCTGGCTTGCGACTGAGCGCATCTGGTACAACATTTACTTTCCCTGGGTGATACTGAAGGTCCAAGTCATAATCCGCCATCAGCTCTAGCCATCGGCGCTGCCTCATGTTTAGTTCCTCTTGAGTGAAGACGTACTTCAGACTTTTATGATCCGTGTACACCTCCACCTTCTCGCCCAATAGATAGTGCCTCCAAATCTTCAACGCAAAAACCGTTGCAGCTAACTCCAAGTCATGCGTAGGATAGTTCTTCTCGTGAGTTCTCAGCTGTCGAGAGGCGTAGGCAACCACCCGACCGTGCTGCATCAGAACACAGCCTAATCCCTTCCCTGAGGCATCACTGTATATCACCAAACCACCGGAATCATTTGGTACTGTAAGAATAGGCGTCGTGGTTAACTTATGCTTCAGTGTGTCGAATGCCTGAGTACACTCCTCTGTCCATGCAAACGGTACATCCTTCCGTGTCAGCCTCGTCAACGGTTCAGCGATTCTTGAAAAGTCTTGGACGAACCTCCGATAATAACCTGCCAATCCCAGAAAGCTTTTAATCTCGGCCACAGACTTCGGCGTTGGCCAATCTCTGACAGATTCTATCTTTGCCGGGTCTACTGAGATGCCTTCGCCCGAAATGATGTGTCCCAAGAACTGAACTTTGTCGAGCCAGAATTCACGCTTGCTCAATTTCGCATACAGCTTCTCTTCCCGAAGAATTTGTAGAACCGTGCACAAATTCTCAACATGCTCCTCCCGGGTCTTCGAGTAGACAAGTATGTCGTCGATAAATACTACGACAAACGTGTCCAAGAACTTTGCAAATACCATGTTCATCAAGTCCATGAATATCGCTGGAGTATTGGTGACACCGAACGGCATCACAAGGAACTCATAATGTCCGTATCGGGTCATGAAAGCCGTCTTGCATACATCCTCGGCTGCTACTCTGATTTGATGATATCCAGAACGGAGTTCCAACTTCGAAAATACCTTGGCCCCACTTAGTTGATCGAAAAGGTCGTCGATGTGCGGAATTGGATACTTGTTCTTTATTGTGACTTTGTTCAGCTCCCGATAATCTATACACATCCGCAGCGATCCATCTTTCTTCTTCACTAACAGAACTGGTGCACCCCACGGTGAAACGCTTGGCCGGATAAATCCCTTCTCCAGGAGTTCTTCAATCTGGTTCTTCAATTATGCCAGTTCAACCGGTGTTATTCTGTACGGGGCCTTGGAAACTGGTGCTGTACCTGGAGTCAAATCGACCGAGAATTCCAGGATGCGTGGAGGTGGTAGACCTGGTAAATCTTTAGGGAACACGTCCAGAAAATCCCGAACAATCTCTGGGGCTGCGCTCTTATCAATCTCCATAGCTGTCAGCTCCTTTGGCTTGGCTCTATACTTGGCTGGCTCCAAAGATTCGCTTCCACCTTCGAAAATAAACTCCGGGTGATTGAGAATGCGGAAGATCACATTCCTTGCTCGGCAATCAATAACTGCATGGAAGGTACTCATCCAATCCATCCTGAGAATTGCGTCATAGCTGCCTGTCCTGATTAAAAGGAAATTCGCATAGAACTCCCTACCACACACTACAACCAGACATGATCTACATTCTCGACTAGATACTATCACGCCATTACCCGTATGTATTTCCCAACCCTTGGTTAGTGGCTCATGTGGTATGGAGTGTGTATCAACGAAATGCGCAGACATGAAACAATGCGTTGCTCCAGAATCAAATAGTACTCTAGCTGGCAAGGAATGTACGAGCAGAATACCTGTGACAACTTCTCCTGAAGCCTCTGCCTGCTCGGCGGTCAAGGTGAAATCCCGTCCCTGACCGCGGCCCATGTAGGGTTGCCTCTGCTCCTGTGGCCTCTACTGCTGTGGTCCAGAACCTCCTTGTAACTCTGCTCGCTCGGGGCAACCGCTAATCCTGTGCTGACTGGATCCACAAATCAAGCATTGTCCCTTGGCGCGGCGACAGTCCTTCTGGGTATGCCCATCTCTATTGCAGTAGCCGCAAACTACGTTCTGTCTTTGGGGGTGATGCTGGGGCACAAATGGGTGCTTCATCTGAGTCGTTCCAGGCCTGTGAACTGGTATGGCTCCTGGAGAAGGTGCATGGGTACGTGCTAGAACGACTGGGGGCTTCCTGAACTTGTCGATCAATTTCTCCTGAATTCTCGCCGCGTTGAGTACCTGTACAAAAGTCTGCAACTCCAGTGACGCGATCAACTGCTGCAGCTCGAAATCAAATCCCTGCAAGAAGCGTCTGACCCTGGTGGCCTCTAAAGTGACCATGTACGGAGCGAATCGGCTCAGACGATTGAACTCTGCCGCGTATACGTCCACTGGACGGCTATTCTGCTTCAGTAGAATGAATCTTTCTTCCATCTCTGCCTTGGCGGTGGAAGGGAAATAATGGTCCAGGAAGCACTCCTTGAATTTGCTCTATTCGATCGGCCTGTCTAGCCTGCTTTCTTCCACTGACCACCATGTACGGGCTTCATCTTCCAACTGGATCTTTATCACGTTCACTTTATCTTCCCATGGTACCCTGGCGGCCGTCAGTAAGTTCTCCATATTCACCAGCCATTGCTCGGCCTCGAGTGGCTCGGCTAGCCCTGTGAATGCAGCTGGATGCAACCTCCAGAAATCTGACACGGTGCCAGCCCTGGCAGAGTAAGCTGGTGGAACAGTGCCCTCGGAGGCGGTAATGAGTGCGGAGGGTCCCCCTGCAGCGGTAAGAGCCCTGAGTCCCTCAGCGAGTAAGTCCGTCTTCCTCTCCTGAGCTTCTGCGAGAGAGGTCAGTGCACTAAGTATCCTCTCCGTGCGATCCTGAGAACTTGATTCCAAGGAGTGGTCATTCGGGGACGTCATATCGCTGGAAGATATTCAAAGAATATGATTAGATTCAAGAATGAAAATCAGGAATAGTGAAGCGAAAATGATGTAATACAGTGTAGTTAGTGTTATCCCTTACTACTAAACACGGATCTGATACCAACAAAACCATGTCACGCCCCGCATTCCAAAATACGGAAAACGAGGGATGACTAGGCCAGCCATGCTCCTACGGTCAAGAAAAAATCCCGCCGTAGCCACACTTCGGCTTCTAGCATTACATGGTAATCAGTAAACAAAGCGCGGCAGTAAAGGAAATACATCACTAATTTATTACATCAAAGTTCATTGTTCACAATTTACAAATAAATAAGAAAGACCTACTAACCGAGTTCGAATACAAGATCTCTTTAGGAAAAGCAGAAAAGAAGAAAAAGGTACTCCAGATTAGATCTCCGCTAGCTCGAAAGGTAAATCCGACTCCTGTGCTGGTTTTTTCTCGAGGTCTGAGCATGCATACTCAGGTCGTCAGAGCGACGTAATAGCAAATTTTATAATAATGACATGAAACATGCAAATAAGGTAATAACAGTGAAAGTAAAATGCTGAAAATCGCTATGTCACTAAATGATGCAAAGTATGATCTGTGTCCCTATTAGTCTCTAAGTTATGTTTGAAATCGAGTAGTGGAAAGGAGGATCATGTTTAACGGGAGTCTCGTACATACCCGAGACAACGGCCCACACGCCCGGGACATAATCCTGTCAGCCGGATCGCTAGATCCTACCTAATATATATAAGAATCACTGTTCGAATGATCATCCTCTAAAACACGGTCCCGCTAAATATGATGCTCTTTCCACTTCGATTTCCCCTTTTTCCTCAGGTTTACACAATTGATGATTATGATTTAGTCGTGTACAAGTATGCACCAATAACACGGTTTTGTCACTGTTCACTGTATTAATCACTGTCACGAATCATTCACTTTTCCATTGGCGTACTTGACACTCCTAAACCAATACCATTCACGCATGATAATGCAATGTCCACCGAATAATAACATGCACTATCACTATGTATATGGCAGTTGGGTAATGTATGTACATTTATGCAGTTAACAAGTCATGTGTAATATGAATTATTATGCACGTCATAAGCTTAAAAAAATTGCAGTAATTCATATGCTCAGAATTTAGTGAAATGATACAGATACGGTAGCAAGTATACTCTGTTAGCAGTTCAGAAAAATTTGTTTCAGTACAATCGGATTTCTGGTATTCAAGTTACAGCCGTTTCAATTTAAGTGCTCGCTGCAGGAAATTCAGTTTCTGAACTGAACGTCCATTTCGCGGCACAATTTTTACCCAGTTGAGATCAGAATTTAGCGACATTACAGTTGAATGAAATTTAGAGTTTTCAGTAGGGTTTCCAACGCAATAGAAGGATTCTCAATCGCGTCTCTACATCAGAAATTATGCACTGTTCAACACTAGGGTATCAGTTCAGTTTCTGTTTAGGACTGCTAGACGTCCTGTTCTTTTAAATTGCAGTTTAAATAGTAAACGACGATAAAAATGGGTGAAATCACTTGAGTTATTTATCTAACAGATTCATATTCAATAAAGTGTTGGGTTTCGCATCATACAAGTTCACGCAGCAAGGTAGTAAGCATTACGAGATAGAAACCAATAGGCGGAGCTGCTCTGGACTGCAGTCCAGAGCCGCTCTCCGAACCAATTCTCGTCATAATTTCAGTACAGAAACAATTAATAACTTGCATAGGGTTATAGGTCGTCGATTCTTCTTCGATTTGAGACCTCGAACGCATCATTTCAATGTGTACACAATTAATTATGATTTTAACAAGTTTCAGGTGCGGGAAATTCTCAGTTTTTACGGGTGTAATTGGGGGTAATCGTTTAAGCCAGTAACAATCATATTTTTCAGTCAAATTTCACCACAAAGTTCGTTGACACACGGGCCAGCATATGCAATTGAGTTCCGTCAGTTTAAAGAAAGGTTTTTGTTCGAGTTTTGCATCGAACATATACACTATTTTAAGTCGCACTAAATGTTCATATGGAATTTGACGGTATTTCAAGTTTTAGTAAAACAAATAGCATGAAGTAAGTAGGTAACTTGCCTGGAGACGCTTTGGCGACACACGGTAGTAGCAACGGCACGAACGCACGACGAACGGCACGGTTTGGATTCACGGCCTCGGCTCGCGTTTCGGGTTCGTCGTCGGAGTTGCCCGGAGATGTCTCGCGATCGCTGGAGGCGGAGTGTGGTGCTGGGAAGTTCCTGTGAGTGCGCTGGGGTCGACGGTGGTCGGCGTCGGTCGCTCTGTCGATGGGCACAGCGAGGGTTCGAAGCTCATGGCGATTTGGGTTTGTGAAAGAGAGAGAGGTGGTGGGGGCTCGGTTTGGAGGTGATGGTGATGCCGCTGAGGGTGTAGAGGTGTCGACTGAGGCAGTGGTTCAGGTGCAGTGGGGGCTCGCCGGCGTCGAAGTGCAGGTGGTGGCCGAGATGGGTGTGCAGGGGAGCTCGGCGGGGAGATGGGTTTTGGTGAACAGCAGCAGGTGTTGAGGTGAAGGTGAGGGCTTTAGGAGGAGGCTAGGGTGCTCAGTGATGAAGGAAGAGGTCGGAGGAGGGTCGTCGTCGTCGGGGGGGGGGGTGAGCGGGGTTGAAGCTTAGGGTTTTCGAGAGAGAGGAGAAGAGTGAGTTGGAGAGTGAGAGGGAGAGAGGAGTTAAGACGAGGAGATGTTTGAGGGGGCACGCGGACAGTGGTCGGGTTATGGGGCAACGAAGGCGAGGCGTCGGCAACGTGTGGTCGAGCACGGAGACGTGGGCGCACGACATAGGACGTGGGTACACAGGGAAAAATGAGCGGGAGAAGTTTTAGAACGAGGGGGAAGATGGGTTAAACGGGTCGGGTCGGGTTGGTGAAGGTTTGGGCGCGGGCAGAGGTATGGGCTTGGGCTGGAGGGAATTAGTTAAATTAATTCAATTGGTTTTCTTGGCTGGGCTTATGGAAACGAGCTGGGTTTATATTTTATTAATCTGATTTTTATTTTCTCTGGGCTGAGGAAGTATTGGCTGAAGATTTTTCATTTATTTTGTTTTTTTTATTTAGTTTTAGTTTTGGGCTTTGATTTTTAAAGGTTCAGAAAGATTTAAATACGACAAATCTAGCAACCAATTTCCTACGAAATTACGAGGAAAAGGAAAAGGGAAATATAGAAAAGGATTTTCATTGATGGAAATGGGGATTTACAAAAACCCAACATTATCCATGGCTTGGTGTGAGTCTCATATACCCATGCCCATTGTATCATCTAGCATGACACAATAGTATATGTAATACACACACACACACTAAGAGAAGAAATTCTTTAGTGGGCTAATATTAGTTAATATATATTAATCTATTAAATATATAATTATATATCAAATTATTAAATTAACACTTAATTCAATAATCCGGCTATATCATATATAACCGGCTAATATCATTTATGTGTATATCAATTTATCGAATCAACACTTGATTCAATAACCCGGTTATATCACATATAGCCGACCGATATTATATATCTTGAGATTAGAATACGGTATCACATACACGTATTTAATCAAGGTCCTGCACATATCACATATGTGTCCTACTTCGTTTCGCTTGAGCTAGGAAACCTCTGTGTGTGACTCTAAAGACTCGCCAATACGCTAGCAGTAGGTAATGATCACAACAGTTATCTACAAGCCGTCAGCGGTACTAGCTGGACGTAACGTCTACCAGGTATTGAGCGAATAGAAGATCGACAAGCAAACTTTTCCAAACTCCTATGAAGCCTATAAGTAACACTACCGTACAGTCCGGTCTCTTCGTCTGATATGTCGCATATCAAGTCTGGGGGTGGTAAACGTCAGACCCCGGTAACTTGATAAGAAATGCCGATGTGTAGTCTATAACGGTTCGAGAAACTACTGATAACACTTTCCAGTAAATCTCATCAGCCCTGTCAGGGACTTGCTGTTATAGCCAATCGAGCATAGCGCAACATCAACTCCTAATACCGGGAGAGACGAAACCCCTCCTATCACTCATTGCCTCCATGTGACTCTGGACTGTACCCAAAATCCACATGTTTGCACGACTCCTTTGAACCGTGGTAGGGAGGAAATCAAAGCACAGTGAGAACTACACAAGACTCTATGACGATCTTGGATCTACAGACTAACCTGTACCAGTGTCACTAGAGAACTGCTATCTGAAGATAGGTATAGTACCATATAGGAGTTCTCAACGAGTCCTGTTCAGTGTACTCATTCTCTAATGAGCACTTGTGTACAATCTCTGATGTCAAACACCAATGGCTATAGGATCAACCATCGCCCCATACAAGGTCAAGAAACGTACACACTAGTCTACTGTTCATATCAGAAAACTGCATTTTAATACCGCTCATTCATTATCTATTTTGTTATACCAATGTCTGCTCAGTAATCACAGATTACAGGTATTCATGATACAACACTGAAGAACACTCAAGATCACAGATATAGCATTTGGGAGCCGACACTGCAAATCAGAATAGAAAACCGACCGATATCCAAAGAGCTCTTTTGCAATAACAAGTGTGCACATAATTTTTGGTCCAATACAATACATGTGTGACACTAGCTCTTTGACATGGACTATATGGGGGTTGCCCTTGCACAAATCATGCAAGTAGGCATATGTGTGGGTGTGATGTGCATTGAATGCTATAAAGTTTTGATATGATATTGGCATCATGTTTCCCTCCAAATCTATGCATGCAAACCAGGATTAAAATGATAAAACAAGCAGCACCAGAGTGATGTTAGAGGAGACACAAGACCATACAATGAATACGAGCCTCATAGCTCGGTTTTGGACCGGCCAAACCCCCTTAGGATCTGAGCTCGCCGGCCCCCCTTGCCCCAATGTGCACCAAACTTCTGTGGTCCCTCCCTTGATGCCACGTCACCTTATTTTTACTGCTTGTTTATTTTTCTTTTGTGCCTATAAAAGCAGACCAGTGAGCAAGGGAAGGGCTTTCTCTCATTCATGTATATTTCATAGTTTTAGTTTATTCTTTTGTTTAGCTTGAGAGTGAGTGGGCTATCACTTGGTTTCTTCTTCTTCTTCTTCCTTCTTGAAGCTTTCTTTGGAGAGCTTCATTAAGGAGGTTGAACAAGTAACCAAAATCTTGTATCTTTTTTCTCAAGTGTTAATAATATTATTGTTTCTTTTATTACTTGCTCTTTTTTTCTTATTTGCTTTTCTTTTATTATGTTTAACTAATCTTTCTTTGGTTGTGGTATTGGTGAGGATATGAGGTGAAAGGCTTTGCCTCCTCCACCTCTTGTGATTGTTTAACATGCTTTAATGTGATTATAAACTTAGTATTGTAACTTGAAAGGGTTGATATGGTATGCTGATGTAACATTCAGAAAATTTGGAAATAAATAAAATTAACTAATTAAATAATAAAGTGTTAAATTAAAAAGTTATTAACACCAAATAAGACAATTTCATAAGATAAATGTAAAACAAATTAAATTTAAATTTTAGTATGTAACATAAATAAATTACAAGGGTTTTAGTGATAAATTTAGCTTCATTTTAATAAAATGGTGAATATATAATAACATAAGTTGTGTGGGGAGGGGTTGGTTATGTAAAGCTTAGGATTTTGTGCAAATTGAAAAGTTTTAAGGGTGTAAGTGCAAAAGAGTAGATACTGTTTTAGTTCAGATATTAGCACTTAAATGAAACAAATTGGAGTGATATTGTGTGACACCACCTCCTTCCATGCACACACCCACACCACACCTCCTCCTTGCATGAAGATGGCACCCTTTGGTCTTTGACACCTTCTCCTACACCTCACCCTCTTCCTTTTACCATATATAACATGTGTTCAGATCTATTAATCAATTTAAAATCTGAAAACTTAAATAAAGAAAAAGAAAACTAGAGCAAAAAAAAAAAGAACTAAAGGAAAGAGAAGAGATGAGCTAAGTTATAGGATTTCCACCATCAAGCTAAGGACTTGGAGCTTGTGCATCTTGGAGGGAGATCTTCCAACAAATTTCTTGCAGGTGAAATCTTTAATCACTGTAGGAATTTAGTTCAGTAACTCGTTTAACTTAAAAATCAAAAGTGTTCAAAATGTCGTATTTTAAGCAAAACTGAACTCTGTAGTAATCTGCTATGAGTCAGAATAAAATTAACTTAACTAAACAAGGCCTAAATGATGTAGGTTAGACCTAGAGCAACCCATAAAATCTCGAACTCAAGGGGCTCGGATTTGGCCGGCGACCAACAAGGGAATTCCGGCGTCGCCGGATTTGTAGGGAGGTAAGGTGATTTGAGTTTTTGGGTGGGTCTCTGTATAGGTGTTGGGATCATTTGGTATTGTTTAAGTAAGTTAATTTAACTGTATAATAAATCTGGGAGCAAATATCGGATAAGGGCTCAAAATTCTCAAATATGACACGGTTAAAACGTAGCACGATCTGTTTTCTGTCGCGGGGCAGAGTTGGGTTAGATTTCAGTGAGGTTAAGTATTAGGTCATTTGCAATGGTCGTACGTAGTGTAATTAGCACGTATAACTTGTGTTTTATTGATTTTTGACGTATCGGAATGTAGCCATTTCCTTATAGAAGTTATTTCTATGTTAGATTCAAATACGGGGACTACGGAGGCCGCAAAAAAAGGAAAAAGGATTAGCGATTCTTGAGAAGATACGACGTATTTCCGGTGAGTAGATTTACATCTACGGGGGAAGTCGGGTGGATGGCGTATAACACCCCCGCAACCTTCTAATTATTATTATGATATCTACTTAGGTTTAGCTTTTCGTCAAAGCATTGATATGATATTGCATCTTGTATACCCTCCATTTGCATAAAGTTTTATATATAGTTTTTAAATGAGATATACGTGATATTTGATCCATACGATATGGGTATGATTGATGAGTTTGTACGAGGAATCATGACGTACTTAAGATGATAGGGATATAGCGGTATGATGAACTTTGTATGCCAAGTAACGGCCAAGTTATTCTTTGACTCGTAGAGATAGATTATGTTCTGTTTTAGGAGGCAATACTGGTATGAGCCATATTATTTTACAAACTACGGTTCGTTGTCTTTTAAATAAACAATCGAGATGCGTGCTAGTTTCTAAAACAAACATCTCTTTTAAATCTAAGGCAGCTTCCTTATTTCAAACTTAACGTTCCGGTCATTTCTAAAGATAATGGTATAGCTCATAACAAGTAATTACAACAAGTACATTTAGATTATTTATTGGTTTGCATTATGTATTCTATATTATATGTTTCCGCGTTACGCACACTCTGGTAGAACACTGCACAAATACCAATGAGTCCTATGCTGCACAAGCACTTAAATATATGTTACACTACACCTCATTGGTACTGCCATATCACTGTAGAATCATTCTGATATATATGTGTTAATATAGAGATTGTTACACCATAGAACACTTGCACAAATACTAATGATTTCCATGTTGCACGAGCACAGACGCGTATGCTACACTACACATCATTAGTAGTGCTATGACATATTATAATTGAAATTATTATGTTATGTGATAGGATTTCGTAGTCTTTTCCTAATTATGTTGTAGTACTATAGATGTTGTATTTGATTTCTTGTGATTTCCGAGTATTTTACTCCTGATGATATATATATATATATATATATATATATATATATATATATATATATCGCTGGTATGGGACACGGTGATATATATATATATATATATATATATATATATATAGTATATCATCAATACAAACTATGCAATTATTCTTATTCCTTACTTGATATTTTGATATGATGAGTAAAACGCCCACCATGAGTTTTGTGTTTTATGGTTTTGTTCCGGACCGAGTGGGAGAGATATATGGTCGCGGATTTTTACGTTATCCAGACTGAGTGGGGGAGATATACAGTTGGATACATGGTGGACCCGGTCGAGACCGAGGGGCAGGATAGCCGCATTGAGGCGGGGGAGCCTAGCGAGGATACTCGATACCGGAAATATAATTGAGCACGGCAGATATCCAGGGGATACTGATCGCATCCAGGATATCGGGTGGAGATCATCTGTTGAGATGGTGTCGACGGTATCTGTTGATTTACGTGTCAATGCTGGACACGAGAGATTGTGGATTTCGATATCGATGTTGGACATCTATATATATATTGATGTGATCATTATCATGAGATACACAGTTAGATATTTATTTATTGGATTCCACCAGGACTGATCCGGGGGACAGTACCGATATATAATTGTACAGACATTTACAACAAAAAAGGAAATTCCAATATGGATAATAGATTCATGATTTTGACTCATATGATATTGAGATAGTATACTTGGGATTGCATGATAGTTAGTATTGCACATATGCATATCATATAGTATATCGATACTAATTATGATAGGACTATACTTATGACTTAGGTATCGTCATGCATTTCGATTTCTACCTTTAGACGTGCTTTTTTCACTGAGTTGGCAACTCATCCGCGTTGTGCCACAGTTTCTTGCAGGTTTTACCGCTTAGATTATCAGCGGTTTGGGCACACATTCGTTTGGGGATTGATAGGTAAGTGAGTCATTATTGTATCCTACTCACTCTTGATTATTCATTTATTCTTGTATCTAGCGGAAACTCCATCAACTTAGAAATGGTATTGTTTCCCCCAATCAGAGCAAGGCTCTGTTTGAATTTCAAAAATTCAAATTTTGAAGCAACGCTTCAAATCCCGTGCGCTGCACGCAATGCGCCACGTGTCAGAAGTTGATGCGTCAGCACAGCGCCCGAGGCGGTGCTTCCAATCAAAGCAAGGCTCTTTTAAAATAAAAAGTAAAGGAAGCAACGCTTCAGTTGCACAAGCGCTGCACGGCGCGACAGGTGTCTGCGCAGTTGCGCAAGCACGGCTGCGCAAGCGCTGCGGTGCGCGACACGTGTCTGCGCAGTTGCTCAAGCACAGCTGCGCAAGCGCTGCACTGCGCGACACGTGTCTGCGCAGTTGCGCAAACACAGCTGTGCAAGCGCTGTGCTGCGCGACACATGTCAAGCGCTGGGGCGTTTACGCCAAACAGAATTAAAATTCTAGTAAGATCTTTCTGTTCTTGTTAAAACAAGAAGATTTTCTTCTGTAAAACAGAAGCCCTTGGATCAAAGATCCAACGGTGGGGAAAATTCCCCAAATCACTCATAGAAAGATCTCTTTAACAAATTTAACTAATTTATGGGCATTATAAAAAGGACCCTAGACCACAATTCAAAGGGATCAATTTTTGGTGAAAAATTAAGAACTTCAAACAGAGAGAATTCTGAAGAAATTTTAAAAAAAAAGGTAAAGACTTTCATAAAATAGAAGAAATTTCTTCCAATAGATCATCGATCTAAGAACAAGATCAATGATATTCACATAATAAACAGTGCTTTGCACTTTTTACGAACCATTGGTTCTTTAAAACAAGAAATACTTGTTTTCTTTGATCTAAATTAGATCAAGAAAACAAACAGTGCTTTGCACTTTTTCATGAACCATTGGATCTAAAAAAGATTCTCAAATTATAGTGCCTTGCACTTGCAAACTGCGCTGTTGCGCTCCTGGATTGGCGCAAGCCACCAGAGAGCGCCACGTGTCAGCATTTAAACCATTCGCGCTATGCGCTTTCGAAATAGAGCCTTGCTCTCTGGAATTGGCGCAACTCACCAGAGCGCGCCACGTGTCAGCAGCGCGAGCGCGGCGCATTGGCGTAGCGCTTGCGTGACACGTGTCGTCACCACAAGCATTTGCGCTCTCTGATTGGCGCAAAGCGCCTGACATTCAATGCATTTCCTAAAGGGGCAGGCCCAAATCAAAAAGACCTAGTAGGCCTAATTAAATTGCAGTGCAATAAAAGGGCAGAGCCCAAACAAAATAGATACTCTGCATTATTTATAAAAGGGCAGAGCTCAAACAAAACAAAAATAATGCAGTGCATTATTTAAAAAGGGGCAAAGCCCTAGCACAGGCCTAATAGGCCAAAGACAAATAAAAATGTTGAACATTCAACTGGACTTAGCCCAGTCATGGCCATAAGTCCTCAAATTAAATTGACTGAGCACGGCTGCTCCCTAAATCAATTTACATCCGGTTCGAGGGTACATCTCCGAACTCCTCTGACACCTATCGTTGTAACCCTTCAACGACGTCAGAGAGGTGATGGGTCCCGACGACCGCACATTAATATGGACTGCGGGGTCCTTAAACTCGTGGACCGAAACGTCCTTAAACTAATATTGGACCGAAACATCCTTAAACTAATGATGGACCGAGACGTCCTCAAACTAATATTGGACCGAAACGTCCTTAAACTAATATTTGCCCTAAAATGAGGATGATGGACCGAAACGTCCTTAAACTAATATTGGACCGAAACGTCTTTAAACTAATATTGGACCGAAACGTCCTTAAACTAATAATGGACCGAAACGTCCTTAAACTAGTAATGGACCACCACGTCCTTAAACTAATAATGGACCACCACGTCCTTAAACTGGCAACGGACCACCACGTCCCTAAACTGGAACATGGACCACTACGTCCCTAAACTGGAACAATAGAGCCTCCAAATGTTCTTTTGTCGGATCTAAACGGTCCCGTTTCAGTTGATCTTAGCCCCAAACACGGCTAACGTATCCTTAAACATTCAAATGGACTATAAAACTCCAAATCAACTTTGGTTCAAGGGTACATCTCTGAACTCCTCTGACACCTATCGTTGTAATTCTTCAACGACGTCAGAGAAGTGATGAGTCCTGATGGCCATATAATAAATGGATCACCACGTTAAGTCGATCTTAGTCTCAAACAAAACTAACGTATCCTTAACGAACGTTTAAGTTGATTTTAGCCTCAATATGGCTAACGTATCCTTAAACTAAAAACACCAAACCCAAATCTAAGTAAATACGGATTTGGACTAATCCACGTCCTACGGGCGACGGCATAACTTAATCTCCGTATACAATCCACGGGCAACCACAAATAAAACAAACACACACACGACACGAGGTGAAATTCTGGAGAAGGAGAAAGTGGCTACCGCGATGAGGTAGCGTAATTAACTGCAGGGGCTTGCGCCTGCAGGGAAGAGCGTCCCCACAATCAAAAACCCCTCTAGCTAGGGGGAATCTGACGAAGTCTGCTACATCGGCCGCATCTGTCTAAACCTCCAATACACGGTGCCATAAATCAACTTGGCATCTTCGGAGAGGTGGACGGATAAAACCATATAGCATCTGCCCCGAATCTCAGGCAAGACGTCCTCACGTCGTCGTCGCCGCCGTTCGGAGGGGAACAGATTCTGGCACGCCCGGTGGGACCTTTTCCTCTTTCCACTCCACACTTCGTGTGTCGTCTTCGCGAACGAATCGCGGTTTGTTAATGGTCGCCTTTGGATTTCAAGTTTACTAAGATTTAATCTCTTGCTTGGCGTAGAAAAGAAATCAAGCATCGATGGCCTCTACCTGTTCGAAGTGCTCCAACTGCAGCTGCAACTCGTGTCCTGCCTCAACTGGGGGCATAACCTACGGGCCCCAAGCGGCCTCTTTGTTCACCGTGGCCGTGGAGCAGATTACTCAAGCCACCACAGGGTTGTTTTTCAGAACTATGCTTCCGCCAACAAGCTTCAGCACCCCCGTGCCCGTACAAGAAGCTCCTAAGAAGTCGGTCTTCGATCGACTTTCAGTTACTACGGCCCCTCTCAACGGGTCGCCCAACACCAGTGCCTCGGTCTTCTCTAGACTGCGCCAAAACTCCTGCGGGCCCACAATGAAGCTTGTAGTCCCGGAAAAGGTTATTCCAAAAAGAGTAGCCAAATCTGCTTCTGAAGTCGTCAAGGCGGCTTCTCCTGCTAAGAGATCGGTCTTTACAAGATTGACCGTCCCAACTCCCACTCCTACTCTTGCTGCTCAAAAGACATCAGTCTTTAATAGGCTGACGCCGGCAACAGCCCCACACCCAAACAGGGGGCAAGAAGAAGCTGTTTTTGTCTCTGAACCGATACCGACGACTCGTCGCGCCCGAAGACGCCACTGGCGCCGGATAAAGAAGACCGGGGCAACTCCCCTTCTGGGATGACTCCGCCAGCTCCGACGGTGGAAGTTAATGCTGCTGTTCCCACCGGGAACAGCTTCGAGCTACTGAATAGGGTACGTAGAAACTCGCCAACTGCGGTGCTCAAAAGATCTCATCCACCAGTAGAGACTACCGTGGAAGCAGAAAAAATGGAGCAGGCCCCTCAATCGCTGTCCTCCAAGATCTATAAGACATGGCGACGAGTCCGAGAATCTGTCATTGATCCAAACCCCTCTCGCCAATAGAAGAAGTCGAAAGGTCGGCAAGAAGAAAATCCCTCGGTCAAGCAACGAAAGGTGACGACCGCTTGGGTGCCCAAAGCAACGGCCCCTTCAACTTCTACGGCCCATAAAAGAAGAAGGCCGGAGAAAACCCTCGCACCCACGGCAAATGCTAAAAATGGTGAACCTAAACGCCCTAAGTCTGGGGCATAATAGTTCATATAGTATACATGGCGTCGGGTAAGGAGGACAGCCGTGCATCGACAGGTCATAGACCACTCACACGGTCAGTGACCAAAGCTCAGGAGCAACAGCAAAAGCTCCAGGAGATGATGAACGCGATGGCCGCACTCACTGGGCCAAAAGAAACCCCTGAAACATCCTCGGATGAATGTCAGGAACAAGAAACTGATGCCGAATTCCTTCGTCGCATACTGGAGAAGAAGGATAAAGAGGCTGCGGAACAAGCAGCCAGTATAAAGAAAATGGCCCTCCTGTTCCAGGACATGGTTGGCATAATGATTCAGCAAGACCCTCCTGCGGAAGATCCCCCGATCATCCTTGAAGATGATAGGGGAGAAACGTCGAATCCTCCTTCGGCTCTGTCAACAGCCAAGGAGGAGGCAATCTCCATAGCCGACCTGGACGAATATATAGCTCAGCAGATCCGGGCTCATCAAGCGACTGAAGCAGCGGGTCAGGTCGTAAAAACGGGGCGGCCGTATCCGGGCTGGTACGACCAGATCAAGTACCCGCCAGGCTATACAATACCAAAATTCCATATGTATAAGGGGACTGGCAACCCCCACCAGCATGTTGCCCAGTTCAGGGCGCTTTGTGGCAACACCGGCGGGGATGATAAATTATTGCTTCGCCGGTTCGTTGGCAGCTTGTCAGATACGGCATTCGAGTGGTATTCCGAGCTCCCGAATGACTCTATCAAGACCTTTGCTGAGATGGAACTGCTGTTTACCCAACGTTTCGCGAGTGCCAGCGAGCGTACCCCGATAATGGCATTGATTAATGCCAGGATGAAGCCGGGCGAGACATGGGTCCAATATGCTATACGGTGGCGAAATTTATGGTCAAAATGCGAGCAGCGCATAGAAGAAGCTCCTGCAGTGGATATGTTTTTGGGGACCCTCGATCCGCAAGCAACTATCTCGCAATTTATGATGTTCTTCAAGCCGACCACCTTCCAGGCACTAATCGACAAGCTGGCTCAAATGGATCAGATGAGCCATAAACCTCCTCTTCCAAAGCTGGACTCCCGAAATGACAAGGGGAAGGGGAAATCGATCGTTGTCGCTAATACTCAACAACAGCCGAACAACTCGAAGCCGGTCGTTCGTCAAAATAATATGCGCCCGTACGTTACCCTTGAGGAGAGGATGGGACGTCCTTACTCGTTTCCCCGAGATAAAACGAGAAGGCTATTCGAGCTGGCGTTGCACAACCGACTCATAAATCTGCCGGATCCAAAACGTCCGTCGCAGCCAAGTGATGTCAATGAGCCCAACTACTGTCCTTATCATCGAGTACTGGGTCATCCGATCGAAGATTGCTACGTCTTCAAAAATTGGCTTGAAGACCAGTACCGACATGGCAAGTTCGCATTATCTGATAAATGGAAGGTGAATCCCCCGCAGCCCCACACCTCTAAGGGGATGAATACGCCAGGGGAAACATGCTCTGTCGTTGAAGAAGCTCCTTAGGAGGTTGTATTATCAGCCAAGACAAAGAGGATGCTAAACGATCTTCAAGTATGCCCAGCGATCAAGTGGAAGAACCCGTTGGAACCTCAAATCATTAAAGGAATGTTAAAGCCGCGTTCAACTCAAATGATCGATGGAGGTGGCCCAAGCATTCACAACCAGCCGTCGAAATCTTCTAAGAAGAAGAAAAAGAAATCAAAGAAGCCCGTGAAGCCTGGCGACAAGCGCACGGACTTGAAAAAACAAATTGACGCACTGGAGGAATACAACCAGAAGGCACGGACTCCCATTACATTCCAAGAGTTCTTCAATCACGTCTTTCAAAAGGAAGATGAGGGAGAAAGTTCATCTGATGAATCCGAAGACTACGTGGCGAGCTGTCATGTGATTTCCCATTCGTTCATGGACGATGAGGAGACACCTTGTACTGAAACGCTGGGGACAGATCCTGAACCAAAAATTCTGGAGCCATCGGATGAAGTAATTGACACATTCCTCAATGAAGCTCTCTTAAAAAGTAAAGCTGATCGGGAACGCGAGGCGGTCATATTCGAAAAGGCCAAGCGCCAGCGACTCGACGAAAGAATTGAGATACTCCCGCTGGAGCAAAATACCTCCACTACTGACAAAAGCAAATTTAAGATAAGGAAAAGGTTCGCTAAAGCCGTGTCAATGGGTATGAAGCTACCATCCTCTGAGGGAAGTGTTACTGGTGAAGCGGAAATGCACCCCTCCTACTTCTTATATCATCGGAAGATTTTGCACCCCACTGAAGAGTGCAAAGCTTTCGATAGATGGTGGAAAGGATATGTTGCTCACCGACAACATGTTAAGCGGGAAAAGCGCAAGACCCGCCGAGAGCAGAACGGTACGACCAAAGGACGTAACATAACTTCCGGCAATTGTCGCATGGTTAATGCCGGAGGATCACAAGTGCTCACATTCGGGAGCGATTCCGACGAGGAGCTGGCTCTTAGCCCCCTCTTTAAAGAGTCCACTTCGGGAAAAGAAGAAGAGCCAAAGATTTGTGAAACTATCCGGCTGCGTAATCGCACGTTGCCCGAAAAGAATCTCGGACTCTTAAACAAAAAAGATAAAAGGAAAGAAAAGGTCTCTGAGGATATTACCATAGATGATCAAGTCATGCAAGAGCTAACAGCCAAAGACCCGCCGAAGAAAAATAAGGTGGATTACAACGTCTTAACGCATCTGAGGAAGCTACCCTCGCAGCTCAGCATTCTTGACGCCCTTTTACTATCAAAGGAGGCGAGAGATTCGTTAATTAAGGCACTACATGACCCGGAACAGTTCCAAGCTTTCCTGGCCGAAGAAAAGATGAAGGATGAATTGGAGGAAGTGCATACGGCCGATGTCGCTTTTGGTGATGAAGACCTTCTCCTTGGGACGTGCGAGCACAATCACCCCCTTTATGTCTATACTGCCACGATATAAAGATAGGCAAGATCCTGATTGACAATGGATCCTCCGTTAATCTCCTCAATGTGCGAGTGTTAAAAGAAATCTGCATGAGCGTCCAACACCTCGCTCGGGACAAGATCACCATCTCCGGGTTCGACTCCCAATCATCAAAGACTCTTGGATCTGTGATACTGACGCTACGCTTTGGGCTACTCGTCACGGACATTAAGTTCCACGTCATAGACGCCAAGACATGCTACAACGCTCTGCTCGGCCGACCGTGGTTACATGAGTACAACATCATCCCTTCTACACAACATCAGTGTATGAAGTATTCTAAGGATGGTCTCGAGTATACTGTGGCGGGAGAACTGAACCTGTTCTCCGTGAACGAGGTCCGTAAATATGAAGATGCCAAATACTTCTTACCGGATTTCGAAGACACGGAGAGGTGTCACAAGCCGGAGAATAAAGCTAATGCCACCATCCCTGTCTTCGGCAGTGATACCGAGGAGGAAGAGGAGATAGTGTATTCGGGTCCGCCCCAATACACCAAGCCAGGACCATCCGCTCCTACGTTGATCTTTGGTAGTGATTCGGAAGATGAGGTCCATACTGTATTCTCTGCTCGACCTTCAATACGAGCTTCCGCTGACGAAGAGCAAAGTCTACGAGTTGCTATGGTGCCGCCTAAACACCGTAAAGAACTGGATGCACTTGATATTTACAAGGTAGAAGAGCTGCAAACGTTATATATCCCTCCCAGGCGAGAAAGCGAAAAAGCAATTTTATTCTACCATTCTGAAGAAACCAAAGTGGAGAAAGAAATCTGGCATGGCGCGGATCCTACACTTGACAAGCTTCAGCCTATCCGTCTACCCAGTTATTATACAGAAGGCTTGAAGAGGCTGTTGAAGCGCCAAGGGATACCCTTCAAACAGACCGTTCGAAAGGCCAAGTTCTATGACAAAGTCTGGAACGTTCCTGGGACTCAACGCAAGCTGCCTAATGGGAGAATGGAAACAAAAGGGCTTGGATACATCCGGTCAAAGAAACGAGAGTTACTATACGGCTGCTACGTCGTGTATGACTTTGATGAAGAAAAGAATGCTCAATGGGAGGGCGCTAATCCTGAACCAGTAAAAGTTCCTGATGCGAAAGTGCCCAGTCCGTCGTTCGAAGAACAAATGGAAAAATTTATAAGGGAAGCTAGTCAAAAAGTCCGAGACGACCATAACCGCGAAATGGCCATCTACGAGAAAGCCAAAACGCAACGCCTCCTTCAACAGGCCGTCAAAGATGAAAGTGCCGCCCCCTGTCAACCTGTTATAAAAAAGGCTCGACGCAGAGGCAGAAACAAGTCGAAACGCGAAAAAGACGCTCAACAACAATGAAGCGGGGCTAAGAGGCTACGCGAACGAAAATCAAGCGGTTCCGATCTATCCCTCATGAGAAAAATGGGTCGAGCGTACTCTTTTCCTCAAGACAAGACAAAGAAAATACTCGACCTCGCTTTAAAACATCAGATGCTTACACTGCTGGAGTCTAAATACCCCGAACAAGCAGGCGGAGTCTCTCACCCGGACTATTGCCCTTATCACCGAGTGATAAGGCACCCTCTCGAGGACTGCTTCACCTTCAAGAATTGGGTTGAAGATCAGTATCAGCTTGGCAAGTTCGCTTTGTCTGACAAGTGGAGGGTGGCACCGCCACAGAAGCACGAACCCAAGGCCACGAGAGAAGAACCAGTTCCACATTGGGATTGGAAGAGAATTCGTACTTGTCACGTGATAACAATATCAAAGGAAGAGCCCGAGGACATGGATGACCTTCCCCGGTGCTTTGAAAATAGCAACGACGAGGTGATCTCAGAGTTCCCACCTGCGCCAAAAGAGCTGGAAGATGGAATCCATACCACTGCAGATAACCTCAAGAAAATTGAGTTGGGAACGGCGAACGATCCGCGACCGACATTTATTAGCGAGCTGCTGTCTGAAGAGAAGGTGGCTTCATTAAAAGACCTGCTTATACAGCACAAAGATTGCTTCGTATGGAACTATTCCGAGATGCCAGGACTAGATCCAGAAGTTGCTGTGCATAAATTGGCGATATCCCCTGACATCAAGCCAGTCAAGCAGGCGCCGAGGAGAATGCGGCTCGAGCTTAAGATGAGCATCAACGTCGAGGTTAAGAAGTTAATCGACTCTGGCTTTATCCAGGAGGTTCAATATCCTGAATGGATCGCTAACATCATCCCGGTGATGAAGAAAAATGGGACAGTGCGCATATGCGTGGATTTCCGGGATCTCAATAAAGCCTGCCCGAAGGACGATTTCCCAGTGCCAGTCACCGAACTGATGATAGACAATACGTCCACTCATGAGGTTTTCTCCTTCATAGACGGCTCATCAGGGTATAATCAAATAAAAATGCATCCCGAAGCCCAGAAGCACACTGCTTTCCGGACCCCTCTGGGAATATTCTGTTATAAAGTGATGCCCTTCGGTTTAAAAAACGCCGGTGCCACCTACCAAAGAGCCATGACGAAGATCTTCGATGACCTTATACATGAAATCGTCGAGTGCTATATCGACGACCTTGTGGTTAAGAGCAAATCATACGAGGAACATCTCGAGCACCTAAAGACTGTATTTCGACGCCTTCGACAATACAACTTGAAGATGAACCCTCTTAAGTGTACATTCAGAGTTTCTTCGGGCAAATTCCTGGGATTCATCGTCCGACACCGAGGTATCGAAATAGATCCGTCAAAGATCAAGGCGATCATGGAAATGCCTCCACCGAGAACTCTCAAACAGTTGCGAACTCTCCAAGGGAAGCTCGCATATATACGGTGATTTATAGCCAACCTTTCAGGCAAGTGTCGTCCTTATAGCCATTTGATGAAGAAGGGAACTCCATTCGTCTGGGATAAAAAAATGCCAAGGTGCACTAGACGAAATCAAGCAGTACCTGCAGAACCCGCCAGTGTTGGCTGCTCCGGTTAAGGGAAAGCCTCTCATTCTTTACACAACCGCCCTCCAAGGTTCTTTAGGCGCATTATGGGCCCAAGAGAACGACCAAGGGAAAGAAAGAGCTCTCTATTACTTGAGTCGAGTTCTACTGGGAACAGAAAGCAACTACTCCCCCATTGAAAAACACTGCCTGGCGTTGATCTTCTCGATAACAAAGCTCAGGCACTTTGCGTTGGCGCATGAAGTCCGTCTCATTTCGAAGGTGGACCCCCTTAAATATTTAATGTCGAAGGCCATACTGACAGGTCGACTCGCTAAATGGGCCCTGCTCTTGATGGAGTTCTCGATAACCTATCAGCCTCTCAAGGCAGTGAAAGGCCAGGCCATCGCCGACTTCCTCGCTGAGCATCCGATACCTGCCGATTCTCCTTTAAATTGCGATCTTCCAGACGAACATGCGTTTAATGCGATCGACGGTGGTGATACCAAATGGGAGCTTTATTTCGATGGAGCATCTGCCATGAAAAAGCGCAAACAAAGTACGCCAATGATCAAATCGGGGGTAGGCCTCATCTTCGTCACCCAATAAGGAGGGATAATGCGCTTCGCTTTCTCCTTAACAGAGCCAAGGACGAATAATGAAGCCGAATATGAAGCCTTGATAGCAGGTCTCGAGATCACCATCGACATGGGAATTGAAAACCTCCTCATATACGGAGATTCTCAACTGGTCGTTAGTCAAGTAAACGACGACTACCAAACGTGCAAACCGGAGTTGGTGAGATACGGTGAAAAGGTGCAACAACTGTTGACCCAGATTCCCTCCTATACTTTGGAAAGCAAACCGCGCGCGGAAAACAGCAAAGCAGACACGTTGGCCAAACTTGCTAAAGAACTGGCTGACGAGAACCTCGATGACGTTAGAATCATGGTACAAAGCCGTCGGGTGCTTGCCCCAGCAGAAATATCTCCGGAATCATCCGAAGAGAAGGGAGCGACTGAACAGACGACCATGCAAATAAAAGACCGGGAAAAGGCTGAGAATTGGAGGGAAGTCTTCATAGACTACTTTAAGTCCCACCGAATACCTGAAGAAGCGTCCACAAGACATCGGTTCATGAAACGAGCTCTGTCTTTCACCTTCGTCAATGATACTCTATACAAGAGGTCACTCGATTCTCTGTGGCTGAGATGCCTAGGACCTGACGAAGCAGAAAGAGTCATTCAGGAAGTTCAGACGGACTCTGTGGTTCTCACCAAGCGGGCCTGAAGATGAAGTTGAAGATCAAACGAATGGGCTACTACTGGCCCACGATGATTCAGGACTGCCTCGAATATGCGAAGCAATGCCACTCATGCCAAATCCATGGGGACTTCATCCACCAACATCCAAATCCATTACATCCAACGGTGGCTAGCTGGCCGTTCGAGATGTGGGGAACTGACATAGTCGGCCCCATCGAACCAGCATCGTCTAGAGGACATCGTTTTATCCTGGCAACGACTGATTACTTTTCCAAATGGACAGAAGAAGTACCGTTGAGGGAAGTGAAGACGGAGAATATCCTCCATTTCTTCAAGAAACACGTCATATATCGGTTTGGAACTCCACGCCGGATCATCTCCGATAACGGACCAGCCTACAGAAGCCATAAAATCAATCGCTTCACGCAACAGCATAATATAGACTGGAGATATTCCTCGGTTTATAATCCGCGAGCTAATGGTCTAGCCGAGACCTTCAATAAGACCTTGACAAAGATCATGAAGAAAACGGTGTCCCGAAATAAGAAGGACTGGCACGAGAGACTGCAAGAAGCTCTCTGGGCGTATCGAACTATGTTCAAGACAGCCACGAACACAACGCCATATGCGTTGGTATTCGGTACAGAAGCGGTACTCCCCCTCGAAATAGAGTTACCCTCTCTACGAGTGGCAGTCCACTACGAGTTGACGAGCGAAGAAAATGCTAACCTTCGGCTTGAGGAGCTTGATGCCCTTGAAGAAACACGGCTCATAGCGCAACAAAATCTGGAAGCTTATAAACCAAAGATGACGCGCTCATATGAAAGATTGCCCCGACCGAGGACATTCCGCCAAGGCGAACTCGTGCTAGTGATCAAAAGGCCTATGATCCCCAATCGCGCCAAGCGGGGAAAATTCGAGTCAAACTATGAAGGCCCGTACATCATAGATAAGGTCTACCAGGATGGGGCCTATCTACTCATGGACATGCACGGTGAAAAGCCTTTCAGGCCGATAAACGGTCGCTTCCTAAAGAAATACTACACTTAATGAGCCACAGCCTAAGTCAATGATAGATGACGACGACCGTGTCAGCTCGCTATCTTCCTAAGCTCAAGCTTTATAAGCAGTGGCCAGCCTTCTCAATGACGGACCAAAACGTCCTTAAACTAATGATGGACCGAAACGTCCTTAAACTACTACCGCAGCGTCCTTAGGCTGACGAGATGAATAAAAAAATATAACTAAATAAAAAATATAATAAATGAAAATGGTATGTCCATAAGCAAGAAGGGCACGGATGAAAACCCGAAAGGGCTCCGTGAGTAAAAACAGCAGGGCTACCGGCGAGTGTTCGTGAAAACCCGAAAGGGCGCGACCTCGTTAAAAAAAAGAGAAAAATAATAATAAAAAATAATAAAAACGGTATGTCCATAAGCAAAATGGACACGGATGAAAACCCGAAAGGGCTCCGTGAGTAAAAACAGCAGGGCTACCGGCAAGTGTTCGTGAAAACCCGAAAGGGTGCAACCTCTTTAAAAGACACTTATAGGGTCCTCTCGACCTTGTAAAGAGAAACCACTCGCGTGAGATCCTTACGACTCACAAGGGAGCAACACACTTAGGGATCCCCATGATTCCTAAGGAGAAAATACACTTGCGAGATCCTCACGACTCGTAAGGAGAACTCTCTTATGGGACTCTCATGGCTCATAAGATTTGAAAGTCTTAAGTTACAGAGACCTAAACATGTGCTTAAGCAACCCCCACAACTTCTGATATTGCCCTACAAGTGGTCCAATACTGGCTCTTGTATACAATCCACTGGCGCGAATAAACATTTCCCTAACCAAGTCACATCCGTGACTAGGGATATGTGCGCATGATGACAACCCTTATAAGTCCTCTCGACTTACAAGGAGAAAACCCTTTTGTAGGATCCTTACGACTTACAGAGGAACATACACTTAGGAATCCTCACGATTCCTAAGGAGAAAATACACCTACAAGATCCTCACAACTTGTAGGGAGAAATACCTTTGTGAGACCCTTACGGCTCATGAAGTCAAAAGCCTTAGTAAACAGAACCTCAACCCTGTTCGCTAAGCCACCCTTGTTCGACATCGACAGAGGCAGATGATGATTTGCTCCTGGCAATATCCCAGTTGTAGCGGTGCTGATGCCGAAATCGGTGTTTAATTTCAGGTTTACGGCGAAAAGCCAGGAGGCCGCACATGCATATGAAATAGCCGAAATGATGGGGCAACTTGCAATAAAAAGAAGCAAGTAAAAATGTATGCATGCAAAATAGCCGAAATGATTGGGCAACTCGCAATAAAAAGCAGCGAGTAAAAATAAAATAAACAGCCGAAATGATTGGGCACCGCGAAAAATAGCCGAAATGGTTGGGCAATCACGACCTTCGCGATATAAAAGCTGAAATGATAGAGCATCGCGGAAATAAAACAAAAAAAAGAAATGATAAAACTTTGGCCCAACAGTTGAGATCACATCGATCCCTGTATACAATCCAAGGGCGCAAACGAAGAGAGAACCATACTTTCCCAACTGGCTCCGCCAGAAAACAAAGCCAAATCTCGACGTTTCGTCTCAACTCCGAAGAAACCAGTGTCTTCGGAAAAATCCTTCAACACCAGAGAAACAAATAATCCTTGGCACCAGGAAAACAAATAATCCTTGGCAAATACTTCAACTCAGGGAAACAAACAATCCTTGACGAGAGCCTCCTGATTCGCATCGACTCACAGAGCAATCAGTGTCTCCGTGGGAAATTCTCGATTCGTTTCAACACCAGGGAAACAAATAATCCTTGGAAAATACCTCAACTCAGGGAAACAAACAATCCTTGACGAGAGCCTCCTGATTCGCATCGACTCACAGAGCAACCAGTGTCTCCGTGGGAAATTCTCGATTCGTTTCAACACCAGGAAAACAAATAATCCTTGGCAAATACCTCAACTCAGGGAAACAAACAATCCTTGACGAGAGCCTCCTGATTCGCATCGACTCGCAGAGCAACCAGTGTCTTCGTGGGAAATTCTCGATTCGTTTCAACACTAGGGAAACAAATAATCCTTGGCAAATACCTCAACTTAGGGAAACAAACATCCTTGACGAGAGCCTCCTGATTTGCGTCGGCTCGCAGAGAAACCAGTATCTCCGCGGGAAATTCCCGATCCGTTTCATCACCAGGGAAATAAATAATCTTTGGCAAATACCTCGATTCAGGGAAACAAACATCCTTGATGAGAGCCTCCTGACTCGCGTCGGCTCGCGGAGAAACCAGTGTCTCCGTGGGAAATTCCCGATCCGTCTCAACCTACAAGATGAAGCCTCAGGCAGTAGGGATTAAAAAACTTGCTTCCTGAACAATGAGACCCTGCAAGTCGATCTAAAACAGTCTCTTGCATACTATTCATGGGTCTCACTCTCCAAAGTCGAGTTTCGACAAGGAGGGAAACAACCGCTTACGGGTCCTCTCGACTCGTAAGAGGAAAAAATTCTCTTATAGGATCCTTACGACTTATAAGAGAAAACACACTTGGGAATCCTCATGATTCCTAAGGAGAAAACACCCCTACGAGATCCTCTCGATCCGCAGGGAGAAAAGTCTCTATGAGACCCTCACGGCTCATAAAGTTGAAAAGTCTTAGGCGGCAGATCTGAACCTGCGGCCTAAGCCATCGCTATCTCTTGGAGAAATTAAGTTATCCGCCAATTATGTTTATCAAGACAGCATGCTGAGAAGAGAGAAAGCAAAGAAATAGTACAAGACATTGCAAAAAGAAATGTGTATATCTTTATTCATGAATTCAATCAAATACAAGACGAATCATATGAAGAACAAAGAATGTGTATATACTATGCAAAAAATTACAAGTGTGTAAGTGATACAAAATGTTCAAGGAGAAGGAAGCCTCTTGAATAGCTCTATCAATTGCTCGCGCACTTCCTTCCACGCCTTCTCCTGATCAACCGCCACTGCCAGTTCGGCCTCCACTCGAGCCCGTTGCTGCATGAAGGATGCAAGCTGCTCCCCAACAACCTGCTGAGCTGCTTCGCGGCTTCGGGCATCACGCTCGGCGGCATCAAGCTTTTGCTTCAGCGCTAGCCCATTAGTAATACGTGCCAGAAGGCCCTCAAAGACGGCCTTCACTTCGGCAGCGTTCGCCTCAACTTCGGCACGTAGACGAGCAGTTGCGCTTGAAGACTCCTGACGTTCCTTCAACCTTAAAGCTGCTTCTTGCTCCAAATGGAGGAAATAAGAAGTGCTTTGCTCAAGCCAGGCTGTCCGTTGAGTACTCACGGGCAGAACCTCAGGGGAAGGACGCGTCGATTCCAGCCGATGCAGGCAGGCCTCGATTTCCCTGCAGTGATTAACCCAAGATTCGACGACACCTTCGTTATGGAAGTTTACAAGTGCCGCCAACATTGGGTTAACCTCCACAGCAAAATCTGCGGCAGGTGGGAGAGCGTCTGCGTTAAGCTCTTCGATATACCCGCTCAGCATGCCCAAACTCATCACGGCACCTTTTGAAGATGGACGTTTCAGGAAGAGGCCTGCCGGCGAAAGGATGCGAGACTCAAGAGGGACCGGAGCCGGAACGATAGCTGCAAAACAAAACATAGTTAAACGACGGTTCAAGAGATGTAGAAGAGTCATCAATAAGGGAATTTACTATACCAGCTGCAACGGACGGTAAAGCCAGAGGGGCCGGTGGCGTGGCCGGTCTTGCGTCCTCTCCTTCGATTTGTAGCACTGCAATAAGGAAGAGGAAAAGTCAGAAATAATCCCATTGCTAAAAAAAGAGGACATTGAAACGAAAATATACTCACCAGCACCACTGGAGGGGGAAGCGAGCTCAGATGGGAAGGAGAAGTGCGGAAGCAACACCTGATGGATATGATCAAAAAGCACTCCTGAAAAGACACAGTGGTACGACGTTAGTACATAAGTTATGCGGCTAAAAGATAAACTAATGAGTCGCAAATCCATACCTTCCAACATCTGCGATGGCACAAGGGAAGGCTGAGAGGTGACCACCGCCAAGGCAGTAGTTGACGGTGCTCCTTCGAGCAATGGAGCATCGGCGCTGGCCGCGCCTGCATTAAAGACAAAGACAAACTTGTTAGAAAAGATCGCAAGATATAAAAAAGGAATGACAATAACTCGAAATTTACCCGATGAGCCGCCAGCCGAAACGGAGGCGTCTCCCTCCTCCAGTGATATGAGTCCTCCTCCCGTAGCCTCATCACCGGACTCGACGGGGACCATCGTCGTGCTTGCGCGGCCAGGAGACGGCGGAAGACCGCAGACGGGGAGGGCAATGACCGGAGCATTGCCGGACTCTTGAGAGAGAGCGGCTGACTCTTCCCCAAGAGTCGTGCCCATCTCACCCGCTACTTCAGGCTCAGCGGTCTCCATCGCCTCATCTGCCGTCACCATGAGGTCGCCGGCCTCAAGCGCCTCACCCGCCGCTACCTCGGGCTCAGTTATAAGGGTCGTCTCATTTGCCACCTCCTCAGGATCGGCATCAACTACCTTCTCTGGTGCAGCCCCCTCGGCCCCTACCTTAGGCTCAACAACCCCGGCGACGTTTCCCACCGTCGGCTCGGGCTCGACCAATGCCTCTTCCTCTGGCCCCTCAGGTTCGACGGTCTCCGCCTCCCCTTCGGTTGGACTTGGCCCTGCAGGACAAGATATATAAGAACCGACAGGTTTACAATTCTTACAACAAAGTCTTACAAGATACATTACCAGAGCTGGACTTGTCATTAGCACTCCGAACAGCACGCACCACCTGTCTGCGAGCGGTAGATAGGGAGACGGGAGCCTCTTCTGAGGGAGTATCAGCGTGAGGGATGGTGCTTGGGCCCGCTCCCGTGGCCAAAGCAGCCTGGCGCTCCTTTGCCTCGCGCCTCAGCCACTTCCTCTCCTCCCGGGCCGTTGAGACGGACCTCACCAGAGTATCTTTCATTGAAGCATCCTCGTCCATGTACAGGGATGCCTCTAAATTCTTCAAGGCATCCCTCATCGACTTATCAAGTCGAGGCTCTTGCAGCAGCCCCGACGAGACCGGAACTTCAGTAACAGGCTTGGGGAGGATCCCCGCATCAACTGGTATAGCCCCTGCAAAGAAACAAAAGAAGAAGGTTAGGTTGACCATTAGATGAGATAAAAAAAAATTTAAAAAAAAAGGTTGGGACGTACCAGAGCGCGCTTCTCCTTCTCCTCTTGGAAGGTCTTTAAAGAGGCAGCAATAGCTTCTTCGGTGGTGACACCTGTTGAAAAAAGGGGGAAACTATTAGTCAAAAATAATGATAAAAAATGCGATAAAATGACGAAGAAAGCGGCTAATGGTTACCTGACTCAGCGAGTTTACTTAACATCGCTTCGAGCCTTGCTGATCGCTCAGAAGCTGCAATAGCGGCCGCCAAATCGGTGTCTGCGGGGTCTACCAAGAAGCCATTGTTGCTGCCATATTCACTTATTCCTTCGGTGAGAGGGGCCTCAGGCTCTAAACCGAGGATCGCGTCGAGGGAAAGGATCGACTTCTTTTTCTTTTGCCCGCCAGCTCTAAATGTACCTGGGATTGATTTGCGCTTGGCAGGCACCTTGGGGCGGCGGGTCCCGATATCCGCTCCTGCGCCGGACTCCGGCGATACTACACTGACCGTCTTTGTGGGAGCACGAGGCGCCGGTGGCACATCCACCATAGCAGGCAGCGGCAATCCACGCGGGGGGCTCAACACGCGTGGTCGGTCAACTCCGGCATCTTTCAGCGGAGCAATGACCGGGGTCCTTGGCTTCAAGGGGGCCTTGCGATCACCGCCAGGAGGCGCACCCCTGCGGTCAACCAGCAGGCGCTTCTCCATCAGGATAACTGGGCCCATTGCATGCGCATACCAAGCCACGTACGTGCTGAGTACCTTGGGGACACAGCTTGGTTCGCTGATGAAGAAATGGGAACCCGTGTTAAGCCGCATGAAATAGTGCATTGCATTCTTTATCCCCTCTCGGCTGACCACGGGTTTTTTCAAGAAGGCTTCCATCGGGATCCCCTGGTGATAGCTCGATTGCTGAGCAAACCGGTGAGGGTTATACCTCATGAAGAGTGCCATCTCATTCTGCCTAAACACCAGGTAGCCCGGCCGAATGGAGTAGAGATGGAGGATTTCCCGAGCCTTCAATATGGAAGCCCCGTCCTTAAAATCATCGCGCAGCGGCACTACCGACTTGATGGTCTCTGAGCCTATTGTTATGACCTTATCCACGAAGGAAACCTTCGCTCCGACCAGATGTGGACGAAGGAGCAGTCCCCTAGACTCCCGCGGAGATGCAACCACAGTTGAAGCACCAACCAACCGCATAACTCTCGGGTGTCTGCATTTCTCAAAGAACGGAGGAATCTTATGGGCGCCGAACACCCCTTGCACGTGCATTTCCATCCAGGAGGTGAAGTAGTGCGTCGGGAAGTTAGCGGGCTATACCCCAGGTTCACTAGCGTCCGCCGCTACGCTAAGTCCATTATAAAGGTAAGATAGCCCGGCGATTCCTACCGATAACTGCAAACTAGCCACCATCCGATGCGCTGGGTAGAAGACAGATGACCGCATGTGGCGCGGGTGCATAGGGAGCGCAAAGCTGCATAGCCACAAGCCCAGGAACCATACAAAAAATGTCTCCTCATCCATGCCCGGGACGACGATTTCTGAGAAAGGGACGATGGCAGCGCCGGGGAGATAAAAATCCCTTTGATCATTCTCCGATATCGGTCGGCGGTCCAAGCCGAAGCCAAAAGGGTCATCGAGCTGGGAGAACTTCTCGCTTGGCTCTGATAGGAACTCCGGTCGAATGAAGCGGGCAATAAAATCTGCGAAACTGACGCCCCGGTCGCCCGATTCCAAATAGAGTCCTTCATAGATCTCCAACACCTTCACCAAGCCCGGATACTGGTGCTGAATAGCGTTCTCCGGAGTCAGGTCAAACACCAGCGGCTTGGTGGCAAAGACGTATTCGTCAGGAGGGAGAAACTCCTCGTAATGCTCTCCCCTCATTGGCAGACCCGAGATTTCGGCAAACTCTTCCAAGGAAATAGAGACCTCCCTGTCCATCATCAAGAAAGTGTGGGTGGGGATATTCCATTGCTCGATAAAAGCTTTAATCCACCATGTTGGTGGGGAAGGATACTCGAAGAGCGAAACGTAGATGGCCGAATACAAACCGATCTTCGTCAAATGAGTCCTTTTAGCCGATAAGATGTACCGAGCCCACTGCAAATATCCGGCGGGCGATCGCGGGACCAATCCAATGTTGTAAGCATGTCCCCAAGGGCGTGCTTCACCCTGACAGGTTCGCCTCCCTAGAATGTCTATTGCCGGCGGTGGCTGCACGGGAATAGCGCCAATTGCAGGCCGGAGGAGGTCATCCGAATTCCAATTCTTAACCTCCACGGCATACTTCACCGGGGGTTCGTCCCCATAGGGGATCGTAACTATAGGCTCAGACGGCGTGGCGGAACTGAAACTGTGGTGACCCTGGATGATTTCATTGTACCACCTACCCCACAAGTGGAGGTTTTTGTACTTGGGGTCGTGATCCTTAATGAGAGCGAGCACCACTCGGTCCACCGGTGCCTAGGGAAACCCTCCCTCCGAGCGAACAAACGAAAAAGAAAAGTTACCAGACATGTTTCCTGCGGAGGGACAAAAATTTAATTAGCCATCAATGTTGTAATTCCAACGCTTGGCATTTTAAAATTTTACATTACACTGCAATGCAGTGGGTAGGGGACAAAAGGGGGACCCACAAAATCGGGATGACAGTGCATCATTTAATAAGACAGCCCCATCATTAGATGAGACTGTCAATTAATGAAAAGATCCCCAAGAGAATATCCTCATTGATGGGGAATCCCTAGAGACAAGGAGAAAATCTCCTCTTTTAGAGCAAAGCTCTGTCACAGAGTGACATTTGTCAAACTCTGGTCTCAAAGGGGTAAAATTTCTTTAAAAAAGAGCCTAGCTCTATAATAATGATGGAAAAATCCATCAGAAAGGAAACTTTAACTCCTAAAAGATTAAAAATTTGGGATCTTAAAGATCCATGAAAACTTTTAGGAGTTCTCCATTTTCAGATCAGAAAAGATCTACATTTGATCCATGAGCAAAGCTCTGTTCATGGGTTAAAACCCATGAACAAGATCTCTGTGGATCTGTAAGTTCTTGAGAGCAAGGCTCTGTTGATGAAACCCCAAAGGAGTTTTCTTTAGATCAAAGATCTATGAGAGCAAGGCTCTATTAATTAAATTTAATTTAATTTAAAAAAAATTTACCTAAAATAGTTCTAAGTTCTGAACTTTAAAGTTCTTGGGAAGAAACAAGAGCAAGGCTCTGAAAGTTCTTAAGCAAGAGCAAGGCTCTGAAAATCAAAATTCTCGAAAGTTGTAAAGAATTTTCTAAGGACCAAGGGTCCTATTTATAGGCGTCTGCGCCTCTTCAACTTACCCTTTTGATCCAACGGCCAGGATCTTGCCACCGCTGCACTCACGTGCGCGCCACGTGAGTGCAACGATGGGGGGGCATTTGTTTCCCCCAATCAGAGCAAGGCTCTGTTTGAATTTAAAAAATTCAAATTTTGAAGCAACGCTTCAAATCCCGTGCGCTGCGCGCAACGCGCCACATGTCAGAAGTTGATGCGTCAGCACAGCGCCCGAGGCGGTGCGTCCAATCAGAGCAAGGCTCTTTTAAAATAAAAAGTAAAGGAAGCAACGCTTCAGTTGCGCAAGCGCTGCGCTACGCGACACGTGTGCACAGCTGCGCAAGCGCTGCGCATCACGTGTCTGCGCAGCTGCGTTGCGCGACACGTGTCAAGCGCTGAGGCGTTTACGCCAAACAGAATTAAAATTCTAGTGAGATCTTTCTGTTCTTCTTAAAACAAGAAGATTTTCTTCTGTAAAACAGAAGCCCTTGGATCAAAGATCTAACGGTGGGGAAAATTCCCCAAATCACTTAGAGAAAAATCTCTTTAACAAATTTAACTAATTTATAGGCATTATAAAAAGGACCCTAGACCTCAATTCAAAGGGATCAATTTTTGGTGAGAAATCAAGAACTTCAAACAGAGAGAATTCTGAAGAAATTTCAAAAAAAAAAGTAAAGACTTTCATAAAATAGAAGAAATTTCTTCCAATAGATCATCGATCTAAGTACAAGATCAATGATCTTCACATAATAAACAGTGCTTTGCACTTTTTACGAACTATTGGTTCTTTAAAACAAGAAAAACAAGAAATACTTATTTTCTTTGATCTAAATTAGATCAAGAAATCAAACAGTGCTTTGCACTTTTTCAAGAACCATTGGTTCTAAAAAAGATTCTCAAATTATAGTGTCTTGCACTTGCAAACTGCGCTGTTGCGCTCCTGGATTGGCGCAAGCCACCAGAGAGCGCCACGTGTCAGCATTTAAACCATCCGCGCTATGCGCTTTTGAAATAGAGCCTTGCTCTCTGGAATTGGCGCAACTCACCAGAGCGCGCCACGTGTCAACAGCGCGAGGGCAGCGCATTGGCGCAGCGCGAGCGCAGCGCATTGGCGCAGCGCTTGCGTGACACGTGTCGTCACCACAAGCATTTGCGCTCTCTGATTGGCGCAAAGCGCCTGACAAATGCAATGCATTTCCTAAAGGGGCAGGCCCAAATCAAAAAGACCTAGTAGGCCTAATTAAATTGCAGTGCAATAAAAGGGCAGAGCCCAAACAAAATAGATACTCTGCATTATTTATAAAAGGGCAGAGCCCAAACAAAACAAAAATAATGCAGTGCATTATTTAAAAAGGGGCAAAGCCCTAGCACATGCCTAATAGGCCAAAGACAAATAAAAATGTTGAACATTCAACTGGACTTAGCCCAGTCATGGCCATAAGTCCTCAAATTAAATTAACTGAGCACGGCTGCTCCCTAAATCAATTTACATCCGGTTCGAGGGTACATCTCCGAACTCCTCTGACACCTATCGTTGTAATCCTTCAACGACGTCAGAGAGGTGACGGGTCCCGACGACCACACATTAATATGGACTGCGGGGTCCTTAAACTCGTGGACCGAAACGTCCTTAAACTAATATTGGACCGAAACGTCCTTAAACTAATGATGGACCGAGACGTCCTCAAACTAATATTGGACCGAAACGTCCTTAAACTAATATTTGCCCCAAAATGGGAATGATGGACTGAAATGTCCTTAAACTAATATTGAACCGAAACGTCTTTAAACTAATAATGGACCGAAACGTCCTTAAACTAATAATGGACCGAAATGTCCTTAAACTAATAATGGACCATCACGTCCTTAAACTGGCAACGGACCACCACGTCCTTAAACTGGAACATGGACCACTACGTCCCTAAACTGGAACAATAGAGCCTCCAAATGTTCTTTTGCCGGATCTAAACGGTCCTGTTTAAGTTGATCTTAGCCCCAAACAAGGCTAACGTATCCTTAAACATTCAAATGGACTATAAAACTCCAAATCAACTTTGGTTCAAGGGTACATCTCTGAACTCCTCTGACACCTATCATTGTAATTCTTCAACGACGTCAGAGAGGTGACGAGTCCTGATGGCCATATAATAAATGGATCACCACGTTAAGTCGATCCTAGTCTCAAACAGAACTAACGTATCCTTAACGAACGTTTAAGTTGATTTTAGCCTCAATATGGCTAACGTATCCTTAAACTAAAAACACTAAACCCAAATCTAAGTAAATACGGATTTGGACTAATCCACGTCCTACGGGCGACGGCATAACTTAGTCTCCGTATACAATCCACGGGCAATCACAAATAAAATAAACACACACACGACACGAAGTGAAATTCTGGAGAAGGAGAAAGTGGCTACCGCGATGCGGTAGCGTAATTAGCTGCAGGGGCTTGCGCCTGCAGGGAAGAGCGTCCCCGCAATCAAAAACCCCTCTAGCGAGGGGGAATCTGACGAAGTCTGCTACATCGCCCGCATCCGTCTAAACTTCCGATACACGGTGCCATAAATCAACTTGGCATCTTCGGAGAGGTGGACGGATAAAACCATATGGCATCTGCCCCGAATCTCAGGAAAGACGTCCTCACGTTGTCGTCGCCGCCGTTCGGAGGGGAACAGGTATGTTATGGACTTAGAAACGAGGATTTGAGTAGTGTCTTGAGTTGTCCCACTCTTTGGAGTCGACTTCTGCTTTGGATTGATTGGTTTCTCCATCGTCTGGACGTGGAGGCTAGCTTCCGTTGGGATGCTATTTTATTATGTTGTATCAGGGTTTTATAGAAATGCAAAAGAGGTGATGACAAGTTTCAAACGTAATAAATACTTTTCAACATACTTAGTTAAATGTAGATGTTATTTTAAATTGATTTTATCGGATGATTAATTAAACCTCAACTCCAATATTTTCAAAAAGGGTTTAGATTCCGGGTTTCGACTTACTTAGATTGCGTCGATGTCTTTAGATGTCACGTGTTTTAAGTGCCGGTCACGTGCCATGTTTGGGTCATGACAAAGTTGGTATCAGAGCGTTTGGTTTAACCTTTGTTCGAGTCTAGGTTGACTATATGGAGTCTGGGCACATATTTTGTTACCTGGGCTTGACCTTATAGGACTTAGACTTGAATTTTGGGGTCTTATACCCGAACTTTCGTTATATAGGATGACCCTTGTTGATGGATTAGGTACTAAGTAGAGTGATGTACCGTACATATGTTCCGCGGCATATTTACGATATGATATTCCACCTAAGTTACCTTAGGATTTATATCTTGAGATCTTCCTTCTATTCCTTCCGTTGATCTATCTTCGTCAGTGCATGATTGGTTGTTCGATCACCATGTTATGAGGGCCAAGCGGGCTACAGTTAGAGATACGGTCAGAAAAAACTTGTCTGGGACAAGGACTGACTGGGGTGACTTTTCGATGATATAGAGACATGTCGTTTATTTATATATGATCGAGTTCAAATTGTGGGGCAAGTTTCTTCGGGATCCACACCAGATGGTGGAGTCATTGTTAGAGATTAGACAGATATGGGACGTGATATTTTCCTATCTCCAAAGATCATGGTGTTGTGTACTGTTCAGACAACGGTACTAATCCTTGTGGAGATTTTTGAGATGTTTCTTCTCGAGTTCATGAAGTTAAATGGTTGACGACGTTACCAGTATAGATGGATCAGCAGGATTCATAACCATTCAGAGGTGAGATGGTTAGGATTTTAATCTGTTATGGCGCTTCGATACGAGATCGGTGAAATTGATGTACTTCTTCCAATGGAGTTTGTTCAGACCAAGTGCAAGTAGTTCAAGAAGGAGATCGTATGGTAAGCTGTCCTCCGATAAATTGGGACGGGTCTTCGAAGGTGAGATTAGCCAGACTTTTCTATAGGGTATCATAAGTAACGGATTCGCTAAATTCTCCAAATGTGCTTTCTGGCTGAATAGTGTAGATGTCTTGGGTCACGTAGTTGCAAGAGATGGGATACGTGTGGACCCAAAGAAGATAGGAGCGGTACAGCACTGGCCCAGACCTGTTTCAGTTATAGAGATTCGAAGTTTCTTGGGTCTGGCCGGTTATTACAGATGTTTTGTACAGGAATTTTCTCGGATCGCTGCACCGTTGACCGGATTGATTACGAAAGAAATTTCTTTCTTGGGACAGATGCATGTGAACAGAGTTTCCAGCAGTTAAAGGCTCGATTGACGACTGCACATGTCTTATCGTTACCTTCTGGGTCAGGTGGGTTAGTGGTGTAGTGTGAAGCCTCTCGAGTGGGCTTAGGCTATGTACTGACGCAGCACGGTAGGGTTGTAGCTTATGCTTCTCGACAGTTGAAGAGGCACGAGCAGAACTACCCCACTCATGATTTAGAGATAGCTGTTGTAGTGTTCGCTCTGAATATTTGGAGACATTACTTGCGTGGAGAGTCGTGCCAGATTTTCACAGATCATAAGAGCTTAAAGTATATTTTTCAGCAGAGAGATCTGAATCTAAGTCAGCGTAGATGGACGGAACTCGTGGAGGATTACGATTGTGAGATCTCGTATCATCCAGGCAAAGCGAATGTTGTAGTAGATGCCTTGAGTCGGAGGCCTGGAGGTAGCTTATCTCATGTGCGCACCTTACAGAGACAGTCTTCTACAGACTGGCAGACTGTATGTGATAGCTGTATTCAATTCGAGTTCCCATCGACAGGAGGACAATTAGCACATGTTCGCACCGTTCTCGGTTATTGGATCGTATTCTGGAGACACAGCCGCAGAGGCTCGTATGTCAGAGATTATGCAGGGCAGAGAGTCGGAATTTGTGAGAGATGGCCGTGGAGTATTACGTTTTGGGACTCATCTTTGTGTGCCAGATTCGGATGGACTGAGACGTGAGATCTTAGAGGATGCCCATAAATCAACATATAGTATTCATCCTGGTTCCACCAAGATATATCATGACTTGAGGGATGTTTATTGGTGGGAAGGAATGAAGAGGGACGTTGCGGAGTTGTTTCGAGATGCTTGACTTGTCAGCAAGTCAAGGAAGAGCACCAGAGGCCGGCTGGAGAATTGCAGCCCTTAACTATTCCGGAGTGGAAATGAGAACAGATTTCCATGGATTTGTAGTGGGTCTACCCAGGACTAGCAGAGGGTATGATTCCATTTGGGTGAATGTGGATAGATTGACAAAGACCACTCACTTTCTACCAGTAAAGACGACGTATGGGTAACACAGTGCGCTCAGAGTTATATCAACGAGATTGTTCGATTGCATGGAGTTCCAACGAGCATAGTGTTAGATAGGGGTACCCAGTTTATTAACAGGCATTAGCAGAAACTTCAAGAAGTTCTTGGTACACTATTGAGTTTTAGTACAGCTTTTCACCCACAGACGGATGGTCAGTCAGAGCGGACCATTCAGACTTTAGAGGTTATGCTTTGAGCTTGCAACCATGATTTCGGTGGTAGTTGGGATCGTCACTTAACTTTGATAGGATTTTTGTATAACAAAAGTTTTCAGAAGACGATCCAGATGACTCCCTTTGAAGCTTTGTAGGGAAGGAATTGTCGATCGCCTGTCTGCTGGACGGAATTGAGCGAGAGTAGCATTTTGGGACCGCAGGTAGTACAGGAGACTATGGAAAAGATTCAACTGCTACGAGACAGAATGAGAGCGGCCCAGTGCAGACAGAAATCATATGCAGATCGACGACATCGTAAACACGAGTTTGATGTGGGAGACCATGTGTTCCTTCGTGTGTCTCCGATGAAAGGTGTGATGAGTTTCGGGAAAAAGGGGAAGCTCAGCCCCAGGTATGTCGGACCTTACGAGATTCTGGAGAAAGTGGGTGCTGTAGCTTATCGTTTAGCACTTCCACCGAGTTTTCCCAATGTGCATCCGGTGTTTCACGTTTCGATGCTTCGCAAGTATCTTTACGATCTTTCTCACGCGATCCAACATCAGACCTTACAGCTTGAGCTGGATTTATCCTACACAGTGCAGCCAGTCGCCATTCTAGACAGGCAGGCAAAGAAACTAAGATCGATGGTACTTCGTCTGTAAAGGTTCTTTGGCAAGGAAAGAATCACGAGGAGATTACTTGGGAAACCGAGAATGCGATGCGAAAGAGATTTCCATAGCCTTTAGAAGGTATGTCTAGTTAATTTTTAAATTCAGGGACCGAATTTTCTTAAGGGGGGAATATTGTAACATTCAGAAAATTTGGAAATAAATAAAATTAACTAATTAAATAATAAAGTGTTAAATTAAAAAGTTATTAACACCAAATAAGACAATTTCATAAGATAAATGTAAAACAAATTAAATTTAAATTTTAGTATGCAACATAAATAAATTACAAGGGTTTTAGTGATAAATTTAGCTTCATTTTAATAAAATGGTGATTATATAATAACATAAGTTGTGAGGGGTGGTTATGTAAAGCTTAGGATTTTGTGCAAATTGAAAATTTTTAAGGGTGTAAGTGCAAAAGAGTAGATAATGTTTTAGTTCAGATATTAGCACTTAAATGAAACAAATTGGAGTGATATTGTGCGACACCACCTCCTTCCATGAACACACCCACACCACACCTCCTCCTTGCATGAAGATGGCACCCTTTGGTCTTTAACATCTCTTTCTACACCTCACCCTCTTCCCTTTACCATATATAACATGTGTTCAGATCTATTAGTTAATTTAAAATCTGAAAACTTAAATAAAGAAAAAGAAAACTAGAGCAAACAAAGAAGAACCAAAGGAAAGAGAAGAGATGAGCTAAGTTATAGGATTTCCACCATCAAGCTAAGGACTTGGAGCTTGTGCATCTTGGAGGGAGATCTTCCAACAAATTTCTTGCAGGTGAAATCTTTAATCACTGTAGGAATTTAGTTCAGTAACTAGTTTAACTTAAAAATTAAAAGTATTCAAAATGTCGTATTTTAAGCAAAACTGAACTCTGTAGTAATCTGCTATGAGTCAGAATAAAATTAACTTAACTAAACAGGGCCTAAATGATGTAGGTTAGACCTAGAGCAACCCATAGAATCTCGAATCGAAGGGGCTCGAATTTGACCGGCGACCAACAAGGGAATTCCGGCGTCGCCGGATTTGTAGGGAGGTAAGGTGCTTTGAGTTTTTGGGTAGGTCTCTGTATAGGTGTTGGGATCATTTGGTATTGTTTAAGTAAGTTAATTTAACTGCATATAAAATCCGGGAGCAAATATCGGATAAGGACTCAAAATTCTCAAATACGACACGGTTAAAATGTAGCACGATCTGTTTTCTGTCGCGAGGCAGAGTTGGGTTAGATTTCAGTAAGGTTAAGTATTAGGTCATTTGCAATGGTCGTACGTAGTGTAATTAGCACGTACAACTTGCGTTTTATTGATTTTTGACGTATCAGAATGTAGCCATTACCTTTTAGAAGTTATTTCTATGTTAGATTCAAATACATGGACTACGGAGGCCGCAAGGAAAGGAAAAAGGATTAGCGATTCTTGAGAAGATACGACGTATTTCCGATGAGTAGATTTACATCTACGAGGGAAGTCGGGTGGATGGCGTATAGCACCCCCGCAACCTTATAATTATTATTATGATATCCACTTAGGTTTAGCTTTTCGTCAAAGCATTGATATGATATTGCATCTTGTATACCCTCCATTTGCATAAAGTTTTATATATAGTTTTTAAATGAGATATACGTGATATTTGATCCATACGATATGGGTGTGATTGATGAGTTTGTACGATGAATCATGTCGTACTTAAGATGATAGGGATATAGCGGTATGATGAACTTTGTATGCCAAATAACGGCCAAGTTATTCTTTGACTCGTAGAGATAGATTATGTTCTGTTTTAGGAGATAATACTGGTATGAGCCATATTATTTTACAAACTACGGTTCGTTGTCTTTTAAATAAACTATCGGGATGCGTGCCAGTTTCTAAAACAAACATCTCTTTTAAATCTAAGACAGCTTCCTTATTTCAAACTTAAGTTTCCGATCATTTCTAAAGATAATGGTATAGCTCATAACAAGTAATTACAACAAGACGTTTAGATTATTTATAGGTTTGCATTATGTATTCTATATTATATGTTTCCGCGTTACGCACACTCTGGTAGAGCACTGCACAAATACCAATGAGTCATATGCTGCACAAGCACTTAAATATATATTACACCACACCTCATTGGTACTGCCATATCACTGTAGAATCGTTCTGATATATATATATATATATATGTTAATATAGAGATTGTTACACCATAGAACACTTGCACAAATACTAATGATTTTCATGTTGCACAAGCATAGACGCGTATGCTACACTACACATCATTAGTAGTGCCATGACACATTATAATTGAAATCATTATGTTATGTGATAGGATTTCGTAGTATTTTCCTAATTATGTTGTAATACTATAGATGCTGTATTTTATTTCTTGTGATTTCTGAGTATTTTACTCCGGATGATATATATATATATATATATATATATATATATATATATATATATATATATATATATATATATCGGTGGTATGGGACACGGTGATATATATATATATACACATATATAGTATATCATCAAAACAAACTATGCAATTATTCTTATTCCTTACTTGATATTTTGATATGATGAGTAAAACGCCCACCATGAGTTTTGTGTTTTATGGTTTTGTTCCGGACCGAGTGGGGGAGATATACGGTCGCGGATTTTTACGTTATCCAGACTGAGTGGGGGAGATATACAGTTGGATACATGGTGGACCCGGTCGAGACCGAGGGGCAGGATAGCCGCATTGAGGCGGGGGAGCTTAGCGAGGATACTCGATGCCGGAAATATAATTGAGCACGGCAGATATCCAAGAGATACTGACCAGAGATTGAGATGAACACGGCAGCTATCCAGGGGATACTGACCGGGGTTCGATTTGGTACGGCAGATATCCAGGGGATACTGATCGTAGCCAGGATATCGGGTGGCGATCATCTGTTGAGATGGTGTCGACGGTATCTGTTGATTTACGTGTCGATGCTAGACACGAGAGATTGCGGATTTCGATGTCGATGTTTGATATCTATATGTATATTGATGTGATCATTATCATGAGGTACACACTTAGATATTTATTTATTGGATTCCACCAGGACTGATCCGGGGGACAGTATCGATATATAATTGTACAGACATTTACAGCCAAAAAGGGAATTCCAATACGGATAATAGATTCATGATTTTGACTCATATGACATTGAGATAGTATACTTGGGATTGCATGATAGTTAGTATTGCACATATGCATATCATATAGTATATCGATACTGATTATGATAGGACTATACTTATGACTTAGGTATCGTCATGCATTTCGATTTCTACCTTTAGATGTGCTTTTATTCACTGAGTTGGCAACTCATCCCCATTGTGCCACAGTTTCTTGCAGGTTTTACCACTTAGATTATCAGCGGTTTGGGCACACATTCGTTTGGGGATTGATGGGTAAGTGAGTCATTATTGTATCCTACTCACTCTTGATTATTCATTTATTCTTGTATCTAGCGGAAACTCCATCAACTTAAAAATGATATGTTATGTACTTAGAAATGAGGATTTGAGTAGTGTCTTGAGTTGTCGCACTCTTTGAAGTCGACTTCTGCTTTGGATTGATTGGTTGCTCCATCGTCTGGACGTGGAGGCTAGCTTCCGTTGGGATGCTATTTTATTATGTTGTACCGGGGTTTTATAAAAATGCAAAGGAGGTGATGACAAGTTTCAAACATAATAAATACTTTTCAATATACTTAGTTAAATGTAGATGTTATTTTAAATTGATTTTATCGGATGATTAATTAAAGCTCAACTCCAATATTTTCAAAAAGGGTTTAGATTCCGGGTTTCAGCTTACTTAGATTGCGTCGATGTCTTCAGATATCACGTGTTTTAAGTGCCGGTCACGTGCCATGTTTGGGTCGTGACAGTTGATTCCATGGTTACTTTGTAACCTCATCACATACCATATTCACCCCCACAAACCCCATCTTGCAAGACTAAGGTTAGAATCAATTTGGTGTTAAGTTTGCTATGCTTGGATGTGGTATTCTGTGATTAATTGACTTGACAAATCTTTTGGTTTAATATACCATATACCATCACAAACTCTTAGCACACCTAACACCAAAATCATTTGCTCTCACTTACTACTTTGTGTTTTTATTGTTGTGGTATGCTTGCTAACCCTTGTGTTTAGTGTTGATACCCCAAGCTCGGACATATAAATGGAAAGTGATCAAAATGGACTCATTTCATGTTTTGCGGAGAATATCGGAATTTGACGACTTGTGCCTCGCAACCGCTTTGACAAGTTGTGCTTCATGCCGGGATCGAGGTAAGGATGGACATTTCATGATCAAGAGAGCATCGAGGGAATCTTCGCGATTCGACCTTCCAAGCCAAAGCCACAACCATTTCTTACTTGCTTGTTTTCTTGCTTTTCTTTGTTTTCGTATTCTATTCATTTTTTGTGACAACCATGTAAGTGCACGGCGGTGCCCCGGCCTCCATCCCGAGGCCAAATGCGGAAGCGATGGTTAACTTTAATTTTAGAAACCGGCACCACCGCGCACTATAAACCTGGATCGTGCCATTAACTAGTCCTAGCTAACTACAAGATGGGGAAGAGAGATATACCGAGCGATCCGTGTCCTCCGGTCTTCTCGCCGTCGTCCCGATCTCCCGCGGAAGCTCCGGTCTCCACCTCGTCGCCGGAAGGGCACCACGTCGCCTGCTTCTTTTACGGGCTCCCGCCTCTATACCGAGGCAACTCGGGCACGAAGCTGGCGAGTCGACGTGCCCAAGATTTGCTGTAGAATATAGTGAAGATCTATATGTCTCATTTGGGGTTTATGGAGGTTTCCATTTGGTGGAGGGATGAGTTATGGAATTTTTGTGGAGCTATGGGATTTTTTACAAGCCAAAAGAGATGAAATCCCTCCACAAAAAATTGGGACAGCCCACTTGAGGAAGTGGCCGGCCATGCCAAGTGAGGGGAGAGTGAGAATGAGAGTGAGGTCAATGAATCATGGAGCCACACTCACTAATCATCCAAGAGAGAGAGGAATGGTTATCATATGAAGAAATGATCACAAAGAAACACCAACACTCCACCAACCTCACCCTTCATCATCATCAACAATCATGTCCTACAAAAGTCAAGCCATGATGAAGATAGAAGTCAAGGTCAAAGAAGAGCTATCATGATACAACAATATGCAAAGACCCCCTTCCTAAATACTTATTTGCATAAATGCAAATAAGCCCTCCTTCACCAATCTTCGGCCAATGAACGATACAAAGGAAATTGGCCGAAACGGAAACCAAACTGGCAACTCCAGAAAACCGGTCCCGTAATAAATTACAGGAAAACCCCGATACTGTGTATACACACCCGGATTTGTATTCCGACCGAAATATAAATGCAATGAGACAAAATCTACACTGTACTATACTAGGATCTGGCTTAAACCAAAGCCGGCTAGTATTATCCGTCCGATCCTGATCCGTGCAATACCGCACGTATCTGATCGAACCCTGCCATATATCCATACGGCCTCTAGTACATACCGTCCGATCCTGATCCGTGAAATACCGCACATATCTGATCGAACCGTGCCATATCTCCATACGGCCTCTACAGCGTTTCGCCCGAAACTTGAGTAACTGCATGTGTGGTGGACTCTAAAGACTCGTCAATACTATGGCTGTGGATTTAACCACTAGCACGTCATAGGTATTAGCCATACGTGACGGGCCACCAGCTATTGACCAAAAGGGACGTCGATGAGCGAACTCATCCTGACACCCTACTGAGCCTGTAAGTGACAATATCCGTACAGTCCGGTCCGTTCTTCTATGAGCATCGCATGGCGGGCCTAGGGGGTTGGTAAAAGTCAGACCCCCAAAAGCGATACAAGTCGTGTCGGAGTGTAGCCCAGAACACCCTGAGATACTACTGGAATACCTACCAGTAAATCTCCTGCCTCGGCCGAGGGCTTCATGTAATGGCTCTCCTAGACACAGCACGACCTCACCCCTAATACCGGGAGAGACGAACCCCTGAAGATCCGCTCACTGCCTCCATGTGGCTCGGGACTGTACCCAACTAAAACCTGTTTGCATGTCTCCTTTGAGCGTGGTAGGGTAGTAATCAAAGTACAGTGGGAACTCACACGAGACAAACGACGATCCCCAGGTCGATGAACTAACCTGTACACAAGTCACCAGGGAACTGCTATCTGACATCAGGTATAAGACCAACTACTCATAACCCAATGAGCACCTGTATACATCTTAGGTGAACCAACTGACACCAGTGGTTTGTGAGACCGGCCACCGCCCCTCGTCGGGGTCTCGACTGTATACACTAGTCTACTCTGGAGTATCGATGCCCTGTCTCGAAACTCCCACGACTAGGGACCTTTTAAGGATGTGCTTATAGACTGCCAGCTCTCACGTATATGATCGTCCTCATACTGCTGGCAGTCAAGCAAGAATCCTAGGGGCTTTATCAATGTGTAATAGCGACATGTCAGGTCACCTAAAGCAGTACACGATGATAAAGGTAAACCAGATAGCATACTATCATCTTGAGTAAGACTGTCCTACCGGGATAGGTCCTCCCTCAATCATTGCAATCGCGTGCCTGTGATCCAATAATCGACTCTGAGGGCACTATCTTCAACAATCTCCCACTTGCACTCAAGGCTAATTATTGCGATGTCGCATACTCACAGCCCGTGTTATACCGAACACCCAACTCCTCTACTAGTCAGTCTCACAAAGCTCGTTTGCGAAACTATTGCGTTCGAGGAATAGCCTCAGTGAGTGGATCCGCTTTGATGTTTCTTTCTATGTCTCTCTATATCTCAAGTTCGTGGAGAAAGCCATCTCCCAAAATGAGCAATACCTGTCTCAGAATGTGCCTGGATGTCTGATGGGACCTAGCTCATAAATGAACTCCAAATCCAAACCTCTTAGACTGTATCGTCAACTGAACTCAATCAGTATCCTGCGCCATGCCTCCCTCAGTATTGCCTTAGACCACCTGTCCAAAATACTGCCCCTCGTCATAAAGAAAAACTATAACTCTGACAACCTCCTTGTCGTCCAGGTCACCTTGGAAGCCTGGAATGATAACTGTCTCCCGAATGAGGCTGTTGTTATCATATCCCTAGAACATCCACTTATGTTCTAAAACGGCTTCCGACTGTTTCTCCAGGATTGGATCAATGTCAACTTATTGCATGTAGTGCAAGAACAACATCTGGAGTGGTACTTGACATTTCATGATTGACTCAATTGCCTAAGCAAGTGATCTGCCAATCATGCACATCCCTCTCCCCTTTAGTCTATAAGACACCTTTAGAGAGGGTGACTCCATCACCTGCAGGTACACCACCATGCCAGGAGTCGTCCATTCTAAATACTCTTAGAATGCTGTCTAAGTACCCAGATTGGGAAACTACCCAAATCTAGATCTAAAACCATAGATCTAGTAACCAGTATGTCTGATATAATGTCCAAGTCCCATGTGGAGAAACCACTGTGTGACGACCAAAGTATAACCGATCGTAGTATAGAAATATCTCTTCCTACTCTGTGTATGTCATCCAAATACCAGGACATCACACCCTACTACCTTCTCAACAGATCCATCCCCTATTCTGATGAAGTCAAACCTATGACTGTCACATCAGAAATTGATGATCTATCTCCGCTACATCTGCTTTAGTCTATAAACAGACATAAGCAACCTGTCCACCAATGCTTCCGCTGCTCCCACTGACTACGACAACCCTCTGGCAGAGTCATATACACGTACACTTCTAAAACTAGTTTAGAACGACGCTATACTCATCCTCCTGCCGGGTCTCACAGCCTGGAACAACAGCAATGGCAAGTGTGGGTAAACAAGAACCTCCCTGTCACCGTCCTTGAGGCTACCGGAGTACCTCTCGGGTACCTGAAGTTACCCACCTCATCTGCGGAGTGGCCAATGGAATATCAAACCAGATTGAATCTTTAGGTTCCTATGAAATCTTCAGTAATCGTTTGTGGTTCTAGAATCACTTCCAGTTCTACCATACTCCCACTACTGTTTTCTGAAAAATCCATTTTTATTAAAACTGTGGTGAGTCTAGAACAATATCGCTATTGATTTTCCAGATGGTAGAAAGTCAACCCTCGTCATAGCCTGGGTCAACCCACAAACAGCCATTACAGAAACGTGCCTTGAGTTGTCCAGTGTCTGGTTTTAATCATAAGCCGGAAAACTCCCCGTACCTTAACATCGTTAAGATATGAATTGTTCTATATCCAATATAGAACCAGAGGCACTGATTTAATTGAACCAGATTCAAATCATGCAGCTATCTCCAGTGCATGTCAACTAAATGGAGAGAGGCCGATCAGCGTTACTCAACTTAGGAATGCATCCAATTATGAGTAACCTGAAAGAGAAGCAAGTTCTCTTAACCATTACTATCAACTGAATACCATACTCAAGTATCTACATCTTCGATCAACATGAAGAATCCCGATACTTGCAACACCTGGTTCTCTACTTTATTCAAATACCTATAACTTCTCAAAATTCGGACCCTGTGTTTCCACGAAACACCTATCTAAAAACTAGAGAAGTCATAAGTAAACCGAATATAGTACGAAGACCAACCCCTCTGTCCTGATGGACCCTGGACAACATACAATACTTTGTATAAGTCCCTTGAGTCTGATAACTCATTCACTGTGTGTCGTAGGTTGAAAACTGTACTTATGGTTAAAAAGAATTACACCGCTGTTTAATGCTCCTTACCTAACCATCCACTGATGTAGGTAAATGTCATAGACATAATTTCAAAAAGGTATATCTCACTCTATGAAAATAGACGTACAGATATATCAATTTGAAATTGGTGCACAACAGCGGATATTCAAAACCAAATATTTGCCGTCCGGCAAACAACCCAGGTGACTTCCTCAAATATCACCGATTACAACGAATCCCGATATAATGAGGATGATCACCCAATTCCCAATAGCTTACTCCCACTCATTATCTGTAAAACCATACAGATGTGAGAATCATATCTGGTAAATACATACCCTGGAGCAAGTGTCTAATCGGGAAATCAGTTTTCCTTTAACAGTACACAGTGAAACTGAAACATTGAAATGTTCCGATGGGGTATCCTGGTATTCCTAGTAATGCCTCTTCCATTATCCAGATTCACAACTGTAACCGTGTAATTCTTTGCCACCTCTCCAAATCCCTTATATGTCTTTAGTCATTACCTTCTGTACACCCCTTTAGGCCAAATGGTTTTCTTCCTTCCCTATCGTTCGGCACCAGCCTATGGTTTGGAAGAAGACTATCCAATAAGCATAATGGGTGTACTGTCCTAATCCTAGGAGCACTCGCAATGCGAGAGAAGGTGAAGATAAAAGACAACCGAATAAAACTTATTCCTATTTCTCCTGAACCAGAATCCATCCCCGAACTGGAACAAGTTCCTTTCGAGTTCGTATATAACCATACGATGGAGTATCCAATAAACTGTGGATCTTCGTAGTGATACGGAGTATTCTGGAGAAATACAAAGGTGATTTTAGGATTGGCGAAGAAATACTTGGTTTGGTCGTGAATAGCAGTCGCAGTTTACTTTGCCCTCTTACTAATCCCTTGCTTTGTCTTAACTTAATACCTTCTGCACACCATCGTTATGCTAATTGGTTTTCTTCATTCCCCACCGTTCGGCACCAGCCTAAGGTTTGGAAGAAGACTATCCAATTTGCGTAATAGGTGTACTATCTCCTAAACCAAGGAGTACTCGCAACCTGAGAGAAGGTAAAATGAAAAGACAACTGAATAGTCCTATCCGTTTTCTCCAGAACTGGAAACCATCCTCGAATAAATTCCTTCGAGTTCGTATATAACCATACGATGGTTTTGTCCAATGGAAGTGGACGTTCATAGTAATACGGGGTGTCCTGGATAAAAAGGGTAAAAGTAGGAGTGGCAATGAGGTTCGCAACTCTGACAATCCAAAAGCCAGTGTTTAAGAAGGTTCTGTCAACTTGGTCACTGAGTCATAGTCTTAGGGTCGGGTCAATGGTCGCTGCCAAAGAGAGAGAGAAAAGAAACACTCAGCGTGCACTCTAACATAGATCAGAATGGTTACCAATTTATCTAATCTGGAAACCTCCCACTGTACCGTCAAATTCTCCTCCAAACCTGAAAGAAGAATTAGTCGGGATCACCCGAGGAGTAAACCAACTCATCAGTGGGAATCGGGATCCAACTATCATCGCATGATAACGTGACGGAATCCGCTCACGGTGTCACACTCCAAAAGGTATGCGCATATCTGGCAAGTTTCAGTTTCTTTAGAAACTCCCGATGTGATTTTTGCCCCATGCTCTTATGACCTTGACTTTGGCCAACATATCATAAGTCACATGTCAAGTTCTACCCGTCATTCTCCAGGTTAATTTGAGCCCACCCGTACATACCCTTGACTTTGGCCAAAATAGTAGTACAACTGCCCCAAACCAACGCATCTATCTATGCTGCATATGAATACCCCAATAGCTACCAATCACTGTGCCTTGACTTTGGCCAACATACACAGCTTGAATACTATTGACCACCCATATGAAACGACGGAGGGCTACGAATGGTTTCTGGCGAAAACCTTTAACGTAATGAACTTGATATCGTTGAAGGAACTGATAGCTTTTTGAAAATATAGTGACGAAAACCATTGCTAAAGAGGTCACTCCCGGTGAAGGGATCTCGGCTCTTTCCTCGTAGAATGAGGTGCAGGATATTCCAACTGAATACCACGGTGCAAAGCAAAAGTAATCGGCTATAGTGAAGTCATTGCCCTGACGCAAACTTTTTGTTCAAGGGGTCACTCCCGGTGAAGGGATCTCGGCCCTTGCCTCGTTGACTAAGGAGCAGGATATTCCAACTGAATACCACGATGCAAAACAAAAGAAAACGTCATTGCAATAACAGCTTTTTGAAAAGTGTTCCAACAACATCAGATTAGGTTTGTTTTTAACTTGCATTGATCCGAATCAACGCAGTTCCATCAATTGATCACACCACAAAGAACGAAAATAATATGACGTACGTATATGCCATCCGCATTCGCCACTGGGTCCCGTCATTACCCGTTAGGTTAGCTAACTAACGACAGAGCGAGGACTGGACTAGCGCGGATGCAAAACATATACAACATCTACTAATATATATACCAATATATTATATTTCGCTCAAGGCGTGATAAAATGCAATATCACAGAAATGTACAGCATCACAGAACAATACAGATATCTGGGATCCCCGGGTTTCACAGTGCCGCTACTGAAACCCGACGTTCCCCTGGTCATGTGGATAGCCTGTGAAATGAAATCCTAGACCCCTACGGGCGTGGCAAGTTACCCGCCAAAACCTGAAGCGAGGAAGCCCCCTTCAGCAACGTGAATGGACCACCCAGCACTTCACGGAATCCGGTAACTTGGGCACCCCTCCTGGGTCAACCTGTACCCCCTATGAGTGCGGCGAATAGCCCGCCAATTCTAGAGTGAATCCCGCTCCGTCTCAATGCCATGAGATGCGGGCTTGTTGCCCTCTAGAACCCGGCTATCCGTGCACCCCTCCGCGGGGTAATCCTAGTACAGAAAGTAAAATATACATACAACGGGTACATCGACCGCAACCTGGTCGTGCCCCAAAATAATAATACAATCAGGTAGTGACGGCGGTCCACATGTCGGACGCTCACCCCGCAATATCAAATGTACATAATACAACAAAAACTGTACTAGCATTGCATCCAGGCTATCCCCCATGACCAATCCGCAACATCACAGCAAAATCACAGAACATCAACGTGAATGTCACGTTCGCAAATCCGTCTAACCGGGCTATAGCAGTTAGACAGGATTTACCGATCAAGAGACATTCACGGTCGCAGATATAATGTAAATACTGTGAAATAATGTGTTTAAAATATCCGATCGATCAAATTTTACCAAGTGGGCCCCCAAGTACTACTGTAGCACATCAAGAAATCTGGGCCCAAAAATAACATTCCAGAAAACCTATTTTCCAGTCCATGCCCATCTGTAAAAAATTGTTCCAGTGAGGAGGCTAAACGGCGGCGGAACCGCGGCCCAAGCATGGCTTTGGCCACGGTTCCGCGGTGATATGGTGTGATCACCCGACCAAATTTTCACAGAGTTCTTAGAATTTCCTGCACAGTATTCTGAGACAACCTGAAAAAATTTTCGAGACAAAAAAATTTCGACAGAAAACTGTTGCAAAGAAAAATACGGTTTTTGGAAAATTGTTCGATCGGAAATGTAAAACACATTAGACAAAGCTAGACTATGTTAATGGCGAGGCTCTAATACCACTGTAAGTGCACGGCGGCGCCCCGACCTCCATTCCGAGGCCAAATGCGGAAGCGATGGTTAAATTTAATTTTACAAACTGGCACCACCGCGCACTATAAACCCGGATCGTGCCATTAACTAGTCCTAGCTAACTACAAGATGGGGAAGAGAGATATACCGAGCGATCTGTGTCCTCCGGTCTTCTCGCCGTCGTCCCGATCTCCCGCGGAAGCTCCGGTCTCCACCTCATCGCCGGAAGGGCACCACGTCGCCTGCTTCTTTTACGGGCTCCCGCCTCTATACGGAGGCAACTCGGGCACGAAGCTGGCGAGTCGACGTGCCCAAGATTTGCTGTAGAATATAGTGAAGATCTATATGTCTCATTTGGGATTTATGGAGGTTGCCATTTGGTGGAGGGATGAGTTGTGGAATTTTTGTGGAGCTATGGGATTTTTTACAAGCCAAAAGAGATGAAATCCCTCCACAAAAAATTGGGACAGCCCACTTGAGGAAGTGGCCGGCCATGCCAAGTGAGGGGAGAGTGAGAATGAGAGTGAGGTCAATGAATCATGGAGCCACACTCACTAATCATCCAAGAGAGAGAGGAATGGTTATCATATGAAGAAATGATCACAAAGAAACACCAACACTCCATCAACCTCACCCTTCATCATCATCAACAATCATGTCCTACAAAAGTCAAGCCATGATGAAGATAGAAGTCAAGGTCAAAGAAAAGCTATCATGATACAACAATATGCAAAGACCCCCTTCCTAAATACTTATTTGCATAAATGCAAATAAGCCCTCCTCCACCAATCTTCGGCTAATGAACGATACAAAGGAAATTGGCCGAAACGGAAACCAAACTGGCAACTCCAGAAAACTGGTCCCGTAATAAATTACAGGAAAACCCCGATACTGTGTATACACACCCGCATTTGTATTCCGACCGAAATACAAATGCAATGAGACAAAATCTACACTGTACTATACTAGGATCTGGCTTAAACCAAAGCCGACTAGTATTATCCGTCCGATCCTGATCCGTGCAATACCGCACGTATCTGATCGAACCCTGCCATATATCCATACGGCCTCTAGTACATACCGTCCGATCCTGATCCGTGCAATACCGCACGTATCTGATCGAACCGTGCCATATCTCCATACGGCCTCTACAGCGTTTCGCCCGAAACTTGAGTAACTGCATGTGTGGTGGACTCTAAAGACTCGTCAATACTATGGCTGTGGATTTAACCACTAGCACGTCAGAGGTATTAGCCATACGTGACGGGCCACCAGCTATTGACCAAAAGGGACGTCGATGAGCGAACTCATCCTGACACCCTACTCAGCCTGTCAGTGACAATATCCGTACAGTCTGGTCCGTTCATCTATGAGCATCGCATGGCGGGCCTAGGGGGTTGGTAAAAGTCAGACCCCCAAAAGCGATACAAGTCGTGTCGGAGTGTAGCCCAGAACACCCTGAGATACTACTGGAATACCTACCAGTAAATCTCCTGCCTCGGCCGAGGGCTTCGTGTAATGGCTCTCCTAGACACAGCGCGACCTCACCCCCAATACCGGGAGAGACGAACCCCTGAAGATCCGCTCACTGCCTCCATGTGGCTCGGGACTGTACCCAACTAAAACCTGTTTGCACGTCTCCTTTGAGCGTGGTAAGGTAGTAATCAAAGTACAGTGGGAACTCACACGAGACAAACGACGATCCCCAGGTCGATGAACTAACCTGTACACATGTCACCAGGGAACTGCTATCTGACATCAGGTATAAGACCAACTAGCATATTCCCGGCAAGTCCTGTCCGGTGTACTCATAACCCAATGAGCACCTGTATACATCTTAGGTGAACCAACTGACACCAGTGGCTTGTGAGACCGGCCACCGCCCCTCGTCGGGGTCTCGACTGTATACACTAGTCTACTCTAGAGTATCGATGCCCTGTCTCGAAACTCCCACGACTAGGGACCTTTTAAGGATGTGCTTATAGACTGCCAGCTCTCACATATATGATCGCCCTCATACTGCTGGCAGTCAAGCAAGAATCCTAGGGGCTCTATCAACGTGTAATAGCGACATGTCAGGTCACCTAAAGCAGTACACGATGATAAAAGTAAATCAGATAGCATACTATCATCTTGAGTAAGACTGTCCTACCGGGATAGGTCCTCCCTCAATCATTGCAATCACGTGCCTGTGATCCAATAATCGACTCTGAGGGCACTATCTCCAACAAACCAAACAATTCGTTAATTTGTTGAACCTTAGAAGACAAAGACCTAATACACAATTTCCTGCAGATCGACCCGTACTTACCGGCTTGCTACAACGCGCCGTGCACTTGCGGTTTATAAATATTTAAAACGAGAACGATCTTGCGTGCGCATTCCGTTTTCATAAAACGTTCCATTTTCACAAAAGTGCGCGCATGTGAATTCCAAACATCTACTCTGGAATATCGATGCCTTGTCTCGATACTCTCTCGACTAGGAACAATTAAAGGATGTACTTGTGGACTACCCTGGCCCCAGTAGTATGATCTGCATCATAGTCCTGGTATTCAAGTACATATCCTAAGGACTTTATCAACGTGTAATAGAGAGAGACAATAAGTGTATATGTTAAGATAAAGGAAAACCAGATAGCATACTATCATGTCGAGTAAGAAAGTCCTCTATATATATATGTCTAAGCATCCACTATAATATACAATCATGTACAATAATGGCCTCTAGGGCATACATATTGTTGGATATAGTGCCCTCAAAGTCAATTCTTGGATCGCAGGCACGTGATTGCAATGATTGAGGGAGGCCCTATACCGGTAGGACAGTCTTACTCGAGATGATAGTATGCTATCTGGTTTGTCTTTATCATCATGTACATGCTTTAGGTGACATTACAGATCACTATTACATGTTGATAGAGCCCATAGGATTCTTGCTTGACTACCGGCAGTATGATGGCGATCATATACGTGAAAGTTGGGTAGTCTATAAGCACGTCTTTAAAGTGTCCCTAGTCGTGGGAGTTTCGAGACTGGGCATCGATACTCCGAGAGTAGACTAGTGTACACAAATCGAGACCCTGATAAGGGGCGATGGCCGGTCTCACAAGCCATTGGTGTCGGTCGGTTCACCTAAGATGTATACAAGTGCTCATTGGGTTATGAGTACACCGGACGGACTCGCCAGGAACATGCTAGTTGGTATTATACATGTCGTCAGATAGCGGTTCCCTGGTGACATGTGTACAGGTTAGTCTATCGACCTGAGATCGTCATTTGTCTCATGTGAGTTCCTACTGTGCTTTGATTACTACCTACCACGGCTCAAAGGAGTCGTGCAAACAGGTTTTAGTTGGGTACAGTCCCGAGCCACATGGAGGCAGTGAGCGGATCGGTAGGGGATTCGTCTCTCCCGGTATTGGGGGTGAGATCGTGCTGTGTCTGGAGATCCATTACACGAAATCCCTGGCCAGGGTAAGTGAGATTTACTGGTAGGTATTCCAGTAGATTCTTAGGGTGTTCTGGGCTACACTCCGACACGACTTATACCGTTATTGGGGGTCTGACGTTTACCAGCCCCCTAGGCCCGATATGCGATACTCATAGACGAACGGACCGGACTGTACGGATATTATCACTGACAGGCTCAGTAGGGTTTCAGGATGAGTTCGCTCATCGACCTCCCTTTTGCTCAATACATTGGCAGCCGTTACGTACAGCTGGTACCACTGACGTGCTTGTGGTTAAACCCACTGCCAACGTATTGTCGAGTCTTTAGAGTCCCCCACAGAGAGTTTCCTAAGTTCGGGCGAAACGTTGTAGAGGCCGTATGGTTTTATGGCAGGGTTCGATCATATTCGTGCACTTGTGCACGGATCATGATCGGACGGATAATACTAGTGGGCTTTGGTTTAAGCCGGATCCTAATATTATATTGTTGGATTATTTTCATCTCATTGTATTTGTATTCAGTCGGAATACGGATACGGGTATGTATATACGGATGAGGGGTATTCTCGTAATGTCATTACAAGATGCTTCTAGAAGATGCCACCTCATTATTTTTTTAACCATTTGGATTAATGGTTTAATGAGGTGGAGGGTGAGTCATTCTTTGGCATTAAATTGATAGCATGCTTTGTAATGACTCATGAAGTGAGTCATGGTGCACTATTCTAGCATACTTGATATTTAGTTAGAGTTGTGAGATTTTTTCTTACCTTGGGTAATTTTTCTTGAGTTGCTAGCATGCTTAAAATCTCACAACACTTAGCCATTATCTTTCATGAGTTGCTTCACTCATCCTCCGATGGCTTCATCTTCTTCCTCCACCCATCAAGTCTCATGTGTTGAGAAACATTGGGTGTTTTGAGACAAAGTAATCCTACACACTCTCTACTTCACCTTGGACATGTCGGCTAACAAACTTCATGTCCGAGTTGCTTTGGTTTGAAGAGGGAGCCCGTATAAAGATTTCTTGACGTGGTGCCACTTCGACGATGAGATCGGAGATCGAGCGAGATCGGAGATGCCGCGAGGAGCTAAGGATGGTGGCTAAAGACCGAAGGACACGGATCGATCGGTATAGCCATTCTATCATCTTTGTAGTTAGCTAGTTTAGTGTTAATGGACGATCCGGGTGAAAGTCTGCGTTAGCGCCAGTTTATAAAAGTTTTTGTTCCGCGTTTGGCCTCGGATTGACAGCCGGGGCGCTACCGTAGATTTACACATATGACTAACAATCTCCCACTTGCACTAAGGCCAGTTGTAGTATCGCATACCCAACATCCTAAAAACTCTCTCAAATTGCATCTGGGGGAGGGCCTTCGTGAGTGGATCCGCCGTGTTGTTCTTCGTGTCAACTCTCCTGACCTTGATCTCTCGGCGATCTACTATCTCCCGGATCAGGTAATAAACCTAAAAATATGTCTGGATCGCTGATGGGACCAGGGTTCCTTGGCTAAAGCCACAGCTCTATTGTTATCACAATACAAGGGTATTGGATGCTCAATGGATGGAACTACACCAAGTTCAGCTATGAACTTCTTCATCTAGTCTGCCTCTTTGGCGGCATCGTTTGCAGCAATGTATTCAGTCTCCATCGTCAAGTCTGCCACGGTATCTTGTTTGGAACTCTTCCAACATACCGCCCCTCCATAGAGGGTGAAGACAAAACCCGAGACCGACTTACCGTCGTCCTTATCACTCTGGAAGCTCGAATCGGTAAAGGACTCCACATGGAATTCTTCATTACCATACACCAAGAACATTTCTTTAGTCCTTCTCAAGTACTTAAGAATGTTCTTCACAGCTGTCCAGTGATTCTCTCCAGGATCTGATTGATACCTGCTTACCACACTAAGTGCATAAGCTACTTCCGGTCTGGTACATAACGTCGCATACATGATAGACCTGACTACCGAAGCATAGGGTATCCCTTGCATGCGAGCCCTCTCCAAATCAGTCTTGGGAGATATCTCTTTGGAGAGAGTGATTCCTGAGCAGGTGGGTAAATTACCACGCTTAGAATCTTCCATACTAAACCTCTTTAGTATGGTGTCAATGTATCTAGATTGGGACAATCCCAACATCCATTTAGATCTATCTCTATAGATCTTAATCCCCAGGATGCAGGAGGCATCACCTAGATCTTTCATGGAGAATTTTTGTGATAAGAAGAGTTTGACCGAGTGTAGCATAGGAATATCATTTCCTATCAAGAGTATGTCATCCACGTACAATACGAGAAAGACAATCTTACTCTCTACAACCTTCTTATATATACAAGGTTCATCTACGTTTTTGATGAAGTCAAACTCTTTAACTGCCACATCAAAACAGATGTTCCAGCTCCGCGATGCCTACTTTAATTCGTAGATTGATTTAAGCAGCTTGCACACCTTTCCGCTGCCCCCACTGTCTAAGAAGCCCTCTGGCTGTGTCATGTACACGCTCTCTTCTAAATTACCATTTAGAAAAGCGGTTTTGACGTCCATCTGCCAAATTTCGTAGTTATGGTATGCAGCGATGGCAAGTAGGATCCAGATGGACTTAAGCATAGCTACAGGAGAAAAGGTTTCATCATAATCGACACCTGGTCGTTGACGAAAACCTTTTGCTACAAGTCTAGTTTTGAAAGTCTCAACTTTTCCATCTACACCAAGTTTCTTCTTGAAGATCCACTTGCTCCCGATGGGTTTTACCCCTTCAAGAGCAACTTCCAAAGTCCATACTTTGTTGGTGTACATAGATTCCATCTCAGATCGCATAGCATCCAGCCATTTCACAGAGTCTCCACTTGTGATGGCCTCCTTGAAATTAGTTGGGTCATCATCTTCCATGATGCAATCCTCGCTCCGACCGTCTATGAGAAAACCTTAGTATCTCTCAGGTGGATGAGGAACCCTACTAGATCTGCGGAGTGGCTGAGGTTCGTCGGGACTATTGAATCCTCCGATTCTACCAAATCATCAGTTATAGTTTATGTAGCTGGAACTTCTTCCAGTTCTACCTCATTGCCACTAATTTCATTCATAAGAAATTTCTTTTCTAAAAAGGTGGCACGTTGAGAAACAAACACCTTTTGTTCCTCAATATGGTAGAAGATATATCCATATGAATCTTTTGGATATCCCATAAACTTGCACAAAACAGACCTTGCCTCGAGCTTGTCCGGATTTTGCCTTTTAACATAGGCCGGACAACCCCATATCTTAACTCGTTTAAGAGATTGTCTCTTCCCATTCCATATCTCATATGGAGTGGTAGGCATGGATTTGGTCGGAACCTTATTCAATAAGTATGCAGCTGTCTCAAGTGCATAACCCCAAAAGGAAATAGGTAATTCAACAACATTCATCATAGAGCGCACCATATCTAATAGGGTGTGATTCCTCCCCTCCGATACTCCGTTGTGCTGTGGTGTATACGGAGGAGTAAGCTAAGAGAGAATCCCATTCTCTTTTAAATAGTCTCGGAATTCCGTGCTTAAGTATTCTCCTCCTCGATCAGACCGAAGGACTTTAATACTTTTGCTCGTTTGGTTCTCTACTTCGTACTTGTATTCCTTGAATTTCTCAAAAGCTTCAGACTTGTGTTTCAACAGGAACACATGTCCGAATCTTGAGAGATCATTGGTGAATGTGATAAAGTATGAAGAACCATTCCTGGCATGTATAGACATAGGACCGCATACATCACTATGTATCAGTCCCAAGAGTTCTTTCTCCGTGTCCAGTAAACGGAGTTTTGGTCGTCTTGCCTTTGAGACATGACTGGCAAGTTTCATAAGATGTGAATTCGAACGGATTCAAATATCCATCTTTGTGCAACTTCGCTAGTCTGGTCGTATTGATATGACCAAGTCTACAATGCCACAAGAAGAATTCGTTCATTTCTGAAATTTTCCTCTTATGTGTGTTCTGTATACTTAGAACTACATTCTGATTTAGAACGTATATACCGTTACATAGCGTACCAAACCCAATCAACACTTGATTCAAGAAAATGTTCATAATATTTTTCTCTAATACAAAGGTATATCCTTCTTTATCTAATAAAGAAATTGATATTATATTGCATATCATGTTCGGCATGTAATAACAGTCGTTCAGAATCAATGTATTACCACTTGGTAATACAAGGTGATATTCGTCAATTGCTTTGGCAGCAATAGTTGCTCCATTCCCTACTAGGACATACTTATCACCTTTTCCCAGTTCTCAACATCTTCTTAACCCTTGTAACATATAACAAATGTGGGATCCTGATCCGATATCCAATACCCAGGACGTAGAGCATACTGAGAAACAGTTCTCGGTTACGAACACACCCGAAGCAGATGCATCAACATGCTCTTTCTTCGTTCAGGTTGTGTGGGAATCCTGGCATTCCCCTATTCCTTAGTCAGAATTATGACAATCATAAGATAGAGCGGAACCAACGTTCCCCAGCTCAGTGTAATAAGCAGGTTCGGTCAATATATCCATATTATTATCTTGATTAAGGCATATCATGGTCGCTACCAGGAGAGAGAGAGAGAGAGAGAGAGAGAGAAGAAAAACACTTTAGCGTGCGATCTTACAAGATTAGATTAGTTATTATCTTATCTAATCAGGATGGCTCCCACTTTTTTTATCAAATCTTCCTTCAAACCCTAAAAGGTAAGATTAGCCGGGATTAATTATACCCTACAAGTTTGCCAATTGGTCATCCAGACAGGTATTAGTAATCCGATGGAGTCTCCACATGCTTTCGCATGGAACTAATTAAATAACCTCGTTTCCGCTGGGGCATAACCTCGTTAACACCTTTCTTAGACACCTACTAGATTAGCTAATTGTAAAGTGCAAAACTCTTCCAGGAGTAACTCTTACTCACAGTGGGTATCGAGATCCAACAATCTCATAGAAGGTATGCAATCTTATTGCGAATTTCAGCACTTGAAATTCCTAATATTTGTTTTTACCCCTAGCGAATTACGACCTTGGCTATGGTCAACAAATAATAAGCGCTAGCCAAGTTTAACCCGTCATTTCCTGATTGAATTAAACCTACTCGTACGACCCATGGTTATGGTCAACAAAGCCGTACGACTACCTTAATCCAATCGCATCATATGCTGCAGATAAACACTAATCAGCTACCGTACACTACGCCTTGGTTATGGTCAATAAACGTAGAACGAATACTAAATAGCACTTATCTGAAATGACGGAGGGCTATGACTGGTTTTGAAGAAAACCTTTATCATAATGAACTTGATATCGTTGTAGAATCCAGTGATTTGAAAAGGAGTGGTTTAAGCTCCGCTTTTAAATCAAGTAGTTTTCAAAACAACCCGAATGGGTTGTAGCATTTTCTAACTTTTGCTAAAGAGGTCATTCCCGGTGAAGGGATCTCGGCACTTTCCTCATCGAGTGAGGTGCTGGATATCCATCAAGAAATACCGCTATGCAAAGCAATAAGTGGAGCTGCCTTTTTGAAAAATTTGATTCTACAACATATTTAGGTTTCTTTTCTTTTCATTAATATCATTAATGAATTCCCATCATTTAGCACAGAAAAACGAAAATAGAACGTACGCTTATGCTATCCGCATTCGCCACGGGGCCCCGTCATGCACCGTTAGGTTACTTAACTAACGGCAGAGCGAGGGCAGGACTAGCACGGGTGCAAAACATAAGCAACGTTTATTATATATAATATAAAGCATTCGTCACACGCAATTATATGATCACATCACAGAACCCAAGCAGCAGAAACATCATATAAAATATTGGATATACTAGGAGATCCGTGTTTTAAATTCAGCCAGTAATGAAAAACACGGATTCCACGGTCGTGATGAATAGCCAAACCCACATCCCTAGACCCCTATGAGAGCGGCAAGCAACCCCGCCAATTCTAGAGTTAGGAAATCCGGTCTCGACTCCTCGAGATGGCATCCCACTGGACTCTAAAACCCGGTTACTTGTGCTCCCCTCCTTGGGTCTATCCTAATGCAGAAAAGTAAATAATATACATCAATGGTGACATCATCCTCAACCCGAAAGTGTCCCAATAAAAGAATATTACATACAATTTATTACATGAATGAAAAATGAAAAACTCTCATCTCACGCAAAAACCCCCGGCTATTCAAACACGACGATCCAATATAACATATCACAGCAACATATAAACATCACATGTCATCAACGTAAATAAATATGTGTATCTCGATTGTCTTTGACATATAGCAACGAAATCGGCGATACACCACATATTACACTTACGGTCACAGATAATAAAATGAAAAATACAACAATTAGAATCTGCAATACCTTAGACATTATAAACCTGGAATATCTCATACTTTGGATTTCATGCCTAACACTATAAACCTCACATTTTAGTCTCGAATTGAAAACACTTTTCAATAACCAGTCGGGTAATTCAACAAGATTCCCGACAACCTGATCGAATGCTCATCGGAAACATTAGTAGATGGCCGCACCCACGATGCCGTCGACGAAGTGCATGGAGGCGGAACACCATGGCCGCAAGCACCTGAGTGGATGCTTTAAGCAACGGGGTTCTCCTATAGTCACTTGGTCGGGGCTATAGGGCATGGCTATCTAGCGGTGTTACCCGGCGAGTGTTCGCATACTATACGAGATTGCGACGGAGTTTTGATCCGAATCGAAACTCCATGGCAATCTATCAAAAGAGACTAAATTGCTAGATTTACAAAACACTAACTAGTTTTCACAAAACTAATTATTGTTGATTCCATAAGGATCATTGTGCAAAGCCACAGGGTCCTCGCGCCAACAGATATATCTTCGGAAGACCTAATAGATCCATACGAAGGAAAAGAAGCGACTGAACAAGTAGCCCTTCAAATAGAGGACGAAGAAAAGGTCAAAGATTGGAAGGAAGTCTGCATAGACTACTTCAAATCCCAACGAACGCCCAAAAATACGTCGTTTAGACATCAGCTCATGAAACAGGTTTTTTCTTTCGCTTTCGTCAATGATACTCTATATAAGAGATCGTTCGACTGTCTGTGGCTAAGATGCTTGGGACCAAAAGAAACGAAGAGAGTCGTCCAAGAAACTCACGACGGATTCTGCGGTTCTCATCAAGCTGGGCCAAAGATGAAGCTGAAGATAAAAAGAATGGGTTACTATTGGCCCACAATGATTCAGGACTGCCTCGAATATGCGAAGCAGAGTCACTCGTGTCAAATTCATGGGGACTTCATCCACCAACATCCAAATTCGCTGCACCCTATAGTGGCTAGCTGGCCGTTCAAAATGTGGGGAACCGATATAATTGGCCCCATTGAATTGACATCGTCCAAAGGACATCGGTTCATACTGGCAACGACCAACTACTTCTCCAAGTGGGCAGAAGCAGTACCACTAATGGAGGTGAAGACAGAGAATATCCTCCATTTCTTCAGAACCCATATTATCTATCAGTTCGGCACTCTGCGACGAATTATCTAGGATAATGGGCCAATTTATAGAAGTCATAAAATCAGCCGCTTCACACAACTGTTAGTTATATGTATGCCCAAGAGGCCATTGTTGTACATGTGATGTATATTATAGTGGATGCTTGGACATATATAGAGAAGAATTTCTTGCTCGACATGATAGTATACTATCTGGTTGCTCTTTATCTTAACATGTTGACTTCTATTATTATATTGTCTTGCTCTCACATGTTGGTAAAGCCCTTAGGATATGTACTAGACTACCGGGATTATGATGGAGATCATACTAGTGGGGCCAGGGTAGTTTCAAGTACATCCTTTAATTGTTCCTAGTCGTAGGAGTATCGAGACAGGGCATCGATATTCCAGAGTAGACTAGCGTATACGTATCTTGACCCATATGATAGGCGATGGATATGTTAGTTATATGTATGCCCTAGAGGCCATTACTGTACATAGGATGTATATTGTAGTGGATGCTGGGACATATATAGGTAGGACTTTCTTGCTCGACATGATAGTACGCTATCTGGTTGCTCTTTATCTTAACATGTATACTTTCTGTCTCTCTGATTACATGTTAATAAAGCCCTTAGGATGTGTACTCGACTTCCAGGACTGTGATGAAGATCATACTAGTGGGGCCTGGGTAGTCAATGAGTACATCCTTCATTGTTCCTAGTCGTGGGAATATCGAGACGGGGCATCGATATTCCAGAGTAGACTAGCGTATATCTTCTCGACCCATGTGATGGGCGATGGATGATCCCATATCCATTGGTGTTTGACATCGGAGATGGTATGCGGGTGCTCAGTGGAGACTGGGTACACTGAACGGACTCGTCGAGAACTCCCAGATGGTATTATACCTCACGTCAGATGGCAGTTCTCTGGTGACACTGGTACAGCTTAGTCTGTTGACCCGAGATCGTCATAGAGTCTTGTGTGTCTCCCACTGTGCTTTGATTTCCACCCTACCACGGCTCTATTGAGTCGTACAAACAGGTGGTTTTTGGGTACAGTCCCGATTCACATGGAGGCAATGAGCGATAGGAGGGGATTCGTCTCTCCCGGTATTGGGGGTGGATGTTGCGCTATGCTCGACTGGCCATAACAGGAAATCCCTGGCCAGGGTTACAGTGATATACTGGTAAGAGTTATCAATAGTTTTACGAATGTTATGGACCTTACGTCGGCATGACTTATCGAGCTATTGGGGTCTGACGTTTACCACACCTAAGCAAGATATGCGACATATCAGACGAACAGACCGGACTATACGGTAAGTGTTACTGGTTGGATTCACAGGAGTGTGAGCGGGCTTGCTCGTCGATCTTCTGATCGCTCAATACCCGGGTGGCCGTTACGTTTAGCAGACCGCTTGCGGCTTGTGGATGTTTGATATGATCATCATCTGCTACCGGCGTATTGACGAGTCTTTAGAGTCCTACACAGAGGTTTCCTGGCTCAAGCGAAACGAAATAGGAGCGCATATGAGATATGTGCGGGACCGAGAATAATGCGTGTATGTGATATCGTATTTCATTCTCACGATGAATGTATCGATTAGTTATATGCGATATAACCTAGTTATCGAATCAAGGATTGATTCGATAAGCCGATACATAGGATACTGGTCGGTTATATGCGATATGACCGGATCGTTAAATCAAGTGTTGATTTAATGATTTAATGTATAATTATATATTTGATATATTACTTTGCATCAACTAGTATTGGTTCACTTTAAGTGGATTTTCTCACTTGATTTGTGCAAGTTGTATATGTCATATACTTTTGTGCACTTGAATGTATCATGTTTGATGATACATGCTTATTTGGTTAAGTGTAAAGAATTAAACCATGGTTAAGTTGTTGATTAGGGTTTTACTTATTCATTTATCTTATTTGTTTATTCATTTTGAATAAATTGAAAGATAAATGAATGGTGGCTTGATTTGTTTTTAGTTGAAGCTTCATGAAGCTTTGACTAAATGAACTTTTGTTCTCATCCTTAACCCTAACCATTTAAACTAACCCTAGTCTATTCTCTACACTTAACTAAGGTTAGAATATGATAAGAATCAATTCTTTTTCAATTATTCTTTAACACTTATCATATTCTTTTCTTCATCTTCTTCTTCATGAGCAAGAAAGAAAAGCTTGCCTCATCAATGGCAAGTGATGAAATCATGTGAGAAATCCAATTCCAAAGTGAATCCACTTCCTATTTCTTCATCCTCTATCTCTTGCCAAGTAGTATAGGGTGTTTCCTTCACAAGTTTCATGACTTGGTGAAGTGGGAGTTTGATCTTGTGATGCCTCGACGTAGATCATCTTCGGCATCGAAGCCGACGACCAAGCCCGCCCATTTTTCCGATGAAGCCGATGCCAGAGTCCGGAATCCGATTTGCACAGCGGAGGGACATCATCGCGGAACTTAGGAAGTGGTGGATCGGATCTACAAAGGTTGTACCCCCTTTCCTTTAGCTATAATTCGATTACTTGCATCGCATAGCCTATATATCTAGTTAACGATCCGTATTAGGGTTTGTAAGCACATGAAAATTTTGAATTGAGCATGTTTTGATCACTTGTGAGACTTCATTAGTGTGCCTAGGAACCCTACAGTGGTATCAGAGCTACTAGGCATTGGATGTCGACCTATGGGGGTTCTCACTGTGTGACAGTGTGGCGAAGCATAGGCTCTTACCCCCAGGGTGTCCCGAGACCGGAAGGTGTTCCGATGGGTTGTAGTCCTCGCGAGGGGGCATGCGTAAAAAGTAGCGGCTGAGGGACCCGTTGGTGCCACGGTGACCCCATTGGATGGGGTGGCTGCCTGACCTACAGTGGTATCAGAGCCTAACTAGAGCCTTAGGCGATGCGTAGACGGAGTTAGAAGTCCGATCGAACCAAAATCCAAACCCAAAAATGCTCTCTGGACTTTTTCTGAAATCGTGGTTGTTTGAGAATTAAAAATATGCAGAAAACTCAGTAGAAGATTCTAAGAATTACTGTATAAAATAGGACCCCTGAATCGATAATAGTGCGGCGGAACCGCGGCATTAGCATGCCTAATGCGGCGGTTCCGTGGCAACTTGGTCTCTTCAGACATTTTTTTCTGCACGGTAATTCGTATATTTTGTTGCTGGGTTTTCTGGGAATTTTTAATATTTATTCAAGAGTTGAATTTTCTGGGTTGTATTGGGGACTCGGTGTTTCGATCGGATTGTCTAATTTTGTCTGTGTATTTTTCCGGATAATTTTGGAATATGTTAAAATGTTCGACCGGATATAAATACTCACTTTTTCCCCTGTCGGGAAATTTCCAATTGTTGGATATTTCCATAGTTTAATGACGTTCTAAGTAGTGCAAGTAACGCGATGGTCCCTCTAGAAGACAACAAATTTTAACTCGATTATGTGACCGTCTTGAACTGCCCTTTGAACCTTCGGGTTTGGGGCAGTACGGCGTGCCACATGTGAGGCGTTGGCTTGACCCTTCTACGGCTGGACCGTTGGTACTGAGGCATGAACTGAATGTTTTTAGACTTATTTCATGTGTTGAGCTGTATCGGGAAAGCTTGGGTGTTCGATTGTTCGATCGGAAAGTTTAACATTTTCTATTTACCCGGAATGTGATACAACATTTGGAATTCACAAGTAGTTATGAGATAACTGAATAAATGTTATAAACATAGCAGTTTAGTCTCGCTTGATCGGTTGCCACGGAATTTTGATGCAATCAAAAGTCCGTCGCAATCATGTAGTGTACGCGGATACTCGCCGGGTAAACTTAATAGACAGCCTCACTCCATAGTCCCGACCAAGTGACTGTAGGAGAACCCCGTCGCCGAAAGCATCCGTCCGGGTGCTCGCGGCAGCGGTGTTCCGCCTTGGTGCACTTCGTCGACAGTATCAGGGATGCGGCCGCCTACTAAAGTTTGCGACGAGCATTCGATCTGGATGCCGGGAATCTTGTTGAATTGCCCGACATTGTATTGAAAAGAGTTTTCGATAATGAGACTAAAATGCGGGGTTTATAATTATTAGGCATGCGATATCTAAAGAGTTTGCGGATTCCAACTGTTGTAGTTTTACACTTTCTTTTCTGTGATCGTAAGTGTAATATGTGATATCGCCGGTTTCGTTGCTATATGTCAACGACAATTGGGATGCGCATATTTACTTACGTTGATGACATGTGATGTTATGTGTTGCTGGATATGTTATATTGGATCGTCGTGTTCGAATAGCCGGGGGGTTTTATGTGAGATGAGTGTTTTTCATTTTCATTCATGTAAAAACTTGTATGTGATATTCTTTTATTGGGGCACTTCCAGGTTGCGGATGTTGTCACCATTTGTATGTTATTTACTTTTCCGCATTAGGATAGACCCAAGGACGGGAGCATAAGTAACCGGGTTCTGGGGTCCAGTGGGAGACCAACTCGAGGAGTCGAGTCCGGGTCTCCTAACCCTAGAATTGGTAGGGTTGCTTGCCGCTCTCGTAGGGGTCTAGGGGTGTGGGTTTTGGCTATTCATCGCGACCGTGGAATCCGTGTTTTATACTGGCTCGTATTGAAAACACGAACGTCCTAGTATATCCAATGCTTCATATGATTCTTCTGCTGCGTTATCTATAATGTGATCATGTGATGTTCTGTGGTAGATATAATATATAGTATATATGATATATTATATAGACGTTACTTATGTTTTACACCCGCGCTAGCCCTGCCTCGTTCTGGCGTTAGTTACCTAACCTAACGGTGCAGACGGGACATCGAGGCGAATGCGGATGGCATAAGCGTACGTTATATTTATCTGTGATGATTAGGTAATTTAAATGATGGGATATTCATTAATGAGATTAATGAAAGAAAATAAACCTAATTGGTGTTGTGGAATCGAATTTCAAAATAAAACAGGTGCTACAGTTCTTGCTTTGCATCACGGTGTTCCTTGTAGAACATCCTGCACCTTATTCGATAGGGAAAGGACCGAGATCCCTTCACCGGGAGTGACTCTTTTAGCAATAACTGGCAGATGCTACAACTCTCGGTTTGTCTTTTGATTGCTTCTATAGTTTCTGCTTTGCACAGTGATATATATGATATATCCTGCACCTCATTCGACGAGGAAAGGGCCGACGATCCCTTCACCGGGAGTGACCCCTTTAGCAAAACTAGAAAAGCCTCAAAAACATTCCATTTAAAAACCATTTGATTCCGCAACGAGATTAAGTTCAAAGAGTTAAAGGTTTTCACAGAAAAACCATACGCAACCCTCCGTCATTTTAGGAAGTAGAGTACTTAGTATTCGTGCTGTGTTTGTTGACTTTAGTTAAGGCACAGTGTACGGTAGCTAAGTGATGTCTTCCTACACCGTATATGATGCGATTAGTTAGGACAGTTACGTGACTTTGTTGACCTTAGTTAAGGGTCATGTGGGTTGGTCTAATTAATCACGAAATGACGGGTAGAACTTGACTAGTACTTATGATTTGTTGACCTTAGTTAAGGTCATAAGTGCTAGGGGTAAAAACCTTTATCGGGAGTTTCAAGTGTTGAAATTTGCAATGAGATTGCATACCTTCTATATGATAGTTGGATCCCGATACCCACTGCGAGTAATTGTTACTCCTGGGAGAGTTTTGCACTTTGCAATTAGCCGATCAAGTAGGTGTCTTGAAAGGTGTCAACGGGGTTACGCCTCTGGGAAAACGAGGTTTACAGTAATTAGGTCCGTGCGAAAGCACGGGGAACCTCCCTCAAAGTACCGACACTGGCCTGGCTGAAAGATTGGCGAAATTATAGAGTGTAATTAATCCCGGCTAGTCTTTCTTTTTAGGGTTTGAAGGAAGATTTGATAAAAACAGTGGGTGCCATCCTGATTAGATAAAATATATAACCAATCTGATCTTGCAAGAGCGCACGCAGAGTGTTTTCTTTTCTCTCTCTCCAGGTAGCAACCATATCACGCCTTAATCAAGATAATAATATGGATGTATTGACCGAACCCACTTGTTATACTGAGCTGGGGAACGTTGGTCCCGCTCCAACTTATAATTGTTATAAGACAGAGCAGGAAATAGGGGAATACCAGAATTCCTAAGCCGCCCAAACGAAGAAAGTGCATATGATGCATCTCCTTCGGGTATGTTCATTATAAAGAACTGTTTCTCAGTATCCTCTGCATCCTGGGTATTTGATACCGGATCAGGATCCCAGATATGTAATCTGTTACATAGGGCTACAAAAAGGTAGAAAAACTGAGAACGGGTGATAAGTTTCATGAGACAGAAAACGGGGCAAGTGTTGCAGCCAAGTCTGTTGGTCACTGTCACCCTGTATTACCAATACATTGATTCTGAACAAATACTATTAGATACCGAACCTGATATACAAAATCATATCAGTCTCTTTATTAGTAAAGAAATGATAAAATTTTGTATTGATGGATAATGTTTTGAACATTTCCTATATCAAAAGTTGATCGGTTCAGGCACGTTATCTAAAAGCATTGACGTTCTAAATCAAACTACAGTTCCTAGTATACAGAACACACACAAGAGGAAGAGTTCATAAATGAACGAATCCTTCTTGAGGCATTGTAGACTAGGTCACATCAATGCGACCCGACTGGCTGAAGTTACATTTTAGATGCATATTTAAATCAGTTTGAATTTACAACTTGTGAAACTTGCCAATCATGTCACAAAGATTAGATGACCGCAGCTCTGTTTATTGGAAACAGAGAAAGAGTTTATGAACTCTTGGGACTAATACATGATGATGTATATAAGGTCTCATGTCTACACATGCCAGGACTGGTTCTTTATACTTCATTATATTCTCTGACAATCTCTCAAGATTCAGTCATATGTTTCTGTTGAAACATAAGTCCGAAGCTTTTGAGGTATTCACAGAATATAAGTTAGAAGTAGGGAATCAATACGGGTATAAGTATTATGACCTATGATGAGATCAGGGAGGAGAATACTTGTGCATAGAATTCCTGGACTATTCTAAAGAAGAATGAGATTCTCTCTCAGTGTTACTCCTCTGAATACACCACAGCACAACGGTGTATCGGGGTGGAGCAATCGCACAATATTAGATATGGTGTGCTCTATGATGAGTACTACTGAGTTTCCTATTTCCTTTTGGGAGTTATGCGCTTGAGAAGCTGCATACCTATTGAATTAGGTTCGAATCAAATCAGTGCCTACCACTCCATATGAGATATGGTATGGGAAGAACCTGTCTCTTAAGTAAGTTAAGATTTAGGATTGTTCGGCCTATGTCTTAAGCAAAATCCGGACAAGATCGAGGCAGGATCAGTTCTGTAGAACTGGAAAGGTTCCAGCTATACAAAACTGCAGTTGATGATTTGACATAACCAAAGGATTCTATAGTTCCCGACGAACCTCAGCCTCTCCGCCGATCTAGTAGGGTTCCTCATCCGCCTGAAAGATACCTCGGTTTCTCGATGACAGTGGGAGCGAGGAATGCATCATGAGATGATGACCCAACTAGTTTCGAGCAGGCCATCAAGAGTAGGGACTCTGTAAGAATGGCTGGATGCTTAGCGATCTGAGATGGAATCCATGTACACCAACAAAGTATGGACTTTGGTTGCGATATCTGAAGGGTTAAATCCCCATCAGGAGCAAGTATATCTTGAGAAGATTACTTGGTGTAGATGGAAAAGTTGAGACTTTCAAAGCTAGACTTGTTAAAGGTTTTCGTCATCGACCAAGAGTGGAAAATGATGAAACCTTTTCCAGGGACTATACTTAAGTCCATCCAGATCCTACTTACCATTGCTACATACCATGACTGCGATATCTGGTGGTTGGGTGTCATGACTGCTTTTCTAAATACTGATTTAGAATAGAAAGTCTATAAGTACACAGCCAGAGGGCTTCGTAAATAGTGGGAGCAGCGGAAACATGTGCAAGTTGCTTTACAGGATAAAGCAGGCATCGCGGAGTTGGAACATTTGTTTTGATGTGGTAGTCAAAGAGTTTGACTTCATCAAAATGGTAGATGAACCTTGTATGTACAAAAGGGTAGTATGGAGTATGGTAATGATCCTCGTAGAGTACGTGGATGACATACTCTTGACAGGAAAATAGTTTCCTATGCTACGATCGGTCGATCTCCTCTTATCACATAGATTCTCCATATAGGATCAAAGTGATACCTCCTAAATCCTGAGATTTGGATCTATGAGATAGATCTAAATGGATGTTAGGATTCTCACTAGCTGTAGTAAGATTGTATCAATTGATCCTGGGGAGAATCACTGGAAAGGTTCCAGGGTGATAAGGACGACTGAATGTCAGTCGCGGGCATTGTCTTTACCCTCAGTAGAGGGATGGTATGTTGGAAGAGTTCCAAGCTAGATACCGTGGCAAACTAGACGATAAAGGCTGGTAACATCTCTATTATAGATACTACCAAAGAGGCAGTTTGGGTGTATATTGGTTCATAAGATGAACTAGGGTTCCCACCATTGTGTGACAATGGAATTGTGGCTTTGGCCAAGGAACCATGATCCCATCAGTGACCCAGACATATTCTGAGGAAGCATCACCTGATCATGGAGATAGTTGATCTCCAGGGTGATCGAGGTTAGGAGAGTAGACTCAGAGGACAACACGGCGGATCCACTCACGAAGGCCTTTTCCCAGAGAGAGACTCATATGGGATGGTTGAGTATGTGATACTGCAACCACTGCTACAGATGGCCCTAGTGCAAGTGGGAGATTGTTAGTTATATGTATGCCCTAGAGGCCATTACTGTACATAGGATGTATATTGTAGTGGATGCTGGGACATATATAGGTAGGACTTTCTTGCTCGACATGATAGTACGCTATCTGGTTGCTCTTTATCTTAACATGTATACTTTCTGTCTCTCTGATTACATGTTGATAAAGCCCTTAGGATGTGTACTCGACTTCCAGGACTGTGATGAAGATCATACTAGTGGGGCCTGGGTGGTCAATGAGTACATCCTTCATTGTTCCTAGTCGTGGGAATATCGAGACGGGGCATCGATATTCCAGAGTAGACTAGCGTATATCTTCTCGACCCATGTGATGGGCGATGGATGATCCCATATCCATTGGTGTTTGACATCAGAGATGGTATGCGGGTGCTCAGTGGAGACTGGGTACACTGAACGGACTCGCCGAGAACTCCCAGATGGTATTATACCTCACGTCAGATGGCAGTTCTCTGGTGACACTGGTACAGCTTAGTCTGTTGACCCGAGATCGTCATAGAGTCTTGTGTGTCTCCCACTGTGCTTTGATTTCCACCCTACCACGGCTCTATTGAGTCGTGCAAACAGGTGGTTTTTGGGTACAGTCCCGATTCACATGGAGGCAATGAGCGATAGGAGGGGATTCGTCTCTCCCGGTATTGGGGGTGGATGTTGCGCTATGCTCGACTGGCCATAACAGGAAATCCCTGGCCAGGGTTACAGTGATATACTGGTAAGAGTTATCAATAGTTTCACGAATGTTATGGACCTTACGTCGGCATGACTTATCGAGCTATTGGGGTCTGACGTTTACCACCCCTAGGCGAGATATGCGACATATCAGACGAACAGACCGGACTATACGGTAAGTGTTACTCGTTGGATTCACAGGAGTGTGAGCGGGCTTGCTCGTCGATCTTCTGATCGCTCAATACCCGGGTGGCCGTTACGTTTAGCAGACCGCTTGCGGCTTATGGATGTTTGATATGATCATCATCTGCTACCGGCGTATTGACGAGTCTTTAGAGTCCTACACAGAGGTTTCCTGGCTCAAGCGAAACGAAATAGGAGCGCATATGAGATATGTGCGGGACCGAGAATAATACGTGTATGTGATATCTTATTTCATTCTCACGATGAATGTATCGATTGGTTATATGCGATATAACCTAGTTATCGAATCAAGGATTGATTCGATAAGCCGATACATAGGATACTGGTCGGTTATATGCGATATGACCGGATCGTTAAATCAAGTGTTGATTTAATGATTTAATGTATAATTATATATTTGATATATTACTTTGCATCAACTAGTATTGGTTCACTTTAAGTGGATTTTCTCACTTGATTTGTGCAAGTTGTATATGTCATATACTTTTGTGCACTTGAATGTATCATGTTTGATGATACATGCTTATTTGGTTAAGTGTAAAGAATTAAACCATGGTTAAGTTGTTGATTAGGGTTTTACTTATTCATTTATCTTATTTGTTTATTCATTTTGAATAAATTGAAAGATAAATGAATGGTGGCTTGATTTGTTTTTAGTTGAAGCTTCATGAAGCTTTGACTAAATGACCTTTTTGTTCTCATCCTTAACCCTAACCATTTAAACTAACCCTAGTCTATTCTCTACACTTAACTAAGGTTAGAATATGATAAGAATCAATTCTTTTTCAATTATTCTTTAACACTTATCATATTCTTTTCTTCATCTTCTTCTTCATGAGCAAGAAAGAAAAGCTTGCCTCATCAATGGCAAGTGATGAAATCATGTGAGAAATCCAATTCCAAAGTGAACCCACTTCCTATTTCTTCATCCTCTATCTCTTGCCAAGTAGTATAGGGTGTTTCCTTCACAAGTTTCATGACTTGGTGAAGTGGGAGTTTGATCTTGTGATGCCTCGACGTAGATCATCTTCGGCATCGAAGCCGACGACCAAGCCCGCCCATTTTTCCGATGAAGCCGATGCCAGAGTCCGGAATCCGATTTGCACAGCGGAGGGACATCATCGCGGAGCTTAGGAAGTGGTGGATCGGATCTACAAAGGTTGTACCCCCTTTCCTTTAGCTATAATTCGATTACTTGCATCGCATAGCCTATATATCTAGTTAACGATCCGTATTAGGGTTTGTAAGCACATGAAAATTTTGAATTGAGCATGTTTTGATCACTTGTGAGACTTCATTAGTGTGCCTAGGAACCCTACAGGATAATCCCATATCCATTGGTGTTTGACATCAAGGATAGTATACGGATGCTCAGTGGAGACTGGGTACACTGGAGATGACTCGCCGAGAACTCCTAAATGGTGATATACCTCACATCAGATAGCAGTTCTCTGGTGACACTGGTGCAGGTTAGTCTGTTGACCCGAGATCGTCATAGTGTCTTGTGTGATTTCCACTATGCTTTGATTTCCACCTTACCACGTCCAAGAGGGCGTGCAAAACGGTGGCTTTTAGGTACAGTCCCGAATCACATGGAGGCAGTGAGCGATTAGAGAGGATTTCGTCTCTCCGGGTATAGGGGGTTGATGTTGCGCTATACTCGATAGGCCATAACATCATATCCTTGGCCAGGGTTGCTGAGATTTATTGGTAAGTGTTATCAGTAGTTTCTCAAACTGTTATGAGCCTTTCATCGGCACGACTTATCAAGCTACTGGGGTCTGACGTTTACCACCCCTAGGCTAGATATGCGACATATCAGACGGACAGACCGGACTATACGGTAATGTTACTGATTGGATTCACAGGAGTGTGAGCAGGCTTGCTTGTTGATCTTCTGATCGCTCAATACCCGGGTGGCCATTACGTTTAGCTGACCGCTTGCGGCTTGTGGGTGTTTGATATGATCATCACCTACTGCCGGCATATTGAAGAATCTTTAGAGTCCTACATAGAAATTTCCGGGCTCAGGAGAAACGGAGTAGGAGAACATATATAATATGTGCGGGACCAAGATTGATATAAGTATGTGATACCGTATTGTATTCTCACGATATGTGATATCGGTCGGTTATATATGATATAGTCGGGTCATTGGATCAAGTGTTAATTCGATGAGATGATACATTTTATATTAGTCGGTTATATGTGATATAGCCGGATTATCGGATCAAGTGTTGATTCGATAATTTAATATATAATTATATATATTTGATATATTAAATTACATTAACTAATATAAGCTCACTTAAGTATTTCATTTTCTCACTTTGGATACATTTAACATATATGTTTTCTTTTCTTTTGTTACAAAATATATTATATATATAATATATAATATTGTAACATGCTAGGTTATAAATGCAACTAGGGGTTATGAGATTAACACCATGGCTAGGTTTATGGTTAGGTTTTTTAATTATCTTAGTTAATTCTAATTTTTGGATTAATCATGAGATATTTTGTGATGGTTGACTAAGTCCACTCCTTAGATATTTTCCTTCATGCGTTGTATCTAATTGGGGGCACCCTGTTCGCTAGCCGTAGTTGGCAGAAGCTTCAGGAAGCCTTGGGTACTGGTTGAGCTTTAGCTCCGCTTTTCCATCTGTGGGATGATGGTCAGTTGAGCGGACTATACAGACTCTGGAGGATATGCATGTGCGTACATACTAAGTGTTTATTGGCAGTTGGGATCGTCACCTGCCATTGTTAGAGTTCTCCTTCGATAGCTGTTATCAGGAGACACTCCAATTGGCAACCTTCAGATTTTGTTGTTAGGTTGTGTCGATCGCCATTCTGTTTTTCTGACTCTGCGTAAATAGGATTTTTGGACCTCAGCTAGTCTAGAGACTTCGGAGATGATCCAGTTGGTTCAGGTCAGGATGAGGACAGTCCTGTGCAGACAGAGATCTTATGTCGATCGTGGTGGTCGCAGACTTGAGTTCGCAGTGGGAGATCATTTATTCCTAAGGATTATCCGATGAATGACGTGTTGAGTTTTGGGAAGCTTATCCCAGGATTGTAGGTCCTTTTGAGATCCTTTAAGCGAGTTAGTTCCGTTGCATTTGATTTGGCACTTCCGCCCAGATTATTGTGTTTTCACCACGTATTCCGTATGTCGATACTTTGCAATTACCTTCATGACCTTTCTCACATGATTTAGCATCAGACCGTTTAGCTTAGACATGATCTTTTCGTTCACCGGCAGCCAATTATGTTAGTGGATCGGCAGGTGGAGAAACTTCGGTCAAGGGTCTTGCCATCTGTGGAGGGTTTTCTTGGACGTAGCCATATAGTGAGGTGGTCACTTGAGAGGCCGCGAGCGAGATTTGGAAGTTTTGTACTCATCTCTTGGAAGGTACGCTTAGTGAGAATTTTAAATTCGGGGACGAATTTTTATAAGGGGGGAGATTGTAACGTTTTAGAAATTGTTATGCGAATTTTTCCGTTTTAGGGTAAAATTGTCGGTATTTTCCATTTTAACCCGACTGTGTTCAAACGACCATATAGATTTTCCAGCACCTAGTTTATCTAAAATAAAGCTAGTGCGCAAGTTTTGGGGGTATATAGGACGTTTTGGTTCAGATAGAATTTTTCTCAATTTTAATATTATTTTAATGCGGTATTCACATTTTGGGAAATTTCTCTTAAGTGATCTTTTCAACAAATTAAGTTTGAGTTAATAAAACCTTCACTTAATATCTAGATATTTGTTTGGAAATTAGAATTAAGATTAAAGAAAAGAAAAGAAATTGCAAGAGATGGCTTCATGCATGAATGTGCATGTGAATGCATTTATGAGCATTCATTGCAAGAATGAACTAGAAAACCCTACACAATTCCCTCACCTTCCTCAATTATTGGCCGGATCCTCCTCCTTCCTCTGCCCTTGAGTTTTTCTTTCTCCATTTACACAAATTCAAGCTCTTAAATCTCCAAAATTCCAAATTAATATCACAAAAAATGCCCCAAGTCTTGTTTTAGCATTTTGGATCACTTGGAGCTAGGAAAGCTTGGATCTTGTGAGCTAAGGTTGATAGGTATAATCCCTAAACTGTTAAATAGGAGTTTTTATGTTGTGTAGCTCGTTGGTTGTACCATAGAACAGTTAAAGTATCGATTAGTGCAAATATCGTGTTTTAGTGTCTTTTAGAACCTCTGTGAACTGTTGTGACCTGGAATTTTTACAGAAAAATCAAACAAAATTGTAGTGATGTACTAGTGACCCTGGAGCACCACCTGAGACACGAGGACCACCCCACCGGCCTCGACCGGCGACCCCTTTGGCGAATTCCGGCGACGCCGGCTATGTGGGGAGGTGTTGGGGTTTAGTTTTTGTGGGTAGTTGTCTGCTGTGGTTTAGGGGTGTTTGGTACTGTTTACTTTTTTAATAATTGCAGTATGAAAAATCTGGGATCCCATAGGTAGTTTCTAGTAATACGACTACGCGCGATAAGTTATCCGACACGGTCCGTGCACTTTGTGCTGGTTTTGCTCTCGGGTTGGTTTCGTCGTGTCGCTACGTGCGTTAGCCATAATACGAACACTTGAGAGTATGTTTGGAGTTGATGTGTTGGTAAAACGTAGTTTGTACGTATTTTTGGTCGTTTACTAATATATACTTGTGTTATCGTTTTGTGGTTTTAGGTTCCAGGCGGGGACTTCGGACGCTGCGAAGAAGGGGAAACAGGTGGTTGGCTTTACTTAGCCAGGACGGTTGGTGAGTAGATTTAACATCTAAAGGGGAATCGCCTGCATGGCGTTATGCGTCTGGGCTAGAAATGTTATGTTTTGTCGCATATTCTATTGGATATATAGAGCTGCGCATACACCTTATTACTTGGTTATTGTTGTGCTTGGACTAGTATCCTTAGGACACTGCACTGTTATTGACGGTTTATGTTGCACGAGCACTGATTATATGCCACACACACCGTTAATAATTGGCATGACACGCACAACACCCTTATAGATATAATATTATTTGGTTAGGGACATTGAGACATTGATTCATATTTCCTTATGCGTATGACTTATAGCTTACCTATATACCTACATGTACATCTGGCTTACATACATACATATACCTGGAGGGTATTATGGATAGGTATAGACATATACCTTGCTACAGCTACTTTGATATCATACATACTTACATATGGACACACATATCTTGCTATACCGACATGGTTACGCATACCTTGTTATAGCTACGTGTGCATCCGTCTATGCTGTTGTATCTGATTTCGGGGAAATCAGGAACCACGTGATGTATTTAGTAACTTGTTGCAGTTAAATAGTTGTTTTCCTTTACATGCTCATATTACTGTTTCATGTTGCATATATTACATTCATGGAATTCATATGATGTTCTCTGATATTTTTACTCCTTTGTATATATAACAGTGGAATGGGACGCTGTTATATATGCATATACACATATATTAGTGGAATAGGATGCTAATATCTGTGTATTGATTCATGCATTCATACGTATTCACTACTTGATGTTTTTTTTGGATTTGAGGACCGTGGTGATTTCATAGGATTATGTAAGTATTCTTATTCTTTACTTGATATTTGATGGATCCACTTCAGATTTGTTTTATACCGATATGGGGATCGAGAGTGTCGGTGTTTGGCACTTAAGATTCGAGGACGTATATTACCGATACGGGGATCGAGAGTGTCGGTGTTTGGCACTTAAGATTCGAGGACGTATATTACCGATACAGGGATCGAGAGTGTCGGTGTTTAGCACTTAAGATTCGAGGACGTATAAACATGTATTTATGTGTCGATGCTGGACACTTGTTTCATAATGTTTTTGGGTGTCGATACTGTACATTCATCTTATATGAAACATACATGATATGTGAGATATACTGATATTGGACATACAGGATATGTGAGATATACTGATATTGGATATACAGGATATGTGAAATATACTGATGTGGTACATACAGGATATATGAGATCTATATGATATGAGGGCCAGTTTGGGGGGGGCTGATTTGTGGAAATTGGGAATTTGATTGTCTTATTGGATTTTGGTTCTACCACGAGGTTACGATTTCCGTGGGAATGACATGTTTTATTCCATACTCCACATTTATTGTTTATGCACGGCTTCATGTATTAGTTGTACTTGATAGAGTACTTTCCATGACTGTTGCATTTACATACTATTATATGCATTGTTTCATGTATTATTTGTACCTGATAGAGTACCATACATGATTATCGCATACAGATTGTCATATTATTGCTTCATATATTAGTAGTACCTGCTAGTGTACCTTTCATGACTGATGCATTACATATGACCATTTACTGCTGATAGTTTGCATATGTTAGATTCGCGCTGTACGTGCATACTTGCGATTACCTGCATATGTTATTTACTATTCACGAGTTGGCAACTCACCCCGTTGTGCCACAGTATTTTGCAGGTGTTCCTCAGGATAGTCAGAGGCAGAACTATTTCCATCCATCGTATCATCTTTTGCTGCGGATACCGCTTCGCCCGACAGTGTGCGGTTTTGCTTAGGTAGGTTTTGCGGTTATCCGAGGTTGCTTGTTGTATATTCGTTGTATCATGTACTCTCCATCTACCATTATCTTGAATGACTTAGAGACGTGTTGTGAGGACGATATTGTATATTATTTTGTGACTTGGAGGTTTTTATGCAGTTTCATTTGTATCTGTGTGATGGTTGTTTTCCGCCGTTGGGCGTGGATTTTGCTCCCGTTTGGAATGTTTTTACTTATATATTGTTTTTGTACCCATTTTTGGGGGCTTGTTTTACAAAGGAGGTGCTGCCAAAATTTTAAAGAATAAAAGTTGGACTTTAAAGAATTTGGTTTAAGATTTCAAAAGTTTTAGAAATATTCTTATTTCTTACTACTTTTGATGGTTTAGATTGCTGGGTTTTTGGCTTTCTTTTACTGCGTTACGCCTGTAGACGTTGCATAGTATTAGGGCCGTCACGTACCAATTTTGGGTCGTGACATTATGCTTCGGTTAGAATGTCTGCCGCTCGTCGGAATGATGCTCCGATCCCTGGAATCATGCTCCGCTCTTCGGAATGATGCTCTGATCCTTCTGGAATGATGCTCCGCTCTTCGGAATAATGCTCGGATCCCTGGAATCATGCTCCGCTCTTCGGAATGATGCTCCAATCCCTGGAATCATGCTCCGCTCTTCAGAATGATGCTCTGATCCCCTGGAATCATGCTCCACTCTTCGGAATGATGCTCTGATCCCTTGGAATCATGCTCCGCTCTTCGGAATGATGCTCCGATCCCTGGAATCATACTCCACGCTTCGGAATGATGCTCCGATCCTTGGAATCATGCTCCGCTCTTCAGAATGATGCTCCGATCCTTCGGAATTATGCTTTGACTCTTCGGAATGATGCTCCGACCTTGGAATTATGCTCCGCAAATCGGAATGATGCTCCGATCCCCGGGAATCATGCTCCCCGAGGGATACTCCGACCCTGGAATTATGCTCCGTGAATCAGAATGATGCTCCGATCCCCGGGAATCATGCTCCTCGGGATGATGCTCCAGCCATGGAATGACGTTCCACCTCGAAGTCTAACTTCAAGCTCCATCAATTTCGTGCACACAACTCATGCATGTGGTGTGCATTCATTGATGGGGGGCACTTTGTTGGGGTCAAAATTTGCATCCCTGGTTGACCAAGTCAAAGTCGAGGTCAACCCCAAGCCAAGTGAGCCCTAGCCCAGATCAAGTGGGCTCATGCCCAGATCAAGTGGGCTCATGCCCGAGTCGAGCCCGAACATGAAGCGGCCGGTCTCCCCCCATGCTGAAAAAAAATCATGTAATAAATAATTTTGATGTAATTTTTTATACATGAATGGGCATAAAGCCAAATTTTTGTGAAGCCCGTGGCTTATGTGCAAAAAGAAATGGCACATGAGCCATGGGATGGGCAAAATGCCATTTTGTAAAGCCCAAGAGGCTATATGTAAATATGTAAGCCTATATAAGGCAACATGATGATGAATAAAAATATACTCTTTCATTCTCCCCAAAACTAGGGTTCTTTGTGCCTCCTGCTCCTTCTCCAAGGTTCTAAACCTTCTCATTTCTTTTAAATTAAATCAAGAGTTTTACTCTTTGTTTTCCAAAACTAAGTAGTTTTCCACCACAAAACCCACAAAGGGGAACTCAGATCTCCCATCAGATCTCAAAAAAGAGAGATTTTTAAAATCTCATACTTCTTGATCTTCAAGATCCGACCAACAAAGGAAGAAGAAGGAGACCCATCTCCAGAAACCCCACTTTGGGGAAGAACTAGGGCTCAAGGGGAGAAGCCCTTCATCAGCTTCAAAACATCCTAGGAGTTTAACTCCTCACACACACACACACACACACACACACACACATACACACAGAGAGAGAGAGAGAATAATAAGTGCTCTTTTCTGGGAGTACAACTCCCATTGCAGGGACCAAGTCCCTTTTGCTACTCGAGCGCTCACGTGCTGACACGTGGTGCGCTAGCGCTCAAAGCGCTAGTGCTCTTGCGCCCAGAGCGCTAGCGCCCAAAGCGCTAGCATCCGAGTGCCCACGTGCTGACACGTGGTGCGCTAGAGCTCCTGCACTCAGAGCGCTAGCGCCCAAGCGCCCACGTGCTGACACGTGGTGCGCTAGCGCTCAAAGCGCTAGCGCTCTTCCGCTCAGAGCGCTAGCGCCCGAGCGCCCATGTGCTGACACGTGGTGCGCGAGCGCTTAAAGCGCTGGTGCTCTTGCGCTCAAAGTGTTGGCGCTTTTTTTTCCCGTGCATCCTTTGGATGCCCTTTCCCTTTATATATATATATATATATATATATATATATATAGACACACACACACATACTCTACAACACTGTCCCCCTCAAAAAAAATTGGGCCGGGGCGCTGCCCCGCACCCCGCAAGGTGGCTGCTAGTCCCCTTGACCCCCAGAGCGCTATCCGGGTAGCGAGATCCCCGTAAAAACTCTGCGAACCCCCCGATATATCCAAAAAGCCTTCAAAACACAACACTGCACATTGAGTTCGCATGACCAGTTTAACCCGTTAATCGGAGGTTCCCTCTCTCCAAAGGCAAGGGGTAATCAACGGCAGCTTAGTCCGCGGCTGCCGGAGATTCGGATCTCCACAATCAATAAACCCCTGCCTGAATCTGTAATGCGCCTGACAAGCGCGCGCGCATTCCCATCTCAATGGGGTGACAAAAAACACCCTACAACCGCGTCCAGGACCAACGTCGAAATCATGCGACTAACAGGGCGGGTAGCCGCTCTGAGCCGTTTCTTGTCGAGGTCTGGGGAAAAGTGCCTCCCATTCTTCAAAACTCTGAGGAAAATCCGAGGTTCGAGTGGTCCGAAGAGTGCTAGACCGCCTTCGACCAACTAAAGAGACACCTTGCGATGCCACCGCTGCTAACTCGACCAATTGAAGGGGACGAGCTCTCGCTATATCTGGCGGTATCCGATCAAGCAGCGGGCTCAGTGCTCGTACGAGAGGCCGACGGAGCGCAGAAGCTGGTATACTACGTGGGCCACATCTTTAAAGACGCAGAGATGAAATACCCAGCTATAGAGAAGATTGTCTTGGCGCTCGTTGTGGCCTCAAGGAAGCTATGGCACTACTTCCAGGCGTACACTATTCTCGTCCTCACTGAGCGCCCGCTGGGGGCTATCCTCACCTCGCCCGAATCCTTAGGCCGCTTAGAGAAATGGAGGTGGGAACTGTCCCAGTTTGACATAAAATACCGCCCGAGGCAGGCCATCAAAGCACAAGCCCTGGCCGATTTTATCTTCGAGTGCACCATCCCCAGCAAGGAGCCGGAGTCCGCACCTCCCCTCGCGGCCCAACGACCGATCGTGGGGAGACCCGACTCGGTCCCTGAGTGGGTCATTTATGTCGACGAGTCCTCAATCGAGGAAGGTTGTAGCGCCGGCCTCATCATTCGGGGCCTGAAAGAGGCGGAAATGGAATATTCTCTAAAGCTCGGATTAAAGCCCTCAAACAACGCGGCAGAGTACGAGGCCCTGCTAGCTGGACTTCGCATGGCCTCCGGGCTGGGGCTGAAGACAATTCGAATCCGCAGTGACTCAGCCCTGGTCGTTGACCAAGTGACCGGCCACTTCGAGGCTCGGGAACCGCTAATGGTAAAATATCTGTCCGAGATAAGAAAATTTCGGAAGAACTTCGACGAAGTCCAGGTAGAGCAAATACCCAGGCAGCTCAATGACCAAGCCGATGCACTGAGCAAGCTGGCTTCCTCCTACTCGGTTAATAACAAGCGGTCTATCCTCTTTGAAACCTTGACACGGCCCAGCGTGGAAGATGGGGCGACAATACTTTATGTGTATACAACACAGGAAGATGACCAGGACTAGAGGACGCCCTTTGTGGAACTCCTAAGGGATGGTACACTCCCGGAAGATCGGGGAGCCGCCCGCCGTCTCCGGGCCAAGGCCCGTCACTTCGTCTGGAGCAATAGGAACCTTTACAAGAAATCCCTCACTCAGCCCCTGCTCCGGTGCGTCGACCCCCACGAAGCCGACTACGTCCTCCGTGAAATCCATGAAGGGGTCGGCGGCACACACCAAGGGGCCATAACCTTAATCCAGAAGGCATTGCTCCAGGGGTACTACTGGCCCACTATTCACGGAGACGCCCAGAAGCTCGTCAAGAGATGCAAAAGTTGCTAGCTCTACGGAAGCATACCTCGCCTCCCGGCTACCGAGCCGACCGCTTTGACCTCCCCGTGGCCGTTCGCCCAGTGGGGATTGGACATGATAGGCCAGTTCCCGACCGGTACGGGAGAACACAAGTATATCCTTGTCGCAGTAGATTACTTCACGAAGTGGGTCGAGGCCGTCCCCATCAGGAAACCAGAAACCGCCACGACCATCAAGTTCCTGCAGAATAACCTGATACTCCAGTTCGGCATCCCGATGTGTATCATCACCGACCACGGGATGAACTTCGAAAACAAGAAAGTGAAGGATTTCTGCAACGAATATCATATCCTCATGAAGTTTGCCGCGGTCGCACATCCCCAATGCAACGGGCAGGCCGAAGTTGCTAACCGCGATGTCCTCCGAGGTCTCCGAACCCGCCTAGATGGACACCAAGGTAGTTGGGTCGAGGAATTGCCCCGGGTATTATGAGCCCTGCGCATGTCAAAGAAGACCTCCACCGGGGAAATCCCTTTCAGCCTCTGCTACGGGACCGAGGCAATGGTCCCAGCGGAGATCGGGCTACCCAGCCACCGGGTCGAACACTTCGACGACGAAGCAAACACCACGGCACTACGGACCAACCTGGACATCTTGCTGGAGAAACGAGACCAGGCTCAAATCAGGGCTGCCGCCTATCAACAGCAAACTGCCCGATACTACAATGCGTGGGTCAAACGTCGCTCCTTCAAGACCGGAGATCTGGTCCTACGGCGGAACGAGTTCGTCTATCAAGGCAGACTGCACAAGTTTTCCCCGAAGTGAGACGACCCTTTCCTCGTCTCCGAGGTACTTCCCGGTGGAGCCTACCACTTACAGGACGCAGACGGGCGCAAGTTTCCACGACCTTACAATGCTGAGAAGCTCAAGCTGTACCAGTAAAATGAATACCTACGAGTGTGTACCTCTCCTTTCACAAAGGCAATGTAATTTTTTTCTAAAAAGTCCTTTCATTCAAATGACAATGAGGGAACGCTAGAACGTTGCAAAAGAATAGTCTTATTCATCCCAAAAGGTACCATGAGCTCCTCAGCCTGACAGAAAAAGGGAAGGTTACAACGAAGGCGGAACGGGATCAAGAAAGTACTCCTGGTGGTACTTTGCTGGTTATCGCTGGCCGGTACCTCCCCTACCCCACAATGCCAGGGATCTAAGCCCACGCCAAGAGGCACCGGGCAGTAACCCTGCTCGACCTATCCTTAGTGGGCCACTTACGGCCTCTCCCGCGCTAAGGATCAAAAGCCCTCGCAAGAGGCAGCCGAACGGCTACCCTGCTCGGCTATCCCTGGCTGGTAGCTTCCCTACCCCACAACGCCAGGGATCTAAGCCCTCGCCAAGAGGCATCCGAGCGGCTACCCTGCTCGGCCATCTTTAAGGATCAAAAGCCCTCACCAAGAGGCACTGGGCAGTAACCCTGCTCGGCCTATCCTTAGTAGGCCACTTACGGCCCCTCCCGCGCTAAGGATCAAAAGCCCTCGCAGGAGGCAGCCGGGCCCGACCTTGCCTGGCTATCCCTGGCTGGTAGCTCCCTACCCCAACACACCAGGGATTAAAGCCCTCACCAAGAGGCACCGGGTAGCAACCTTGCTCGGCCATCCTTAAGGATCAAAAGCCCTCGCCAAGAGGCACCGGGCAGTAACCTTGCTCGGCCTATCCTTAGTAGGCCACTTACGGCCCCTTCCGCGCTAAGGATCAAAAGCCCTCGCAAGAGGCAGCCGGGCCCGACCTTGCCCGGCTATCCCTGGCTAGTAGCTCCCTACCCCCAACACACCAGGGATCAAAGCCCTCACCAAGAGGCACCGGGCAGCAACCCTGCTCGGCCATCCTTAAGGATCAAAAGCCCTCGCCAAGAGGCACCGGGCAGTAACCCTGCTCGGCCTATCCTTAGTAGGCCACTTACGGCCCCTCCAGCGCTAAGGATCAAATGCCCTCGCAAGAGGCAGCCATGCCCGACCTTGCCCGGCTATCCCTGCTGGTAGCTCCCTACCCCAACACACCAGGGATCAAAACCCTCACCAAGAGGCACCGAGCAGCAACCTTGCTCGGTCATCCTTAAGGATCAAAAGCCCTCGCCAAGAGGAACCGGACAGTAACCCTGCTCGGCCTATCCTTAGTAGGCCACTTACGGCCCTTCCCGTGCTAAGGATCTAAGCCCTTACTAAGAGGCAGCCGAGCGGCTACCCTGCTCGGCTATCCCTGGCTGGTAGCTATCCCACCCCACCACGCCATGAATCTAAGCCCTCACTAAGAGGCAGCCGAGCGGCTACCCTGCTCGGCTATCCCTGGCTGGTGGCTTCCTTACCCCACAACGCCAGGGATCAAAGCCCTCGCCAAGAGGCAACTGAGCAGCTTCACTGCTCAGACCATCCCTGGCAGGCCTGGTACGGCCCTTGCAACGCCAGGGATCAAAGCCCTCGTATAGATGCACCGGGCAGCTACCCTGCTCGGTCCATCCTTAGCAGGCCTTGCACGTCCTATCCCGCACTAAGGAACATGACCTCACCAAGAGGCATCCGGGCTATCTACGTCTGCGCGATCTCCACCTCGACTTCGGGGCCATGGAGATACCGTCTTCCCGCCGGTCTTTGCAAACTTGGCAAGTGAACAGATTCAACTCGACGCGTAGTCGCTAGACGAAGAAACGACACAACATAAAGGCAGTACCGTGCAAATACAAGTGTTTACCGACAAAGGAAAATACAACCACAAACACTATTGTAAAAAGTCTTTACTCACAAAATCAAAGTCTTTACAAGGGTATTGCGGGCTGCCCAGCCTTATCAAATTACCCGAAATCTTACAAAAAGAAAGGAGGAAAAGCCAAAAAATCCGGGGCACAAGCCCAGCCTAGAGCTCGCCTCCCTCATCACCATCGGTCGGAGGCATGACCACTGAAAGTGGGACCCGAGCACGGAGCTCACCATCGGAAAACTCCGGACACTGCTCCTTGACGGCATCAAGAGCTTTGTTCCAGGCAATGGCGGAGGCCTCGCCAAGGTTGACGTAAAACGGTCCGACCCCCTGTAATCAGCCACCGCCTTTCTAGCTCGGATCTCAGCAACCTCTGCCGTCCGAAGCGCTGCCTCGGCATCCCGCCTGCTAGCATCCCTCACCCTCTTCATGGCTGCGAAGCGATCAGCCAGTTCCACCAACTACGCCTCGATGACTTGGTGGGGCTTACTCAGGTGGTGATAGGACTCCCGGCACTTTGAAACGGTCAGCTCCGCGGCGGCCGACCGGGCTTCAAGGACGGCCATCCTCTCCCTCTCCAGACGCAGATTAAGCCGCAAGTCCTCGACCTCCGATGAATACTCTTCTGCCGATGTAACGTTTTATAAATCGTTTTGCGAATTTTTCCGTTTTAGGGCAAAATAGTCGGTATTTTCCGTTTTAACCCGATTTCGATCAAACGTCCGTAAAAACTTGCCGGCACCTAGTTTTGCTAAAATAAAGCTTGTGCGCGAACTTTGGGGGTATTTGGGAGGTTTTGGTTCAGATAGAATTTTTCCCAAATAAAATATTATTTTAGCCGGTAAAATATGCACGTAAATCGGGAAATTTTTTCTAAATGAAAATTCTTGGAAATTATCACTACAATTATTTTAGAACCTTTTTTTAAATATCTAGATTTTTTTTTGGTCAATGGAATTAAAATTTTAAAAGAAAAAGAAAAGAAAATGAATAAAATGTGGCATTTTGCATTAAATGTGCATTAATTGATTTCTTTTGCTAGAAACTTTCCCATTTTTCTTACACAAACACCCCCCTCACCTTGGCCGACCTCTCTTCCCCCATTTCTGCCCCAAACTTTTCCAAGCCCATTTCTTCATTTTCCAAGATCAAAAACTCATCAAAAATTCCAAAATAAATCCAAAAAATTCCTAAATAAAAAATTAAACCATCAATTCCTTTTACTAAACTTATTTGTTCTTCATGAAAAATTTGATTCTTTGGAGGCTAAGTGGATGAAATCTTGTGCTAAAGTTTGTTCTTGTTAAGGTATAATTTCTTACCTTAATCCTTAATTATTTGTTTAAATTTTAATCTAGCTATTTAAGTTAGCTAATTATATGTTTAATATAGCTTTTAAATCATGATAAATTCATTATTCTTATTTTAATGAAATTCAAGTTAAGGTTAAATCTTGATTTAAGTGTTTAATGTTAATTGATGTGTTAATTTGTGATTAGAAAAAGCTTAACCTAGTAGAAAATGATAATTATTGTTAATTACTACTTTGTTTAATTAAGGATTTTGCTTACTAGGTTTTTGCTAAAACTTAATTAGCAAGTGTTAAAAATAAGGAATGGTTTGGATAGCTTAGTTAAGCTATTATAAGATGTTTGAAATCACTAGATATGCGTTAGCTTGAAACTAATGCGAATTATTGCGATAAGTTGTTTTCTAGGTTTCGGGGTTTTTCCGACGTGGATTCAATTAGTCGTTGCAAGGTTATATCTATTATATTCCTCGCATTTTAATTTGTTGTGTTGCGCAATCGGGACGATCAGAGTTTAGACTTGGTGTTTCGTAGTTTAGCGACCCTACTTAGGGTTTTTGACTGATGTCGTGCGCGTTAGATGCGCTAAGTGCGCAGTGTAATTTTCTGGCCGTTTTCTTTGCGTTTCGTTGTCTTTTCGTCGATATAGGATATTTAGCTTATGTGATATGTTTGTGAAATTTTAGGTTTGCAGGCGGGGACTTCGGACGCTACGACAAAGGGAAAACAAGCGGTATGCTTTACTTAGCCAGGAGCGTTGGTGAGTAGATTTAACATCTACAGGGGAATCGCCCGCATGGCGTTATGCGTCTGGGCTAGAAATGACTAGACTTGTCGCATATTCTATTTCATATTTAGAATTGCGCATTCACCCTACTGCTTAGTTAATTGTTGTGCTTGGACTAGTATCCTTAGGACACTGCACAATTATTGACGGCTCATGTTGCACGAGCACTGATTGTATGCCACACACACCGTCAATAACTGTCATGTCACGCATAACCCACTTATAGATATGTTATAGTTTGGTTAGGGACATTGAGACATTGATTCATATTTCTTTATGCATATGACTTATAGCATACTTGTATACCTATATGCTTACACATTTGCCTTGGCATACTTACATGCTAGTTACCTGTATACCTATAGAGTATTGTACTATTAGTGATAGGTACATACACACATAATGACATAGCTACATGTATACTTTGCATACATACTTCACTTATACCCCGGGGGGGTACATTACATCATTTCTGATAGGTAGATATCTATATCTTGCTATACCTTTATATTTACGCATATATCAGTTATAGCTGCATGTTTACCTTTACTTGATGTTATTTAGAATTGGAGAAATTAGGAACCGCATGAAATTTATATTAACTTGTTGCAGTTAATTAGCGGCTTTTCCTTTATATGCTTACATTACAGTTTTCTGTTGCGTATATTATATTTATGGATTTTCGCATTGAGATATGGATTTTTCATGATGTTTTCTGGATTTGGAGACCGTGGTAGTTCATGAAATTATGCATTATTTGAAAAACCCGGTTTCCCTTGATATGGTATTACAGCATCTACCATGAGATTTATCGGTTCTGATTATATACCCGATTCGAGGAGCGGGAGGCACCGTCTGCGGGTACATGGTGGGGCCCGGAGGTACCCCGGGGCAAGAGTCGTAGAGTATACGATGAGTTAGTGGGGGAACCATACCATCCGGTGACAGTACCAATGACTCAGCGGTTATCATGGGGATACCGACGGGAGTCATGTGCGTATGGATACGTCGAGAGGCGAGGGTCAGAGCTAAGCACTCGAGCTTTCGGGATAGCGTATGATACGTACCTATCAGGATACCAGTCATGGTGACAGCACCTGATAGATCAGTATTTATGTGTCGATACTTGACACTTGTTTCATGATATTTTTGGGTGTCGATATTGGACACTCACTTTATATGAAACTTACTGGATTCAGGATATATGAGATTAACTTGATATTGGATTCAGGATATATGAGATTTATTTGATATTATACATTTACGATATATGAGATTCACTTGATATTGGATACATGATATATGAGATTTATTTGATATTATACATTCAGGATTTGTGAGACTTACATGATATAAGAGCCAATTTGGGGGCAGATTTAAGAAATTGGGATTTGGATTGTCTTGATGGATTGTGATCCTACTACGATGTCAGGATTCCGTGGAAATGACATGTTTCATTCCATACTCCACATTTATTGTTTAAGCACTGCTTCATGTATTAGTTGTACCTGATAGAGTACCTTCCATGACTGTTGCATTTACACACTTTAGTTTATATGCATTGCTTCATGTATTAGTTGTGCCTGCTAGAGTACCTTTCATGATTGTTGCATATATATATTGTCATATCATCGCTTCATGTATTACTTGTACCTGATAGAGTACCTTACATGATTGTTGCTTACAGATTGTCATATTACTGCTTCATGTATTAGTGATACCTGCTAGTGTACCTTTCATGACTATTGCACACATATGACTTTTATTGCTATTAGTTGCTTATGTTAGATTCGTGTTGTACGTGCATACTTGCGGTTACCTGCATATGTTATTTACTATTCACGAGTTGGCAACTCACTCCCGTTGTGCCACAGGGTTTTGCAGGTTGTTTCCCCAGAGTAGTCGAGACAGGCTATTCATTCTATCACATCATATTTTGCAGCGGATACCGTTTCGGCTCACAGTGTGCAGTTTTGCTTAGGTGGGTTTTTCGGTTATCCAAGGTTGTTTATTTTATATTCATTGTATCATGTACTCTCCATCTACCATTATCTTGTATGACTTAGAGATTTGATGTGAGGACGATATTGTATATTTTGGGGACTTGGATGTCTTTTATGCAGTTTTACTTATATCGTCTTTTATTTCTTCGCTACGGCGTCGTATATCTGTTGTGGTGGTTGTTTTCCGCCATTGGGCCTGGATTTGCTCCCGTTGGGGATGCTTTACTTATTTTTATGTTGTACCCATTTTTGGGGTTGGTTTTTACAAAAGATGTGCTGCCGAAATTTTCAAGAAAGTAAATTGGACTTAAAGAATTTATACTTGAGATTTTAAAAAGTTTAAACAATGTTTCGTATCTTTTCTTGTCTTTTAATGGTTTAGATTTCTGGGTTTTGGCTTTCTTTTACTGCGTTACGCTTGTAGACGTTGCGTAGTATTAGGGCCGTCACGTTCCAATTTCGGGTCATGACAGCCGACCTCGCAGCATGAATACCCCTCTCGGCCTCCATACGAGTAACGAAGGCGCAGTGCTGAAGGACCTGGCGAAAAATGGCAGAGAAACTTAGGGACGCCCGAACTAAGGAGAGGGCGCTCGAAATGACACATGAGGGAATATGTACCTGAACCGCCTCCTGAGCAATGGCCGCCATTTGAGCCCTCAGGGTCCCCCGCGGCATTTGACCCCCGGCCGACTCCTCCATATCAGCAAGAAAGCTGGCAGCAACGGAAAGCCCCGACGGGACCGCGAAATGGACGTCCCCCTCCTGCACGGAGATCCCCCCGGAACCTCCGTCTGCGGCACAAGAGAGACCGTCCTCTTCCTCTTGAGAGGAACCCCGTCTTCGTCCTCTCCCGCATCCCTCATCTGGGGCTCGGGAACCCGTTGAAGCCTTCGTTTGCCACCGGAACAATCGTCAGGGGCTCGTGACGGGGCAGATGACCCCGCCTTCGGAGGCACATCTGGTGCGGGTCTCGGGTCACCCGGAGGCACGGCCGCACCGCCGGCCCCCCTCCGGGACTGAGCGTCGAATGCACCAAGAGTCGCGGATCGAACCATTGGTCCTGCCAAAAGGAGAGCGCCGAGCTTACGAGTTCAAGAACGAGGAAGATATGAAAAGAGATGGGCCCTGAAGAGGACCCCACCTCTATTTATAGCCACCGGCGTCCTCATCCAAAGGCGACGTTCGGCTCCCGCCAAAAAAAAACTCTTCGCATTCAACGACTACGATCGCTCCACCTGCTGCACGCACATTAGCCGGATTCCAACAGATGCCAGAAGTCTGCGGCCCGTCACATCAGCCAACCGTCGCCCGACACGTGGGTTGTCGCTTCAGCGAAAGTACGCACGATCCGGTGCACCCTCTTTAATGCAAAAGATCTTGCCCTGATTCGCAAGGGCATCATCCAGAAAATACAGCGGGTTATCCTGGGACATGCCCGACGATACCTTCGAAAAGAAGCTCACCTCGGGTGACCCGGAAGACCACTCTCGACCCGACCCATCAGCTGGTCGGGACAAGAGTGGGGGGATAATGATGATGCTCAATATCGGTGATCTCCCAGATCATGACACGTGGCAGGTGACGTATCCCAGAGCATGCAAGAACGGGCCTACAGTGGCCGACCAGGCCGCTCCTATGCCCGTCCTACAAACAAACGCCGGATCACCTCCGAGCCCAAGCACAATTGGCCTCCTCGACCTCCTAGCTCGTCTCCGGGCTATCGCAGAGCCAAGATACCTCGGCTCTCCCGCTCGTCCGCGAGCTCTCCCGCCGAGGTCATCTTCCTCGGTCTCATCGACCGACCAACGGCACCGCTCACAGGCGCGACCGCCATCCCGCGAATCTCGCCATGCGCGAGATATCCGCGGCCACATCCCACGTTCCATGCCATCACGATCCCCATTAACGAGCATGTCTCGCCATTAATAGGAGATTCCACTCATCACGCGGGCGTGACGTCGGGAGCGTAATGGCCGGCGTGATTCTCGCGCCTGCCCTGCCTGCTGCCACCGCTATATAAACATCTTCTTCAGACGGTTCAAGTAAGCCATTTTACTCCACTAAGCCGTCACTCTGCTCGGATTTCCTCTCTAACTTGACCGTCGGAGGGTCCTCGGTGGTACAACCATCCCGGGACTTCCTTGCAGGTAGCTCGGCCCAAACAACTTCACACCCATTGAGATCCACACGCTTCAAGAGCCTGCCTCCAGATCCAACCTCAGCCATCCATCTCCGCCATCAGCAGATCAACGGAAGGCAACATCTTGGCGCGATCCGGGTCGCGTCATTGGTGTTAGATACACTACAAGAAAAACAGCCTTTAGTGGCACTTAAAAGTGTCGCTAAAAGTTGAGAAAGTGCTGCAAAAAGAAACTAAAGGGTTATCTTGTCCATATGCCGCGCATCGGCACTTGTCTATATGCCGTGCATTCCTGTGTCGCTAAAGGGTTATCTTGCGCATTCCTGTGTCGCTCAAGGGTTATCGGCACTTATTTGTGAGTGCCCGTATTACCGCCGCTAAAGGGTAATACTTGTAGCAGCACATTTTGTGTGTCACTAATCTCACTTGGGACGACACTTTCAACTATAAAATTTAAACTTTTAGCGACACTTGTTACCTGCTATTATAAAATTATAGCAGTGTTTGTCGGCCCGCGACAAAAACTTTGCACACGATTGTTGGCCCACGATAAACTTTGCCCCGACAAAAACTTTTAACTGCACTTATTATATAGCATTAGTCTCATTTGTATTTTATTAGCCATTCTTAGTAACTGCCATTATAATGTTATTAGCAGCATGTATATCGCATTAGCAGCACTTATTAATTTCCACTGCATTAAACATTACAATAATCATTAATTAACCAACCATTAAAATAAACAATCAGTTTCTGACCATCCAGAACTATACATTCAATAAAAATCCATATCAAGCACTAAAATTTATAATCAATGAAAGAGATCTATCCACAAAGATTAAAGAAAAGAAAGAAAACGATATTAAGTGCTTTACAAGCCAAAATCCAAAGACGGGCACTAATTTAAGGAGCTAGCTTCGGTCTTCAACTTGTATCTTCGACTTGAATTAAAAAAGAAGATCCTTCAGCATGACCTACAAATAAAAAAGATCGACAATGATCAATAGATGTCAACGATAAAGTACTTCATATAATTTAAATAAAGATCAACCAATTAATAAGTAGAGCCTAAGGAAAAACTGGTATGACACCTCATGAATTAGAAACAATCGGTACTACAACTGAAATTATTGAAGATGAATAACATCCTTTAAGCATTAGGCTCAAGCAGAAACAAACATCTATGAACATGTATACGTAGCTGTTCCTTACTCACCAAACCCCACTTGTATTGTCCACCAAAACAATATCCTTAGCAAACTAAATCCATCACAAGACTTATTGTTAAAATTCATGGCAAGCGAAGACACAAAAGACGCTGATCAGGGATGGAGATGCAGGGCCGCTATAGGGAGGCCAAACAAGGCCACGAGAGCTGCAGCTTATAATTTTTGTAACCCAAGTGATGGTACCAGGCTTGGGGATTGGATGTTGAAGCATTTCCTAGGCAACACCTTTTGTTTCATTTTGATGGTGTAGTTTAATGCTGATTATCCTAATAGTCAGTGTGGCGTCACATTTAGCTTGGTGTTGTAACTAATGACTATGGATGGTGTTTAGATTATAATGTTTGGACTATGGCGGTAGGTAAGCTTCATATATGCACTTCGTATTTTGAAAGAAACTCATGATTAAATAACCCACTCAAGAATATATTTGTATTTTCTAGATTTTTTCTCTCTTCACAAGCCTACTTATATTTGCGTTAACCAATGCTAAATGAGCCAAATAGTTCTGACTATCCCATTCCAGATACATCTTCATTGTTATCTACTAATTCTAAAAGGCCTTCCCAGGATACTTCAAAATTCCATATCCTTAGGACATTTTAATGACAAATGTTCATTTAACATGATATATTTCAATAACAATATATATGAGAAATTTTGCACTCAACTTTAAAAATTTTGTACTCAAAGTGAAGAAATCAACCCAAAGTGAGATGAATGATTGTTACCAATGATCCGAAAAAGAGTCCTCCCAGAAAAATCAGTGACATGCTGCAATAAAAAAAAGGAACCAATCAAAATTTGCTAGCAAAGGATACATAAGAGCAGAACAAATGATAGCAACCACAATGAAAGTTTCATTATAATAATGCAAAGTTGTGGGCGACACAATTGTACTACTCTTAAGGCAGGTTCAAGGATGCTGTCTAACTTTGTAGATTCTCTGATCTTCTTTTTCGACTATAACCACAAGAAAATTAATTTAGAATATGGCAGGCATAAACTCTTGATGCATTAGGTTAATGAAACCAACGTCATGGATTCAGCCCTCTCTCGAGATATTCTTTTAACAACTTATTTTCTTTATTGCATTCTATATCAGAACTTGCAGTGTTAAAAATAGGCTTGCTTGGGAATGAGGAAACATTTAAGACGGCCCTTTACCTAAAACATACAAATAGGACCCTCTTACATTTACAAAGGAGTAATATCAAAGGGCGATGCTTTTAGTTTAAGGGGGGAAAAAGAATAAAGAACAATAAAGCACTACACGCTTATGGATGGCAGATTGAAAGCTTTCTCTGTGAATAACTTAACCTTATCGAAATGTTATGGTTAAATCTTTGTCTGATGCATTCAAAATAGAAAGAAATGATAAAACAATAAGCAAACCTTAATGTTTCGCAGTATTGATTATAATTTCAAGCAAGAGAAAAACTCTAATTGTATAGAATACCTGAGAAATGAAGCGGCTTTATGAACATCAGCCTATAAGATACAAAGATTAATTTATGGATTTAGATATGTAACAAAGGCAAAAATACGAGATAACGGTTAACTTGATCATAAAAATTGTAATAAAATATACATTTGTGTGAATAGCAATGGCGCATAATAAGCATCTTAATTAGGTTAATGTGCACAACCTTCTTCCTCTAAAAGGTTAATTTCTGCCTCAAGATCCATTCGGGCAAACCATCAAACATCTTATCTTCATATGAGGCGACTTAACAAACAACAAAACAATTATCAATCATCTTAGTAAATAAAATATCAAACGATACTTGAGTTACTTAATAATCACACTATAATATTATACGGTTTCTATGTTTAGAAGGATTTACTTAATAATCAATAAAGTTGAAATTTATAGATGTTATCATCAAACTAAATTCACAAAAACCATCAATTCTAATCTTATAAAAAAAATCCAAAATTTCAAGTCAATAATGAGATTTGCTTACTATTAAGCCACCTTACAGTGAAAAAAATAAAAATAAAGGCGAGACTTTTAGAAAAGATTAGGGTTAGGTTAGGCGTTGGGGAAGAGAAAGAGATGGTACCTTTCGTGAAATTGAACTCGAATGGAACCAGTTTGCTAAGGTTTTGATTGGCGCTCGATCAGCTCAGATTTGAGCTAGATCAGAGAGAGACATATTGATGGAGCTTGTCTTCCGTTGATCTCGCGATGGACTTAGTTGATTATCTTCCGTTGCGTGTGGGTCTCAATGGGTTTTTGGAGGAGGAGCTGAGGTGAGGAAGTTGATGCCGAGTACCTGCAAAGAAGTTCCGGGGTGGTTTGGTACCACCAAGAACCCTTCGACGCTCAAGTTAGTGGTGAGATTCGAGCAGAGTAACCGCTTAAAGAGTAAAAAATGGCTTACTTGACCTTTCTGTGATGGAGGTTTATATAGTGGTGGAGCACGCACCAGCGGGCGCGAGAATCTCGCCGGCGGTTACGCCCCCCGACGTCACGTCCGCGCAGAAAGCGGATCGCCCATTAACAGGGGTTAGTGGCGTGCAACGCGGGATGTTGCTGACGTGGAATCCATGCATGGCGAGATTCGCAGAGCAGCGGTTACGCCTGTGAGCGCTGGAGTTGGTCGGAGGGCCGAGGAAGACGGCCTCGGCCGGGAGCTCGGGGACGAGCAAGGATGCCGAGGGGTCTCGGTCTTGTTGCAGCTCGGGCGAGCTGAGGGGCCGAGGAGGCCAATTTGCAGGGGGCCGTGAGGAGGGCCAGTTTGCGCTTGCAGGTCGGGTACAGGATGGCTTGGTCGGCCCCTGTGGGCCCCTTCTTCTGAGTTCTGGGACACGTCATTTGCCACGTGTCATGATCTTGGGGATCGCCAATATCGAGCACTATCATTAGCCCCCCACTCTTGTCCCGACCAGCTAGCCGGTCGGGTCCGGAGTGGACTGCCGGACCTCCCGAGGTGAGATCCCTTCTAGGGTTTCGTCGGGACGAGTCATCGGACCGTCGGTTGTCTTTTCCGCCAGCGAATCAAACCAAGATCTCTGCATTTAAAGAAGGTGTGCCGGTTCGTGCACTCTGCAGTTGAAGCGATGGTCCACGTGTCGGGCGCCGGTTGGCTGATGCGATGTATGCAGACCTGGGCGTCTGATGGGACGCGGTTCAGCGCTGGACTGCCACGTGGAGCGATCGGAGCCGCTGGGCGCGAGGAGCCGTTTCGGCGGGAGACGTGGGTGCCGTAGGATGAGGCCGTATGCAGTAATAAATATGGGTGGGGTCCTCCCTAGGGCCCTTACTCCTTCATATTTTCCTCTCTCAAGTTTCGGCTGCTCGGCGCTCGTCTCCCTTCTCTTGTTTCCAGCCTTTGAAGAATTTCTTTTCCCAGGTTAGATGTCTTCCTCTGTTGAATCAGTAGACGTTGTAGGAGTAGATGCTAGGATTCCCTTAGATGTGTCTGAGTCTCCTCGGGGAGCAGGTGCTGGACCCTCCCCCCGGGGTCGTGAGGCGGGGGCCGCCTCCAGGGAGGAGGCGGCAGATGTGGCCTGATTAGTCGAAAATATTGCATATTTTAGCAGGCAATTTCCTCATCATTTGCATCCATATAGAAGTGTTCGGCATTCATATTTTACATATTAGCAAAACTGTCGCAAAATATCAGATTACATGTATTAGACTCTAAAACCGACACTATAAAATAAATTGACTACATTTCATGACATCGCATCATCCCTACATTTGCGCAACACTTGTTTTGAGATCTGTGCAAGAAAAATCCAGCAGAAAGGCCAAAATGTACAGGGTACCGATAAAACGTTACGCCAACTCAATGATTTCAGTTCTGGCATCAATCCAAAGGGACAAACAAAAATCAACATATCAGAAGAAGCCCCAAATAGCAACCCAAGACCTCTGCAAAAAGACAAAGCCTTAAGGAGCATACTTGGCCGCGGAACCGCGGCCTAAGACGCCTTGTGCCGCGGTTCCGCGGCTGTCTTGCCACGTCAGCACTTGATCTTTGCATCAAAACTCTTCACTCAGGGCCCACTTTCAGCTCATATACTTCAAGTTCCAGAATACTCCAGAGTCTTCTGCCAGATCAGCAAGCTTTGGGATCAATACTAAACTAGCCTATCATTCTAGAACCTTCTCCCTAAACCCTAGCTTAAACCCTAAGCTAAGCCTAACAAACTCTTTCTAGAAGTCTTTTAACAAACTTTTGGAGGGAACTCAAGAAGGCTTAGGGTTTCGGTGTTCTATAAATAAGACCCTAGGCTCATTGTAAAAGAATAATTGAATACTATTGAATCAATCCATTAGTTCATTTGAGAGCCATTCTATCTCTCTCTTCATCTTCTTCTTCCACAAGTCTAGTGAGAGGATTTGTGTGAAACCCTAACCCTAATTCCAATCAAAAGCCAAGATCCCGAGTACCCATTCAAGCAAGAAGCCTTGCAACCTTTTAGGAGCCGAGCCGGTCTTCAACAGAGCAAGTGGTCCAAGCCAATCCGCGACTCACGGAGCCGAGCGAAGCCAAGTCGACAATTTAATTCTTCCTCTTGTAGTTCTTGAGCGACTGTAATCAAATTGTTGATATAAATAAAAGGTGATATTCTTTTATCTTGTTTTCTTTAAATTCTTGCATCATGAGTCAATCTAAATTTCTAGTTATAATTCATGTTGTGATGTTTGAGTAAAACTCCGCTCGTCGAGGAGTCGAGACGATCAATAGAATGATGATGTAATATACTGTAAATCGATTCTTGAATCCTATGAGTTTTGTAAACCCTAGCAAGATCAAGAATCGACGACCCAATTCGTTGCGATGCTTTCTTGATTGGTATCGCTCGAGATTGGGGAGTTACGATCGTTTCTTGAAATTGCTAGAGGCTAGAATGTGAATGATAATCGACGAAAGAACAAGGGTTAAACGATGAAACCCTAGTTTCATCAAGAAAGCCCTAACTCTCGTCGACCATCATCGATCTAGTATCAATCCTTCGAAGGACAAGAACACGAAATCTTGATATTACATCACGTTTATAGATCCGATCGATTCCTACGAGCCTCATTTAGATTCTTGACATTTTGGTTGGAAAAATATTATCGAAACCCAATTCTTGATTGTTTACCAGTTTCTTGATTCTTGATTAAACATCGTGACACCTGAATCAATTGATAAATTCTTGAATCATGTTTTCTTTTCTTTTCAATTAACTTTTCGATTCAAACAAAGCAAATATAAAAACGAATCGCACAATCCCTGTGGACAATCCGCACTCGCTTACGATCTACAACTGACACCGTAGTTGATTGCGGTCAAATAATTCTTTGATTGTGATTCTATACATTTTCTCAATTACTCCACACAAAGAAACTATTCAATCATGGCCCCCAGCCCCCCGTGCTGGATGAGGCATGAGGACGAGCTCGCCAACGCTCGGGCTCGCTTCCACATCCCCCGCGCTACACGCTTCGTCTGGCCAAGGAGGGAGAGAGGGCATATTGGGTACGGGGCGGGGAGATTGCCCTGTACTTGGAAGCTTTTTGGGGTAGAATGCGCCTGCCCTTCTCTCCTGAGGTCATCGCCGCTCTGAATTTCTTTGGTTTGGCCTCCGGCCAGTTAGTGCCGAACTCGTGGAGGATTCTCTTCGGGTTCTTGATCCGCCTGAAGTTGCAGGCGGTTCCCTTCAGCCTTTCCCTTCTCGATTCCTGCCTCGTCTTCAAGAGTCACCCCGGCGGTCGAGCGGGCAACCCGAGATAGGTTTATTTTACATTTAGGAAGCGGCCGGGGGTCGCTGCCGGGACCGAGGTCTTGGCTTTACCCTTCTCCATTCATGATTGGAAAAAGAAATTCTTCTCCGTTTCCCCTCCGGAGGGCGAGGACTGACCGGTGCCCACCAAGTGGTCGAGGGAGAAGTGTCTGCCGGGGAACCTATCCGATGACCCCGCCGCGGTGAGAGTGGCGTCGTGGGAGCCCATCCCTCGACATGACGTGCTGCTGTCCGAGAGGGTTTTGAGCTGGGTCGGGATTAGCCCCGTCGAGTTCGTCGGTAAGTTAGGCTTGCTTTTTGGGTTTATGTTTTACTCGTGTTGCTGATTCATTGGGTGTTTGTCCCGTGCAGGATCCATGGACTTCGGCTCCCTTCGAGATTCTATGCGCCAGCCGAGGCAGCCTACTAGGGCTGGGGGCGCCAGCTCTTCTCGGGCGCCGCCTGCTCCGGCTCCCACCGCCCCGGTGGCGACGCCCCGAGGACGCTCGGCGCGGATCCCGCCCCGGGCCCCAGAAAAGCATCGGGTCGGAAGCCGGCCCTGGTAGTGGAGGACACGGCCTCGGAAGAGGAGATCGGCTCTCCCTCGGAGCCGCTCAAGAGGAGTTCCCGGAGACCCTCCCGGGGCCGGTCCTCGCCGACCGTAGTGGAGGAAGGGGGCTCCGGTTCGCGTTGCCGTCGGGGCTGTCGGTCGCGGACAACCTCTTGCACGAAATAGAGACCTCGGCCGGGGGTCGGGTTCCCGGGGGACCCTCAGGGCTCAGCTGGCGTCGATCGCCCAGGAGTCCGTGCAGGTAAGCCCCGAGTTCATTGTGAGATTTGGTGCCTCCTTCATCTCTCTAATCTTTTTTATGTCTTCCTAGGTTCTCCAGCACGTGGCCCTCGCTCTTCGCATGGAGACCGAGGTGGTAGCCCCGGCGGTGGAGGCCGCGAGCCAGCTCGCCGCGTTGCAAGAGAGCTCCAGGCGAGAGCAGGAAGCGATGTCGGCGAGGATCGCCGCCTTGGAGGGCAAGGTGGATGCCGGGAAAAGGGAGGTCGCCCAGCATCGCGAGGCCACCGTGATCGCCGAGGGAAAGCTCGAGGACTCTCAGGTGCTCGCCGGCAACCTGAAGAGGACAGTGAAGACCCTCTGGAAAGAGCTGGGGGCGGCGGCTGAGGCGGCTAAGTCAACTGAATCGAGGGAGGTGGCAAGCTATAAGTGGTCGAAGGATTTTTATGACGACTGGCCGTGGCCATGACCCACATTTAGCATGACGCCCTCAATGCCGTCACGTCTCGGATGCCGGGGTTCGACGACGCGGATCTCCGGGCCGAGTTCCCCCTCGTGGGCGCCGACGAGCAAGGGGAAGAAGTTCCCGGCGAGGAGGTGGCCGAGGACCCGGTGCGCCAAGTGGTGGAGGTCGAGGACCTCGAGGTCGCGCCCGGCCCCGAGGTGTAGAGCCCTCGTTTTCCTGTCTTTATTTTGTTTTTCTTTTGAATTTTGTAAGGCTGGGGAGCCCACCCTTTGTAAAAAATCTTTTGCCTTTGGTAGTAATGAAATTTTTCTTCAGCTCCGCAGAATTGCGCTCTGCCATCTGTTTGTGAAGAATGCTCGTGAGATATTTTTTGCCTGTACCATTGTGCTTTTATGTCAGGTTGGCTATCTGTCTAGCGATCGTCCGTCGAGTTATATCAATCACTTGCCGACGAGCGCTTCCGAGGAGGTATCTCCCTGGGCCCCGGAGTCGAGGGGAGGTCGTTTAGAATTGGACAGACCTGACGCCCTTCACTGGGGTCTCGGGTCCTCCCCGAGCCACAGAGCATCTCTGATTCCGAGTATTGGTCATCATCTGGGGGTGACTGGGCAGGGTAGCCGCCCCCATCGCCCCTTGCAAAGGCTTTCTGGTTCCTGGTGTGGTGGCAGGGGAGGTACCCGCCAGGGATGGCCGACCAGGGCAGCTGCTCGGTTTCCTCTTGCGAGGGCTTGGTCTTTAGCTCTGGAGGGGCTGTAAGAAGCCCACTAAGGATGTCCGGGCAGCGGAGCTGCGCGGCTGCCTCTTGGCGAAGGCTTCGACCTCTGGCGTCGTGGGTAGGCAACTACCAGCCTAGGATGAACGAGCGGGGTAGCCGCTCCGATGCCTCTCGTGAGGGCTTTTGATCCCTGGCGTCGAGGGTAGGGAGCTACCAGCATGAGTTTGACCGAGCAGGGTAGCTGCTCGATTACCTCTTGCGAGGGCTTTTGATCCTTCAGAACGGGGACCGAGCAGGTTTACTTCCCAGTGCCTCTTGGCGAGGACTTTGATCCCTATCGATTGTGGTGGGAAGCTACCAGCCGGGGATAGCCGAGCAAGGACCCGACTGCCTCTGGGAGGACTTTGGTCCTTGGCGCGGGAAGATCTATAAGGCTGTAAGAAGCCTACCATGGACCCTTGGCCGGGCAGGGTTACTGCCCGGTGCCTCTTGGCGAGGGCTTTTGTCCTGAAAGATAGCCGAGCGAGGGAACCTCGGGGTCGACTGTCTCTAGGAGGGCTTTTTGATCCCCGGCGTTGCGGCAGGGAAGCTGCCCGCTGGGGTTAGCCGAGCGAGGGAACCTCGGGCCCGACTGCCTCTGAGAAGGCTTTTTGATCCTCGGCGTTGCGGCAGGGAAGCTGCCCGCTGGGGATAGCCGAGCGAAGGAACCTCAGGCTCGACTGCCTCTGGGAGGGCTTTTGGTCCCCGGTGTTGCGGCAGGGAAGCTGCCCGCTGGGGACGGCCGAGAAGGGCAGCTACCGGTTTGAATTTTGACGAGGTGTAGCCCGACCGTTCAGCTGTATGCGCAGGGAATGGGAACGGCCAGGGCGACGGTGCGACGGCGCTCGTAGCCAGTACATTGAATGCGGGGGGAGGCGAAGCGCTAAGGGCGCGTCTCTTCGACTCCCCCGGAGAAGGCTCGATGGCTGCCGCGTGGCGGCGACTCCCCAGGTGAAAGCGGGCGGCTGTTGGGTTGCACATTGGGCTATATAAAGCTGAAGGAGTACTGGTCCTTCATTCCTTCGTAAACAGGTCGTCGAGAATGCTGGACTTCCCGTTTACCATCCCCGACATAGTCCGCTTTGAAGATGTGTACCTTTACGACCCGTACTGCACCGAGGACACGGTTCAGCTAGTGTACGGGAGCATTGAGGACCACTTCGGCCGGCTGCTCCCCCGACGCTCCTCCTTGCTGCAGCTGCTGATGTACTCCGTCTGGAGGACGTCGCCGGGGCTTTATAACCCCCTGTCTGAGCTGCTTTATGACGAGGCCGTGGGCAAGCTGCGGTCTCTAAGGCGCTTCGGCCTGATCTCCGCGAACCTGTTGGCCCGCTCAGAGGCGATCGTCTGTGAATGCTATGAGCTGAGGCTTGGTATCGACGCGCGCGCGGGGGGACCGGGGACAGTGGTTGGACCTTGCGAGGCCCCGGTTGGCGGAGATCTTTACTGAGTACCACGAGCAGTGCTCGCTGCACCCCCTTACCCCACTGTTGTAATTTTCTTTTTATTTTTGCATGTACGGCTGAGGAGCCCATAATACCTTTTGAATAAACAGAATTTTTCTTTCTTTTTCGCAATGCTCTACCGGTCTTTATTAAATTAACAATAGATCCTAGGAAGAGTTTACATTGCTTAAAAAAAAGGTACAGGTCAGTAGATGACTTTATTGGCTCGGGCTGAGCTCCCTGAAGGACCGCTGGCCCCCGCGCTTGGCATAAGGTATGGGGCTCCCTGAGCCCCAGGCTGGCCGTCCGCCGACACGAGCATGATCTGACAGATGGTCAGGTCGGCGGGAGGGTGATGCTGCTCCTGCTCGCGGTCTGCCTGCCGTTTGTCACTCAAGTAGGCGGCGAGGGTGCCCAAATCGGATGAGCTCTTCGATGTAGTCCCTCAGCTGCTTGCAGTCCTCTGTGGCATGGCCCAGTACCCGGTGGAAAGCGCAGTAGGGGCCTCGGGTTCGCTTCGCGGCCTGACGCAGGATCGGAGGGATGTTACGACCCGAAAGTATGGAAAATGACCGGCACTTAAACTACGAACGTCTCAAGGCGTACGTATTCTAAGTAAGCCGAAAACCCAGAAATCCAAACCAAGAAAAGTAGTAGAGTGTAGGAAAACCAATTTAAATCAAGTAGTTTTAATAGCATAAGCCGAATTATGTGTTTTTAAAAACATCAAATATTTCCTGAAAATTTCGGCAGAGTCTCCTTTGTAAATACAGGCCCCCAAACGGGATACAGCATGAATAGTATACGAAATCAATAAAAGGCATCCCCAAGCGGGAGCTAGCTCTTCGTCAAACGACGGCCACAACCACACAAACAATATAATATACAACGCCAAGGGCGAGGATCAAAACTCAAAAGGAAACTCAAAACAGCAAGAAATCAATAGAAATACAACGCGCGACTCTAAGGTCGAAAGAATAAACATCACTGGTCTCTATCTCTGAAATAAAATACATGTTTGGTTGATGGAATTTACTAGATACAACTGAAATAATAATATACAATGTATAATGATGGGTGCGATACAAAAAAAATGAGCGGGAGCTAAATATTAAACAATGGTGCCATTTGAAATAACACGAATCGTGGGGTTTTGAAAATAGGGGCTACGGTGGTTTTAAGAAAGGATACGTCTTTTGAAATATCCGTAGATCCCTTGACCTGTCTTTTAAAATACCCACGACCCGCTAGTTTTGAAATAGGTAGGAGTCTAATCTAATCTAACAACTACACTAAACTATACGGCTGAACTAACAAGCTGAACTACAGGTAAGGAAACCGCCTAACATCTGAGTCGATACATATATATACCTGTATATGTATAGTCGGTGATCCCGCATCAATAATATCATATCCGATACCATATCTATAATCAGACATCCCAAGTCAAGAGTGCGGATCGATCATCAATATATAGCTCGTACGTAAATCCGTCGTACGGCATCCCAAATCTGGGTACGGGTCAATATCACATTCATCATACTATTCATCTGGTATCCTCTTTATCAAATATCATGATCGGGGTACTGATCTACGTCTAGTACAATACTGATACCGCCTAAGTATGCTTGCAGGTGTAAGAATCACTACGCCAAAAGACCCGCGAAAACATCATGTCGTATCTCAATACGAACCAAATCACATTACCGATCTCCTGGCCTCAAGCCCAATCTCATCGACTCAACTCAAATCCCAAATACTATCCTCAAATCCAGTATATGAACACATAGTCCCATACCCATGTGAACACATAAATATATATTCCCATATACGCACATATGAAAGAAAGAATGTATGCAAGTATGTGTGTGCGTGCGTGTGTGCGTGCGACCCCTACTCTAGGGTTTCGCAACTACACTAAACCAATCCAAAAGTACCAAATATCCATCTTTATCATCAATAATCTCAACAACATATAATCAATTTCTGTGTGTATACGTATTCGTATACATCACCACGAACTGCGGGGGTGCTATACGCCATCCACCCGACTTCTCCCCATAGATATAAATCTACTCACCTGTATCCTGCGTGTCGGTGTCGATAACGCCATGCTCCGTCGCCTCGGAATCCACGTGAAGGTACCTACAATGATCAACCATAGCAATGCGTATGAAAATCAAGGCAGAAAACCGATACAGCGCACAGTGTGCTCATAGGTTGGAACCTATGGTCCAAACATGAAAATCCAACAAACAACCCCTGTTGTCGATGTACGAACACCCGACAACCAAATACAAATCCAAATATCAAGAAAGTGCATTTAAAAATACGGAAAACATCGCCTAAAACACACCAAAATGCTCCCAGATTTTCCCCAGATGACAATTAGCCAAAACTGCATATGGGAGGGGTCTAATTTAGTGCAAAATGAGCCCTGGAACAAAAATGGACCGATTCTCTTCTACTCTGGCCGCAAATTGCGGCCAGAATGATTAAATCTGCGGCCGTAGGTTTTAGTTAGGGGCTCGGGTCTTGGTGGTAGCTTCCTAGGTGCCTGCACGACTCACTGTCAGCTCAATTTTATTTTTGGTGCCCCGGGGTTGCTCCAGATTCCAGAACACCTTCACAGATCACACAAACCGACATGAAAGTCCCGTAATTCCATATTTTTGGGTTTCAGGTTGTGCTAGGTCAGGGTTCTAGTCAATATAGGGTCTAAGGTCACCATTTAAGTCCAATTACAAAGCCACATCTCAACTTTACCCTAACCCTCTCTAAGTTGGTCCAAAATACACCAAATTACACCAAATTACACGATATCGATATGAAACTTGAATTGAAGCTTAAGCACAAGCAATAACACTCTAATTGTGAAGAAATTACCTCATAATACCCTCATGAATCCTCAACGGCGCCAAAATGACTACTTTCTTGGTCCAAAGGCATGCTTGTGAGCTTGTGTACAATTTTTGTGAAATGGGAGTGGGGTTTTGAGATGTTTATTGAAGTGTTTTGGGGGATTTTATGATGAGGGAGAGAGGGGCAGCAGCAGCAGCAGCAATGGAGGAGGAAGAGAAGAGAGATGTGTAAATAATTGGAGAGGGATGGCTCAAGACCAAGTCAACAAAACCCTCACCTTTCTCTTTCTTCACCATACCTAATATTCTAATCCAAAACCTTTTCTTTTTCTTTTCAAATTATATTTTCCTTCTCTCATCAATAGTAAACCCAAGGTAACATGGTAGAAATGCACAAGTGTAAAACAAAAATGATATGTACATGTTTTGCACAAAATGCTAAAAACCCGATTAGCGATTTTTAATCGCGATTAACACTAAATTAGCATATAAATGATCATAAAAACTTTAAAATGGCATAATTCCATAAAATACCCTATTTTAGAATTTTCCATAATTTTTCCATAATTTTTCTCATTTATCGGTATTTAATTATAAATTTAGTATTAAAATAATCAATAAAATAATATTAAATTATAAAAATTCCCAAAAATGATATTTTATTATTTTGAAATGTTACAAGGGAACTTGAAGAACCCCTTGTTCTGGGCCTCCTCCAGCAACACTGCAAGGGAGACGTTGAGTGGAGTATACTCCTAGAACTTTGGGTGGTAGGGCTGCTGACGCTCCGGCCTTTCCTCCCGAGCCCTTTTCTTCTGGTCGGTCGTTCTGCCCGAGGGGAGGTTAGCATTCACCTCGGATTCCAGCTGAACCTCACGCTCGGTCCACGCCTTGACCTCGGCCATGGTCTTAGGTTGCTCCAGTGTGAAGGAGCGTAACCATTCCTTGTGCCTCAGACCAGATCTGAGCGCCGTTATGACAGTTTCGTCCCGGTGCTCGGGCACCTCGAGAAGGGTATTGTAGAAACGGGTAATGTAGGCCTTAAACGTTTCCTTGTCATCACTCTTAACCGTGAAGAGGTAGTCGACCGTGCGCTTCTGTCGACGGTTCCCCACGAAATGGCCAACGAACTGAGTAGCTAGCTCGTCGAAGGTCGAAATCGAGCAGGGCTCGAGCCCCTAAAACCAATCCCGACCCGCGCGGATGAGGGTGGCCGGGAATGCTCTGCACTGAGCGGCGTCGGAGTGATTCTTGAAGCTCATCTCCGCGGTGAAAGCGTCCAAGTGGTCCTTTGGGTCGGTTTTCCCGTCGAACAGGGAGACCTTTGGGGGCTTGTTGCGCGAGGAGACGTGGACAGTGAGCAGTTCCTTGGTGAACGTCTTTGTGAGCAAGTCGGAGGCGTACTTAGCTCCGTCGCTCGAGAGGTGGGCTTCTCGGCGCATTTCCTCGATTTTCTTCTCGAGGGCGTCGAGCCGACCGTGGTTTCCCGAGGAATCGGCGCCTTGGGATCCCTGGCCTCCGCTGGGGGTGACCTGCGTCTGGGAGCGGCCCCGGTTCCTCTCGATGAGGTGCCTCAGGTCCCGAGGAGAGATAGCTCTTGAGTCACCGAGGCGGACCCCTTCTGTATGGCCCTGCCGATGGTGGTGGGGTTGACCACGCTCGCGGACAGGCGAGGTGACTGACATCACCTCAGGGGGATAAGGGTTGCGAGGAGGCCCGAGGCGAGGCGTTCTGGCGGCGGATCTGGGCGTGGAGCCCTGGGGCGCCCAGTGGGCCTCAGGGAGCACCGGTTCGAGAGACCGGTGGCCAGGGGACGCAGCCTGTTGGTGGTCGGCCGTCCAGGCAGGGGAAGAGCCTTCTGGAAGCGGTGGAGCGGAGATCTGGGGCTCGGGCGCAGCCGTTCGGACACTGACTAGGGCCTCCACGAGGGATTGGAGTCGATCTATCCGGTCCGCGAGGGCGTTGATGACGGTCATGGGAGGAAGCCCATCCCCACCTTCGATGAGTGGAGGGTGGGGCTGGTACCGGGATCTCCAGGATGGTCGTTTTCCATGAGGGTGGAGATTGGAAGGACAACTTTGTATTTTGTGGAGTTGTAGTTCCCTGATTGGATGTGATTTAGCGTGCTTGCGCTTTCTAAAAGATAGATCAAAAATATTTGTAACCGCAATCAAGAACGGCGTCGCATGAAGCTAGCCGGTGAGTACGGGTCGGTCCACAGGGATGTTGTGAATTTCCGATTCGCGCTTACGAGTTAATTCCGAAGGGTGTTCGGATTGATTATTAAATCTAAAAATTGAAGTTGTATGATACTAGGATTAGAAACTTGCTAGGATTAGGTTTAGGGAAAATTTGGTAAACAAAGATCTACATCTCTTTCCATTGCCTTTTCATTAAAGATATCATATTAGTGTTATGGTAAATCTTAATAAAGGGGATTAGGATGATTGGGAAGATTGATTCTTCCTCTAGATCCTTGTCCTTCCTTTCTTAATCTTTACCCTAACCTCCATGGAAAACCTTAAAATCCGGGCCTTTAGACTACGGAATCACCGTTACCTTGAGGGTAGAGTGCCGTAGGGAGCGGAATAAGAAGGTATGCATGGAGTTCTAATTTTCATAAAAGATTGGCAAAGAAAAGAGATGAGAGATCTTCGTCTCTCAAATCCTTCCCCATTCCTAACCCTGACAAGCGAGGAAACTACTCACTCATTAGGGAATTGAAGAACATTTATCTAGGGCAGAGAATAAAAATTACCTAGGGCAAGAATTGAAATCTAAACTAGAGCAAGGAATTAAAACTACTTACAGATGCATCTCTCCAATCATCAACGCAGGGTTGTCAGATCTGAATTCATGAATTGAAAAGAAACACCGATGCTCTCCAAAAGAATTCTAAAATTTATTATTAAAAGGAGGCATGAAAAGAATACAATGATTTGGGCTTCTATTTATAGGAGATAGAAACCCTAGGTTACAATTGATTTGCATGTCTACATTTACCAAAATATCCTTAGGAAGACCTAGTCAAAGTAGACTACAAGCTTTGGTAAAATTTTATGTCTCTTTAAAAGAAAGTATTGGGCCTTGGATCTTAGGGCTTCCTTATTATTTGGTTCTTTATTAAAATAGCTTCTATGTTTCTTCCAGATCTCCAGTGAATAATTGCGGTGGGCTTTTAACCGTTCGCTTTGTAATCTTGGACCTTGCATTGCCTTGTACTTTGTGAATTTTATCTTCGATGTAGGCTTGATCAAGAGTCTTCTGTTTGTTGGTCAAAGTCCACTTTTGCATCGTCTTTTCATCATTTTCACTGTTTTCTGTCCAAGAACCTATAACCTGTAATATGTAGCAGACATGCGTCAAAAGCACCTGTTTATTTATAAAACGAATAAGAATGGGGAATATAAAATGCAATATTATGATATGAACAAATACCCCCAAACTTATCTTTTGCTCGTCCTCGAGCAAACTTATTTTTATTCACTAAAATCCTAACCACACTTTCGCAGGGAAACGCGATTGCACTGAGCACGTGCAACAAGCCGTTAAACCTCTAGGTGTCCCTAGTAGGAGGAGTGTTGTCTCCTGAGGGTTTTCAGCGGATTACACCCATAAAATCCTATCAACTCGGCCCATTGACTTTTGTTCTCCAATTAGGTTTTCTAACAAGGAATTCTATTATCTTTTGACTTGTAAACTATCCATCCATATTCTTCACACTTCCTCATTGTTTAACTTAAGATTATATATATCCTGTAGAATTACTTAGCTTTCGGCATCTCTTAAGTCTTTCTTCTAGGGTTTCATCTCCACTTAGGAATTTCTATCAACCCTATTAAAGATACAAGTTCTATTCTTCATTCCTTTCTCTTATCTAAACTCTAATCACATATCCCCACGTGTGTGTAAATATCACCCCTACACTTGTAAATTCAAATCAAGCAATCGTGCTCTCGTCCATTGTCCAAAGCACTTCTTAATTTGTGAATTTTTACTTGAATTTCGCTTACACATCCTTCATGCGACCGTTAATACTTCTTTAGGTACCAACGACCGATTACAAGATGCGTTAGCACTTTAAAGCGTACTTCCTAGTCTTGCAACACCCAAGGCTTTAGCAGTGACTCCCAAACCAGTTGGTCTAAGGCACTAGGTGATGAAGCACCCTCGCTAAATATTTTTTCTATTTTTTTAGCCTTAAGTAATCACAAAAACCAGTGTTCATTTTTTTTTCTTTATTCACTTTTTTCTTTTATTTTCATTGTACTAAGGACTTTAGACAAGAGCATTTCAAGGTCTCCTCTACTATTCCAAGTTTCAAGGTGCGTGATTGTGCAATTTGTAGGGTATACATTTTCAGAATCTAGACTTAAGCTAGGGATTATTTTTCAAACATGTACTCTAATAAAATATCAATACTTTTCCTTCGTTTCGACTTAGCCCAAGAAGTGAACCCAAAATTTGCCTATTTCTAAATAAACTACAAGGCATATACTTTCTACCGTTAAACTTTAAGGAATGTTATCTTTAGGGTCTTTAATTCACTAAGTCTAAGATCTAGTTGTTCCTAGCCAGTTAACCTATTTGTCAAACTCAAGTCAATTATAGCCAAAACTGAAGACAATAATTTTTATAATTTTTGAAAATTTTCAATTTGTATGGGTTTTTCAAATAAATATGCAAATGCAAAAATATGTACAAATGAATGCGAAGGAAGAAGACGTACCGAGCATACCCCCAAACTTGAACTTGACAGTGTCCTCACTGTCATGCTAAACCAAGAGGGTCAAAATGCCGGCACTCCCCTGTTTATTTATTTATAATTTATTTTTATATTTTTAATGTTTTGAAATTTTTTTTTTTTATAGAAAAAGAAAACAAAAAATATATACATATATACAAAGATTCCCCCAAACTTAAGCTTGGCCTTACACAAGCCAAAGCTTAGCACCAACCATTCAAAAATCTTATCGTGGAAATGGTATAGTTGGTGCAAGAAAATGAGAAGCACGCGAGACCGTGTGGAAAGAAGAATGGTAGAATATGGTCTCGGTGGGGGGAAAGAAGGGCGGAAAGAAGAAGGAAGTGGAGTACGATCTTGAGGGTGTAAATTGAGTGAATAAATTAGCGCAATATGTGATGACCGATATGTTATAAGAGATTGCGCTAACCTATCTACTCGTCGAGAAATGGGATCAAATCCCTCAAGATTCGCAAGAGAACATGGGTACGCCGAACTTGGTATAGGAGATGAAAGCGTAACGGCCACTTGCACGGTCGGAACAATAGGAAGGACGAAAGGGAGTGAATTAGGGATAGTCTCATTCTCACCGTAGTAAACTGTGTCGAACTGGAAAGATTCCATCAATGGTTCGAAACGACTGTAAGCAACCGAGTCTGAAGGATTAACTAACTCATCTGAAAATGCAAAGGACTCAAACTCGGGCGGGGAGACTTCAACATCGTCCGAAAAAGTGAAACACTCGTAAGTGTCATCGGCTGTGGGAACTGTGTCAGATTCAAAGGAAAAGTTTTCAAGCTCACAGTCGTCAAGCGTGACATGAAGTGTGGTCGGAACGATGGAAAAGAGGGAGGGTGATTTAGGTAAAGGTTCAAGAGGATGAATTGGAAAATCCGACACATCAAAGAAAAATGGTTCAATCTCAATATGATCCTCACCACTCTCCTCAATATTATCCTCATAATTCTCCTCAATATTCAACTCATCCATGCCATTATCATCAAAATCAAGACGCATATGAGATTCGGGAGAAACATTTAATAACTCGGGATGATGATTTGAACATAAAATTTCAATTAAATCGATAGGTTCATCATTCGAAATATTCCCGGCGTCTATATCCTCAATCAAGTGAAAGTCAATTTCTTTAGACACCTCCTCAAAAGCATGGATGTTTATCAATGTAGGTTCTAGAGTGGAAGTGTAAAGGTCAAACGGATTAGGTGCTGTTTCACTCGAAAGGGGTTCCTCACAATCTGGCAAATCAAACACTACAAAATCACACAACTCATCATTTTGGACACATGTTTGAAAATTGGAGTTGTTGGATTCAATAGGGTATGGATAGGTTTGATTTGGAAATCCTCTCACATTCTCATTCTGTCCAACCGCCTCCTCATACATTGAAAAATTTGGGGCTAGCGGGAAACTAGCTACCGGTTCAGCAGGTTGCATATGGGCGGCCACGGACGCTTCCACATTCCTAACCATTTTGTTTGTTTCTGTGATATGCGCGCTCCAACGCCTCTTCCAAACTAGACTTTGGTGGTAAATGGGTTTCGGCAAAAGATTCAAAATTGTTTGGATATGTGAAACTCCCAAAAGGCTGTGTAGAAGCAATGTCTAGTGAAGGTGGGAAGGTCGGGTAGGACTGGTAGGAAGTGGGTGGTAGGACAGGAGTAGAGTCTACATGTGGATAATAATGTGAATAATCTTGTGGATCCCTAGGACTAGATGTGTGGAGAGGGGTGAAAGATCGGCTGCGAGATTGAGCAATGTGCTCAGCAATGGACATCGGCCTAGGAGTGTCAGAAGGTCTCGAAAGAGTGGTATCAACATATGGAAGTGGTGAAGGTTGACTTGGTTGACACAAAGTGGGTTGAAAAGTCAAATTGTTTCTCCTAGACTCCTCTATGTGATCTTTCAAAGATTTTTTAGGCATGGAAGGATCGTCTTTAAATTGACCGAACACATTGACATATGACGCAAAATTAGGTTCGGGATACCAAAGTTTGGCTAATGATTTATTGTGTGGGGTACCCATGTTAGAAGAAAGGGAGAAAGAAAGAAAGTTTGTTGGTGCAAGGATTTCCGAGCGACAAAAGTTGCAAGTCTTTTTTAAAAAAAATTTCCTTTTTCTCTTTATTTGAGAATGTATGCAGAAAAAAAAATTTCGATAAAGGGCTTAGACACAAATGTAATCAACCAGAAATGCACAATCAGACCTAGATCTAGGGTCACCTAGGTCAGCTAGACAGCTCCTAACTGTTCCAAAGGGCTAGAAATAGGACCTCAAACCGTCTCTTCACCGCCAATTACGGCCAGGTAAGTGGGAAGGAACCACCACGACAGTGGGCCTAATTAAAAACCACTACCCTAGACACCGCAAAATCAGTTAGCATAAACGGGCGATGCCTATACTAGTCCTTTTCCTATTGAGCTCGATTTCCTTAGGGCTGAGTCTAGTATTTTTTAATTAAAGATTGGTCAATGCAAATGTTTTATGTGATTTCTGGGGTCCTGGGAAGGGTGATGAAATCCCCACCCAATCTGAATTGATCAAAAGCCCCTTAAAATCCGATTAAAGATATGCAAAACAGTAAATCACTTGCAATCAAATCTTTTTTTTCCCTATGAATTTCAAAGTTTGTAAGTTTTCTAATTAAAACTTTCCTTTTTTTCTCTTGCTCTTTATTTGGAAAGATATTTTTAGCAAAAAAAAATTAAGGATATGCAAATCAGAAAAGATCACTTGCAATCAATTATTATTTTAAGCATAGCGCAACGAATCCTGCATAAGATTTGTTATTTGGAAAGGAATATTTTTAAAGCGCAAAGAAATCCTGCAGGCAAATTTACAGAAGATATATCAAGATTTGCAGAGGAGGAGAGAAAACTCACAGAGATTTGCAATGGCGGAAATTTGCACAGGATAGTTTTTTTTTTACTTACTGAACCGCAGAGCAAATCTGGCGAATTGAACCGACCAAACGGCCGCGGATCCGCCGCCGTAACCCTCCTTCGACCGCGGTTCCGCCGCGGGTTGGTCGGCTCGGGAGGTTTTTTTTTTTGAACCAGATCACCACGATTTTTCTTGTTGACTCAGTCCTCCAAATTTCTTCTGTTGTCTATTGTGATATTCCTCTATTTGTTCGGATTTGATATTTGCTGTTCTGATCTCTGTAGATTTCCAGATCCGAATTTCTTTGTAGATCCTGCAAAAAATTCTCACAAGAATACCCTTTCCAAAAATAACAGATGCTATATTTTTTATATTTTTAGGAGTTTTTCAGATTTTTATGATTTTTTGAATTTTGATTAACCCGAAGTTGCAAAAAGGAAATAACACGCCATCCCCGGCAACAGCGCTATTTGGTCGGATGTGATTTAGCGTGCTTGCGCTTTCTAAAAGATAGATCAAAAATATTTGTAACCGCAATCAAGAACGGCGTCGCATGAAGCTAGCCGGTGAGTACGGGTCGGTCCACAGGGATGTTGTGAATTTCCGATTCGCGCTTACGAGTTAATTCCGAAGGGTGTTCGGATTGATTATTAAATCTAAAAATTGAAGTTGTATGATACTAGGATTAGAAACTTGCTAGGATTAGGTTTAGGGAAAATTTGGTAAACAAAGATCTACATCTCTTTCCATTGCCTTTTCATTAAAGATATCATATTAGTGTTATGGTAAATCTTAACAAAGGGGATTAGGATGATTGGGAAGATTGATTCTTGCTCTAGATCATTGTCCTTCCTTTCTTAATGTTTACCCTAACCTCCATGGAAAACCTTAAAATCCGGGCCTTTAGACTACGGAATCACCGTTACCTCGAGGGTAGAGTGCCGTAGGGAGCGGAATAAGAAGGTATGCATGGAGTTCTAATTTTCATAAAAGATTGGCAAAGAAAAGAGATGAGAGATCTTCGTCTCTCAAATCCTTCCCCATTCCTAACCCTGACAAGCGAGGAAACTACTCACTCATTAGGGAATTGAAGAACATTTATCTAGGGCAGAGAATAAAAATTACCTAGGGCAAGAATTGAAATCTAAACTAGAGCAAGGAATTAAAACTACTTACAGATGCATCTCTCCAATCATCAACGCAGGGTTGTCAGATCTGAATTCATGAATTGAAAAGAAACACCGATGCTCTCCAAAAGAATTCTAAAATTTATTATTAAAAGGAGGCATGAAAAGAATACAATGATTTGGGCTTCTATTTATAGGAGATAGAAACCCTAGGTTACAATTGATTTGCATGTCTACATTTACCAAAATATCCTTAGGAAGACCTAGTCAAAGTAGACTTCAAGCTTTGGTAAAATTTTATGTCTCTTTAAAAGAAAGTATTGGGCCTTGGATCTTAGGGCTTCCTTATTATTTGGTTCTTTATTAAAATAGCTTCTATGTTTCTTCCAGATCTCCAGTGAATAATTGCGGTGGGCTTTTAACCGTTCGCTTTGTAATCTTAGACCTTGCATTGCCTTGTACTTTGTGAATTTTATCTTCGATGTAGGCTTGATCAAGAGTCTTCTGTTTGTTGGTCAAAGTCCACTTTTGCATCGTCTTTTCATCATTTTCACTGTTTTCTGTCCAAGAACCTGTAACCTGTAATATGTAGCAGACATGCGTCAAAAGCACCTGTTTATTTATAAAACGAATAAGAATGGGGAATATAAAATGCAATATTATGATATGAACATTCCCACATACGGCGCCAACTGATGGAGCTCCTTTTCAGGCCTCCGTCAGATGTTGTCTTCCATTGATCTCGCGATGGACTTAGTTGATTATCCTCCGTTGCGTGTGGGTCTCAATAGGTTTTTGGAGGAGGAGGTGAGGTGAGGAAGTTGATGCCGAGTACCTGCAAAGAAGTCCCGAGGTGGTTTGGTACCACCAAGGACCCTCCGACGCTCATGTTAGTGGTGAGATCCGAGCAAAGTAACGGCTTAAAGAGTAAAAAATGGCTTACTTGACTCCTCTGTGATGGGGGTTTATATAGCGGTGGAGCACGCAGCAGCGGGCGCGAGAATCTCGCCGGCGGTTACGCCTCCCGACGTCACGCCCGCGCAGAAAGCGGATCGCCCATTAACGAGGATTGATGACGTGGAACGTGGGATGTTGCTGGCGTGGAATCCGCACATGGCCAGATTCGCGGAGCGGCGGTTACGCCTGTGAGCGGTGGAGTTGGTCGGAGGGCCGAGGAAGACCGCCTCGGCCGGGAGCTCGGGGACGAGCGAGGAGGCCGAGGGGTCTCGATCTTGTTGCAGCTCGGGGCGAGCTGAGGGGCCGAGGAGGCCAATTTGCAGGGGGCCCTGAGGAGGGACAGCTTGCGCTTGCAGGTCGGGTATAGGGTGGCTTGGTCGGCCCCTATGGGCCCCTTCTTCCGATTTCTGGGACAGTCACTTGCCACGTGTCATGATCTTGGGGATCGCCAATATCGAGCACTATCACATATAGAGAGAGGCGATCCGCGGCGGCATAGCTCGAGGCTCGAAGAGATGGAGAAATCGACACGATCGACGGCGGCGGAGCAAGAGATACGAGGCGGTGGCCGAGCTCAAGATATGATGCCATCAACTGAGGCGCTGTTCAAGGCCTTAGGAGATGGTCGAGCTCGAGATGATGGGTGGTGGATGCTGAAGAAAGATGAGGGATTGATAAAGAAATGTTTTTCTTATTTTCCTATAAGTTATAAGTTACTGGTGTATTTACACATGAGATACATATGTATATATATTTCAAATGGTGTATGTATATAGAAAAATAAATCGGCATGTATACATATATGTGTCATATTTCAAATAGTGTATGTATATAGAAAAATAAATCGGCATGTATACATATATGTGTCTTGGCAAGCATCTGAAATGGGTTGCATGGGATGCTGAGTTCTTTAAAAATTATGCTTCTCCTAAATTCAAATCATCAAGAAAGTATTTAGATGTAATGAGACATGTAATACAAATATTTAGGATATAGGGTGTTTGGTAAAATTTCTCTTGAGGCATTAATAATCTTGTTGAGCGTCTTCTTGTGAGAGAGGGTGAGGGTGAGGGTGTTGTGTAAAAAAAATGCTTTTTTCTTGGAGCATTAATCATGACAATGAGAGAGAGGGAGGATGAGGTGGCCATTTGAGAATTAAGAGATGGTTGAGGGAATTTTTGTGAATTTTTTTCCTAAAAAATGAGGAAAAGAGGTATGGTTCTTATTTGGCTTGTGTTTGGATTATAATAATAGAGATATAGAGAGCTGAGATTTTTTAGGCAAAAATCTCAATATTTTGATCTTTTTTTGGATATTGCTACCTTTGATTGTTTTGAATTTCGCCAGATTTTTTGAAGATTTCACCGTCTTGATTTGTTTTGGACTTTTTGCCGCATTTATCATGTGGTAATTTTTTGTCACTAACAAAAGTGTTGCTAAAGGCTATTTTTCTTATAGTGATATAGGTATCCTAACGCAATTATTGTAATTGTAATTGTAATTGAACCTATATATACAGAACATTCTTACTCGATATGATATTATGCTATATGGTTTGCTTTATGTTTCATGTGTAATACTTGATATTATGTATTTCTAATACATGTTGATAAAACCCTTATGATCTTTGCTTTCCAACCAGGATTATGATGAGATCATACTAGTGGAGTCTGAGTAGTCTATAAGCACATCCTTAAATGTTACTAGTCGTGGGGGTATCAAGATGGGGTATCGATACTCCAGAATAGACTACTGTATAATTTTTCTTGATCCCAATCAGGACGATGGTTGGTCTCATAGCCATTGGTGTTTGACACCGAAAATTGTATACATGTGCTCATTGGAAAATAAGTATACTAAACAGATTCGCTGAGAAATCCTAGATGGTATTATGCCTATTGTCATATAGCAGTTCTCTGATGACAATGGTACATGGTAGTCTTTTGACCTGAGATCGTTATAGCGTCTTGTGTAGGTTGCCACTGTATTTTGATTTGTACCCAACCACGGTTTTAAAGAGCCATGCATACAGGTTTTAGTTGGGTAAAGTCCTGAAGCACATGGAGGCAGTGAGCGGTCAAGATAAGATTCGTGTCTTATGGTATAGCAAGTTGATGCCGCGCTGTGCATGATAGACCATAACCATAAGTTCATGGCCAGGGCCGTTGAGATAAAATGATAAGAGTTATCAGTTGTATCTCGGATGGTTATGAGTTTGACATCGGCATGACTTATTGGGTTATTGGGGGTCTGACAGTTTCCACCCCCGGACCTGATATGCGATACTCTTTGACGAAAAAACCGGACTGTACAGTAATTGCCACTGGTAAGTTTTGTTGGGTTTGGATGAGTTTGCTTGTCGACCTACCTTTTGACACATACATGGGTAGCCGTTACGTACAGCTAGTACTGCTGACATGCTTGTGGGTTAACCTGTTTTGGGGATTGATCTGAAAGTGTTTCAGATTCAATAGGATGTGATCCTATAACCCACTGCCGGTGTATTGTTGAGTCTTTAGAGTCACACACAGAGGATGTCACCGCTCAGGCGAAATGATGTAATGTGCGTATGGTGATACGTGCGGGAGTTCGATTAAACATGTATACATGATACACGTGTATTAATCAGACGTTTGATAATACTAGCCGGTTATTTTAGAGCCAGCATTTTGAGTCAAGAGTTGACTTAATATCCATATATTATGTGGTTAGGGTTGCTAGTATTAAACTCTCTCTCTTTCTCTCTCTGTGTGTGTGTGTGTGTGTGTGTGTGATACAAAATATTGTATAGGATACATATACTTTATATCTCTATTAATTATTGTATTTGATACATACTTTTTATCTCTCTATTAATATTAATATGTATAAGATACATATTATATATGTGTATAGGATATGCATACACTCTGTCTTTATTCACACACACACACACACAAACATATTATGTATAAGGATGCATACATCTTCCTTGTCATTTTATGGCATGTGAAGAGTGGGGGCCGCTTGAGAAAATATTTACACACACACACACTCAAACATATTATGTATAAGGATGCATACATCTTCCTTGTCATTTTATGGCATGTGAAGAGTGGGGGCCGCTTGAGAAAATATCTAAATATTTTCTGAAGCCCTCTCTCTTGGAATAAAAGAGGAGAAGGAAGAGAAAATGAGATATGGATTCATTCTCATCTTCATTTTAGGAAAGGATAAAGAGAGAAAAAGAAAAAGAAAGTGATAGCTCTTTACATCTTCTTCCTCTCCATTCTAGCAAAATTGTGAGAGCAAGCTGCTTCACAAATGAAGTGTTCTTTGTGGAGTTGAAGTTTGGGTTAGGGTTTTCTCCGAAGTGGCCCATCTTCAGCAAGGAGGTCTGCAAGCAAGCTCGATACCTACGCCATGGAATCTAGCTTGGGTTTTCAACTAGAGCATGGACATACTACAAAGGTTGTAACCTTCCTGAAACCCTGTTAGCTTTATTATTGCTCTCTTGATGTTTTGCGAATACTAGTTTATGGATGATCTTGGTTGTAATTTTTGGTGTTAAGCTTAGATTTTTTTGTTCTATGTTTTCGCCGCGGTCCGCAAGTGGGCACGGATTCAAATTAACTCAATCAAAGTGTTTAACTGAATTGGTTTGGACACTTATAAGGATTATGTGTTGGTAAACGCAGCCTAATTGATGGGTGATCAATTAGACTGGGTTGCACATTTAGAATGTTATGTGGGTGCATTATAGTTAGGTTTGGATTGTCGTGAGAATAGCGCCTCATGTGAATGTGATGTATACAAATGTTGTAATTTCAGTTCATGTATTCTATGGCTTGCCAAATGTATTATTATTTTATTTGGACCGTCAAATCCTATTGTATGTATATAATGAAGGGTTGCGCTAGCGCCCCGACCATCTCCCGTGGAAAAATGCGGAACAAATTTTTTTCGACGATTAGAAACTTGGCGCTAGAATAACACTAAACCCAGATCTTAACCATAAACCTTAACTTGCAAATTAAGAAGCTATCTACTATGAGAAGAGTTTATACCAAGAGGCTCAAGTCCTTCGGGTCTTCACTCCACTCCTTTAGTATGCTCCTTGTAGTGTCCATGATCAAGCTTGAACTTCGGTCTCCTCGCATCAATGATGATCCACCCGAGAGTACCAACTAAGAGCTCTTACTTCTAATATGAGGTAACTAAAGAACCTAGTGTGCTAATCTAGGTTGTTTAGGTGATGTAGATAGTGATTAGGGATTAGTTAGTCTCTTAGACCCTTGGATTCTCAACTCATGAGACACTTTAGGGTAAGAGGAAGAAGATGAGAGCTTAGAGGAGAGTGTGTGTGAGATATTATGAAATGAAAAATGGCAACCTTAGATAATTATGAAGTATATAATAATATAAAATCAAGCATGCTTCAATAGTTATCATATGAGTCACTAAGTGAGGCATCTAGTGGCCATGCTTCATTTAATGTAAATGAACAATTCATCCTCCACCTCATTTCATCATTTAATCAAAAAGAATAAATAAGAAATGAGGTGTCATCTTCTAGAAGCATTCTTGCCAAAATTACAAGAATACCCCTCGTCCGTATATACATACCCGTATCCATATTCCAAAATATACGAATACCCAAAGACTAAATAATCCGATAATCTAATACTAGGATCTGGCATAAACCAAAGCCCGCTAGTATTATCCGTCCGAACATCATACGTGCACAAGTATACGTATGTGATCGAACCCTGCCGTAAAACTATACGGCATCTACATCGTTTCGCCCGAAACATTGAAACCCTCTGTGTGGGACTCTAAAGACTCAACAGTACGCTGGCAGTGGGTTTAACCACAAGCACGTCAGTGGCACTAGCTGTACGTAACGGCTACCCAGGTACCTGTCGAAAAGGAAGGCCGACGAGCAAACTCGTCCGAACTCCTACTGAGCGTATTCGTACAGTCCAGTCTCTTCATCAAAGAGTATCGCATACCAGGTCTAGGGGTAGTAAATGTCAAACCCTAATAACCCGATAAGTCGTGCTGATATAGCTCAAGACCAATCCGGGAAACTACTGATCAACCTGTCAGTAAATCCCAACTGCCTTTGCCAAGGTCTTATGGTCCTAACCAATCGATCACAGTGTGATATCAACTCCCAATACCGAGAGAGACGAATCCCCAACAATCATTCACTGCCTCCATGTGGATCGGGACTGTACCTAACCAAAACCTATTTGCACGACTCAGTAGAGCCGTGGTAGGGTAGTGATCAAAGCTCAGTGGAACCTCACACAAGACAAATACCGATCTCAGGTCCGAAGACTAACCTATACACATGTCACCTGAGAACTTCCATCTGACGATATGAATAGTACCATCTGGAAGTTCTCGGCGAGTCCGTCCAGAACTCACACCCAGTGAGCACCTGTATACGATCTTAGGTGCATCATACCAATGGCTGCAGGACTAACCATCCCCCGACGGGGCTAGAAACGTATACACTAGTCTACTCTGGAGTATCAATGCCCAGTCTCGATACTCACGCAACTAGGGACCATTTAAGGATGTGCTTATGGACTACCCTGCTCCCACAAGTGTGATCGCCATCACAACGCAGGTAGTCAAGCAAGATCCTACGGGCTTTATCAACATGTAACCGCAATATGTAATAACGAGTATGACATATGCCATGTTAAGATAAAGACAAACCATAATAGCATACTACCGTATCGAGTCTTTATCAATATGTGCAAGCTAGATATAACAACAATAGAAATAAATACACATATCCAGACAAAGATAAGTCAAATAATTGTTGGATGTATATGCCCTAGAGGCCAGTATTGTATATGTATACATATGGATACTAGGGATATGTATGTACAGAACAATCTTGCTCAGTTTTATAGTATATTATTTGACTTGTCTTTATCGGGATATGTGTATTTATTGTTATTATATCTGGTTTTCACATATTGATAAAGACTCGATACGGTAGTATACTATTGTGGTTTGTATTTATCTTAACATGGCATATGTCATACTCGTTATTACATATTGCGGTTACATGTTGATAAAGACCCTAGGATCTTGCTTGACTTTCCGCGTTGTGATGGCGATCATACTTGTGGGAGCAGGGTAGTCCATAAGCACATCCTTAAATGGTCCCTAGTCGCGTGAGTATCAAGACTGGGCACTGATACTCCAGAGCAGACTAGTGTGTACGTTTCTACCCCGCCGGGGGGATGATTGGTCCTGCAGCCATTGGTCTGATGCACCTAAGATCGTATACAGGTGCTCACTGGGTGTGAGTACACTGGACGGACTCGCCGAGAACTTCCATATGGTACTATACCTATCATCAGATGGAAGTTCTTAGGTGACATATGTACAGGTTAGTCTTTGGACCTGATATCGGCATTTGTCTCGTATGAGTTCCCACTGAAGTTTGATCACTACCCTACCACGGCTCTACTGAGTCGTGCAAACATGTTTTGGTTGGGTTCAATCCCGAGCCACATGGAGGCAGTGAGCGATTGTCGGGGATTCTTCTCTCCCGGTATAGGGAGTCGATATCGCACTGTGATTCGATTGGTCAGGACCATAAGACCTTGGCCAAGGCAGTTGGGATCTATCGATAGGCTGATCAATAGTTTCCCGGGTTAGTCCTGAGCCACATCGGCACGACTTATCAGGTTGTTAGGGTATGACGTTCACCATCCCCTAGGACCGGTATGCGATACTCATCGACGAAGAGACCGGGCTGTACGGATATTGTCACGGATAGGCTCAGTAGGAGTTCGGGCGAGCTTGCTCGTTGGCCTTCCTTTTCGACAGGTACCTGGGCAGCCGTTACGTACAGCTAGTGCCGCTGACGTGCTTGTGGTTAAACCCACTGCCAGAGTATTGTCGAGTCTTTAGAGTCCCACACAGAGGGTTTCCCTGATCTAGGCAAAACGATGTAGTAGCCGTACTGGATACGTGCAGGGTTCGATCGATTGATGTACTTGGTACTCGGATTTTCGATCGGACAGTTTGTAATACTAGCCGGCTCGGGTTTGAGCCAGATTATTAAATCAGGTATTGATTTAATAATTTACGTATATGTATTTCGATATATATTCTAGTATTACGTTCTTCGTGTTATTCTATCTCTTTTGGGCGTTCGGATTTTTATCTGATTGCCGGTATATTTGTACAGTAGTTGGAAATCCGTATTTATTACAGTTTTCCTTCTAGAAGGTAGCCACCTCATTTTGTATTTTCCATTTATTTCATAAATGGAAATGAGGTGTAAATTAAGAGTATGGGAGAAAAAGAGGTGACCATGCTTCAATAGTAGTCAAATGAATCTATAATTCATTTTGGGTTTACTATTGAAGCATGGTTGCCAATTGTTTAATGAAAGAATTGATATACAAAACCATTGTGTATATTTTCTCTTTCATGGTTGATTCATTATTTTCCTTGAGCTCTCTTTTGCTCTCATCTCCTCCCTCCTCTTGCTTTGATCCACCTTCATCTTCTTCCACTTCACTAACATTCTCATGAGTTGAGAAACAAGTGAAGAGGTTTGAAAAGAGATAGAAAATACTTAGACACCCTCACTACATCCTAGACTACTTGGTTTAGCAAACCAAGTTTTCTAGTTGCTCCTTTTGTTACATAGTTAGGAGCTAGAGGCATGGATCATACTTCCCGGGTGGATCATCAAGGACCAAGGAAGACCGGAGAACAAGCTCGATCCCGGAGAACCGACGGAGCAAAGAAAGAAGATCAAGCAAGTTCAATGTGGCTAATAGGAGCTAAGGATGAAGAACGAAGACCGAAGGACTTGGTTCGTTCGGTAAGAATTCCTCATCATAGTAGATTGCTCCCATAGTTAGCTTGTTAGTTTTATGGAAAGATCCGGTTAAGTTTTATTCTAGTGCCAAGTTTTTGTTCTCAAGAAAATTTTTGTTCCGCATTTAGCCACGGAAGTTGGCCGGGGCACTAGGGTAACCCTTCATGGTATCAGAGCCACCCATAAAACCTATACTAGCTTGGTAAATTGTGTTTAGAATAAAGATCGACTGGATTTTTCAAAAACTGCATTTCCTCACATGATGTTTCTGTCGATTTTCAAAGTGCTCGAAAAATCAATTTTTTGCTCTCAGAAAATCATGCAGGGTTTTTTAAGACGACAGAAGAAAATTTGGCACGTGCGCCCTCTGAACCGTGATCAAATTTTTGGGGTCCCACGTGATCAAATTTTTTCTGGGCCTCTTATTTTTAGAATTGTGGTTTCTGGAATATTTTCTTTTTGGGACCAGTTTTGTTGCAGAGTTGGTTTAATACTTGGGGCCCACTTGGAAAGTTTAGTCGATCGTAATTTTAAAACACGTATTTTGTTATCAGTACATTCACTTTTATCTGCGACCGGGAATGTCACTCGATCGGTAAAACTCGTATGATTGCTATATGTTCTTTTAGACGGGTTTTGTGAACGTGACATTCGCGTTGATGTTGTGTGCTTGTGTTGTGCTTGTGGTTGGATTGTCGTGGTGGATAGCATGTGGTGCAATGTTAGATACAGTTTATAATTCATCTGTACATTTGTTATTTCGGGACGAGCGTCCGACATGTGGACTGCCGTCTTTGCCGTTTGTATATTATTTTGGGGCACGACCGGGCTAAGGTCGATGTCACCGGTTGTATATATATTTTTTATATACTGTACTAGGCTTACCCCATGGCAGAGTGCACAGATAGCCGGGTTCTAGAAGGCAACAAGCCCGCATCTCATGGTATCGAGACGGAGGAGGCTTCATTCTCATGGCGCTGAGACGGAGGGGGCTTCATTCTAGAACTAGCGGGCTATTCGCCGCACTCGTAGGGGGTATAGGTTTTCATTGCGCATGCTATCCATACGACCGGAACGTCGGGTTTAATTTGCGGCTCAAATGAAACCCGGGGTTCCAAGATTATCCACCATTCTGTAATGTTATCTGTGATGTTGTTTGTTATCATGCCTGGGACGAATGTTATATATACTTATATATATACTAGTAGATATTGTATATGTTTTGCACCCGCGCTAGTCCAGCCCCCGCTCTGTCGTTAGTTAAGTAACCTAACGGGTGATGACGGGGTCCCGTGGCGAATGCAGATGGCATATACATACATTTTATTTTCGTTCTTTTCTAGTGTGATAGGTTACAAATTGATGGGACCGCATTAATTTTAATTAATGCAAGATAAAAAAACCTAAAAGATGTTGTTGGAACCAGATTTTAAAAACTGACATTACAGACGTTCTCTTTTGCTTTGCACAGTGGTATTCATTTTGGAATATCCAGCACCTCATTCGACGAGGCAAGGGCCGAGATCCCTTCACCGGGAGTGACCCCTTGAGTAAAAGTTTTGCGTCAGGGTAATAACTTCACTATAGTCGATTATTTTTGCTTTGCATCGTGGTATTCAGTTTGGAATATCCTGCACCTCATTCAACGAGGAAAGAGCCGAGATCCCTTCACAGGGAGTGACCTCTTTAGCAAAGGTTTTCGCCACTATATATTTATAAAACCACCAGGTTCCTTCAACGATATCAAGTTCATTAGGTTAACGGGTTTTTTCGCCAAAAACCCAGCCGTAGTCCTCCGTCATTTCCTGCAAGTACTACTTAGTATTCGAACTGCGTATTTTGGCATTGTCAAGGCATAGTGATCGGTAGCTGAGTATTGCTTGTTTGTAGCTTTATTTCAGATTATTTAGGACAGTCGCATACCTATGTTGGCATTATCAAAGGGTATGTGAGTGGGTCTAAGTTAATCAAGATAATGACGGGCCGAACTTGGCTAGCGGCTTATGATATGTTGGCATTGTCAAGGTCATAGAGCCGTTAGGGGTAAAAACCACATCGGGAGTTTCAAATATACAGGAAACTTGCAGATTTAGCATACCTTCTGGAGTGTGGTGACTAGAGTGGATTCTATCTAGTGCATCACACAATGATAGTTGGATCCCAATCCCACTGATGAGTAGGATTACTCTTGGGAGATTTTTTCACTTAACAATCAATGCAATAAACCAAGTAGGTGTCTAGAACGGTGTTAGCGGGGCTACGCCTCCAGGGAAAAGAGGTTATATAATTAAGGAACTTCGCGAAAGCGTTGGAAAACCTCCCTCGAAGTAACAACACCAGCCTGGCTGAAAGGTTAAGCAAGTATTGTGACGTGCGATTAATCCTGACTAGTTCTTCTTTTAGGATTTGAAGAAGAATTTGAGGAAACAGCGGGAGCCATCCTGGTTAGATAAATTAATAAACCAATCTAATCTTGCAAGGGCACACGCTGAGTGTTTCCCCCCCTCTCTCTAGGTAGCAACCATTTCACGCCCTAATCAAGATAATAAAATGTATCGCTTGACCGATCCGAATTCTTATTCGGGGCTGGGGAACGTCGGTTCGGCTCTAACTTACGACAACTGTCATAAGTATGAGCAAGGGAAGGAGGAAAGTTTGAATTCCTTGATAAACCCATCGAAGAAGAAACATATTGTTGCGTCTTCTTCAGGTGTTCTTGTTATTGAGAACTGTTTTTCGGTCAGTCCTACCTCCTGGGTACTCGATACCGGATCAGGATCTCATATTTGTAATTTATTGCAGGGACTGAGAAAAAGTTGGATAGTTGGACCTGGTGATATGTCCCTCAGAGTAGGGAACAGAGCACAAGTTAATGCTGCTGCCGTCGGTAAATATCACCTAGTATTGCCAAATGGCAATACTATGATTTTGAACAATTGCTACTATGTGCCTTCCATGCTTTGCAACATCATATCAGTTTCTTTACTTGATAAAGATGGATATAACTTTGTTCTTGATAGAAATATCATGAACATTTACCTTGATAAGGTAGTGGTTGCAGAAGGTACACTGTGTAATGGTATCTATGTTCTAAATCAAAACACAGTTCTTAATGTACAAAACACACGCAAGAGGAAGAGTTCAGATACGAACGAATCCTACATGTGGCATTGTAGACTTGGTCATATCGGAGAGAAAAGACTAAGTTACATAAAGATGGATTCTTGAATACGTTCGAATTTTCATCTTATGAAACTTGTCAGTCTTGTCTCAAAGGAAAGCTGACCAAATCTCCGTTCACCGGGCATGGAGAAAGAGCAGCACAGCTCTTGGGACTCATACACAGTGATGTATGTGGTCCAATGTCTATACATGCAAGGGGTGGGTTCTCGTACTTCAGCACATTCACTGACGATCTCTCTAGATTCGGATATGTGTATATCATGAAACACAAATCTGAAGCTTTTGATAAATTCAAAGAATTCAGAAATGAAGTAGAGAACCAGACTGGCAAAAGTATCAAGATCCTCCGATCTGATAGAGGAGGAGAGTACTTAAGCACGGAATTCCAAGGTTACTTAAAAGAGAATGGAATTCTCTCTCAGCTTACTCCTCCTTATACACCACAACACAACGGTGTATCGGAGCGGAGGAACCGTACCCTATTGGACATGGTTCACTCCATGATGAGTAATGCCGAGTTACCTCTTTCATTCTGGGGACTTGCGCTACAAACAGCAACATATTTGTTGAATCAGGTTCCTTCTAAATCTGTGCCTAAGACACTATATGAAATATGGAGTGGTAAAAGACCATATCTTGAACGTATTAAGATATGGGGTTGTCCGCCCTATTTAAAGGTACAAAATCCGGACAAACTTAAGGCACGATCAGTTTTGTGCAAGTTTGTGGGATATCCTAGAAATTCTCTGGGATATCTGTTCTACCACACTGAGGAACAGAAGGTATTCGTAGCTCGTCGTGCCACTTTTTTAGAGTGGCAATTTCTTGCAAAAGAAATAAGTGGAAGCACGGTAGAACTGGATGAAATATCAGATCCACAAACTCAAACTGAGGATTTAGTAGAACCAGAAAATTCAATAGGCCCGAACGAACCTCAGCCACTCCGCAGATTTGGTAGGATTTCTCATCCGCCCAAGAGATACTACGGTTTTCTTATAGATGGGGATCGAGAGGATTGCATCTTGGAAGAAGATGATCCTACTGTAAGTCCGCGGCAGCGCCCCGGCCGTCTAACAGACGCCAATATACGGAGCAAAACTTTTACGACTGGTGCTATCGCGTACTTTATCCCGGATCGTCCATTAAAGCTAAACTAACATATTGTAAAGAGGGTAGAATTGTTATACTGAATGATCCGAGTCCTTCAGTCTTCAACCATCATCCCACGCTATGTTGCAACTGATCCGAACTTGCTCGATCTCCGGTCTCGTCGTCCAGGTGGCACCACGTCGACGGATCTTTAAACGGGCTCCCGCCTCTGAACCGAGGCAACTCGATCGTCAAGTTTGCTAAAAGAGACGACCAAGATGAAGTAGAGAATGAGTAGAATACTTTGTCTCGTTACGTCCAAGGTCACGAACGAACGGTTAAAAAAAGTTGCCTTTTGGAATCAGGTGAATGGAAATTGAACTAAATGAAATTTCCATACACTAGTATCATAATCTTTTCTAATGAAAATGAATCAAAAAAATCCTCTCACCACAAATAAGTGGCCGGCCAATATATATCAAAGGAGGGAGGTAAGTGTAGGAGCAAAGTGGTGACAATAAGCCATTCATGCTTATCACAACCTAACAACAAAGCATGAATCACTAACAAACCATAAATGCAAACCAATCATATTAAACCTAGTCACCTTGCATCATTAATGAACCATTAATGACACAAATGAGTCATATGCCTAATCACCACTTCTAGAACCTTCTAGAAGCATGACTCACCCTGAAGACGAAAAGACAAATCCGTATTTAACCGAATGTCAAAATACGGCGGATAGAAAACTGGAAACTGGCAACTTCCAAAAATCATCCCGAAACGAATTTCAGGATAACCCCGTATCGGTATAAACATACCCGCATTTATATTATGACCGAATACAAATGCAACTGAGACAAAGATATTATATCTACACAGTATAATACTGGGTTCCGGCTTAAACCAAAGCCTACCAGTATTATCTGCCCGAAAAACGACACGTGCGAAAACGCACGTGCATTTTCCGAACCTTACCATAAACCCATACGACATCTACAACGTTTCTCCCGAACTTGGGAAAGTGTCTTTGGGGGACTCTAATGACTCATCAGTACACTGGCACTGGGTATAACCACTAGCACATCAGAGGTACAAGCTGTACGTAACGTTTTGCCTATGTATTGATTGGAAGGGAAACAGACGAGCGAACTCATCCAATAAACCCTACTGAGCCTGACAGTGACAATAACCGTACAGTCCGGAACATTCGTCTATGAGTATCGCATATACGGCCTAGGGGGCCGGTAAACGTCAGACCCCCAACAGCTGTATAAATCGTGTCAGAGAGCAGCCCAGAACACCCTGAGATTCTGCTGGTATACCTACCAGTATATCTCGATTACCATGCCAGGGATTTCATGTAATGGCTCTCCTAAACACAGCGCGATCTCACCCCCAATACCGGGAGAGACGAAACCCCGAAGATCCGCTCACTTGCCTCCAATGTGGCTCGGGACTGTACCCAAAATATACCTGTTTGCACGACTCCTTTGACCCGTGGTAGGGTATAAATCAAAGCACAGTGGGAACTCACACGAGACAAATGACGACATCAGGTTGATGAACTAACCTGTACACATGTCACCAGGGAACTGCTATCTGACGATATGTATAATACCAACTAGCATGTTCCCGGCGAGTCCTGTCCGGTGTACTCATAACCTAATGAGCACCTGTATACATCTTAGGTGATCCTACTGACACCAGTGGCTTGTGAGACCGGCCACCGCCCCTCGTCGGGGTCTCTACTGTATACACTAGTCTACTCTGGAGTATCGATGCCCTGTCTCGAAACTCCCACGACTAGGGACACTTTAAGGATGTGCTTATAGACCCCAGCTCCCACATATATGATCGCCATCATACTGCTGGTAGTCAAACAAGAATCCTATGGGCTCTATCATGATGATAAAGACAAACCAGATAGCATACTATCATCTCGAGTAAGACTGATTTATCGGTATAGGTCCTCCCTCAATCATTGCAATCACGTACCTGCGATCCAATAATTGACTTAGAGGGCACTATATTCAACAATCTCCCACTTGCACTTAAGGCTAATTATTGCGATGTCGTGTACTCACAGCTCGTGTGATACTGAGCATCCAATTCCTCTACTAATCAGTTTCACAAAGCTCGTTTGTAAAACTCTTGTGTTCGAGAAATAGCCTCAGTGAGTGGATCCGCTTCGGTGTTTCTTTCTGTATCTCTCTATATCTCAACCTCGCGGAGAAAACCATCTCCCGAATTGAGTAATACCTGTCTTAGAATATGTCTGGATATCTGATGGGACCTAGTTCATAAATGAACTCCAAATCCAAACTTCTTAGACTGTATCGATAACTGAAACTAATCAGTGTCCAACACCATACCGCCCACAGTATCCTCTTGGACCACCTGTCCATAATACTGTTCCTCGTCAGAAGGAAAACTATAACTCTGACAATCACTCTGTCATCTATGTCACCTTTGAAGCCTGCAATGATAACCGTCTCCCGAAGGAGGCCGCCGTCATCAAATCCGTAGAACATTCACTTATGTTCTAAAACTGCTTCCTAATGTTTCTCCAGGATTGGATTAATATAAACTTATCGTATCTAGTGCAATAACAACATCTGGTGTGGTACTTGACATCTCATGATTGACTCAATTGCCTAAGCAAGTGATCTGCCAATCATGCACATCCCTCTCCCCTTTAGTCTGTAAGACACCTTTAGAGAGGGTGACTCCATCACCTGCAGGTTCACCACCATGCCAGGAGTCATTTATTCTATTAGAATATTGTCAATGTACCCACATTGGGAAACTTCCCAAATCTAGATCTAAAAACCATTAGATCTAGTAATTAGAATGTTAGATATTATATCCATATCCTTTGTGGAGAAACAACTGTGTGATGACCAAAGTACAACCTGATCGTAGTATAGGAATTTTACTTCCTACTCTGTGTATGTCATCCAAATACCAGGACATCATACCCTACTACCTTCTTAACAGATCCATCCCCTATTCTGATGAAGTCAAACACATGACTGCCACATCAAAAATTAGATGATTCATTTCCGCTATATCTGCTCAAGTCTATAAATAGACACTAGCTTCTTGCCCACTATGCTTCCGCTGCTCCCACTGACTACGACAACCCTCTGGCAGAATAATATATACGTACATTTCTAAAACTAGTTTAGAACGACGCTATACATATCCTCCTGCCGTGTCTCATAGTCTGGAACAACAGTAGTGTCAAGTCTGGGTAAACAAGAACCTCCCTGTCACCGTCCTTGAGGCTACCGGAGTACCTCTCGGGTGTCTGAGGTTACCCACCATATCTGCGGAGTGGCTATTGGAATGTCAAACCTGATTGAATATATAGGTCTTATTAAACTTTCCGTAATCGTTTGCGGTTCTGGAATCACTTCCAGTTCTACCATGCTCCCACTACTGTTTTTTGAAAAAATCCATTTTAATAAAACTGTGGCGAGTCAAGAACAATATCACTATTGATCTTCCAGATGGTAGAAAATCAACCCTCGTCGAAGCTAGGGTCAACCCACAAACTGCCATTACAGAAACGTGCCTTGTGTTATCCAGTGTCTGGTTTTAAGCATAAGCTGGACAACTCCTTGAATCTTAACATCGCTAAGATATCAAGCATTCTATATCCAATATAAAAACTTTGGCACTTATTTAATTAGAACCAGATTCAAAACATGCAGCTGTCTCCAGTGCATATCATCTTAATGGAGAAAGGCTAATCAGCATTACTCAACTTAGGAATACATCCAATTATGAGTAACCTGAAAGAGAAACTAGTTTCTCAAAACCATTACTATCAACTGAATACCAATCACAAGAATTTACATCTTCGATTTCTTTGAAGAACTCCGATACTTGTGACACTTGGTTCTCTACTTTATTCCTATACCCACAACTTCTCAAAACTTAGACATTGTATTTCTACGAAACACTTGTCTAAAAACTAGAGAAGTCATAAGTAAACAGAACAGAGTACGAGTACCTACCCCTTTGTCCTGATGGACATTGGACAACATACAATACTCTGTATAAGTCCTCTGAGTTGAATAACTCCAAACCTGTGCATCGTAGGTTGAAAACTGTCCCCAGGCGATTTCCTCAAATATCACCATTTACAATGAATTCCGATATAATGAGGATGATCACCAAATTCCCAATAATTTACTCCCACTCATTATCTGTAAAACTATACAGATGTGAGAATGATACCTGGTAAATACATACCCTGGAGTAAGTATCCAATTGGGAAATCAGTTTTCTATTAACAATGCACAGTGTAACCGAAACATTAAAATGTTTCGAAGGGTATCCTGGTATTCCTAGTAATGCCTCTTCCATAATCCAATTCATGATTTTAAACGTACATTTCCCTGCCATCTTTCCTATTCCCTTTATTTGTCTTTAGTCGTTACCTTCTGTACACCATCATTAGGCTAAATGATTTTCTTCCTTCCCTACCGTTCGGCACCAGCCTATGGTTTGGAAGAAGAATATCCAGTAAGCATAATAGGTGTACCCTACTAATCCTAGGAGTACTCTCAACTTGAGAGAAGGTGGCGATAAAAGACAACTGAATAATACCTTATTCCTATTTCTCCTGAACCAGAATCCATCCTTGAAAAAATATCCTTCGAGTTCGTATATAATCATACGATGGATTTATCCAATGGAATTGGATGTTTGTAGTGATACGGGTTGTTCTGGAGAAATAAAAGGTGAAGTAGGAGTGGCGATGAAATACGTGGTTTGGTCGTGAATGTTAGTAGTCACAATTTACTTTTCTCTCTTTCTAATTCCTTTATTTGTCTTTACATATTACCTTCTGCACACCCTACTTAGGCTAATTGGTTTTCTTCATTCCCTACCTTTCGGCATCTGCCTATGGTTTGGAAGAAGACTATCCAATAAGCGTAATAGGTGTACTCTCCTAAACCAAGGAGCCCTCGCAACCTGAGAGAAGGTGATAATAAAAGACAACTGAATAAACCAATTCTATTTCTCCTGAACCTGGATCCATCCTCGAAGAAATCCCTCCGAGTTCGTATATAACCATACGATGGATCTATCCAATGGAAGTGGATGTCCGTAGTAATACGGGTTGTTCTGAGAAATACAAAGGGTAAAAGAAGTAGCAACAATGACTTATGCAACTAGGACAATCCAAAAGCCAGTATTTTAAGAAGGTTCGGTCAACTTGGTCACTGAGTCATAGTCTAGGGTCGATCAAAGGTCGCTGCCATAAGAGAGAGAGAAAAGAAACACTCTGCGTGCACTCTAACCTAAATCAGAATGGTTATCACTTTATCTAATTAGGAAACCTCCCACTGTTATCTCAAATTCTCCTCCAAACCTGAAAGAAGAATTAGTCGGGGTCACCCGAAGAGTAAACCAACTCATCAGTGAGAATCGGGATCCAACTATCATCGCTTGATAACTTGATGGAAGCCACTAAAGTCATCACACTCCAGAAGGTATGCGCAAATCTGGCAAGTTTCCTGTATGTTTGAAACTCCCGATGTAATTTATATCCCATGCTCTTATGACCTTGACGTAGGCCAACAAATCATAAGCAACATGTCAAGTTCTACCCATCGTTGTCCTGATCAACTTAAGTCATCGTACATGCCCTTGACGTAGGCCAACAAGGTGTACGTCTGACTTAAATTAATGCATCTATCTATGCAACAAATGAATACCCAGCAGCTACCAAACACTATATCTTGACGTAGGCCAACAAACATAGCTTGAATACTACTGACCATCCATAAGAAACGACGGAGGATTACGGCTGGTTTTTGGCGAAAAAACCTTTAACGTAATGAACTTGATCTCGTTGAAGGAACCTGATAGATTTATAAAAATATATAGTAGCGAAAACCTTTTGTTAAAGAAGTCACTCCCGGTGAAGGGATCTCGGCTCTTTCCTCGTGGAATGAGGTGCAGGATATTCCAACTGAATACCGCTATGCATAACAAAAGGAAACGTCTTTGTAATAATTTTAAAATTTATTCCAACAACATCAAATATATGTTTGTTTTATCTCGCATTGATAATAATCAACGCAGTCCCATCAATCAATCACACCAGAAAAGAACGAAAATAAAATGTACGTTTATGCCATCCGCATTCGTCACTGGGTCCCATCATCACTCGTTAGGTTACTTAACTAACGACAGAGCGGGGACTGGACTAGCGCGGGTGTAAAACATATACAACATCTAATAGTATATATACTAATACACAATAATCGCTCTAGGCGTGATAAAATGCAACATTACAGAAAAGTAATAAGCATCACAGAACAATACAGATAATTTGGGATCCCCGGGTTTCATAGAGCCGCTACTGAAACCCGACGTTCTCCTGGTCGTGTGGATAGCCTGTGCAACGAAACCTAGACCCCTACGGGTGCGGCAAGTTACCCGCCAAAACCTGAAGCGAGGTAGTCCCCACAACATAGTGAATGGAATACCCGGCACTTCACGGAATCCGGTAAATTGAGCACCCTTCCTTGGGTCAACCTGTACCCCCTACGAGTGCGGCGAATAGTCTGCCAATTCTAGAGTGAGGTCCCTTTGCCTCTCAAAGCCATGAGATACGGACCCGTTGCCTTCCAGAACCCGGCTATTCGTGCACCCCACCGTGGGGTAAACCTAGTACAGAAATAAAAATAGTACAACAGGTACATCGACCGCAACCTGGTCGTGCCCCAAAAGAATATTATACAAACAGGCAGTGACGGCAGTCCACATGTTGGACGCTCGCCCCGCAATATCAAATGTACAAATAAATTCAAACAGCTCTATCATTGCACCCTGCTATCCACCACGACGAATCCGCAACAATACAACACAACACAGAACATCAACGCGAATGTCACGTTCGCAAACCCGTCTGAAAGAACTATAGCAATCAGACGTGGTTTACCGATCAAATGACATTTCCGATCGGAGATATAATAAAAGTACTGAAAACTAACAAGTTTAAAATTTCGATTGACTAAATTTCCCGAAGTGGGCCCCACAAGCATCTGGTGTACAGTAACAAAATTTTGGCCCAAAAGACATATACCAAAAACCACCATTTCCCATGAAAAACCCACTGGCAAAATTTGGCGCACTGTTCCCACAAAAGCGCGGCCGATCAGCGGCCAAACCATGGTTTGGGCCGCGGATCAGCGGTCGTTTTGTGGGATCACGTGCCCAAATTTCACCAGTATTCTTCAAAAACCCTTCATGATTTTCTGAAATGCTCAAAATGAATTTTAGAATAGTTTAAAAATCGACAGAAACATCATGTACAGAAAATTGTGATTTTGGAAATTCCGTTCGATCGATCTTTTAAACGCGTTAGCACAAGTTAGTATAGCTTAATGGTGAGGCTCTGATACCACTATAAGTCCGCGGCAGCGCCCCGGCCGTCTAACAGACGCCAATATGCAGAACAAAACTTTTACGACTGGCGCTATCGCGTACTTTATCCCGGATCGTCCATTAAAGCTAAACTAACATATTGTAAAGAGGGTAGAATTGTTATACCGAATGATCCGAGTCCTTCGGTCTTCAACCATCATCCCACGCTATGTTGCAACTGATCCGAACTTGCTCGATCTCCGGTCTCATCGTCCAGGTGGCACCACGTCGACGGATCTTTAAACGGGCTCCCGCCTCTGAACCGAGGCAACTCGATCGTCAAGTTTGCTAAAAGTGATGACCAAGATGAAGTAGAGAATGAGTAGAATACTTTGTCTCGTTACGTCCAAGGTCACGAACGAACGGTTAAAAGAAGTTGCCTTTTGGAATCGGGTGAATGGAAATTGAACTAAATGAAATTTCCATACACTAGTATCATAATCTTTTCTAATGAAAATGAATCAAAAAAATCCTCTCACCACAAATAAGTGGCCGGCCAATATATATCAAAGGAGGGAGGTAAGTGTAGGAGCAAAGTGGTGACAATAAGCCATTCATGCTTATCACAACCTAACAACAAAGCATGAATCACTAACAAACCATAAATTCAAACCAATCACATTAAACCTAGTCACCTTGCATCATTAATGAACCATTAATGACACAAATGAGTCATATGCCTAATCACCACTTCTAGAACCTTCTAGAAGCATGACTCACCCTGAAGACAAAAAGACAAATCCGTATTTAACCGAATGTCAAAATACGGTGGATAGAAAACTGGAAACTGGCAACTTCCAAAAATCATCCCAAAACGAATTTCAGGATAACCCCGTATCGGTATAAACATACCCGCATTTATATTACGACCGAATACAAATGCAACTGAGACAAAGATATTATATCTACACAGTATAATACTGGGTTCCGGCTTAAACCAAAGCCTACCAGTATTATCTGCCCGAAAAACGACACGTGCGAAAACGCACGTGCATTTTCCGAACCTTGCCATAAACCCATACGGAATCTACAACGTTTCGCCCGAACTTGGGAAAGTGTCTGTGGGGGATTCTAATGACTCATCAGTACACTGGCACAGGGTATAACCACTAGCACGTCAGAGGTAGAAGCTGTACGTAACGTTTTGCCTATGTATTGATTGGAAGGGAAACTGACGAGCGAACTCATCCAATAAACCCTAATGAGCCTGACAGTGACAATAACCGTACAGTATGGAACATTCGTCTATGAGTATCGCATATACGGCCTAGGGGGTCGGTAAACGTCAGACCCCCAACAGCTGTATAAGTCGTGTCAGAGAGCAGCCCAGAACACCCTGAGATTCTGCTGGTATACCTACCAGTATATCTCGATTACCCTGGCCAGGGATTTCGTGTAATGGCTCTCCTAAACACAGCGCGATCTCACCCCCAATACCGGGAGAGACGAAACCACGAAGATCCGCTCACTTGCCTCCAATGTGGCTCGGGACTGTACCCAAAATATACCTGTTTGCACGACTCCTTTGACCCATGGTAGGGTATAAATCAAAGCACAGTGGGAACTCATACGAGACAAATGACGACCTCAGGTCGATGAACTAACCTGTACACATGTCACCAGGGAACTGCTATCTGACGATATGTATAATACCAACTAGCATGTTCCCGGCGAGTCCTGTCCGATGTACTCATAACCTAATGAGCACCTGTATACATCTTAGGTGATCCTACTGACACCAGTGGATTGTGAGACCGGCCACCGTCCCTCGTCGGGGTCTCGACTGTATACACTAGTCTACTCTGGAGTATCGATGCCCTGTCTCGAAACTCCCACGACTAGGGACACTTTAAGGATGTGCTTATAGACCCCAGCTCCCATATATATGATCGCCATCATACTGCTTGTAGTTAAACAAGAATCCTATGGGCTCTATCATGATGATAAAGACAAACCAGATAGCATACTATCATCTCGAGTAAGACTGATTTATCGGTATAGGTCATCCCTCAATCATTGCAATCACGTACCTGCGATCCAATAATTGACTTAGAGGGCACTATATTCAACACCTACTAGTTTCAAACAGGACATTATGAGTAGGGACTCTGATAAGTGGCTGGATGCTATGCAAAAATGGAGTCCATGTACACCAATAAAGTGTGGACCCTGGAAGTTGCTCCACCTGGGGTAAAACCCGTTGGGTGCAAATGGATCTACAAGAAGAAACTTGGTGTGGATGGACAGGTGGAAACCTATAAGGCTAGACTCGTTGCAAAAGGTTTTCGTCAAAGACCAGGAGTGGACTATGACGAAACTTTTTCTCCAGTGGCTATGCTCAAATCCATTAGGATCCTTCTTGCCATTGCTGCCTTCCATGACTACGAAATCTGGCAGATGGACGTAAAAACGGCTTTTCTAAACGGAAGTTTAGAAGAGTGCGTTTATATGGATCAGCTGGAAGGTTTTGTAGAAAGTGGGAGCAGCGGAAAGGTGTGCAAGTTGATCAAATCCATTTATGGATTGAAGCAAGCATCGCGGAGCTGGAACATCTGTTTTGATGAGACGGTCAAGGAATTTGACTTCATCAAGAACGAGGATGAGCCTTGTATTTATAAGAAGATTGTAGGACGAACTGTCGTGTTCCTAGTCTTGTACGTGGACGACATTCTTTTGATAGGAAATGACATTCCTATGCTACAATCGGTCAAGCTATTCTTATCACAAAGGTTCTCTATGAAAGACCTAGGTGATGCCTCATACATTCTGGGGATCAAGATCTACAGAGATAGATCCAAGAGACTACTGGGACTTTCACAGTCCAGGTACATAGAGACCGTACTAAAGAGATTTAGTATGGAAGATTCCAAGCGCGGCAACATACCCGCATTGCACGGAATCACCCTCTCTAAGGAGATGTCTCCCAAGACTGATGAGGAGAGGGTTCGCATGAGCAATATACCCTACGCTTCGGCGGTAGGATCTATAATGTATGCGATGCTATGTACAAGACCAGATGTAGCTTACGCGCTAAGCGTGGTGAGCCGGTATCAGTCGAACCCAGGTGAGGACCACTGGACAGCTGTAAAGAACATTCTCAAGTACCTGAGAAGGACTAAGGAGATGTTCCTGGTTTACGGTAATGGAGACCTCAGGGTCGAGTCCTTTACCGACTCAAGCTTCCAGAGTGACAAAGATGACAACAAGTCTGTCTCGGGTTTTGTGTTTAGCCTCAACGGAGGGGCGGTATGTTGGAAGAGTTCCAAACAGGATACCGTCGCAGACTCGACGATGGAGGCTGAATACATTGCTGCAAGCGATGCCGCAAAAGAGGCGGTCTGGATAAAGAAGTTCATAGACGGACTTCAGGTGGTTCCGTCCATTGTTGATCCAATACCAGTGTATTGTGATAACAATGGGGCTATATCTTTAGCGAAGGAACCACGTTCCCATCAGAAATCCAGACACATCTCAAGGCGGTATCATCTGATCAGGGAGATCATAGATCGCCAGGAGATCGAGGTCAGGAGAGTGGATACGAAAGACAACACGGCGGATCCATTTACAAAGGTCCTCACTCAAGCACAGTTCGAGCGACTTTTTAGGATGTTGGGCATGCGGTACGCCAGCAGCTGGCCTTAGAGCAGACGTTGGGTATTCGGTACGCCTATCACTGGCCTTTAGTGCAAGTGGGAGATTGTTGGATGTATATGTCCTAGAGGCCAGTATTGTATATGTATACATATGGATATTAGGGATATGTATGTACAGAACAATCTTGCACAGTTTTATAGTATATTATTTGACTTGTCTTTATCGGGATATGTGTATTTATTCTTATTATATCTGGTTTGCACATATTGATAAAGAATCGATACGGTAGTATACTATTGTGGTTTGTATTTATCTTAACATGGCATATGTCATACTCGTTATTACATATTGCGGTTACATGTTGATAAAGCCCCTAGGATCTTGCTTGACTACCCGCGTTATGATGGCGATCATACTTGTGGGAGCAGGGTAGTCCATAAGCACATCCTTAAATGGTCCCTAGTCGCGTGAGTATCAAGACTGGGCACTGATACTCCAGAGTAGACTAGTGTGTACGTTTCTACCCCATCGGGGGGATGGTTGGTCCCGCAGCCATTGGTCTGATGCACCTAAGATCGTATACAGGTGCTCACCGGGTGTGAGTACACTGGACGGACTCGCCGAGAACTTCCATATGGTACTATACCTATCATCAGATGGAAGTTCTCAGGTGACATGTGTACAGGTTAGTCTTTGGACCTGAGATCGGCATTTGTCTCGTATGAGTTCCCATTGAACTTTGATCACTACCCTACCACGACTCTACTGAGTCATGCAAACATGTTTTGGTTTGGTTCAGTCCCGAGCCACATGGAGGCAGTGAGCGATTGTCGGGGATTCGTCTCTCCCGGTATAGGGAGTCGATATCGCACTGTAATTCGATTGGTCAGGACCATAAGACCTTGGCCAAGGCAGTTGGGATCTACTGATAGGCTGATCTGTAGTTTACCGGATTGGTCCTGAGCCACATCGGCACGACTTATCAGGTTGTTAGGGTCTGACGTTCACCATCCCCTAGACCCGGTATGCGATACTCTTTGACGAAGAGACCGGACTGTACGGATATTGTCACGGATAGGCTCAGTAGGAGTTCGGACGAGCTTGCTCGTCGGCCTTCCTTTTCGACAGGTACCTGGGCAGCCGTTACGTACAGCTAGTGCCGCTGACGTGCTTGTGGTTAAACCCACTGCCAGAGTACTGTCGAGTCTTTAGAGTCCCACACAGAGGGTTTCCCTGATCCAGGCAAAACTATGTAGTAGCCGTATTGGATACGTGCAGGTTTCGATCGATTGATGTACTTGGTACTCGGATTTTCGATCGGACAGTTTGTAATACTAGCCGGCTCGGGTTTGAGCCGAATTATTAAATCAGGTATTGATTTAATAATTTACGTATATGTATTTCGATATATATATTCTAGTATTAAGTTCTTCGTGTTATTCTATCTCTTTAGGGCGTTCGGATTTTTATCTGATTGTCGGTATATCTGTACAGTAGTTGGAAATCCGTATTTATTACAGTTTTCCTTCTATAAGGTAGCCACCTCATTTTGTATTTTCCATTTATTTCATAAATGGAAATGAGGTGTAAAGTAAGAGTATGGGAGGAAAAGAGGTGACCATGCTTCAATAGTAGTCAAATGAATTTATAATTCATTTTGGGTTTACTATTGAAGCATGGTTGTTAATTGTTTAATGAAAGAATTGATATACAAAACCATTGTGTATATTTTCTCTTTCATGGTTGATTCATTATTTTCCTTGAGCTCTCTTTTGATCTCATATCCTCCCTCCTCTTGCTTTGATCCACCTTCATCTTCTTCCTTTTCACTAACATTCTCATGAGTTGAGAAACAAATGAAGAGGTTAGAAAAGAGATAGAAAATACTTAGACACCCTTACTACATCCTAGACTACTTGGTTTAGCAAACCAAGTTTTCTAGTTGCTCCTTTTGTTATATAGTTAGGAGCTAGAGCCATGGATCATACTCCTCGGGTGGATCATCAAGGACCAAGGAAGACCGGAGAACAAGCTCGATCCCGGAGAACTGACGGAGCAAGGAAAGAAGATCAAGCAAGTTCAAGGTGGGTAGTAGGAGGTAAGGATGAAGAACGAAGACCGAAAGACTTGGTTCGTTCGGTAAGAATTCCTCATTATAGTAGATAGCTCCCCTAGTTAGCTAGTTAGTTTTATGGAAAGATCCGGTTAAGTTTTATTCTAGTGCCAAGTTTTTGTTCGCAAGAAAATTTTTGTTCCGCATTTGGCCACGGAAGTTGGCCGGGGCACTAAGATAACCCTTCAATAATATACTATAAAACTGAGTAAGATTGTCCTGTACATACATATCCTTAGCATCTATATGTATACATATACAATACTGGCCTCTAGGGCATATATATCTAACAATCTCCCACTTGAACTAAAGTCCAGTAATTGGTGTACCGATTACCCAATGTCTGCACTAAGGTCAGCTGCTAGCGTACTGCATACCCAACATCTCAAAAAGTCGCTCGAACTGGCGATCTACGATCTCCCTGATCAGGTGATACCGCCTTAAGATGTGTCTGGATTTCTGATGGGACCGTGGTTCCTTCGCTAAAGCTATAGCCCCATTGTTATCATGATACATAGGTATCGGATCAACAATGGACGGAACTGTCTGAAGTTCAGCTATGAACTTCTTCATCCAGACCGCTTTTTTTGCGGCATCGTTTGCAGCAATGTATTCAGCCTCCATCGTTTAGTCTGCGACGGTGTCCTGTTTGGAACTTCTCCAACACACCGCCCCTCCGTTGAGGGTAAACACAAAACCCGAGACAGACTTGCTATCATCCTTGTCACTCTAGAAGCTTGAATCAGTAAAGGACTTGACCCTGAGGTCTCCATTACCGTAAACCAGAAACATCTCCTTAGTCCTTCTTAGGTACTTGAGAATGTTCTTCACTGCTGTCCAGTGGTTCTAACCTGGGTCTGACTGATACCGGCTCACCACGCTTAGCGCGTAAGCTACATCTGGTCTTGTACATAGTATTGCATACATTATAGATCCTACCGCCGAAGCGTAGAGTATAGTGCTCATGCGAACCCTCTCCTCATCAGTCTTGGGAGACATCTTCTTGGAGAGGGTGATTCCGTGCAATGCTGGTTTGTTACCGTGCTTGGAATCTTCCATACTAAATCTCTTTAGTACGGTCTCTATGTACCTGGACTATGAAAGTCCAAGTAATCTCTTGGATCTATCTCTGTAGATCTTAATCCCCAGAATGTACGAGGCATCACCCAGGTCCTTCATGGAAAACCTTTGTGACAAAAATAGCTTGACCAATTATAGCATAGGAATGCCATTTCCTATCAAAAGAATGTCGTCTACGTACAAGACTAGGAATACGACAGTTCATCCTACAATCTTCTTATATATACATGGCTCATATTCGTTCTTGATGAAGTCAAAATCCTTGACTGTCTCATCTAAACAGATGTTCCAGATCCGTGATGCTTGCTTCAATCCATAAAAGGATTTGAGCAACTTGCATACCTTCCCGCTGCTCCCACTGTCTACGAAACCTTCTGGCTGATCCATATAAACACAAACTTCTAAACTTCCGTTCAGAAAAGTCGTTTTTACGTCCATCTGCCAGATCTCATAGTCATGGAAGGCAGCAATGGCAAGTAGGATCTGAATGGATTTAAGCATAGCCACTGGAGAAAAAGTCTCGTCATAGTCCAATCCTGGTCTTTGACGAAAACCTTTTGCAACAAGTCTAGCTTTATAGGTTTCCACCTGCTCATCTACAACAATTTTCTTCTTGTAGATCCATTTGCTTCCAACGGATTTTACCTCAGGTGGAGCAACTTCCAGGGTCCACACTTTATTGGCGTACATGGACTCTATTTCGGATCGCATAGCATCCAGCCACTTATCAGAGTCCCTACTAATAATGGCCTGCCTGTAACTAGTCGGATCATCTTCTTCCAAGATGCAATCCTATCGATCCCTGTCTATAAGAAAACCGTAATATCTCTCGGGCGGATGAGAAATCCTACCAGATCTGAGAGTGGCTGAGGTTCGTCCGGGTCTATTGAATCTAATGATTCTACCAAATCTTTAGTTATAGTTTGTCCTTCTGGAATTTCTTCCAGTTCTACCGTGCCCCGACTTCTTTCTTTTTCAAGAAACAACCTTTCAAGATAGGTGGCGTGTCGAGAAACAAAAACCTTTTGTTCATCGACATGGTAAAATAGATATCCATTCGAATGCCTAGGATATCCTACAAACTTACATAAAACTGACTGTGCCTGAAGTTTGTCCGGATTTTGGATTTTCACATAGGCTGGACAACCCCATATCTTAACCCTTTTAAGACATGGTCTTTTATTACTCCATATTTCATATGGAGTCTTAGGCACAGATTTAGACGGAACCTGATTCAACAAATACGCTACTGTTTCAAGCGCAAGCCCCCAGAATGAAAGAGGCAATTCTGCATTACTCATCATGGAGCGAACCATATCCAATAGGGTATGGTTTCTCCGTTCCAATACACCGTTGTCCTGTGGTGTATACGGAGGAGTAAGCTGAGAGAGAATACCATTCTCTTTCAGAAAGCTCCTGAATTCCATACTTAAGTACTCCCCCCTCTATCAGATCGGAGGATCTTAATACTTTTGCCAATCTGGTTCTTTACTTCCTTTCTGATTCTTTGAATTTCTCAAAAGTTTCAGATTTGTGTTTCATAAGATACACATATCCAAACCTAGAGAGATCGTCAGTGAATGTGATGAAATAGGAGAACCCACCTGTTCATACCATAATTTTGCATTATTATATTTCCCATTCTTATTCATTTTACAAATAAACAGGTGCTTTTGATCCATTTCCGCTACATAGTTGCAGGTTACAGGTTCTCAGAACAAAAACAGTGAAAATGATGAAAAGACGATACAAAAGTGAGACTATGATCGACAAATGGAAGAATCTTGATCATGCCTACAGTTTGAGGGACAATGAAGATCAATGAACAATTTCACAAAATACAAAGGCAGTGCAAGGTTCAAGACTTCGACACGAAGCAAACGGTAAAGTCCACGACATTATTCACTATGGAAATCTGGAAGAAATCTAGAAGACAATCTGTGAAACCAAGTGAAGAAACAAGAAGCAAAAAGCAACCAGAAGCAGCCCTAAAAAGTTCAGCCAAAGACACCACTATATGGCCGCAGATCCGCGGCCAAACATGGGTTTTGGCCCCGGTTCCGCGGCCATGATGAGCCCGTGTCGGTGCAATTTTTGTGACGGTGTGGCAGTGCGTTGACTAGTCTTTTTAGGGTAAAATTGTAAATGCAGATGTGTATCGAATGTAACCCTAGGGTTTGTATGATCTATAAATAGAAACCCTAAACCTCTCTTTGAGGTTTAACTCTTTTCATTGATCAAAAATTCAGAAATCCATTGTAATGTTTTGAGAGCATCAAATAAAGTAAGTAGATTTCTTTTATTTGCCCTAGTTCTTAAATTCCTTTCTGCCTTAGTATAGATTTTATTATCTGCCCTAATTAATTAGTTTAGCAGTTTTATTAATCTGCCGTAGTTTAGATAGTTAGTCTTTTAAATTGAAAACTCATAAAAAAATGTCTTTTATCAATCCCCTAATGAGTGAGTAGTTCCTCACTTGTTAGGGTTAGGAATAGGAAAGGTTCGAGAGATGAAAATCTCTCACCCCTTTCTTGCCCATCACATATTAATTCATAGGACTCCATGCATACATACACACACCGCTCCCTACGGCACCCTACCCACGAGATAGCGGTGATACCGTAGTTTAAAAGACCGGTTGTGCATGTTTTCCATGGAAGTTAGGGTAAGAATTAAGAAAGGACGGACAAGGACCTAGAGGAAGAAACATTGTTCCTTACCGATCGTCCTAATCCCCTTTATTAATTATTACCATAACACCTAAATAGATCTAAATTAGGGTATTGAAAGCGGTGGGAAATCTTAAATTTCCAAACTTAACCAAAACCTAACCCTAACAAGATTCTAATCCTAGTCTAAATCAACTTAGTTTTTAGTGATAATCGACCCAACATCGTTTGGAATTAACTCGTTAGAACAAATTAAGAATACACAAAATCCTTGTGGACCGACCCATACTCACCGGCTAGCTAACCAAGCGGCGCCGTTCTTGATTGCGGTAATTAATTCTTTGATCACAAAACATAGTACAAATCAATTGGCGTCGTTGCCGGGGATGGCGTAGTATTTTCTTTTTGCAATTTTGGGTTAATATAAAATCATAAAACTCATAAAAACTGAAAAAATTAAAAAATATAAAAATTTTATCAACTTGTTATTTTTTGAAGGGTGTTTTGTTTGAATTGTGCAGGATCGATGAACGAGTTCGGATCTGGAAAAATCCAGAGAGCAAAACAGAAAACCCTAGATCTGAACAACAGAGAAAAATCAGAACAGAGGAGCAGAAGAAACTACGCGAACCGAACCGCGGAGACGACCGCGTTTCAGCCGCATAAGTAGCACTTTGACCGCGCATCCGCGGTCAGGTGGTGATGTCATCATCTGAAAAATCGATGTAAGCTTCCTCTTCTTCTGTGCAACCCCATTATCTCCTCCGTAAAAATTTCCTGCAGGATTATTTGCGCAAAAATTTCTCCCCTTCTCCAATAACTTGATCTTGTGCAGGATTCTTTGCGCCGCGCTAAAAAAAAATTTGTTTGCAAGTGATTGTGTTTACTGCTTTGCATATCTAAATTGACTTTAAGGGGCTTGAACACCAATCCAGATTGGGTGTGGATTTCATCACCCTTCTTAGGACCCCAAAAATCACATTAAGCATATTTCATTAACTATCAAGTTAATTAAAAAAGATTAGACTCATCCTTAAGGACTTCGCGCTTAATAGGACAAAAGAATAGTTGTAGGTATCGACCGTTGATCCTAACCTGACTTTGTGGTGCCTAGGTTAGACAGGTACTGAAAGGTAACTTTAAAAGGCCGGTCTCACGGTGATTCGTGAGCGGATCCCTCCTTTCTCTACTTGTGCTTACCTGGCCACAATTGGCGGTGAAGAGGCGGTTTGGGGTCCTTACTTCTTGCCCTTTGGAACAGTTAGGAGTTATCTAGCTGACCTAGGTGACCCTAGATCTAGGCTTGATTGTGCATTTGTGATTGATTGAATGTGTGTCTAAGCCTTTTATTGAAAATATTTTTGCAAAAAGCTCCTTATAAAAAACCACAAAAAGCAAAAAAAAAGAAACAAATTTTTACAAAAACTTGCAACTTGTCGCTAATAAATCCGTGCACCCCACTTACACTCACTTTCCTCTCATTGACGTTTTCTTACCCCTACATTCTGTTTTTCACCTTTTGACTATACTACCTCTTTAGTGTATGTCCGGTTGGACTAGGCATACTAGTTCCCGATTAGTCCATGTCTCGTTGGTGCCGACTGACGACGCTTTCGACTTCGAAGTCGAAATTCCTTCCACTTCCTTACCTTCACCTTCACATTCATCGTCTTCTAAGGAGATGTCGGGATTTAATCCTAACAACACCTTACCCACGGGACTGATTCCACCTCCGTTAGGTGCGAATAACCCATAATACCCGCCTGTTGAAGCGCCCCAACGAATCGCGCTCCAGGATCTTTTCTACCCTATCCGCACCGCCTTACCTACTTGTCTTTCACTCTCACCGGCAGATGGGGATAAATTTGAGATCAAACCCCACTTCATCAACATGTTGCCAAAATTTCACGGACTGGAATCCGAAGATGCCTATATCTTCATAAACAAATTCTAAAACGTTTGCGCAATGACGAAGACAACACAACTGTCTAATGATGCTATATGGCTATGGGTCATTCCTTTCACCTTATGTGACTTAGCCAAGAAATGGTTATATAGCACAGCATCACACTCAATTAAAAATTGGGAAGAGTTTGTTAAAACTTTTCTAGAAAGGTTTTAACCGCATCACAAGACCGCGAGAATTCGCAATGAGATTATTCAATTTTCCCAGCTTCCTTCCGAACCCTTTTGGAAGTGTTTTGAAAGATTTAAAGACCTACTTGTTCAATGCCCTCACCACGATATCGAGAATTGGCAACTTTGCCAAACTTTATACGAAGGATTGAACCCAGCAACGAAGCAGTTGTTAGAAACCATTTGTCAATAACACTTTCTAACAAAATCTAGCGAGGAAGCTTGGCAGTTTCTCGACGATCTTACTGAACAAACACTTCAGTGGGAAAGCACCAAGACCACATCATCTTCTTCGGTTGGTCAGTCTAGGGCAGGCATACATCAATTAGATATGTTTATTGCAATGAAGGCCGAGATGGCCGCACTTACGAAAAAGCTAGAAGAAATTGAGACCAAAATCTCATCGCCTTCTCCTGCCCCTGCTTTACCCCCATGAACTGTTTGTGCTTGTTGTTCGGATCCATCACATCTTACTGAAGAGTGTCCTTACAATCCACTTGTTCAAGGACAAGATCAAGTCAATGCTGCCTTTCAGCAAAGATAAAGAAATGATCCTTACTCTTCGACTTATAATCCGGGATGGAGGAGTCACCCAATTTTTGCTTGGAATCAAAATCAACAATTCCAAGGAAATAACAACTTTCAAAGGCCTCCTCCTCCACAACAACAAGCATCTCAACAAACTCAATACCAGCAACCTTTCCAACCACAACCTTACCCAAACCAAATGAATAATTTTGTGCCCAACAACTCTTATCCTCAAAACAATTTTTTCAACCAAATAACGATAAGGTTACCTCCCTAGAAAGAAGTCTAGATGCGTTTCTAAAACAATCTACACAATCCGCAGCAAGGTTGGAGACTTCCATTCAATCTTTGGCGCAAAATAGTGCTTCACATGATCAAAGCATCAAATCAATTGAGGCACAAATTGCACAACTAAATGCTGCGTTGAGCGAGCGAGAAAAGGGAAAGCTTCCATCTCAACCATTGCCAAATCCCGATCACACACACAATGCACATGTTGCATATGAACAGCAAAATCATAATGTGAATGCTGTGACCACGTTGAGATCTGGAAGAGTGTTGCATAATAACATAGGGATTAGTAATGACACCCCTACTGGTGGTTCTTCTTCTTCTTCTTCATCTTCATCTTCTTCATTAGTGCCTATTCTTCATTCTTCACAATGCTCTACTTCTTCTACTTCTAACGGACCCACATCTCACTTCACGAACACACCAACACGGGGATCCGTTCTAACTCCGCAATCTAATCCACAAAAATTGGACCCAACAGATTTTCAAAATGTTCCATTTCCAAATAGGTTGAGGTCCAATAAACCAACTTCACAAATGGAGAAGATTGTAGAGTTGTTCAAACAAGTTAGCATAAATATACCTCTTTTGGATGCCATCCAACAAGTCCCTTCTTACGCGAAAATCTTAAAGGACTTATACACCAAGAAGAGGAAGTCACAAGTACCAAAGAAAGTTTTCATGGGTAGTGTTGTTAGTGATGCTCTTGTCCAATCTTTATCCCAAAAACATAAGGACCCCGGCTGTCCTACAATTTCGATAACAATTGGGGACAAGAACATCAATAGAGCACTATTAGATCTTGGTGCTAGTGTCAATTTGCCACCCTATTCAGTGTACGAACAATTAGGTGTTGGAGAGCTTAAACCCACTCATTGTTCTCTCCAAATGGCCGACCGATCCATCACCCATCCTAGGGGTGAGTTAGAGGATGTGTTAATTAAAGTAGGGGATTTCATTTTCCCCGTTGACTTCATTGTTATGGATACACAACCTGTAGCTAACCTCCGGAGTCAAATTCCGGTGATACTTGGTCGACCATTCCTTGCGACTTCTAATGCGGCGATCAATTGTCGAAATGGTTCAATGAACCAATCTTTTGGAAATATGACAATTGAACTCAACATTTTTAAGTTGGGGAATCAGCCCTCCGAGCCTAATGCTAGTATACTTGATGTTTGCTCGATCCATGAGATCACACAGGAGGACTGTAAGCTTGAAAAATTTCTGTTTGATCACAACAGTTTTGACGCCTCTAGTGCGTTCCTCCTAGAATCTGACACAGCCTTCACGCCGGAAAACGATTACGAGTGTTTCACCTTTTTGGACGATTTTGAAGACTCGCCACCGGAGTTTGAGTCTTTTGATTTTTCGGATGAGTTAGTTGAACCATACGACTCGGTTGCTTACACTCGATTTGAACCATTGATGGAATCCTTCGAGTTTGAAACAGTTTCACCAATGTTACCTTCAATTGTTTCACCTCCTAAACTTGAACTAAAGCTTTTTCCGTCTCACCTTAAATATGCTTACCTAGGTGAGAATGAGACCCTTCCCGTTATCATATCGGCCTCTCTAGCCCTCGGGCAAGAGAAAGCCCTTTTAATGGTCTTACAAAACAACCGGCAAGCTTTTGGCTAGACTATGGCGGACATCAAGGGGATTAGTCCCCTCATAGATGAACATCATATACACATGATGGATGATGCCAAGCCAGTAAATGATCCACAAAGACGCCTCAACCCCATAATGAAGGAGGCTGTCAAGAAGGAGATTGTAAAATGTCTTGATAGTGGTATCATTTATCCTATCTCCGATAGTCAGTGGGTTAGCCCCATTCATGTTGTCCTAAAGAAATCGAGCATAACGGTCATAACAAATGAGGCAAATGAGTTAATACCTACTCGCACCCAAACTAGGTGGCGAGTTTGCATCGACTATAGAAAACTCAATGCCGCGACACGGAAAGACCACTTTCCTTTACCTTTCATTGACCAAATGCTAGAACGATTGGCTGAACATGAATTTTATTGCTTTTTGGATGGCTATTCCGGCTATAATCAAGTCCCCATCGCCGAAAAGGATCAAGACAATACCACATTTACTTGTCCTTTCGGTACTTTTGCTTACCGTCGCATGCCCTTTGGGTTATGCAATGCACTCGCTACATTTCAGCGGTGTATGATGGGGATATTTTCAGACATGGTTGAAAATTTTTTGGAGATTTTTATGGATGATTTCTCTATCTTCGATGACTCCTTCGACGAGTGTTTGCTATACCTTGACGCAGTTCTTACCCGCTGTAGGGATAAGAACCTCACCTTAAATTAGGAGAAGTGCCACTTTATGGTACAAGAGGGTATTGTCTTAGGACATGTCATCTCGCAAAATGGCATAGAGGTTGATAAAGCCAAGATTGAAGTCATTTTCAATCTTCCTCCTCCTAAATGCGTCAAAGACATCCGAGCCTTCCTTGGCCATACCGGTTTTTATAGACGGTTCATCAAGGATTTTAGCAAGATAGCTAGACCCTTGACTCTTTTATTGGCCAAGGACACCACTTTTGATTTTGACTCAACATACATGAAAGCGTTCGAGTCGTTGAAACACTCACTCATTTCTGCGCCCATTCTTTCATCTCCCGACTGGACGCATCCATTCGAAATTATGTGCGATGCATCTGATTTCGCCATTGGTGCTGTTCTTGGACATCACATTAATAAGATGCCGCACGTAATTTATTACGCTAGCCGAACATTAAATGAGGCCCAACTGAATTACACAACAACAGAAAAAGAATTTTTAGCCGTTGTGTTTGCACTTGAAAAATTCTGGTCTTATTTAATTGGCTCTCCAGTGATTGTGTACATGGACCATTCAACTCTTCGCCACCTTTTTGCGAAGAAGGATGCTAAATCACGGCTAATACGTTGGATCCTCTTGCTACAAGAGTTTGACTTTGTTATAAGGGACAAAAGAGGATGTGAAAATGTAGTGGCCGACCACCTTTCACGACTTCCTTCTTCGCCTACACTTGAAATTCCAATTAAAGATGTTTTTCCCGATGAGCAACTCTTAACCGTGTCATGCGAACTATGGTTTGCTGATAGAGTAAACTATTTGGCCACCGGACTGATACCTAAAGATTGGTCGAAACAGGACAAACTTCGATTCTTGTCTTAAGTAAAACATTTTTACTGGGATGAGCCGTATCTCTTTAAATACTGTTCCGACCAAATCATTCGTTGGTATGTACCTAAAAATGAGTTTAAAAGTGTGCTGTCTTTTTGCCACGATCAAGCGTGTGGAGGGCAATTTGGCCCCAAGAAGACAGCCGAGAAAATCTTGCAGTGTGGTTTCTACTGGCCATGACTCTTTAAAGATGCATATGAATACTGCAAGACATGCTCCCGGTGCCAACACTTGGGCCAGATATCGCGAAGAAATGAAATGTCGCTCCAACCAATTTTGGTTGTGGATATTTTTGATGTTTGGGGAATAGACTTCATGGGACCATTTCCCAATTCCTTTGGGAATATGTATATTCTTTTGGCTGTTGACTATGTGTCAAAATGGGTCGAGGCTGTGCTTAGCCGAATGAATGACAACAAGGCCGTCGTTCGATTTCTTAAAGAAAATATCTTTTCTCGGTTTGGGCACCCTCGAGCGATTATAAGTGATAATGGATCTCACTTCTGCAATAGGACTTTTGATTCCTTAATGTGCAAATATTCCATTACTTACAAATTGTCAACACCATACCATCCCCAAACTTGTGGGCAAGCCGAGATTTTGAATCGGCAGATCAAACAAATCTTGGAGAAGACGGTTTCTAAAAGCCGTAAAGATTGGTCACACAAACTGATTGATGCACTATGGGCTTTCCGTACTGCTTACAAGACCGATCTTGGCATGTCTCCATACCGGCTTGTTTATAGGAAGGCTTACCACCTCCCAGTCGAGATTGAGCATAAGGCATTTTGGGCGATTAAGAAGTTGAATTTATCGATGGGAGATGCAGCAGCAATCGAAAGCTGCAATTAAATGAACTAGATGAGCTGCAGGATGAGGCTTATGATAATGCGGTCATTGTTAAAAACCGAATGAAGGTGTTCCATGACAAACATCTTATGCGCAAAATGTTCAAACCTGGCCAATTGGTTTTGCTCTATGACAATCGGTTACACTTCCACCCCGGCAAGCTAAAATCTAGGTGGAAAGGGTCGTTTTTGGTACGCACCGTATATCCACACGGTGCGATAGACCTAGAAAACCCGGAGGATGGTACTTTGTTTAAAGTGAACTGATATCGACTTAAACCGTTCCTCACTGCGGACCCATCGGAGGATCTCCTGTTTTTGCAGGAGCCGATTTACATTGATTAATCTTCTTCCATTTTACCCCCAAATTTTTGATCATCTTGCCAAAACTTTATTTCAAACAAGTTTGGGGGTATGTATCATTTATAGATATATAAATACAAAATAACATAAAAAAATTTGAAAATAAAAAAAAAAATTTTTTTGGGTATTTTTGTAAATTTACAGATTAAATAAATAAATAAAAAATTTGCAAATAAATTCCTCTTTTAGAGGGGTTTATTTGAAAATATCCATAAATTCCCTCTATATAAAGACCCCGACCCCCCTGTTTGCACAAACCCTAATTTTCACCCCCTCTGAAACCCTAGCGCCGCCGTCGCTTCTTCTGTAGAGGGATCTCTTCGTGCCGCAGCGGAACCGCCGCCCGACCCCTGCTTCCGCTGCGCTTCCGCCGCCTGTCAGCCGCATCGCCCCCTGAATTTTTCAGGGGAGGTTCGTCTTTCAAAACCCTCTCTGTTTTTCAATTTTTCGATCTGTAGATCACCAATGGCACACAGCATGCAGCTTGAACGCAATTTTTAACAAGTATTTTCACACGAGCTATACAGTAGTTATTTTGCGAACGAAATAGCGTGTAGGGGTTGGAACTTTCTGATTTATAATCACCCTAACGCGTATGCATTGCCGGAATTAGTCACTCGTTTTTATGAGTGTATGGAGGATGGGTGCCTCACCCAATTTGGGTTTATTAAATTGCAAAGGGGTGATCGAGAAATTATCATTAATAGGAATATTATACACGAAGTCACACTAATCCCTCGCATACCCGCACATGACCAACCCTTGAAATTTAAGGATTACATGCCCTTGATGGGCAACGATTGCTCAAGAGAGCTGTGTAAGGGTATCCAAGCGAGAACCCTTTTCGCGAATGTTTTGACTGTGTGCTGGTGGGCACAAAATAATATTTTCGGTAGCTCCCACAATACAACCTTTTTTACACCCTCCCTGCATATTGTGCACACCCTCATGACACGAAACCCCCGTTTCGACATGTGCACAGTTTTGCTAAACTCTATAGGTGCGGGTAAACGAGCCGCAAATTACCCTTATCCAATGCTTGTCACACAACTTTGTCGATATTTCCTCCCCATGGAGGAATTCGAATTTTACATGAAGGAAGGCATACATGTCCGTCCTCTTATTAAGGGTGTTTCTACGTCCTATTCACGATTGACAGATGTATGGTCGAGGACTGAACCGGCGGAGCACGTGCCCGCCCGCACACCTAGCTCTAGCTCGACCGCGAGCGAAGGAGAAATGACCCCTTTAGAACATGCACAATTGATGCGGAGAGCTGTTAGGGGTATTGATGAGTTGAGGGAGCAATTGAGGGTAACATCGAGGGAGCACGATCGTTGGTTGACAGAGGTTGAGCAGGGGATTCAAACCTTGCTGGCTAAGGAGGAGCGTTCACGTTCACGATCGAGAGCGCGGCGTGGGGCCGAGCAGTGAGGGCACTGCTTTGGATAAGTTTGGGGGAGTTGGTGTTTGTATATAGTTACCTTTTGCATTGCATACTTTTTTTAAATTTTTGTATATATTTTTTTCCTTTTTCTTTTGCATGTTTAAATTCTGCATTGCATCCTTATATAAAAATCATAAAAATTTAAAAATTTAAAAATAAAAAAAATTTGAAAAATAAAAATCAAATAAAAACTGAAAAATTTGAAAAATTATAAAAATTAAAACATTCAATTTTGGCTCTAATTGACTTGAGTTTGACAAAAAGGTTAACTAGCTAGGAACAACTAGATCTTAGACTTAGGAAATTAAAAACCCTAAATATAACCTTTCTTAAAGTTTAACGGTTGAAAGTATGTCTTTGTAGTTTATTTAGAAATAGGCAAATTTCGAGTTGACTTCTTGGGCTAAATTAAAACAAGGGAAAAATATTGATATTTTTAATAAAGTATAAGTCTGAAAAATAATTCTTAAGCTTAAGTCTAAATTCAGTCGGTTATATGCGATATGACCGGATCATTAAATCAAGTGTTGATTTAATGATTTAATGTATAACTATATATTTGATATATTACTTTACATTAACTAGTATTGGTTCACTTAAGATTGATTTTCTCACTTGAATGTGCACAAGTTGTATATGTGATATATGTTTGTGCACTAGTTTGTATCATAATTGATGATACATGCAAACTTGGGTGTGTGTATGAATTACACCATATTTAGGTTAGTGGATATAGTTTATATTTATTTAGTAATTCAAAATTGGTGTGCACTTTGCCATGCTTAAAGCTTCATGATGCTTTTAGCATTATTTGACCAAGTCCACTAACTTTGTCTCACTAAAGATATTTATTAACCAATCCACTAACATAAACTATGGTTTAGTCTCTACAAAGGTTAACTCACCCATGGTTGCATTATGATAGACATCACTTGATTATTCTTTTTCATATAATTCATTTTATCACCATTCTTTTCTTTCTTCTTCTTCTTCTTCAAGAAGAAGAAAAGCTTGCTAGAAAATTTTCAAGTGAAGAAAAAGAGTGAGAAATCCAAATCCAAAGTGAACCCACTTCCTATTTCATCATCCTCTACTACTTGCCATTTAGTTTAGGGTGTTCTCTTCACAAAGTTCATGACCTAGTGAAGATGGAGCTTGAGTTTGAGTCTCCTCGACGTAGATCATCTTCGGCCTCGAAGTCAACGACCTAGCTCGCTCATTTCTCCGAGGAAACCATCGCTAGAGTCCGGGATCTCGATGATCGCAGCGAAGGGACGTCAACACGGAGCTTTAGAAGTGAAGGACCAGATCTACAAAGGTTGTAATCCCTTTTCACTTAGTGTTAAAATGTTTAACTTGCTAGTTTTCGCCTAATCTCTAGTATACGATCTTGGTTAGGGTTGTTCGGCACGGCTATTTTTTTTGAATCGGGCATGGTTGATGCCTTGTTGAACCTTGTTAGAGTGCCTAGGAACCCTTCAGTGGTATCAGAGCCAAGCTAGAGTTTTAGGCGAAGTGTAGACGAAGTTAGAAGTCCGATCGAACCCCGAAACCCTAATTTAAACCCTTCTCTGGACATTTTTTGAAATTGTGATATTTTCTGAATTAAAAATGCTTAAAAAATTCAGCAGGCAATTATATGGAAAAATGTGCAAAACGACAAAGTTTGGCGCCCAAAGCGCCGCGGAACCGCGGCACGAGCATGGCTCCCGCGGCGGTTCCGCGGCCATAAGATGACGTCATTCTTTCCTTTTTGTACAGTAATGTCCCTATTATATTTTATGTTGTTTCTGGGTATTTTTAATTTATACTCAAGAGTTGAGTTTTCTGGGTTGTATTGGGGACTCGTTGATTCGATTGGAAAGTTTAACTTCGTCTATGTGTGTTTCCGGGTAATTTTAGAATGCGTTAAAAAGTTCGACCGGATATCAATAACTCACTTTTTCCCCTGCCGGAAAATTTCCAAGTGTTGGATTTTTCCGTAGTTTAAGAACGTTCTAAGTCGTGCAAGTAACGCGATAGACCCTCTAGAAGACAACAAACCTTAACTTGATTATGTGACAGTCTTGAACTACCATTTGAACCTTAGGGTTTGGGGCAGTACGGCGTTGCCACATGTGAGGAGTTGGCTTGACCCTTCTACGGCTGGACCGTTGGTACTGTGGCATGAAATAGATTTTTTAAAACTTATTTCAAGTGTTGAGCTATTTGGGAAAACTTGGGTGTTTGATTATTCGATCGGAAAGTTTAACATTGTCTATTTATCTGGAATGTGATACAATATTTGGAATCCACAAGTAGTTATAAGATAACTAATTTAAATGTTATAAATCTAGCAGTTCGGTCTCATATGATCGGTTGCCACGGAATTTTGATGTGATCAAAAGTCCGTCGCAATCACGTAGCGTACGCGGATACTCGCCGGGTAAACTTAATAGACAGCCACGCCCCATAGCCTCGACCAAGTGACTATAGGAGAACCCCGTAGCCAAAAGCATCTGTTCGGGTGCTCGCGGAAGCGGTGTTCCGCCTTAGTGCACTTCGTCGATAGCATCCGGGGGTGCGGCCGTTTACTAAAGTTTGCGACGAGCATTCGATCAGAATGTCGGGAATCTTGTTGAATTTCCCGACTTGGTATTGAAAAGAGTTTTCGATAATGAGACTAAAATGCGGGGTTTATAATTGTTAGGCATGCGATGTCTAAGGAATTCATTTGGTTAGGCATGCGATGTCTAAGGAGGTTGCAGATTCCAACTGTTGTAGTTTTACACTTTCTTTTCTGCGACCGTAAGTGTAATATGTGGTATATCGCCGGTTTCGTTGCTATACATCAACGACAATTGGGATACGCATATTTACTTACGTTTATGACATATGATGTTATGTGTTGCTGGATATGTTATATTGGATCGTCGTGTTTGAATAGCCGGGGTTTTTTAATGTGAGATGAGAGTTTTTTCTTTTTCATTCATGTAAAATTCATTGTATGTAATATTCTTTTATTGGGGTTCTTCCGGGCTGAGGATGATGTCACCATTGTATATTATTTACTTTTCCGCATTAGGATAGACCCAAGGCGGGGAGCACAAGTAACCAGGTTCTAGGGTCCAGTGGGAAACCATCTCGAGGAGTCGAGTCCGGGTCTCCTAACTCTAGAATTGGTAGGGTTGCTTTCCGCTCTCGTAGGGGTCTAGGGGTGTGGGATTGGCTATTCATCACGACAGTGGAATCCGTGTTTTATATAGGCTCAAAACAAAACACGGACGTCCTAGTATATCCAATATTTCATATGTTGTTTTCTGCTGCGTTATCTGTGATGTGATCATGTGATATGTTCAGATAGATACTGTGTATAGTATATATGATATATTATATAGACGTTGCTTATGTTTTACACCCGCGCTAGGCCTTCCCTGCTCTGCCGTTAGTTACCTAACCTAACGGTGCAGACGGGACATCGGGGCTAATGCGGATGGCATAAGTGTACGTTGTATTTATCTGTGATGTTTAGGTAGCTCTAGTTGTTGCTTTGCATAGCGGTATTCCTTGTAGAACATCCAACACCTTATTCGATAAGGAAAGAGCCGAGATCCCTTCACCGGGAGTGACCTATTTAGCAATAATTAGCATATGCTACAACCTTCGGTTTGTCTTTTGACTTCTTTTCTAGTTCTTGTTTTGCATAGTGGTATTGTGAATATCCTGCACCTCATTCGACGAGGAAAGAGCCGAGATCCCTTCACCGGGAGTGACCTCTTTAGCGAAACTAGCGAAAGCCTCAAAAACACTCCATTTAAAACCATTTGATTCCGCAACGAGATCAAGTTCAAAGCGTTAAAGGTTTTCTTAAAAACTATCCGCAACCCTCCGTCATTTTAGGAAGTAGAGTACTTAGTATTCGTGCTGTGTTTGTTGACCATAGTCAAGGCACAGTGTACGTTAGCTAAGTGATGTCTTCCTACACAGCATATGATGCGATTAGTTAGGACAGTCATGTGACTTTGTTGACCTTAGTTAAGGGTTATGTTGGTGGGTCTAATTAATCACGAAATGACGGGTAGAGCGTGACTAGTGCTTATGATTTATTGACCATAGTTAAGGTCATAAGTGCTAGGGGTAAAAACCTTTATCGGGAGTTTCAAGTGTTGAAATTTGCAATGAGATTGCATACCTTCTATATGATAGTTGGATCCCGATACCCACTGCGAGTAATTGTTACTCCTGGGAGAGTTTTGCACTTTACAATTAGCCGATCAAGTAGGTGTCTAGAAAGGTGTCAACGGGATTACGCCCCTGGGAAAACGGGGTTTATTTTAATTAGGTCTGTGCGAAAGCACGGGGAACCTCCCTCAAAGTACCGCCACTGGACTGGCTGAAAGATTGGCGAACTTGTAGAGTGTAATTAATCCCGGCTGGTCTTTCCTTTTAGGGTTTGAAGGAAGATTTGATAAAAACAGTGGGAGCCATCCTGATTAGATAAAATATATAACCAATCTAATCTTGCAAGAGCGCACGTAGAGTGTTTTCTTCTCTCTCTCTCCAGGTAGCGACCATGTCACGCCTTAATCAAGATAATAATATGGATGTATTGACCGAACCCGCTTGTTATGCTGAGCTGGGGAACGTTGGCCCCGCTCCAACTTATAATTGTTATAAGACCGAGCAGGAATTAAGGGAATACCAGGATTCCCATGCCGCCCAAACGAAGAAAGTGCATGATAATTCATCTTCTTCGGGTGTGTTCATTACAAAGAACTGTTTCTCTGTATCCTCTACGTCCTGGGTATTAGATACCGGATCAGGATCCCGCAAATGTAATCTATTACATGGTCTACAGATAGGTAAAGAACTGAGAACGGGTAATAAATTTCAAGAGTTGGAAACAGTGCAAGTGTTGCAGCCAAAGTGTTGGCAGTTATCACCCTGTATTACTAGAATACATTGATTCTGAACGAATGTTATTAGATACCGAACCTGATATACAACATCATATCAGTCTCTTTTTATTAAAGAAGGATATAATTTTGTATTGTTGGATAATGTTTTGAACATTTCCTATATCAAGAGTTGATCGGTTCAGGCACATTATCTAAAAGCATAGACGTTCTAAATCAAACTACAGTTCTTAACGTACAGAACACGCACAAGAGGAAGAGTTCAGAAATGAACTGTTCCTTCTTGAGGTATTGTAGACTAGGTCATATCAATATGACCCGACTAGCTGAAGTTACATTTAGATGCATATTTAAATCAGTTTAAATTTACATCTTGTGAAACTTGCTAGTCATGTCATAAAGATAAGATGACCATAGCTTCGTTTAATGGAAACAGGGGAAAGGTCAGTGAACCCTTGGGAACGATACATAGTGATGTATGTAGGTCCCCAGTCTACAAATACCAAGACTGGTTCTTGGTACTTCCTTACATTCACTGATGATCTCTCAAGATTCGGACACATGTTCCTATTGAAACACATGTCTAAAGCTTTTGAGAAATTCAAAGAATATAAGTCAGAAGTAGAGAACCAAAACGGGAATAAGTATTATGTCCTATGATGAGATCAGGGAGGAGAATACTTGTGCATGGAATTCTTGGACTATTCTAAAGGAGAATGAGATTCTCTCTCGGTGTTACTCCTCTGAATACACCACAGCACAACGGTGTATCAGGGCGGAGCAATCGCACCCTATAAGATATGGTGCGCTCTATGATGAGTACTACTGAGTTACCTATTTCCTTTTTGGGGTTGTGCGCTTGAGAAGCTGCATACCTATTGAATTGGGTTCGAATCAAATCAGTGCCTACCACTCCATATAAGATATGGTATGGGAAGAGCCCATATCTTAAGTTTGTTAAGATTTGGGGTTGTCCGGCCTATGTCTAAAAGCAAAATCCGGACAAGCTCAAGGCAAAGTCAGTTCTGTAGAAGTTTGTTGGATATCCCAAGCATTCACAAGGGAATATCTTCTACCTAACAGAGGAACAAAATATGTTTTGTTTCTCAACATACCACCTTTGTGAAAGGGAATTTCTTATGAAGAAATTAGTGGTTATGAGGTAGAACTGGAAGGAGTTCCAGATATACAAACTACAGCAGATGATTTGGTAGAACCAAAGGATTCAATAGATTCCGACGAACCTCAGCCTCTCCGCCGATCTAGTAGGGTTCCTCATCCGCCTGAGAAATACTTCGGTTTCTCGATGACAGTGGGAGCGAGGATTGCATCATGAGATGATGACCCAACTAGTTTCGAGCAAGCCATCAAGAGTGGGGACTCTGTAAGAATGGCTGGATGCTTAGCGATCTGAGATGGAATCCATGTACACCAACAAAGTATGGATTTTGGTTGCTATATCTGAAGGGTTAAATTCCCATCGGGAGTAAGTATATCTTGAGAAGATTACTTGGTGTAGATGGAAAAGTTGAGATTTTCAAAGCTAGACTTGTTAAAGGTTTTCGTCATCGACCAGGCGTGGATAATGATGAAACATTTTCCAGTGGCTATGCTTAAGTCCATCCGGATCCTACTTGCTCTTGCTGCATACCATGACCGCGATATCTGGTGGTTGGGTGTCATGACTGCTTTTCTAAATATTGATTTAGAAGAGAGCGTCTGTAAGTACACGGCCAGAGGTCTTCGTAGACAGTGGGAGCAGCGAAAACGTGTGCAAGTTACTTTACAGGTTAAAGCAAGCATCGCGGAGTTGGAACGTCTGTTTTGATGTGGTAGTCAAAGTGTTTGACTTCATCAAAATGGTAGATGGACCTTGTACATACAAAAAGGTAGTAGAGAGTAAGGTGGTCATCCTCGTATTGTACGTGGACAACATACTCTTGATAGGAAAAGAGTTTCATATACTACGCACGGTCAATCTCCTCTTATCACAAGGATTCTCCATATAGGATCTATGTGATACCTCCTAAATCCTAGGTTTTATATATATGAGATAGATCTAAATGGATATTAGGATTCTCACTAGGTATAGTGAGATGGTATCAATCGATCCTGGGGAGAACCACTCGATAGCTTCCAGGGTGATAAGGACGACTGAATGTCAGTCGCAGGCATTGTCTTTACCCTCAGTAGAGAGACGGTATGTTGGAAGAGTTCCAAGCTAGATACCGTGACTTACTAGACGGATAAAGGCTGTAGACATCGCTATCAAAGATACTACCAAAGAGGAAGATTGGGTGTATATTAGTTCATGAGATGAACTAGGTTCCTACCATTGTATGACAATGGAAGTGTGGTTTTGACCCAGGAACCACGGTCCCATCAGTGACCCAGACATATTCCAAGACAGTATCACCTGATCATGGAGATAGTTGATCTCCAGGGAGATCGAGGTTAGGAGAGTAGACTCAGAGGACAACACGGCGGATCCACTCACAAAGGCCTTTTCCCAGAGAGAGACTTTCATGGGATGGTTGAGTATGAGATACTGCAACCGCTGCTACAGATGGCCCTAGTGCAAGTGGGAGATTGTTAGTTATATGTATGCCCTAGAGGCCATTACTATATATGAGATGTATATTGTAGTGGATGCTGGGACATATATAGGTAGGACTTTCTTGCTCGACATGATAGTACGCTATCTGGTTACTCTTTATCTTAACATGTATACTTGTTGTCTCTCTGTTACATGTTGATAAAGCCCTTAGGATGTGTACTCGACTTGCAGGACTATGATGCAGATCATACTAGTGGGGCCTGGGTAGTCCATGAGTACATCCTTCAATGTTCCTAGTCGTGGGAATATCGAGACGGGGCATCGATATTCCAGAGTAGACTAGCGTATATCTTCTCGACCCATGTGATGGGCGATGGATGATCCCATATCCATTGGTGTCTGACATCAGAGATGGTATGCGGGTGCTCAGTGGAGACTGGGTACATTGAACGGACTCGCCGAGAACTCCCAGATGGTATTATACCTCACGTCAGATGGCGGTTCTCTGGTGACACTGGTACAGCTTAGTCTGTTGATCCGAGATCGTCATAGAGTCTTGTGTGTCTCCCACTGTGCTTTGATTTCCACCCTACCATGGCTCTACTGAGTCGTGCAAACAGGTGGTTTTTGAGTACAGTCCCGATTCATATAGAGGCAATGAGCGATAGGAGGGGATTCGTCTCTCCCGGTATTAGGGGTTGATGTTGCGCTATGCTCGACTGGCCATAACTGGAAATACCTGGCCAGGGTTGCAGTGATTTACTGGTAAGTGTTATCAGTAGTTTCATGCTTGTTATGGACCTTACATCGGCATGACTTATCAAGCTACTGGGGTCGGACGTTTACCACCCCTAGGCGAGATATGCGACATATCAGACGAACACACCGGACTGTGCGATAAGTGTTACTGATTGGATTCACAGGAGTGTGAGCAGGCTTGCTCGTTGATCTTCTGATCGCTCAATACCCGGGTGGCCGTTACGTTTAGCAGACCGCTTGCGGCTTGTGGGTGATTGATATGATCACCACCTACTGCCGGCGTATTGACAAGTCTTTAGAGTCCTACACAGAGGTTTCCTGGCTCAAGCGAAACGAAATAGGAGCGCATATGAGATATGTGCGGGACCGAGAATAATACCAGTATGTGATACTAAATTCTATTCTCGCGATTTGTATCATCGGACGGTTATATGAGATATAGCCGGGTTACCGAATGAAGTGTTGATTCGATACATTGATACACTAGATATTAGTCGGTTATATGCGATATGACCGGATCATTAAATAAAGTGTTGATTTAATGATTTAATGTATAATTATATATTTGATATATTACTTTATATTAACTAGTATTGGTTCACTTAAGATTGATTTTCTCACTTGAATGTGCACAAGTTGTATATGTGATATATGTTTGTGCACTAGTTTGTATCATGATTGATGATACATGCAAACTTGGGTGTGTGTATGAATTACACCATATTTAGGTTAGTGGATATGGTTTATATTTATTTAGTAATTCAAAATTGGTGTGCACTTTGTCATGCTTAAAGCTTCATGAAGCTTTTAGCATTATTTGACCAAGTCCACTAACTTTGTCTCACTAAAGATATTTATTAACCAATCCACTAACTTAAACTATGGTTTAGTCTCTACAAAGGTTAACTCACCCATGGTTGCATTATGATAGACTTCACTTGATTATTCTTTTTCATATAATTCATTTTATCACCATTCTTTTCTTTCTTCTTCTTCTTTTTCAAGAAGAAGAAAAGCTTGCTAGAAAATTTTCAAGTGAAGAAAAAGAGTGAGAAATCCAAATCCAAAGTGAACTCACTTCCTATTTCATCATCCTCTACTACTTGCCATTTAGTTTAGGGTGTTCTCTTCACAAAGTTCATGACCTAGTGAAGATGGAGCTTGAGTTTGAGTCTCCTCGACATAGATCATATTCGGCCTCGAAGTCAACGACCTAGCTCGGTCATTTCTCCGAGGAAACCATCGCTAGAGTCTGGGATCTCGATGATCGCAGCGAAGGGACGTCAACATGGAGCTTTAGAAGTGAAGGACCGGATCTACAAAGGTTGTAATCCCTTTTCACTTAGTGTTAAAATGTTTAACTTGCTAGTTTTCGCCTAATCTCTAGTATACGATCTTGGTTAGGGTTGTTCAGCACGGCTATTTTTTTTTGAATCGAGCATGGTTGATGCCTTGTTGAACCTTGATAGAGTGCCTCGGAACCCTTCAGGACGGACTCGCCGAGAACTCCCAGATGGTATTATACCTCACGTCAGATGGCAGTTCTCTGGTGACACTGGTACAGGTTAGTCTGTAGACCCGAGATCGTCATTGAGTCTTGTGTGATTCCCACTGTGCTTTGATTTCCATCATACCACGTCCAAGAGGGCATGCAAAAAAGTGGCTTTTGGGTACAGTCCCGAATCACATGGAGGCAATGAGCGATAGGAGGGGATTCGTCTCTCCCAGTATAGGGAGTTGATGTCGTGCTGTGTTCGATTGGCTATAACTGGAAATCCCTGGCCAGGGTTGCTAAGATTTACTGGTAAGTGTTATCAGTAGTTTCTCGAACTGTTATAGACCTCATATCGACACGACTTATCAAGCTACTGGGGTCTGACATTTACCACCTCTAGGCGAGATATGCGACATATCAGACGAAGAGACCGGACTGTACGGGAGTGTTACTGATTGGATTCGCAGGAGAATGTACATGCTTGCTTGTTGATCTTCTGATTGCTCAATACCTGGGTGGCTGTTACATTTAGCTGACCGCTTGCAGCTTGTGGGTGTTTAATATAATCATCACCTACTGCCGGCTTATTGACGATTCTTTAGAGTCCTACACAGAGGTTTCTTGGCTCGGGAAAAACGGAGTAGGAGTACATATGTGATATGTGCAGGACCAAGAACAATACGTGTATGTGATACCGTATTAGATTCTCGCGATATGAGATATCGGCCGGGTATATGTGATATAGCCGGGTCATCGGATCAAGTGTTGATTCGATGAACTGATACAGATTATATTAGTCGGTTATTTGTGAAATAGCCGGATTATCGGATCAAGTGTTGATTCGATAATTTAATGTATAATTATATATTTGATATATTAAATTACATTAACTAATATAAGCTCACTTAAAGATTTTTTTTCTCACTCGGGTAATACAATGATATATATGTGATATATGTTAATAATATTATTTTATTTTGTTACAATAAATATTGTATATGTGATATATAATATTGTAACATGTTATGGTTATAAATGCAACATGTTTTTTGGAGTTTAATTGAGGTTAGGGTTTGGATTAGGGTTAAGTCTTCATGAAGCTTTCAAGAAGCTTCTTGAAGCTTTGACTTTGACTTGGATATTTTGCATAGATATTTCCTTAACCCAACCCAACTCTTTACCCTAGTTAAATCTCTACATGGGTTAAGTCTTCATATTTAACCCATGGTTGCAATTCTAACCACACCAGAGTTTCATTATTCATCACAAAAGAATTCTTCTTCTTCTTCCTTGAGTTCTTGATGGAAAAGCTTACTAGCTTTTTCATTAGTGATGATTTTGAGTGAGATTAAGAAAACAAATGAGAGCTAAAATCCTACTTCATCATCCTAATCTATCCTAGCCATTTAGATTAGGGTGTTCACTTCATTAGTGAGTGAGAGCTTGTGTTAAAGAAACTTCAAGGTAGATCATCTTTGTTATCGAAGATCGGAAGCAAGCTTGCATCTTTCTCTTCGTGGAGCCTCTCTAGAGTCTGGAAACATGATGATCGCAGCGAAGGGACCTCAGCACGGAGCTTTAGAAGTGAAGGACCGGACTACAAAGGTTGTAATCCCAAACTCTTAGTGTTAAAGTGTTTAACATGCTTTGTTTCGCCTAATCTCTAGTTTAAAGATCTTGGTTAGGGTTGTTCGGCACGTCTAAAATTTAAATCGGGCATAGTTGATGCCTTATAGATCCTTGTAAGAGTGCCTAGTAACCCTGCAGTGGTATCAGAGCCAAGCTAGAGCTTTTGGCGAAGTCTAGACGAAGTTTAAAGTCCGATCGAACTCCGAATACCCATAAAACCCTAGTTTCTGGAATTTTTTCAAAAAGTTGATTTTTTTCAGATTAAAAATGCTTAGAAAATTCAGCAGGTAATTTTATGGAACTGTGTGAAAAATGACATTGTAATTCGCCCAAGGCGCCGCGGAACCGCGGCATGAGCATGGGTCGCGCGGCGGTTCCGCGGCCGTACAGGCTAATTTTTATTAGCTTTTCCTACAGTAATGTCCGTATGTACTTCCTGATGCTTCTGGTAATTTTTAATTTATACTCAAGTGTTGAGTTTTCTGGGTTGTATCGGGAACTCGTTGATTCGATCGGAAAGTTTAACTTCGTTTAATTTTTTCCGGGTAATTTTAGAACGTGTTAAAATGTTCGAACGGATATCAATAACTCATTTTTCCCCTGCAGGAAATTTTCCAAGTGTTGGATGTTTCCGTAGTTTATGAACATTCTAAGTCGTGCAAGTAACGCGGTGGACCCTCTAGAAGAACACAAAGCTTAACTCAATTATGTGACCGTCTTGAACTGCCTCTAAACCTTAGGGTTTGGGGCAGTACGGCGTTGCCACATGTGAGGCGTTGGCCTGACCCTTCTACGGCTAGACCATTGGTACTGTGGCATGTGATGGATGTTTTTAATCTAATTTCAAGTGTTGAGAACTATTTGGGAAAACTTGGGTGTTTGATTATTCGATCGGAAAGTTTAACACTGTCTTTTTATCTGGAATGTGATACAATATTTGGAATCCACATGTAGCTATGAGATAACTAATTTGAATGTTATAAATCTAGCAGTTTAGTCTCAAATGATCGGTTGCCACTGAATTTTGATGTGATCAAAAGCCTGTTGCAATCACGTAGCGTACGCGGATACTCGCCGGGTAAACTTAATAGATAGCCACTCCCCATAGCCCCGACCAAGTGACTGTAGGAGAACCCCGTCGCCAAAAGCATCCGTTCGGGTGCTCGCGGCAGCGGTGTTCCGCCTTAGTGCACTTCGTCGATGGCATCCGGGGGTGCGGCCGTCTACTAAAGTTTGCGACGAGCATTCGATCAGGATGTCGGGAATCTTGTTGAATAGCCCGACTAGATATTGAAAAGTGTTTTCGAGATCGAGACTAAAATGCGGGCTTTATAATTGTTAGGCATGCGATGTCTAAGGAATTCATTTGGTTAGGCATGAGATGTCTAAGGTGGTTGCGGATTCCAACTGTTGTAGTTTTACACTTTCTTTTCTGCGACCGTAAGTGTAATATGTGGTGTATCGCCGGTTTCGTTGCTATACATCAACGATAATTGGGATATGCATATTTACTTACGTTGATGATATGTGATATTATGTGTTGCTGTGATATGTTATATTGGATCATCGTGTTTTGAATAGCCGGGGGTTTTATGTGAGATGAGGGTTTTTCTTTTTCATTCATGTAAAATTCATTTGTATGTAATATTCTTTTATTGGGGCAATTCCGGGCTGAGGATGATGTCACCATTGTATATTGTTTACTTTTCCGCATTAGGTAGACCCAAGGCGGGGAACACAAGTAACCGGGTTCTAGGGTCCAGTGGGAGACCATCTCGAGGAGTCGAGACCGGGTCTCCTAACCCTAGAATTAGCAGTGTTGCTTGCCGCTCTCGTAGGGGTCCAGGGATGTGGGTTTGTCTATTCATCGCGACTGTGGAATCCGTGTTTTATACAGGCTCGTATTAAAACACGGACGTCCTAGTATATCCAATATTTCATATATGTTCTTCTGCTGCAATGTTCTGTGATGAGATATATTACTGCCTGAGATGAATGTTTATATTTTATATATGAGATATATGTTATATTGCAGATTTCGTTTCAAATGTGATGGTTGTGAAGCATAATAAAATAGGACTTCATTAATGAGATTAATGAAACTAAAAGAAACCTAAAGATGTTGTAGAAACTTGTCTCAAAAACAGGTAGCTCTATTTCTTTCTTTGCATAGCGGTGTTCCTTGTAGAACATCCAGCACCTTATTCGATAAGGAAAGAGCCGAGATCCCTTCACCGAGAGTGACCTCTTTAGCGAAACTAGCAGATGCTACAAACACGGTTTGTCTTTTGATTGCTTCTATAGTTTTTGCTTTGCATAGTGGTATTTGCGAAATATCCTGCACCTTATTCGATAAGGAAAGAGCCGAGATCCCTTCACCGGGAGTGACCTCTTTAGCGAAACTAGAAAAGCCTCATAAACACTCCTTTACAAAAATCACTCGATTCTACAACGATATCAAGTTCATTACGCAAAGGGTTTTCTTAAAAACCTGTCGTAGCCTTCCGTCATTTCAGATAAGGACTATTTAGTATTCGTGCTGCGTTTGTTGGCCTTTGTCAAGGCGTAGTGTGCGGTAGCTGAATAATCCTTATCTGTTTATGCATATGATGCAGATTGGATTAGGGTAGTCGTACGACCTTGTTGGCCTTTGTCAAGGGTCGTGCAGGTGGGTTTGATTCAATCAGAAAATGACGGGTTGAACTTGACTAGCAGCCTATGGTTTGTTGGCCTTTGTCAAGGTCATAGGAGGCTTGGGGTAAAATATTATCGGGAATTTCAAGTGTTGAAAATTGCAATGAGATTACATACCTTCTATGAGATAGTTGGATCCCGATACCCGCTGCGAGTAAGAGTTACTCCTGGTAGAGTTTTACACATTACAATTAGCCGATCAAGTAGATGTCTAGAAAGGTGTTAACGGGGTTACACCCTTGGGAAAACGAGGTTTATTTTAATTAGGTCCATGCGAAAGCACGGGGAACCTCCCTCAAAGTACCGGCACTGGCCTGGCTGAAAGATTGGCGAACTTGTAGAGTGTAATTAATCCCGGCTAGTCTTTCCTTTTAGGGTTTGAAGGAAGATTTGACTAAAACAGTGGGAGATCATCCTGATTAGATAAATTGATAACCAATCTAATCTTGTAAAAGCGCACGCTGAGTGTTTTCTTCTCTCTCTCTCTCTCTCCTGGTTGCGACTATGTCACGCCTTAATCAAGATAATAATACGGATGTATTGACCGAACCCGCTTGTTATACTGCGCTAAGGAACATTGGTCCCGCTCCAACTTATAATTGTTATAAGACAGAGCAGGAAATAGGGGATTACCAGAATTCCCGTGCCGCCCAAACGAAGAAAGTGCATGCTGATGCATCTTCTTCGGGTGTGTTCATTACACAGAACTGTTTCTCAATATTCTTTACGTCCTGGGTATATGATACCGGATCAGGATCCCACATATGTAATTTGTTACATGGGCTACAGATAGGTAGAGAACTGAGAACGGGTGATAAGTTTCATGAGATAGAAACGGTGCAAGTGTTGCAGCCAAGTCTGTTGGTAGTTATCACCCTGTATTAACAAATACATTGATTCTGAACGAATGTTATTAGATACCGAACCTGATATACAACATCATATCAGTCTCTTTATTAGTAAAGAAGGATATAATTTTGTATTGTTGGACAATGTTTTGAACATTTCCTATATCAAGAGTTGATCGGTTCAGGCACGTTATCTAAAAGCATATACGTTCTAAATCAAACCACAGTTCTTAGTATACAGAACACACACAAGAGGAAGTGTTCTAAACGAATCCTTCTTGAGGTATTGTAGACTAGGTCATATCAATGCGACCCGACTAGCTGAAGTTACATATAGATGCATATTTAAATTAGTTTGAATTTACATCTTGTGAAACTCGCCGGTCATGTCACAGAGATAAGATGACCACAGATCCGTTTTTTGGAAACAGAGAAAGAGTTAGTGAACTCTTGGGATTGATACATGTTGATGTATCAAGGTCCCTGTCTATACATGCCAAGACACGTTCTTTATACTTCATTACATTCACTGTTTATCTCTCAAGATTCGGACATATGTTCCTGTTGAAACACAACTCTGAAACTTTTGAGAAATTCAATGAATATGAGTTAGAAGTAGAGAACCAAAACGGGTATAAGTATTATGTCCTTTGATGAGATCAAGGAGGAGAATACTTGAGCACGGAATTCCTGGACTTTTCTAAAGGAGAATGAGATTCTCTCTCAGCATTACTCCTCCGTATACACCACAGCACGTCGGTGTATCTGGGTGGAGCAAACACATCCAATTTGATATGGTGCGCTCTATGATGAGTACTACTGAGTTTCCTATTTTCCTTTTTGGGAGTTATGCACTTGTGAAGCTGCATACCTATTGAATAGGGTTCCAATCAAATCAGTTGCCTACCACTTCATATGTGATATGGTTTGGGAAGAGCTCATCTCTTAAGATGTTAAGATTTGGGGTTGTCCATCCTATGTCTAAAAGTATAATCCGGACAAGCTTAAGGCAAAGTCAGTTCTGTAGAGGTTTGTTGGATATCCCAAGCATTCGTAAGGGAATATCTTCTACCAAACTGGGAAACAAAAGGTGTTTTTGTTTCTCAGCATGCCACCTTTGTGAAAGGGAATTTCTTATGAAGAAATTAGTGGTCATGAGGTAGAACCGGAAAGAGTTCCAGCTATACAAACCGCAGCTGATGATTTGGTAGAACCAAAGGATTCAACAGTAACCAACGAACCTCAGCCTCTCTGCCGATCTAGTAGGGTTCCTCACCCACCTGAGAGATACTTCGGTTTTCTCTATGACAGTGGGAGCAAGGATTGCATCATGAGATGATGACCCAACTAGTTTCGAGCTGTCCATCAGGAGTGGGACTCTGTAAGAATGGCAGGATGCTTAGCAATCTGAGATGGAATCCTTATACACCAACAAAGTATGGACTTTAGTTGCTTTATCTGAAGGGTTAAATCCCCATCAGGAGCAAGTATATCTTGAGAAGATTACTTGGTGTACATGGAAAAGTTGAGACTTTCAAAGCTATGCTTAAGTCCATCCAGATCCTACTTGCCACGGCTACATACCATGACTACGATATCTAGCGGCTGGGTGTCATGACTGCTTTTCTAAATGTTGATTTGGAAGAGAGCGCCTATAAGTACATAGCCAGAGGGCTTCGTAGACAGTGGGAGCAGCGGAAACGTGTGCAAGCTGTTTTATGCGATAAAGCAGGCATCGCGGAGTTGGAACGTCTGTTTCGATGTGGTAGTCAAAGAGTTTGATTTCATCAAAATGGTAGATGAACCTTGTATATACAAAAGGTAGTAGGGAGTATGGTGATGATCCTCGTAGAGTACGTTGATGACATACTCTTGATAGGGAAGGAGTTTCCTATGCTACGCTCGGTCAATCTCCGCCTATCACAAGGATTCTCCATATAGGATCAAAGTGATACCTCCTAAATCCTGGGTTTTGATCTATGAGATAGATCTAATTGGATGTTAGGATTTTCACTAGGTGCAGTGAGATGGTATCAATCGATCCTGGGGAGAATCACTGGAAAGGTTCCAGGGTGATAAGGACGACTGAATGTCAGTCGCAGGCATTGTCTTTACCCTCAGTGGAGGGACGGTATGTTGGAAGAGTTCCAAGCTAGATACCGTGACTTACTAGACGATTAAAGGCAAAATATATCGTTACCAAGGATGCTACCAAAGAGGCAGTCTGGATATATATAAGTTCATGAGATGAACTTAGTTCCTACCATTGTGTGACAATAGAGTTGTGGCTTATGCCAAGGAACCCCCGTCCCATCTGAAATCCAGATATAATTCTTAGGCAGTATCACCTGATCATGGAGATGGTTGATCTCCAGGGAGATCGAGGTTAGGAGAGAAGACACAGAGGACAACAGCGCGGATCCACTCACAAAGGCATTTTTCCAATAGAGACTTTTATGGGATGGTTGAGTATGAGATACTTCAACCACAGCTAATTGTTGGGTATGTGATACCACAACAGATACTTCAACCACAGCTATATAGGGAGGACTTTCTTGCTCGACATGATAGTATGCTATCTGGTTACACTTTATCTTAACATGTACTCTGATTGTCTCTATGTTACATGTTGATAAAGCCCTTAGTATGAGTACTTGACTACCAAGACTATGATGCGGATCATACTAGTGAGGACAGTGTAGTCGCCAAGTACATCCTTCAAATGTTCCTAGTCGTGGGTGTATCGATACAGGGCATCTATATACCAGAGTAGACTAGCGTATGCGCTTCTTGACCCATATGATGGGCGATGGATGATCCCATATCCATTGGTGTTTGACATCAGAGAAGGTATACGGGTGCTCAGTGGAGACTGGGTACACTGGACGGACTCGCAGAGAACTCCCAGATGGTATTATACCTCACGTCAGATGGCGGTTCTCTGGTGATACTGGTACAGGTTAGTCTGTAGACGCGAGATCGTTATAGAGTCTTGTGTGATTCCCACTGTGCTTTGATTTCCATCATACTACGTCCAAGAGGGCGTGCAAAAAGGTGGCTTTTAGGTACAGTCCCGAATCACATGGAGGCAATGAGCGATAGGAGGGGATTCGTCTCTCCCGGTATAGGGAGTTGATGTCGTGATGTGTTCGATTGGCTATAACTGGAAATCCCTGGCCAGGGTTGCTGAGATTTACTGGTAAGTGTTATCAGTAGTTTCTCGAACTGTTATAGACCTCATATCGACACGAATTATCAAGCTACTGGGGTCTGACGTTTACCACCCCTAGGCGAGATATGCGACATATCAGACGAAGAGACCGGACTGTACGGGAGTGTTACTGATTGGATTCGCAGGAGAATGTACAGGCTTGCTTGTTGATCTTCTGATCGCTCAATACCTGGGTGACTGTTACGTTTAGCTGACCGCTTGCAGCTTATGGGTGTTTGATATGATCATCACCTACTGCCGGCGTATTAACGATTCTTTAGAGTCCTACACAGAGATTTCTTGGCTCAGGCAAAACATAGTAGGAGCACATATGTGATATGTGCAGGACCGAGAACAATACGTGTATGTGATACCGTATTAGATTCTCGCAATATGAGATATCCGCCGGGTATATGTGATATAGCCGGGTCATCGGATCAAGTGTTGATTCGATGAACTGATACAGATTATATTAGTCGGTTATTTGTGAAATAGCCGGATTATCGGATCAAGTGTTGATTCGATAATTTAATGTATAATTATATATTTGATATATTAAATTACATTAACTAATATAAGCTCACTTAAAGATTCTTTTTCTCACTCGGGTAATACATTGATATATATGTGATATATGTTAATAGTATTATTTTATTTTGTTACAATAAATATTGTATATGTGATATATAATATTGTAACATGTTATGGTTATAAATGCAACATGTTTTGTGGAGTTTAATTGAGGTTAAGGTTTGGATTAGGGTTAAGTCTTCATGAAGCTTTCAAGAAGCTTCTTGAAGCTTTGACTTTGACTTGGATATTTTGCATAGATATTTCCTTAACCCAACCCAACCCTTTACCCTAGTTAAATCTCTACATGGGTTAAGTCTTCATACTTAACCCATGGTTGCAATTCTAACCACACCAGAGTTTCATTATTCATCACAAAAGGATTCTTCTTCTTCTTCCTTGAGTTCTTGATGGAAAAGCTTACTAGCTTTTCCATTAGTGATGATTTTGAGTGAGATTAAGAAAACAAATGAGAGCTAAAATCCTACTTCATCATCCTAATCTATCCTAGCCATTTAGATTAGGGTGTTCACTTCCTTAGTGAGTGAGAGCTTGTGTTAAAGAAACTTCAAGGTAGATCATCTTTGTTATCGAAGATCGGAAGAAAGCTTGAATTTTTCTCTTCGTGGAACCTCTCTAGAGTCCGGGAACATGATGATCGCAGCGAAGGGACCTCAACACGGAGCTTTAGAAGTGAAGGACCGGACTACAAAGGTTGTAATCCCAAACTCTTAGTGTTAAAGTGTTTAACATGCTTTGTTTCGCCTAATCTCTAGTTTAAAGATCTTGGATAGGGTTGTTCGGCACGTCTAAAATTTAAATCGGGCATGGTTGATGCCTTATAGACCCTTGTGAGAGTGCCTAGTAACCCTGCAGCATGTGAGTAGTGGCTTCAGATAGATTTAAATCTTCTGACAGCCTCCATGTGCAAAGCATGTGAGCACTCACGTGCAAAGCACGCGAGTACCTACTGCAGTTAGGATTAAATCCTATAACGGCGCCCATGTGTTAAACACGTGAGCACTCACATGCAAAGCATGTAAGTGCCAGTTTTAGATGTGATTAAATCCTATGATAGCCCCCACGTGTTAAACACGTGAGTTCCCTTACCGCATTCTTTTGGCCGCACTCACATGCAAAGCACATGAGCGTCGATGCCATATATGTATATGGCAGCGCTCACGTGATTGCACGTGAGCGCCCCAATTTAAAACGCTCTCATCCGACAGAATTAAATTTTATGTGACATAATTAAATTCTAATTGGGAAATATTTTCCCTGATATATCTAATATGGAAAGATCTTTCTCTAACAGAGAATCTTTGGATTTAAAATCCAATAGTGATAAAATATGACCAATTAAACCATATGATAGAATTAAATTCTATTTGGAAAATATTTTCCATGATCTTTGTAATATGGAAAGACCTTTCTCTAACAGAGAATCTTTGTATTTAAAATCCAATGGTGATAAAATATCACCAATTAAACCATATGATAGAATTAAATTCTATGTTAAGAAAATATTTTCCTAATCTTGTTAAACAAACAAGATATTCATATGATAGAATTAAATTCTATGTGGGAAATATTTTCCTGATCTTTCTAAAATAAGAAAGATCTTCTCTGTTAAACAGAATTAAATTCTATGGTTAGGAAAATATCTTCCTAACAAAATATTCATATGATAGAATTAAATTCTATGTAGGAAATATTTCCTTAATCTTTCTAAATTAAGAAAGATCTTTTCTCTTAAACAGAATTAAATTTTATGGTTAGAAAAATATCTTCCCAACAAGATGTTCATATGATAGAATTAAATTTTATGTTAGGAATACATTTTCCTAATCTTGTTAAAACAAATAAGCAATATTCTCTGTTAAACAGAGATCTTTTGGATTTAAAATCCAACGGTAAATAAAATTTATCGGTTGATTTTTAAGATCAATTTGATTGATCATGAAATCAATCATGATCTCTCAATGAGAGATTTTCTCAAAACAGATTGATTTTTCTCTTCTCGTATAAATAGGAGAAAATAGATTAAATATCAGAGAGAGGAGGCCCTCTCATAAGCTTCTGTAAAAAAAATACATAAGGTTCTCCAAAATCTCCCATAAAACAACAAAGAATTTAATTCTAAAAAAAGAAGATCTTCCTCTCTCAAACCTTAGGTAAAAAAAGCAGAGATCAAAACATCTCATTTACCTACCATATCACATTTAAGGGTTTCACCCTTTAAAAGAACTTAGTTATTTCTCTATATCTGAGATTCGCAAGACAAGTCTCCTACAAGTTGAGAATTTAATTCTTATCGGGAAGATCTTGTTCTTGAGAATCAAAGATTCAGGGGAGAACAATGGAAGAAAGGACATGAAAAAGATGGAGTTTATATCCTAGGAACTTAGTTCCTTCATAATCAAGACCTTAGTTCTTTAAGAACCTGATCCCATATCCTCAAAATAGTGATCTTGGTGATTATTAATGGTCAAAATACTATTAACAGAAGCTAAGCTTCTCTAAAATTTAAAAAAATAAACAGAGATTAAATCTCTAAGGAAGAAACGCCACACGTGATATCCACATATGCACTAAGGGGAAAATCAAACAAAAGCACCTCACGTGAAAGGCACGTAATCATCCAAACCAGCTGCTCACATGAAAGACACGTGGGCACCCAAAAGAAACCATGAAGACAGCGTATCACGTTATATCCACGTGAGCGCTCAAAAGAAGTAGATGATAGCGTCTCACGTGATATCCGTGTGAGTGCATAGAAACTCGGAGACTCAGCGCCTTACGGGCCATACATGCCAGCGCTTGAAAAACGTCAGAGACTCGGCGCCTCACGTGATATTCACGTGAGCACTACGTGACTGAGTGCTTAGCACTACTGGGTAGTATAGAAACTTAATCTTAGCCCAGATTGGTTATGTCTGTGAAGCTTAAACTTCTTCTTTGATTTTAAATCAACTAAGCCCATATGCTCGTGATATCCAATTTGATCTTAGTCCCATATATGACTAATGATCTTTCATTGATGATATCTAAATTCATCTTAGTCCAATATACAACTAATTATCTGTCTTTGTCTTATATAAGACTAACGATCCTCAGTTCTGACATGATCTTTTCCCCATTTATGGGATTTGGTTCGAGGGTACATCTTTCCACATCTTTGATATACGTCGTTGTAATTTCTTAATATCTTTAGAGAGGTGGCGGGTCCCAACAACCAACAACTCCTTCGTCCCAAACACGGGAATGTTGGACCGAAATGTCCTTAAACTGATATTCGTCCTAAACATGGGAATGTTGGACCGAAAAGTCCTGAAACTAATATTCGTCCCAAACACGGGAATGTTGGACCGAAGCGTCCTTAAACTAATATCCGTCCCAAACACGGGAATGTTGGACCAAAGCGTCCTTAAACTAATATTCGTCCCAAACACGGGAATGTTGGACCGAAGTGTCCCTAAACTAATATTGGACCGCGATATCCTTAAACTAATATATGTTTAGCCCTACGGCCGGTCTCTATATTGACCCCCGTATACAATCCATAGGCACAAACAAGCCATATTCCATCCATGTCTCCCATGGACCGCGATGTCCTTAAAATAATATGTTTTGCTCTGCGTACTGTCTCCATATTGACTACCGTATACTATCCAGGGGCTATTCATATATGATCTGATGATCAGTTGATCCCATCTACTCATTGTTCCTAAGTCTATCTTAGTCTTATATATAACTAACGATCATTAAATCAAACCCAAATATCCCGTGAACTGATGGACCTCATTTATATGAGATCTACGTCCTAAGTTCAAAACCCTAAATCTAATATACGGATTTGGACTAATCTGCGTCCTACGAACGATGATATATATTAGTCTCCATATACAATCCACGGGCAATCATAATAAACAATATATATACAACACAACACGAAGTGACCTAGTGGATCAGGTGAAAGTTGTTATCGCAATGCGATAATGCAATTAACTGCAAGGGTTTGTGCCGGCAGGGAAGAGCGTCCCCAAAATAAAAAAAAACTTCACAAACGAGGGGGAATCTGATAAGTCATGCTACAACGGCTGTATCTGTCCAAACCTCCGATATACGGTGTCATAAACCAACTTGGCATCTTCGGAGAGGTGGATGGATATGTTCATATAGCATCTGCCCCCAAATTCACGCTAGACGCCTTCTTGTCTCAGTCCAGTCTTCGGCGGTTAACAAATTATGGCACGCCCAGTAGGACCTTTTTCTCTTTCCACTCCGTACTTCGTGTGTCGTGTTTTTTCACGATAAAATAATCGTGGTATATGTTGGTAGTTTCCCTTGGGTGATGAGATTCTGAAACTGGCGTTTTATCTCTTTGTAAAACGGCGTTCGCTTCTACTCACAGCAACTCGAGCTCTACTACATCTAGTGGAGTCAAATATGGGCCACTTACATCCTCAAATCTCTGCAATCCGGCTCTTCAAGAAATCAGTGGGCTTTTCTTTGAGTCGATACTTCCACCTCCTACCCTCGGTGCCTGTTCATATCAGATTTTTGCATTTTCATACCGCCCAATTTTTATCACATTGCATATCGATAGATACTCTTGAGCCGTGTTTGCTAGTCAATTGCAGGATACAGGTTCTCGGTTCTAAAACGGTGAAATTCATGGAAAACACAACAAAATCCGGGTTCCTGCCAACCACTGAGAAAACACGGTCTCCGATCGTCATCCGTATGTTGCCAGATACCAGTTTAGGAAGACAAAATATCAAATCAATGTCACCTTCATGCACAAGGCTCAATGGTAGCACAAAATCCAAGAGATCTACGCGGAGCTCGAGGCAATCATGACAAAATCTTGACAAAAAGTCCACCTTTCCCTCAACAGAAATTCTGAAAAAATCGTGGAGCCAAATTGAGAAAATACATATTCCAGAATAATGTACACAGCAAACCAGGAAAACACAAAAAAGCAGAAGCCCTAAATCCTCCAAAGGGCCGCGGATCCGCGGCCAAAGTGGGGTCCAGGCCGCGGATCCGCGGCCTTATAGTGGCGGCAAGCAAAAAGTTTTTGGGGGTTATTTTGGTCATTGTACATGTGTCTGGTGGTTGCCCTAGATTTCCATTCTCCAGCCTATAAATAGCCCAGAAGTTTGAGAAGGAGGGGGTCCATTCTTGTATTTTCATTTTGCCTAGTTTTAGTGTTGTTCTTCTTCCTCTCTCACCTCTTCTCCATTAAACTTGTAGTGAGCTTTTGAGTGAAGAGTGATGAATAAAGAAGACCATTTTTTATCATGCTTGTCTCTTTCTTTACTTGTTGTAATTTGTTGTAATTTTAATTGTTAAGTAGTTGTTGTTATTTGCTTGATTGTTTCTTTCTTCTCTCTTTTTCTTTATCATTCATACGACAATGATACTTACGCTTGATCCTCGCCAAGGTGAGGTCGCAAATAGTTAGTCGTATTCTTCTAGTCTCCTTCTTTCTATCTTCCTCTTTTGTTTGTTTTGTTTTTCCGTATTATGAAGTGTGAGTAGTTTTATACTTGTTAGGGTAGGATAAGGGAAGTTTGAGAGAAGGAAATCTCTCTCACTCTTTCCTTGCCCAACAACTTAAATCGACTCCTGTTAATTGAACCACAATCCGCTCCTTACGGCACCCTATCCTACATGATAGCGGTGATTCCGTAGTGAGACCGGTTGTGGTTGAATTAACCGGAGGTTATGGATAAGAGCCAAGAACGGACGGACAAGCACCAAAAGGAAGGACTATGCGTTGGAAAGCCTAGCTTATACTCGCAAGTTCCTTCCTAGTCGTGCTAATCCCCGTTGTTGCCGATTACAGTAACACCGATATTAAGTGGGGCAACGAAAGATGTGGAGACTCCTAACTCAAACTAACCTAATCCTAACCCTAACAAGCTCTCTTTAAATATCAACTTAACACTTAGATAACCACAACAAAATCTGAAAACAGGACTTAACTCGTTAAAACACTTTGAAAAAGACTCCCATCTCCCTGCGGACGACCCGTACTCAACCGGCTAGCTACAAGCGAAACCGTCTTGATTGCGGTATTTAAACTAGAACTTGAACACGCACTTATCCTAACAATCAAATGGCGCCGTTGCCGGGGAGACGGTAGTTTATTTCCTTGTGTAATTTCGGGTTAATTTGTAAGTATAAAAAAAAACGAAAAAAAATACATACTTTGTAAAGAACCATCTTGTTGTTTTTTTGGTTAGCTTTTGTGCAAGTGTGCAGGAAAATACAAGGTTCGAGTTCAGTGGCCAAGACGTTGAAAATACGGAGTTCAAGTACAGTGCCAAAGACGTGGGAAGGTAGACCCACATTTCGCGGCTACAACGCGACGGACAAAAATGAAGCATCCGGTCTACTGTAAAAATCTGGAGCAGATACAGTGAGCAAATCAGAATTCCACACATCCAGACAACCAGAGGAGACACAGAACAGCATCTCCACAAAATTTCAAAGCCCAAGCCCACCACATAGCCGCGGATCCGCGGCCATTGCATGCGTTTGGCCGCGGAAACGCGGCCATCTGTTGGCTTCAGGGCCCCAAATTTCTCTGTAAGTCCTCTCCTCTCTCCCACTCCTCTGAACTCCAATAAATTGTGTTTCCTGCAGCCTTCTTTGCGCAAACTCTTCTCCCCCTTCCAATAAACTGTTCTTGTGCAGGATTCTTTGCGCCGCAAATAAAAATTGTTTGCAGTTGATTTGTTACTGTTTTGCATTCTTTAATACGGACTTAAGGGGCTTGAAACCAATCCAGATTGGGTGGGGATTTCATCACCCTTCCCAGGACCCCAAAAATCACTAAAGCATATGCATTGTCCATTGTAAATTAAAAAATACTAGACTTCAGCCCTAAGGACTTCGCGCTCATTAGGAGAAGATAAACCGTGTTTAGAACCTCGCTTAACCGTATATTGTTTACGGGGTGTCTAGGAAAGTGTTAAAGGCGCAACCGCCGAAAGAGAAAGGGTTATTTAATTAAGGAACTTCGCGAAAGCGTTGGACAACCTCCCCTTATCTCTGCACTTACCTGGCCTCGTGATCAGTGTATTTTTAAGCCTGTTTCTCGACACTGTTTAACTTCGACAATCAAGTTCAGGAGCAGGTCTAGTAGACCTAGGTTACCCTAGATCTAGGTGTGATTGTGCATATCTTGTTGTGATTGCTTAAGCCGTATTTCCGTACATATTTCTGTAAATCTCTTTCTAAAAAAAAAAAAAATCAAAAACTTTTATAAAAACTTGCCCTTTTGTCGCCAAATCCATTTTCACCCACCACCCATCGCCTTTCTCCATTGACGTTTTCTTACCCTCACTTTCTCCGCTTTGACTATACTAAACTCGTTTAGTGTATGTCCGCTTGGACTCGGGACACTAGCGCCCGTCTAGTCCGCGTTACGTTAGTCGCTACCGACTACGCGATCGACTCCGAAGTCGATACTCCGTCCACTCCTCTTTCACCCCTTCCTTTGCCGGCCAACTCCGACGTTGACCGGAATTCTGTTCATACATCTTCACCTTCACCTTCACCTTCACCAACCTCTTCTTCCGCGATGTCAGGATTTAATCCGAACATCTCTTTGACCACCGCTGGATTGGCTCCACCTCCTACGGAGACCAATCTCCCACCACCTCCGCCTGTTGTAGCGCCGCAGCGAATTGCGCTCCAGGATCGTTTCTACCCCACCCGTTCTGCACTTCCCACCTGCCTTTCTCTTCCTCCGGCCAATGGGGACAACTTTGAAATTAAGCCCCATTTCATCAACATGCTTCCACGTTTTCATGGGCTTGAAACTGAAGATGCCTATATCTTCATCAATAAATTTCAAAATGTCTGTGCCATGATGAAAACCACCCAGCTGTCGGACGATGCTATACGTCTACGGGTCATTCCGTTCACTTTATGCGATCTTGCTGAAAAATGGCTGTATAGCACCGCTTCCCACTCAATCACCAGCTGGGACGAGTTTGTTAAAGCGTTTCTAAAAAAATTCTATCCAAATCATAAGACCGCAAGAATTCGAAATGAAATCAACCAATTCTCCCAGCTTCCTTCTGAACCCTTCTGGAAGTGCTTTGACCGGTACAAAGACCTTCTTGTTCAGTGTCCTCACCACGGTATAGAGAAATGGCAGCTCTGCCAAACCTTATACGAGGGACTGAACCCAGCAACGAAGCAGTTGTTGGAAACCATCTGTCAGGGCCACTTCCTATCGAAATCTGACGAGGAAGCGTGGCAGTTCTTTGACGATCTTGTGGAGCAAACGCTACAGTGGGAGAGCACCAGACCGACTTCTTCTTCTTCTACCTCCACTTCTACCGGTCAGTCTAGGATAGGAATCCACCAACTTGACGTCTCTATTGCGATGAAAGCTGAAATGGCTGCGATAACACGAAAGCTTGAAGCGATAGAGAGCAAATTTTCTACTCCTTCTCCTGCCCCTGTTCTCCCCCTTCGTACCATCTGCGCTTGTTGTTCCGATCCTTCCCACTTGACCGAAGAGTGTCCTTACAATCCACCCCCGCAAGGACAGGATCAGGTTAATGCTGCCTTCCAGCAAAGACCGAGGAATGATCCATACTCTTCCACCTATAATCCCGGTTGGAGGAACCACCCCAATTTCGCCTGGAATCAGAATCAGAATCAATTCCAGGGCAACAACTTCCAAAGGGCCCCTCCGCCGCAACAACAAGCGCAACAACAAACTCAGCATCAATATCAGCAGCCCTTCCAACCCCAACCTTTCCAAAACCAGACGAACAACTTTGCACCGAACAATTCTTTTCCACCAAACAACTTTGTTCCGTCGAACAACGATAAGGTTTCCTCGCTTGAGCGAAGTCTGGAGGCGTTTGTTAAACAATCGACTCAATCCACCGCCAACATCCAGTCTTCGATTCAATCTTTAGTGCAACACACTGCCGCACACGGGCAAAGCATCAAGACCATTGAGGCCCAGCTTGCACAGCTGAACGCGGCCTTGAGCGAGCGAGAGAAGGGGAAGCTCCCGTCCCAGCCACTTCCAAATCCTGGTCACCCACATAATGCACATGTTGCTCTTGAACAACAAAACCATAATGTGAGTGCCGTGACTACGCTGAGGTCGGGAAGGATGCTGCAAAACAACATTGGCAAGCGAATCATCGATGACACCCCGGCCGCCGCTTCTTCTTCTTCTCCTTCTTCTTCGTCTTCCGAGCCTATTCTCCGTTCTTCAACAGGCTCTCCTTCCTCTTCTTCTGCTCTGAACGGACCCACTTCTCACTCCACGAAAACACCTATTCTGGGATCCGTTCCAACTCCAAAATCTCCTCCTCCAACATTAGACTCAACCAATTTTCAAAATGTTCCATTTCCAAACCGGTTGAGGTCTAATAAACAAAATCCTCAAATGGAAAAGATTCTGGAGTTATTCAAGCAGGTTAACATTAATATTCCTCTTTTAGATGCTGTCCAACAAGTCCCGTCCTACGTGAAAATCTTAAAGGACTTGTGCACGAAAAAGAGGAAGTCTCAGGTACCCAAGAAAGTTTTCTTGGCTAGTGCTGTGAGTGATGCCCTTACCCAATCTTTACCACAAAAACGGAAGGACCCTGGCTGTCCTACGATTTCAATTACCATTGGGGATAAGAACATCAACCGCGCGCTATTAGATCTTGGTGCCAGTGTTAACTTGCTTCCGTATTCAGTATACGAGCAATTAGGCGTCGGAGAGCTGAAACCCACACACTGCACTCTCCAAATGGCCGACCGATCGATCACCCATCCTAGGGGTGAGCTAGAGGATGTGTTAATCAGAGTCGGGGACTTCATATTCCCCGTTGACTTCATTGTCTTAGATACACAGCCTGTAGCTAACCCCCGGAATCAAATTCCGGTGATACTCGGTCGCCCATTTCTCGCAACCTCAAATGCTGTGATCAATTGTCGCAATGGTTCGATGAACCTCTCTTTTGGAAATATGACGATTGAACTCAACATTTTTAGGTTAGGGAATCAACCCGCCGAACCTAATGCTCATATACTGGACGTCTGCTCGATCCAGGAGATCACACCAGAAGAGTGTGAATTCGAGGAGTTTCTGTTTGATCACGATAATCTTGACGCCACTAGTGCGTTTCTCTTCGAACCTGCTGCTGTTTCTGCGCCCGATAACGAATACGAGTGTTTCACGTTCTCGAACGATCTTAGTCGCGCACAACCCGAGTTTGAATCCTTCGACTTTCCGGATGAGTTACCTGAACCATCCGACTCGGTTGCCTACACTCGTTTTGAACCTTTGCTGGAGTCCTTTGAGTTCGAGACCTTTGCACCAGTCTTGCCTTCCATCATTTCACCTCCAACGCTCGAACTCAAGCCGTTGCCGTCTCACCTTAAGTATGCTTACTTAGGTGAGAACGAGACCCTCCCTGTCATCATTTCGGCTTCTCTAGCTCCCGAGCAAGAGAAAGCCCTTCTCGCGGTCTTGCACAGCAACAGGCAACCTTTTGGCTGGTCCATGGCGGACATCAAGAGGATTAGTCCCCTGATCGTAGAGCATCACATTCATCTGATGGATGATGCCAAACCAGCCCGGGATCCACAAAGACGTCTTAATCCAGTCATGAAGGAGGCTGTGAAGAAGGAGATCGTCAAATGTCTAGATAGTGGTATCATTTACCCTATCTCTGATAGCCAGTGGGTTAGCCCCATTCACGTTGTCCCCAAGAAGTCGGGCATCACTGTCATAACCAACGAGGCGAATGAGTTAATCCCTACTCGCACCCAAACTGGGTGGCGAGTTTGCATTGATTACAGAAAACTCAACGCCGCAACGCGGAAAGACCACTTTCCGCTACCTTTCATTGACCAGATGCTGGAACGATTGGCCGGACATGAGTACTATTGTTTTCTTGATGGCTACTCTGGCTATAATCAAATTCCCATCGCCGAAAAAGACCAGGACAAGACCACTTTCACTTGTCCTTTCGGCACGTTTGCATATCGTCGCATGCCTTTTGGGTTATGCAATGCGCCCGCTACCTTCCAGCGGTGTATGATGGGAATTTTTTCGGACATGGTGGAAATTTTTTTGGAGATTTTCATGGATGACTTCTCCATCTTCGGCGACTCCTTTGACGAGTGTTTGCTGCATCTTGACGCTGTCCTTACCCGATGTAAGGACAAGAATCTCACTTTGAACTGGGAGAAATGCCACTTCATGGTGCGCGAAGGTATTGTCTTAGGACATATCATCTCGCAAAATGGCATAGAGGTTGACAAAGCGAAGATTGAGGTCATTTCCAATCTGCCTCCTCCCCGATGCGTCAGAGATATCCGAGCCTTCCTTGGCCATGCCGGTTTCTATAGACGGTTTATCAAGGACTTTAGCAAGATTGCTAGGCCCTTGACGCTTTTGCTGGCCAAGGATACACCTTTCGACTTCAACTCGAGCTGTGTGACTGCATTCGAGTCACTGAAACGCTTACTGACTTCTGCTCTCGTTCTTTCTTCCCCTGACTGGACGCACCCATTCGAGATTATGTGCGATGCATCCGACTTTGCCATCGGTGCTGTCCTTGGACAGCACATCAACAAGATGCCGCACGTAATCTATTACGCGAGCCGGACCCTGAACGACGCCCAACTTAACTATACAACAACTGAGAAGGAATTCTTAGCTGTTGTATTTGCTTTAGAAAAGTTCAGGCCCTACCTCATCGGCTCTCCAGTCATTGTCTACACGGACCATTCAGCTCTGCGCCATCTTTTTGCGAAGAAAGATGCCAAGTCTCGGTTAATACGTTGGATCCTCTTGCTTCAAGAGTTTGACCTTGTCATTAAGGACAAACGAGGATGTGAAAACGTGGTTTCCGACCATCTCTCACGACTTCCTTCTTCGCCGTCGCTTCCAATTCCGATTAACGACGTTTTCCCGGATGAACAACTCTTGACAGTATCGTGCGAACCCTGGTTCGCAGATATTGTGAACTATTTGGCCACGGGATTACTACCGACTGAATGGTCAAGTCAGGACAGACTTCGCTTCTTGTCCCAAGTAAAACACTTTTACTGGGACGAACCCTACTTGTTCAAGTACTGTCCCGACCAGATTATTCGTCGGTGTGTCCCTGATGAGGAATTCAAGAGTGTGCTGTCATTTTGCCACGATCAAGCGTGTGGCGGGCATTTTGGGCCCAGAAAGACAGCCGAGAAGATCTTGCAATGTGGTTTCTACTGGCCACAACTTTTCAAAGACGCTCACGACTATTGCAAGACTTGCTCCCGATGCCAACACATGGGCCGGATATCCCGGAGGAACGAGATGCCGCTCCAACCGATCTTGGTTGTGGAGATTTTCGATGTTTGGGGGATAGACTTCATGGGGCCGTTTCCCAGCTCTTTTGGGAACTTGTACATCCTTCTAGCTGTTGATTACGTCTCTAAATGGGTCGAGGCTGTGCCCAGCCGAACTAACGACAACAAGGTTGTCGTTAGATTCCTTAAAGAAAACATTTTCTCCCGGTTTGAGCACCCCCGAGCGATCATTAGCGACAATGGAAGTCATTTCTGCAATAGGACTTTCGAGGCCTTGATGCGGAAATACTCCATTAATCATAAGCTCTCTACGCCCTACCACCCCCAAACCTGCGGGCAGGCCGAAGTTTCGAATCGGCAAATCAAGCAGATACTGGAGAAGACGGTTTCCAAGAACTGTAAGGATTGGTCTCTGAAACTCACTGATGCCCTTTGGGCATTTAGAACCGCTTACAAGACCGACCTTGGCATGTCTCCCTATCGGCTTGTGTACGGAAAAGCCTGCCACCTTCCTGTCGAAATAGAGCATCGCGCGTTTTGGGCGATAAAGGAGCTGAATCTGTCTCTTGAGGACGCGGGCAGCCACCGGAAGCTGCAGTTGAACGAACTGAACGAGCTTAGGGATGAGGCTTACGATAACGCGGTTGTCGTTAAGAATCGAACGAAGGTGTTTCATGATAAACACCTTTTGCGCAAAACCTTCGTACCTGGTCAGCAGGTATTGCTTTACGACACCCGACTTCATTTCCATCCAGGAAAGTTCAGATCTCGCTGGAAAGGGCCGTATTTCGTGCGGAATGTGTATCCGCAAGGCGCTGTGGATTTGGAAAATCCAAAGGACGGTTCAATTTTCAAAGTAAACGGACACCGCTGCAAACCGTACCTTAGCGCCGAACCAACAGAGGAGCTCCTGTTCTTACAGGAGCCGGTTTACCCTGAATGATCTTCCTCTGCCTACCTCCAAACTTCGGTTATCCAGCCTAGAACAGCGGACACTGTTCCAAATAAGTTTGGGGGTATGTACAAACCATGTTGTATATATTTGTGTATATTCTTTTTCTTTTTCCTTTAAAAACAAAAACAAATAAAAATTTGTGTATCACTACCGACAATTTTGAACCTTCCAACTGCTCTCTTCATGCTACGACAGTGAGGACACTGTCCAGTTTAAGTTTGGGGGTACGCTCGGTACGCGTTTCTTACCTTCGCATTCATATGTATATTTTACATCTGCATATTAATATCCATAAAATCCATAAAAATCTGAAAATTTTCTAAAAATATAAAAACTTTTTTTTTTGTCAAGTTAGCTTGTGGAAGAACTTTGATTCAATATTCAACGGTTTTTGTTTGAAAAAAATAGGAATAACTAAATCTTATGTTTGGATTTTGAAAACCTGAAAGATAACTCTCCTTTGAAGTTAACTATAGCTGATATACGTCTTTACATCACACTACACGTGTCGTAAGATTTTGGGAATTAGATGACAAGTCTTTCATGTTTAAACTTTTAAACAGATAAATGATTTTCTGAGGATCAAATAGGTTTGTTCTAAAATAAGTAATGTCAAGAATAGTTTATGAAGTAAAGCGAATATGAAGGAATGTTATTGATGCCGTAATTGGAGCTAAGTCTGTAAAATAACCCATCTAAAACTTGATTGGAATATTACACACCAAACACACTAAACACGTCTTTTATCCAAAAAAATATTTGAACTGCCAGTTATATCTCCGTTCGTATTAAATCATCTGATTTTCACGCCAAACTGTCTTTTGTTTTTGGACCTAGGTAACTTGAGTAATTAAGTCCGCTGGGGTGTTTCTACACCTAATGCCCTAAAATCAACTGGTTTGGGTGCATTGGCCCAAAGCTCGCTAAGAAGCCTAGAAAGTCCAGTTTAAAACAAAGTCAAGCAAGTGTTCTCTCCGAGTTAAAATTCCTAACGGTTCTTTGTGTGAGAATATTCTTGATAAAAGACAGGCTTTTAAAAAAAAAAAAAATTTTTTAACGGAGATATGAAGGTTTTACTCTTTGATAAAGACTATTGCACGTTCACAGAGGTGTGTATGAATGAAAACAAGAAAAGGGTGGAGTGAAAAATACGATTTAGTTTCCTGTTATGGAAGATAGAAATTCTGAAGTTAAAACCTTACTGGAAAACGAAACTTGAAAAATGCTTAACTCTTTATAAAACTTATGTGATCCTTTTAAAATTGTTATCTGGGCTTTATTGTGCGACATGATGACTTTATTCGACCTTTGGGGAACTTAACGACACTATTTGCACTGCACGTAAAGACATATAAAATCTGTAGTTAAATAAAAAGCGAGGTGTGAAAAATAAAGGTTCGATGGTCTAGACTTAGGATTATAGAATTGTTATTTTCTAAAAACAAAACTTTAGGGTTTGAAGCTTAGTTATTTTACAAAACCAACTTGACCGGATTTTGTGGGTAGTATCCGCTGAAAACCCTCAGGAGACAACACTCCTCCTACTAGGGACACCTAGAGGTTTAACGGCTTGTTGCACATGCTCAGTGCAATCGCGTTCCCTGCGAAAGTGAGGTTAGGAAATTTTTTGTGAATAAATGGGCTTTGCTCGGGACGAGCAAATGATAAGTTTGGGGGTGTTTGTTCATATCAGATTTTTGCATTTTCATACCGCCCAATTTTTATCACATTGCATATCGGTAGATACTCTTGAGCCGTGTTTGCTAGTCAATTGCAGGATACAGGTTCTCGGTTCTAAAACGGTGAAATTCATGGAAAACACAACAAAATCCGGGTTCCTGCCAACCACTGAGAAAACACGGTCTCCGATCGTCATCCGTATGTTGCCAGATACCAGTTTAGGAAGACAAAATATCAAATCAATGTCACCTTCATGCACAAGGCTCAATGGTAGCACAAAATCCAAGAGATCTACGCGGAGCTCGAGGCAATCATGACAAAATCTTGACAAAAAGTCCACCTTTCCCTCAACAGAAATTCTGAAAAAATCGTGGAGCCAAATTGAGAAAATATATATTCCAGAATAATGTACACAGCAAACCAGGAAAACACAAAAAAGCAGAAGCCCTAAATCCTCCAAAGGGCCGCGGATCCGCGGCCAAAGTGGGGTCCAGGCCGCGGATCCGCGGCCTTATAGTGGCGGCAAGCAAAAGGTTTTTGGGGGTTATTTTGGTCATTGTACATGTGTCTGGTGGTTGCCCTAGATTTCCATTCTCCAGCCTATAAATAGCCCAGAAGTTTGAGAAGGAGGGGGTCCATTCTTGTATTTTCATTTTGCCTAGTTTTAGTGTTGTTCTTCTTCCTCTCTCACCTCTTCTCCATTAAACTTGTAGTGAGCTTTTAAGTGAAGAGTGATGAATAAAGAAGACCATTTTTTATCATGCTTGTCTCTTTCTTTACTTGTTGTAATTTGTTGTAATTTTAATTGTTAAGTAGTTGTTGTTATTTGCTTGATTGTTTCTTTCTTCTCTCTTTTTCTTTATCATTCATACGACAATGATACTTACGCTTGATCCTCGCCAAGGTGAGGTCGCAAATAGTTAGTCGTATTCTTCTAGTCTCCTTCTTTCTATCTTCCTCTTTTGTTTGTTTTGTTTTTCCGTATTATGAAGTGTGAGTAGTTTTATACTTGTTAGGGTAGGATAAGGGAAGTTTGAGAGAAGGAAATCTCTCTCACTCTTTCCTTGCCCAACAACTTAAATCGACTCCCGTTAATTGAACCACAATCCGCTCCTTACGGCACCCTATCCTACATGATAGCGGTGATTCCGTAGTGAGACCGGTTGTGGTTGAATTAACCGGAGGTTATGGATAAGAGCCAAGAACGGACGGACAAGCACCAAAAGGAAGGACTATGCGTTGGAAAGCCTAGCTTATACTCGCAAGTTCCTTCCTAGTCGTGCTAATCCCCGTTGTTGCCGATTACCGTAACACCGATATTAAGTGGGGCAACGAAAGATGTGGAGACTCCTAACTCAAACTAACCTAATCCTAACCCTAACAAGCTCTCTTTAAATATCAACTTAACACTTAGATAACCACAACAAAATATGAAAACAGGACTTAACTCGTTAAAACACTTTGAAAAAGACTCCCATCTCCCTGCGGACGACCCGTACTCAACCGGCTAGCTACAAGCGAAACCGTCTTGATTGCGGTATTTAAACTAGAACATGAACACGCACTTATCCTAACAATCAGTGCCTCAACACCAAAGGAGAAAACCCAGAAGAAGTCTATCTTCCACAGGCTGGCTCCCCAAGCTTCAGCTCTGCCGACGGCATCAGTCTTCATACGACTGGTTGCTGCCGAGGACCAAGGTTGATACAGGGGGCAGAATAGTCATGTGATCAGTCGAAAATAATGTATTTTTAACACGGCAATTTCCCTATCTTTTGCACTCATTTAGAAGTGTTCGGTATTCATATTTCACATATTAGCAAATCAGTCGTAAAATATCAGATTGCATGTGTTAGACTTTAAAACCGGCACTATAAAGGAAATTGACTGTATTTCATGGCATCGTATCATCCCTATATCGTGCAACACTTGTCTTGAGAAATTGTGCAGGAAAATCCAGAAGAAAGGCCAAAAGTGTCATTTTGCTGATCAAACATTACGCCAACTCAAAGACCTGAGAGCTGGTAGCAATACAGAAGGAATTATAAAATTCAACATATCAGATAAAGGCCCATAAGACAGCCCAAGAATTACCATTGAAGTTTCAAGCCATGAAGCCCCAAAAGAGCCGCGGAACCGCGGCGCTTTTGCCACGTCATCACTTGAATTTTGGTGCATAATTCTTCTCTCAGTGGCTACACCTCATTTTGAAACGTCAAATTCCAGAAGTCTCCAGAGTCTTCTGCCAGATCAGCAAAGATCATTATGCAAGGCTAATCTTAATTAAGCTCCTAACAAACTATTTCTAGAAGCTCCCTCCTAACTAATCACATCTAGAAGCTTCTCCTCTAACTAACTTTTGGAGGGAAATTCAAATTTCCTCAACAAACTTTTGGAGGGAAAATTAAAATTCAAATCCTAGATCTAGGGTTTCGATGGCTATAAATAGGAACCTAGATCTAAGGGTTGAAGCTAGTTAATCTTTAGAATCTTAGTTAGCTCTCCCATTCCTAAATCTATAATTCTTCATCTTCTTCCACAAGTCTAGTGACAAGGCTTGTGCGAAACCCTAACCCTAATTCCACTCCAAATTCAAGATCTTGAGTACCAATCAAGCGAGAAGCCCTTCAACCTTTTATGAGCCGAGCCGATCTCCAACCGAGCAAGTGATCCAAGCCGATCTGCGACTCAAGGAGACAAGCGAAGCCAAATCGACGATCGAGTTCTTCCTCTTGTAGTTCTTGAGCGATTGTAACGAAATTGTTGATATAAATAAAAGGTGAAATTCTTTAATCTTGCTTTCTTTAAATTCTTGCATCATGATTCGATCTCGATTTGTGATTATAGTTCTTGTTGTGATGTTTGAGTAAAACTCCGTTCGTAAAGGAGTCGAGACGATCAATAGAATGATGATGTAACAAATCTTAAAACAATTCTTAAGTCCTACGAGTTTTGTAAACCCTAGCAAATTGAAGAATCGACAACCTAGTTTCGTTGCGATACTTTCTTGATTGTGTTCGCTCGAAATTAGGGATCCACGATCGATTCTTGAATTTACTAGAGGCTAGAATGTGAATGATATCGACGAAGGAACAAGGGATAAATGTTGAAACCCTAGTTTCACTAGAAATCCCTAATTCTCGTCGATGATCATCGATCTAGTATCAATTCATCGAAGGATAAGAATACGTAATCTCTAGATTTCATCACTTCTATAGATCCGATCGATTCCTACGAACCTCATTTCGATTCTTGACATTTGGATTGGAAATCTACAAACTCTCAATTCTTGATTCTATCTTTTTCTTTTTATTAGATCTATATTTTCTAATTCTTGAACTTCAAATATAAATCATGAATTGTTTTGTTTTCTTTTCTTTAAAGTTTCGACTCATCTAATTCAAAACACGAACTATTACACTGTCCATGTGGACGATCCGCACTCACTTAAATCTAGATCCGACACCGTAGTTGATTACGGTCAAATAATTTTTGGTTGTGATTTCTATTCATTTTCTAAACCGACAAACAAGAAATTCCATCAATCAAATGGCGCCGTTGCCGGGGATAGTGCGCTAATTGTTCGTATTTTGAAATTTGAGTTGAAAATTTTATTCCATCTAAATTTTTAGATCTAAACTCGCACAAACCCTAATACGTGTGTTGTGATTTGATTGCGAGGAAATCTGGAATCATTGGAGCTGTGGAATAATTTTTCAGAAAGTACCAGAGAGCTTAGAAGTTCAAGAGGAACAGTACCAAAAATTTTGAAGCAGTGATCTCTTCAAATTGCGGCGATTCCGCGGCATAAGTCTCCCTTTGCGGCGGTTCCGCGGCATCCTTACGTCATCACTGCACCAAACTTTCTCTGTAAGCTTCTAACTTTCTTATCTCTCCCCTCATCTGCTCCAATTAACATTTTGTGCAGGTTTCTTTGCTAAATAATCGCAGCGCCGCAAAAGCAAAAAGTAAAATTTGTGCGTGTTGTGATTTTTGGTTGTTTGCATAATTAATACGGAAATTAAGGAGCACGACCAAATCCAGATTAGGTGGGGAGTTCATGACCCTTCCTAAGCCCCGAAAAATCACAAACTTGCATCCGCATTTACCCTCATTAATTAAAAAATATCTAGAGATGACTCTAAGGACCGTCGCGCTCACTTAGGACAGAAGAAGGCCGTGGGTAATTCATTGCTTATCCGCGTTTTCTTGTGGTGTCTAAGGCAAGTGTGTCGAAGGCTAGTGGTTATTAATTAGGCCCACTACTTACGTAGTGGAGTACCTTCCCACTTACCTGGCACTTACCTGGCCACAGGGGGACAAAGAGGCAGTGGAGAATCTATCCTGCGACTTGTCTTTTGGCAGTTAGGAGCGGTCTAGAGCCTGACCTAGGTGACCATTAGATTTTAGGGTTTTGTGTGTTGCATTTGTTGTGTTGCATCATTTTTTCAAAAGTCCGTATCAATTTTTAAAACAAACACCAATCACATTCATTCTCTCCCCTAATTATAAATCACGCTGCCACTTGTACTAACCCTTTTTAGTGCAAGATAGGCTGGACACGGGTTTCTAGTGCCTGTTAAGTCCGCGTTTCCTTGATCGACCCTAAAGTCGGTATTTCTACACTTACCTTTTCTTTACCCACAATCATACGCACATCGATGGATCCACCTCCATCGAACTTCTTTTCCACTACCCTGCCGCCGTCCGTTGGTGCGCAGAATCTACCTCGCATCTCTCTCCAAGAAAGGTGTTATCCTACACGAGGTCCACTTTCCACCTGTCTTTCCATTCCACCAGCCAACGGGGAAAATTTTCAAATAAAACCCCAATACATCAACCTTCTACCAAAATTTCACGGTCTCGAGTCTGAAGACGCATACGTGTTTATCACCAAATTTGAAAATGTATGCGCAATGATGGGTACTTCACAGCTTTCTGTGGATGCTTTACGTCTTCGTCTTCTCCTATTTACTCTGTGCGATTTAGCCGAGAAGTGGCTGTATAACACTACCGCACATTCCATTTCAAATTGGGACGAATTCGTCAAAGCATTCCTTAAGAAATTCTACCCACATCAAAAGACAGCTCGAGTCCGTAGCGAAATCTATCAATTCACCCAGCTTCCAAATGAAACATTTTCAAAATGACTTGAACGTTTCAAGGATCTGTTAGTCCAATGTCCACATCACGGCATCCCGAGATGGGAACTGTGCCGAGTCATTTATGAGGGCATTACTCCTTACACAAGACAGACCCTTGAATCCATGTGTCAAGGAAACTTTATGACTAAGAATGATGGGGAAGCCTGGGAATTCCTTGAAGATTTCGCTGAAAGATCTTTACAGTGGGAGGGTGTGAGTCAATCAGTTAGGGATGGCAATGATATTTCCATAGGAGTTAGAGCTGACATTGCAGCTATACACAAGAAACTCGAGACTATGGAAAATAAATTTTTAGCCGCCACCCTAAATCAAATGTCACTCTCCAAAACTGTATGTGGCTGCTGTTCTGATCCGTCTCACTTGACGGAAGAATGTCCGTTTCAAGGTCATGAGCATACCAATGCCGCATTTCAAAGACCTAGAAACGATCCATCTTCCTCCACATATAATCAGGGTTGGAGGAATCACCCTAACTTTTCTTGGAACCAATCCCAATCTCAAAACACGGTTCCAAACACGAATCATTTCCAAAGGGTCCCTCCACCACAACAGCAGCCACAACTTCAATTGAGTCAGCACCCTTTCCAATCACAAAACTTCCAAAATCCGGCCAACACTTTTGCACCGTCTAGTCCTTTGCAATTGACCGGTACAGATAATACATTTGCACTAGCACAAACCTTGGATACTTTCATGAAACAATCCATCCAAGGGACGGCAAGTTTGCAATCTTCCGTCGAGAATGTGATGAAGATCATTATCTCTCAAAATGAGAACATCAAATCGATGGAAGAACAAATTGCACAACTAAAAGCCGAAATGAGTCCAAGAGAGAAAGGGAAACTTCCAGCTCAACCCTTACCTAATCCTAGCTATTCACATCATGTGGATGCAATCACGTTGAGATCTGGAAGAGTGCTTGACAATAACCTTGGGGAAGAGTTTGATGATACTGATAAATCAATCAATAACACCCCGGCTGAGTCCTTTCCTTCCACTCACACTTCTAGTTCTGATCCTTGTTCTTCTACCCCACCACCTTCTTCCGAGCCTATTCTTCGTTTCCTAAAAGGCTCGCCACTTCAGCCCACCTCTTTTACCCCTCCACGGACGATCCCCACTTCAATTCTGGGATCGGGTCCACACACACTTCCTTCTCCTATGATGGAGCTAGCGCTTATTGCTAAAGCACCTTATCCTAATCGGTTAAGGGCTAACACACCGAGTCCACATATGGAGAAGATTATGAACATTTTTAAGCAAGTTAACATCAACATCCCTCTCCTAGATGCCATCCAACAAGTTCCGTCCTATGCGAAAACTCTTAAGAACTTGTGCACTAGGAAGAGGAAGACTCAAGTGCCCAAGAAGATATTCATGGCAAAAACAGTAGACACGGATTTTCCCCAGCAATTACCGAGGAAACGTAAGGACCCTGGCTGTCCTACTATTTCCATTTCTATCGGGGAAAAACACATCAACCGTGCTCTACTAGACCTTGGCGCTGGTGTTAACTTGCTTCCTTATTCAGTCTATGAGCAACTAGGTATCGGAGTGTTAAAGCCCTCGAGCATAACTCTCCAGATGGCTGACCGATCAATCACCAAACCTAGGGGTGAACTGGAGGATGTGTTAATAAAAATCGGGGAATTCATATTCCCTGTGGACTTTATTGTAATTGATACACAGCCTGCAGCGAACCCACGGAATCAAATTCCGGTGATTTTAGGTCACCCCTTTTTGGCCACTTCCAATGCAATAATCAACTGTCGTAATGGTTCTATGACCCTATCTTTCGGGAATAGGTCAATAGAGCTGAACATTTACAAGTTGGGAAGTGTACCCTCCGAACCTACTGCTCAGGTCTGTTCTGTCGACTTAATGGATGTCAACAGCAGCGAATTTGATGATCCTCCTGATACTGATCTTGACTCTTTTCATATGTTGTTATTTGACCCAACTATGTATCTTACACATACGGACTCTTCTACCGAGATGTCCGGGTCAACAACTAACACTGATTATAAACTGTTTTTAGAGTCTGAAGATCACCCCGCACTTTATGATGACATTATTCATCGGGGTATAGATGGAACTTTTGAGGAGATCTTCGCTGATGAACTCGCATTTTTGAATAACACGGGTGTTGAGAAGAATTATCTCCCAATCAATGAAATTGAACCTCCACCCCTTCATATGGACTGTAAAAAGAATGCGAGTAATCCATCACATTCACTGCATCGTCTCTCCAATATGAGACGCACACACATTCTCTTTCACCACTTAACCTTTCCCCACTTCTTCTTCCACCAACCAGAGCACTGCATTGATAAAATTTTTGAATGGTTGGTGTTGATGACATTCGGTCTTTGCAAAGCTTGGCATCGACCAATGATTTTTGACCCCCTCATATGATTTTCAAAGATTAACATTGCATAACTCAAGTTTGGGGGGGCATTTTTTCTGGCTCTTGAAAAGAAAATTTTTACAAAATGATGAGCCAAAAATAAGTTTGGGGGAGGTTCTTCACTTAAATATTTTGCCCCCACTAATAAATTCCTCCCAAGCTTACAGGTTTTTCGAGATTTAGCAGAAGGCAACAGTGAGGACACTGTTGAAAACAAGTTTGGGGGAGGTTTGTGCTTATTTTTGCATCATTTGCATATCATTTGCATAAGCACAAAACATTTTTCGAAAACCTATAAAAATTTAAAAAATTTCAAAACTATAAAAATATTTTTGTACATAAATAACATAATGAAAGATTAGATAGTGAAAAATTACATCCATGAGATTAGAAAAATTTAAGAAAACTAAGAAAATTAGAAGTTTTCTTGTACGAACTAGTAATAAGTAGTTATGAGCCGTTGTCCCAAGGGTTAGTAAGATGAAGGACGTCACTAATCTGAGGATAAAAATAAGTCTGAAAAATAGTTTCTATTCTGGAAGCCAAACATTTTGAACATTGATACCCTGCTATTCGCACTTACACACGTCTTAAAGCCTGGGATAGTAGAGGATACCTTGAAATGCTCTTGTCTTAAAGCCGATGTATGAAGGGAAAAAAATGATGAATAAAATATAAAATGGTGAGAAAAATGGACACTGGTTTTGTTATCACCAAGGGCAAAAATTAAAAAAAAATATAGCGAGGGTGCATCTTCACCTAGTGCCCTAAGGCAAACTGATCTGGGAGTCACTGCTATGCCTGAGGTGGTGCAAGGCGAGGAAAATACACCAAATAAGCAAACACATGAGTAATCGGTCGGTTAGTACCTCAAGAAGTATTAACGGTCGCATGAAAGTGTGTGAGCAAATTCGTCTAAATATTCATTAATTAAAAAGTACTGAGGCTGATGGGCAAGAGTATGATAGCTTGAATTGAATTCTCCGGGTGTAGGGATGTCTTTACACACACGCAGGGTTATATGATCGATGTTTGGAAGAAAGATAGGAATGAAGAATAAGACGATGTTTTATTGAGGGAGGGCGTGATTTCTGACATTTTTTCATGACCATTAAGATAGGGCTCATGACAACCGAAAAGCTAGCCTAGTTGGAAACCCTAATTTTCAAAGTCTTTCTTTTACAATTCTTTTCTTTAAATGTAATATTCATGATCTTCCTTTTATTATTGGATTTTGTGGGTGCAATCCGCTGAAAACCCTCAGGAGACAACACTCCCCCTACCAGGGACACCTAGAGGTTTAAAGGCTTGTTGCACGTGCTCAGTGCAATCGTGTTGCCTACGAAAGTGTGCTAGTTAGTTTTTCTCTTTCTTTATTTTCTCCTTCTTTTTAATAAACAGTTCGCTCGAGACGATCGAAAATAAGTTTGGGGGAATTTGATCAGTCGAAAATAATGTATTTTTAACACGGCAATTTCCCTATCTTTTGCACCCATTTAGAAGTGTTCGGTATTCATATTTCACATATTAGCAAATCAGTCGTAAAATATCAGATTGCATGTGTTAGACTTTAAAACCGGCACTATAAAGGAAATTGACTGCATTTCATGGCATCGTATCATCCCTATATCGTGCAACACTTGTCTTGAGAAATTGTGCAGGAAAATCCAGAAGAAAGGCCAAAAGTGTCATTTTGCTAATCAAACATTACGCCAACTCAAAGACCTGAGAGCTGGTAGCAATACAGAAGGAATTATAAAATTCAACATATCAGATAAAGGCCCATAAGACAGCCTAAGAATTACCATTGAAGTTTCAAGCCATGAAGCCCTAAAAGAGCCGCGGAACCGCGGCGGGAGCCAGCTTATGCCGCGGAACCGCGGCGCTTTTGCCACGTCATCACTTGAATTTTGGTGCATAATTCTTCTCTCAGTGGCTACACCTCATTTTGACACGTCAAATTCCAGAATTCTCCAGAGTTTTCTGCCAGATCAGCAAAGATCATTAAGCAAGGCTAATCTTAATTAAGCTCCTAACAAACTATTTCTAGAAGCTCCCTCCTAACTAATCACATCTAGAAGCTTCTCCTCTAACTAACTTTTGGAGGGAAATTCAAATTTCCTCAACAAACTTTTGGAGGAAAAATTCAAATTCAAATCCTAGATCTAGGGTTTCGATGGCTATAAATAGGAACCTAGATCTGAGGGTTGAGGCTAGTTAATCTTTAGAATCTTAGTTAGCTCTCCCATTCCTAAATCTATAATTCTTCATCTTCTTCCACAAGTCTAGTGACAAGGCTTGTGCGAAACCCTAACCCTAATTCCACTCCAAATTCAAGATCTTGAGTACCAATCAAGCGAGAAGCCCTTCAACCTTTTATGAGCCGAGCCGATCTCCAATCGAGCAAGTGATCCAAGCCGATCCGCGACTCAAGGAGACAAGCGAAGCCAAATCGACGATCGAGTTCTTCCTCTTGTAGTTCTTGAGCGATTGTAACGAAATTGTTGATATAAATAAAATGTGAAATTCTTTAATCTTGCTTTCTTTAAATTCTTGCATCATGATTCGATCTCGATTTGTGATTATAGTTCTTGTTGTGATGTTTGAATAAAACTCCGCTCGTAAAGGAGTCGAGACGATCAATAGAATGATGATGTAACAAATCTTAAAACAATTCTTAAGTCCTACGAGTTTTGTAAACCCTAGCAAATTGAAGAATCGACAACCTAGTTTCGTTGCGATACTTTCTTGATTGTGTTCGCTCGAAATTAGGGATCCACGATCGATTCTTGAATTTACTAGAGGCTAGAATGTGAATGATATCGACGAAGGAACAAGGGATAAATGTTGAAACCCTAGTTTCACTAGAAATCCCTAATTCTCGTCGATGATCATCGATCTAGTATCAATTCATCGAAGGATAAGAATACGTAATCTCTAGATTTCATCACTTCTATTGATCTGATCGATTCCTACGAGCCTCATTTCGATTCTTGACATTTAGATTGGAAATCTACAAACTCTCAATTCTTGATTCTATCTTTTTCTTGTTATTAGATCTATATTTTCTAATTCTTGAACTTCAAATATAAATCATGAATTGTTTTGTTTTGTTTTCTTTAAAGTTTCGACTCATCTAATTCAAAACACGAACTATTACACTGTCCCTGTGGACGATCCGCACTCACTTACAATCTACATCCGGCACCGTAGTTGATTGCGGTCAAATAATTTTTGGTTGTGATTTCTATTCATTTTCTAAACCGACAAACAAGAAATTCCATTCAATCATCATGCTCTCAAAAAAACAGGGGGCAAGCTCAGCAAACTTTTGAGACTAATGAAGCTTCGGTTGTGAGACATGATTGATGTCAATATTGGCGTCAAATAAGACAAGCAGGGGGCAGTTCTCCATCCAGGCTGACTCCAACTCTGATGGTGAATGCTGCAGTTCCTAAAGCGCGCTCTCAAAAAGAGATGAAGCGGCTGCAGTAATGACCGCTAAAATGAACAAGATGGTCCTCCTATTTCAAATCATGGTCAGGATGATAGCTCAGCCCGAACCGCCAGCAGAGGAATCATCGGCGGATATAATCGATGATAAGGTGGACACTTCAAATCTTTTGCAAGCCCTATAAACGGATAAGGAGGAAATGATCCCAAAAGCAAAGCTAAACGAATTCATCGCTCAGCAAACCAAAGCTTACTATGCCAGTGAAGCTGCAAATAGGTCGATCAAGACTGGTCGACCGTATACAACATGCTACGATCAAGTACAGTACCCGCCAGAATACACACTTCCAACGTTCCACATATACAAAGGAACCGGAAATCCTCGCCAGCACATCGCACGATTCAAATCCATATGCAGCAATACTGGAGGAAATGATATACTGCTCCTCCGACAGTTCGTCAGCAATCTGGAAAGCATTGCGTTCGAATGGTATACGGAACTCCTAAATGACTCCGTGAATATCTTCGACGGGATATAGATGCTTTTCTGTCAGAGATTCGCCAGTGTGAATAAACACACTATTGTGACGATGTTGGTCAATAAAAGAGTTAGACCGAATGAGACTTGGGTTCAATATGTTACCCGATGGAGAAATTTCTAGTCAAAATGCCAGCAGTGCATCGATGAAGCTCCAGCCGTAGGAATGTTCATAGCCACCCTTGATCCAAATTTAAAGGTATTACCATATATGTCCCTCTTCAAGCAAACAACCTTCCAAGAGCTCATAGATAAAATAGCTCGATTGGATCATATGGGTCAAGACCCATCCTCTTCCGATAAAGATATATGAGAAGCAGAAGCAAGACGGCATTTGTCGCCAATGCTCACCAACAAAAAATGAGCGGCTCTGAAGCAACCTATCCTTAAAATAGCGACAGCGCGGGTCCTATCTTGAAAAGATCGGGACACGAATACTCATTTTCCCGAAATATGCGTAGGGGGCATCTTGCTTGCTGGCGAAGGAATCTCTATGTGAGATGGCCCTATCTTCAAAGAACAGAAATGATATTAAGGGACCTATAAGCGGATCCTGCAATCAAGTCGAATAGCCCGCTTAAATAAAAAATCATGGAAGGGATGTAAGAGCCATGTTCCACTCCGAATCAAATAATGAGGGGAAAAGCCCCTAAGTCAAGTTTGTTCTTCCAAGGAAGAAGAAGACTCAGCAGAAGAAGTGACGTGATATCTCGTTCCTTTGAATATAAAGAAGATGCTCCGTCAGCGAAAGAAGATGCTCCGTCAGCGTCAGAAGGCGACATTGATGAGCAGGGGGCAGGTGCCGTGTAAAGTGCCCGGTATTTTCCGCAAAAAAAACCCGATTGCTGCAATGGTAAAATAAGCGTCAAAGAAGGTGAAGATAGTTTAAGGTGTGAAGCATCCATACATACAAAGGACAGGAAACATCGCCTCAGTAAGCAAGCATTTGAAAGAATGAGTTATGCAACCCCCCAACCAAAGGATAAACCATGGGACCGAAACGTCCCTAAACTAGCATTTCGCTCCGAACACGGAGATGATGGACCGAAACATCCATAAACTAGCATTTCACTCCGAATAGGGAAATGTTGGACCAAAACATCCCTAAACTAGCATGTCTTCCCAATCACGAGAATGATGAACCGAAATGTCCCTAAACTAGCATGTCGTCCCAATCATAGGAATTATAGACCGAAACTTCTGTAAACAAATGATGGACCGAAATGTCCTTAAAACTAATAATGGATCGAAATGCCCCTTAAACTAATATGCCGTTGAGATCTATTTTTCAACTGGAGTCCCACAGATGAAGATTGTAACTCAAGTTCCCGCCGACTACTGTAGGGTGTTTTTCGTCACCCCATTGAGATGGGAATACGCGCGCTTGTCAGGCGTATACTACAGATTCCCCCTGCCTAGGGTAGGCCGGGGTTTATTGATTGTGGGGATCAAAATCTCCGGCAGCCGTGGACTAAACTGCCGTTAATTACCCCTCGCCTTTAGGGCGAGGGAACCTCCGATTAACGGGTTAAAATGGTCATGCGAACTCAATGTGCAGTGTATGTGCGATGTGTTTGAAAGGGGGTTTTGGATATGTCGGGAGCCACGCAGAGTGTTTACGGGGGTCCCGCTACCCGGATAGCGGGCTGGGGGTCAAGGGGGCTAGCAGCCCCCTTGCGGGGTGCGGGGCAGCGCCCCGTTAGAAATTTTTTTCTAACAGGGACAGTGTCGTGGAGTATGTGTGTGTGTAAATATGTATACATATGTATATATATATATATGTATGTACATAAAAAGAGGGGGAAAAGACATCCAAAGGATGCGTGGGGCAGCACCTTGGGCGCTGTGCGCTCAGCCGCTAGAGTGCCACGTGTCGGCACATGGGCGCTCTGCGCTTGAGCGCTGGGCGCTAGAGCGCAAGTGCGCCACGTGTTGGCACGGGGGCGACTTGCGCTCGAGCGCTTGCGCTGGAGCGCAAGCGCGCCACGTGTCGACACGGGGGCGACTTGCGCTCGAGCGCTTGTGCTGGAGAGCAAGCGCGCCACGTGTCGACACGGGGGCGACTTGCGCTCGAGCGCTTGCGCTGGAGCGCAAGCGCGCCACGTATCGGCACCGGGGTGACTTGCGCTCGAGCGCTTGCGCTTGAGCGCAAGCGCGCCAGTGTCGGCACGGGGGCGACTTGCGCTTGATCGCTTACGCTAGAGCGCAAGCGCCACGTGTCGGCACCGGGGCGACTTGCGCTCGAGCGCTTGCGCTTGAGCACAAGCGCGCCACGTGTCGGCACGTGGGCGCTTTGCGCTCGAGCGCTGAGCGCTTGAGTGAAAGCGCGCCACGTGTTGGCACGCGGGCGCTCTGCGCTTGAGCCCCGGCGAGAAAAAGAGGCTTTTAGCCTAAAAAAGATTTCTCGAAAGAGAAATCAGAGAGGAGTTGGACTCCTGAGAGTGTTTTTGGGGTTAATGGAAGGGGTTCTTCTTCTTCCTCCTGTTGTTTGGCCGGATCTTGATGATCAAAAGATGTGAGATCTAAAAATCTCTCCTTTATGAGATCCAATGGTAGATCCAAGTTCCCCTTTGTGGGTTTTGTGGTAGAAGACTTCTTAGTTTTTGAAAAGAGAGAGTAAAACTCTTGATTTAATTCCAAAGAAATGAGAAGGTTTAGAACCTTGGAGAAGGAGCAGGAGGCTCAAAAGATCTCAGATCTAAAAAAAAAATTTGGAGAGAATGAGAAGTTTTTTTTTATTCATCATGTTGCCTTTTATAGGCTTACATATTTACATATAGCCCCTTGGGCTTTACAAAAATGGCATTTTAGCCATCCCATGGCTCATGTGCCATTTCATTTTTGCACATAAGCCATGGGCTTACAAAATATTGGCTTTATGCCGATTTTGTTTACATTCATGCATAAACAATTACATAAAAATTATTTATTACATGATTTTGTTGTTGGTATGGGGAGGCTGGCCGCGGGCTCGACTTGGGTATGGGCCCGCTTGACCTGGGCTTGGGCCCACCTAGCTTGGGGGTTGACCTTGACTTTGACTCAGTCAACAGGGGTGTAAATTTTTACCTCAACAAATTGCCCCCCATCAATAAATGCACACAGCATATGTGGGTCGTGTGCATGAAATTGATGGATCTTCTTTCACGTGGAGGCGGCTTTCTTTGGTTCCTACTTTTTGGGATGCACTGCCCTTTTTACGACATGGACGGTCGACGCTTAACGCGTCTCCGAGACGGAGTGTCCGTGGTAGACGTTTCCCTGGCCCGGAGCGATCCGGTTCCTGCTTTGTAGGAAGCCTGCACTGCCCTTTTTATGACATGGACGGTCGACGCTCTGTTACGAAGCGATTTGGGTTCCCAATTTGCGGGAGCCTGCACTGCCCTTTTTGCGACATAGACGGTCGACGCTCTGTTACGAAGCGATTTGGGTTCCCAATTTGCGGGAGCCTGCACTGCTCTTTTTGCGACATAGACGGTCGACGCTCTGATCCGGAGCGATTTGGGTTCCCAAATTGCGGGAGCCTGCACTGCCCTTTTTGCGACATAGACAGTTGACGCTCTGTTACGAAGCGATTTGGGTTCCCAATTTTCGGGAGCCTGCACTGCCCTTTTTGCGACATAGACGGTCGACGCTCTGTTACGAAGCGATTTGGGTTCCCAATTTGCGGGAGCCTGCACTGCCCTTTTTGCGACATAGACGGTCGACGCTCTGTTACGAAGCGATTTGGGTTCCCAATTTGCGGGAGCCTGCACTGCCCTTTTTGCGACATAGACGGTCGACGCTCTGTTACGAAGCGATTTGGGTTCCCAATTTGCGGGAGCCTGCACTGCCCTTTTTGCGACATAGACGGTCGACGCTCTGTTACGAAGCGATTTGGGTTCCCAATTTGCGGGAGCCTGCACTGCCCTTTTTGCGACATAGACGGTCGACGCTCTGTTACGAAGCGATTTGGGTTCCCAATTTGCGGGAGCCTGCACTGCCCTTTATGCGACATAGACGGTCGACGCTCTGTTACGAAGCGATTTGGGTTCCCAATTTGCGGGAGCCTGCACTGCCCTTTTTGCGACATAGACGGTCGACGCTCTGTTATGAAGCGATTTGGGTTCCCAATTTGCGGGAGGCTGCACTGCCCTTTTTGCGACATAGACGGTCGACGCTCTGTTACGAAGTGATTTGGGTTCCCAATTTGCGGGAGCCTGCACTGCCCTTTTTGCGACATAGACGGTCGACGCTCTGATCCGGAGCGATTTGGTAGACGTGTCCCCGGCGCGGAGTGTTGCTGGTCGACGTTTCCCCTAGGCGGAGTGTCTGTCGTAAGACGTATCCCCGAGATGGAGCGCTTGTGGTAGGTCGTATCCTCGAGACGGAGTGCCTGTCGTAGGACGTATCCCCGAGATGGAGTGCCTGTGGTAGGACGTATCCCCGAGACGGAGTGTCGTTGTTTGACGCAAAGGTCGATGTTGGAACTGGTTGGTTTGATTTGTTTGACTTGAGTTGACATCAGCATCGCTATACTGGAATATAGTACCAGGAGCGAATCATCATTTGTCATGAGAGAATTTTGGGATTGGTATTTTTGTCGGCATCTGCATTGCTGCACTGGAATAATGCCAAGAGCAACTCATCATGTGCCCCGGAAGGATTTGGATTTGTTTTTTTTTGTTTGGCATCTGCATTGCTGCACTGGAATAATGCCAGGAGCAACTCATCATGTGCCCCGAGAGAATTTGGGAATTGGTGGCTTAGGAGACAGGTTTAGATCCCTGTCACCTAAGGCTTTTCCATTTTGTGAGCCGTAAGGGTCTCACAAAGCATTTTCTCCCTACGGGTCGTAAGGATCCCGTAGGTGTATTTTCTCCTTAGGAGTCGTGGGGACTCCTAAGTGTGTTGCTCATTTGTGAGTCGTAGGGATCTCACGCGGGAATTTTCTCCTCACAAAGTCGAGAGGACTTTGCGAGAGCATTTCATTTTTTTTTTACGAGTTTGCGCCCTTCCGGGTTTTCACAAACTCGCCGGCAGTCCTGCTATTTTTACTCACGGAGCCCTTTCGGGTTTTCATCCGTGCCCATTTTGCTTGTGGACATACCGTTCTTTTTTTTTCTCTTCTTTTTTTTTGGAGAGATCGGGATTGTTTTACGCCCATGGATTGTATACGGTTTTGCAGGATGTATGATCCAGACCGTAGGGCCGGAAAAATTTCAGGACTTTGTTGGCGTCGCATCGCTGTACTGGAATATGGTACCAGGAGCGACTCATCATTCGCCACTTGGGGTTTGAATTTGGAATTCGGTTGGCGTCTGCATCGCTGCACTGGAATATGGTACCAGGAGCGACTCATCATTCGCCACTTGGGGGTTGGGGAGCGATGGCTTAGGAGACAGGTTTAGATCCCTATCGCCTAAGGCTTTTCAATTTTATGGGCCGTGGGTGTCCCATAAAGGTATTTTCTCCCTGCGAGTCGCAAGGATCCCGCAGGTGTATGTTCTCCTTAGGAGTCGTGAGGACTCCTAAGTGTGTTCTTCCTTCGTGAGTCGTAAGGATCCCACAAAGGTTTGTTCTCCTCATATATCGTGAAGACACATAAGTGGGTCTTCTCAATGGAGCATAATTCCAAAGGCGGAGACCAGCCGCGTAACTGGTGATTACGGTGGGGCATAAGGGTGATGAGAATTATTTGAGCCCGTGGATTGTATACGGTAGTCAATTTGGGGACTAACCGTAGGGCTGGAAGAATTTTGGGAAATTGGATTTTGGTTGGCGTCTGCATCGCTACACTGGAATATTGTACCAGGAGCGACTCATCATTCGCCGTTTTTTTTGTTTTTTTTTTGTTTTTGCATTTTTTTTGTTTTACCGCGATTGCTCTATCATTTCAGCTTTTCTTATCGCGAAGGTCACGATTGCCCCATCATTTCGGCTTTATTTTCATCTTTATTTTACTCGCTGATTTTTATTGCGAGTTTCCCCATCATTTCGGATTTTCTTTATTTTCATCTTTATTTTACTCATTGATTTTTATTGCGAGTTGCCCCATCATTTCGGCTTTTCTTGATTTTCCTTTTATTTACACATTTTTTTATTTACATTTTTTTTTGCATTCCCAGTTTAACGACTTAGAGGTCGACTGTTCCCAGTTTAATGACGTGGTGGTCGATTGTTTTCAGAGAAAGGCAGATGTCTGAGAGAATCGGTTTCACGAAGAACTTCGGTCTCCGTTTGTATGAAATTGGCGGTTGCAGCTTGACTGTTTGTTAACACGCCTTTGGACAGTTCTATCTCTCCTGCCTTGTATTGCTTTTCTACCCAATCTTTGAAGACGAAGCAGTCCTCAATGGCATGACCTATCACTCTGTGATAGGGGCAGTATTTGGGGTCGTCGGTCCTATTCGCTTCCTGCGGTCTTTTTGACTCTGGCAGTTGTAGACCGTTCTTCAGGGCATCTTTGAATATTTTACGGATTTTGTCCCTTCTGAAGGAATAGACCTTATCCAGCTTCTCTTTCAGTGGAGATTCTCCTCCCTCTCCGAACATTGGCTTCCGAGGCTGGTTGGCGCTAGGTCCGCTCATCCCTTGCTTATTTCGGTTAGCCGAAGTGTAGAAAGATTCAGAATCATCGGAGTTTCCGCCTTTGCGATTATCGTCCTTCCGGTTTCTCCAGGACTTATTGTTATTTTGAGAATCCGAGGAGGACTCCTGTTTTAAGCGCTCCAGCATCTGGACTTTCCTGGTCAGCTCTTGGAATGTTTTGAGACCCGCGGTGCATAAAAACGGGGCCATCCAATTGTTGAGATTTCCGACGAGGAGACTGACAGATTGGTCCTGCTCTATCGGCGGTTCGCATTTGACGGAGAGATTGCGCCATCGGGTTATAAAATCCGTGCTGCTTTCGTCGCTCTTGGGCTTGGTCCTTACGAGCTCGGCAATGGTAATCTTATCGCTGACGCTCATGAACCTCTGCCGAAACAGAGACTCCATTTGGACAAAAGTTGTGACGGAGCCATCCGGTATGCTCGCGTACCAGTCAAAAGCAACATCGGTCAAGCTATTAACGAACTGGCGGAGGAGAAGCGCATCATTGCCCCCAGTATTCCCGCATGAGGCTTTGAAGTGGGCGATATGCTGATTCGCATTTCCCGTCCCATCGAATCTTCCGAATTTGGGGATGACATAGCCGCTAGGAAATTCTACCAGATCATACTGAGCAGGATATGGTCTCCCACTACTACTGATATCTTTTCGCGCTTCGGCTTCGGCCACCAATGTTTTGACTTTGCTGGCAACTAAATCCATGATTTGATCTTTAGTTAGCGGGCTACTGTCATCGGTAGCCAAGACATTTCCCGAGATAGGATGAGACTGGCTTTCATGTAGTTCGCCCACTTTTGGATTTGAGGGAATAGGCGTTGGCTGCTTTGGGACACCATTTCCCGGTTCACGAGCAGAGCCCTCCGCTTGATTGGGCGGCTGAGAGGCAAGTCGGGCCGTGAGCTGCATCACGACATTCGTCAAGTCATCAATTTTGGAGTAGAGTTTTTCCATCTCCTTGTCTTTGTTTCTGAGCTGCTTTCGGAGCTCTTGAAGCAGCTCTTGTTCCGCGGTCCTGGGGCGGAAAGTTGGCTCATCTTAGCTTTCCGAGCCTGACTCCTCATGAATTGAGGGCTCTCTTTGCCTATCAGCCTTATCGAGAGGGTTTTCATCATCCAGCGGAGGCGGCTGTTCTTGGGAAGTGGCAACCACATTCAAGCCAGATTGGATTTGAGATGTGGTGGCCCCGTCCTTGCTCTTGCTGCGCGTGCCCACCACGTAGACAGTGTGGATAACACATTCAGCCATCCCCTCATCTTTGGCGGGGTAACCCTGTTCTTCGAACCTCATGAGGTTTAGCCTGGTAGGAGCCCTGGCCCTTTTGTTGGCTCTATATCTGAGCCTTTTCTCCCTCAGCTTCTCGATTTTGAAGGCTTGGCGGGCATCCGCTACCCGGGGAGCCATTGTGAGTTGATCAGAGGGGAGCTTAGAGAAGACACCCGATCGAGCAGTGGTCAAGGGCACCGCTGGAGCTTGCTCAGGACGCGTTGTAGCTTTGTTGGTGTTGATGGCCTTGCCCCCAGCTAGGGCCAAGGAAAGTCGTTCAGACACCGACTTGCGTTTGGGTTGGGGCGCCCTTGAGATCACCACATTTGGTCTCCTGCCTTTCGAGACCGGTTTGTCTGCCACCGGGGCTTGAGGAGCTGGGATGGCGCCAACTGGCATGAATATAATAGAGCCGAATGGTAGCAGGGGCTCCTCCCATTGTCGCCCGAGACTGGCCGGAAGGACCGTCCTAGAGTCTATCCTCATCGTGTAGGAGACGGGAGCTGAGTTCATCATCGAAGACATCGTCGGAAGGTGATTGCTTGAAAATCTGCATGAAAGAGAATTATTTTAGTATAAATATAGACATGTAAATTGATTGAGTTCACATGAACGTTTAACCAGAAATATGGGAGGAGAGATACGTCCCACCGGGCGTGCCAGAATCTGTAGGGTGTTTTTCGTCACCCCATTGAGATGGGAATACGCGCGCTTGTCAGGCGTATACTACAGATTCCCCCTGCCTAGGGTAGGCCGGGTTTTATTGATTGTGGGGATCAAAATCTCCGGCAGCCGCGGACTAAACTGCCGTTAATTACTCCTCGCCTTTGGGGCGAGGGAACCTCCGATTAACGGGTTAAAATGGTCATGCGAACTCAATGTGCAGTGTACGTGCGATGTGTTTGAAAGGGGGTTTTGGATATGTCGGGAGCCACACAGAGTTTTTACGAGGGTCCCGCTACCCGGATAGCGGGCTGGGGGTCAAGGGGGCTAGCAGCCCCCTTGCGGGGTGCGGGGCAGCGCCCCGTTAGAAATTTTTTTCTAACAGGGACAGTGTCGTGGAGTATGTGTGTGTGTAAATATGTATACATATGTATATATATATGTATGTACATAAAAAGAGGGGGAAAAGACATCCAAAGGATGCGTGGGGCAGCACCTTGGGCGCTGTGCGCTCAGGCGCAAGTGCGCCACGTGTCGGCACGGGGGCGACTTGCGCTCGAGCGCTGGACGCTAGAGCACAAGTGCGCCACGTGTCGGCACGGGGGCGACTTGCGCTCGAGCGCTTGCGCTGGAGCGCAAGCGCGCCACGTGTCGGCACGAGGGCGACTTGCGCTCGAACGCTTGCGCTGGAGCGCAAGCGCGCCACGTGTCGACACGGGGGCGACTTGCGCTCGAGCGCTTGCGCTGGAGCGCAAGCGCGCCACGTGTCGGCACCGGGGCGACTTGCGCTGGAGCGCTTGCGCTTGAGCGCAAGCGCGCCACGTGTCGGCACGTGGGCGCTTTGCGCTCGAGCGCTGAGCGCTTGAGTGCAAGCGCGCTACGTGTTGGCACGCGGGCGCTCTGCGCTTGAGCCCCGGCGAGAAAAAGAGGCTTTTAGCCTAAAAAAGATTTCTCGAAAGAGAAATCAGAGAGGAGTTGGACTCCTGAGAGTGTTTTTGGGGTTAATGGAAGGGGTTCTTCTTCTTCCTCCTGTTGTTTGGCCGGATCTTGATGATCAAGAGATGTGAGATCTAAAAATCTCTCCTTTATGAGATCCAATGGTAGATCCAAGTTCCCCTTTGTGGGTTTTGTGGTGGAAGACTTCTTAGTTTTTTAAAAGAGAGAGTAAAACTCTTTATTTAATTCCAAAGAAATGAGAAGGTTTAGAACCTTGGAGAAGGAGCAGGAGGCTCAAAAGATCTCAGATCTAAAAAAAAATTTTGGAGAGAATGAGAAGATTTTTTTTATTCATCATGTTGCCTTTTATAGGCTTACATATTTACATATAGCCCCTTGGGCTTTACAAAAATGGCATTTTAGCCATCCCATGGCTCATGTGCCATTTCATTTTTGCACATAAGCCATGGGCTTACAAAATATTGGCTTTATGCCGATTTTGTTTACATTCATGCATAAACAATTACATAAAAATTATTTATTACATGATTTTATTGTTGGCATGGGGAGGCTGGCCGCGGGCTCGACTTGGGTATGGGCCCGCTTGACCTGGGCTTGGGCCCGCCTAGCTTGGGGGTTGACCTTGACTTTGACTCAGTCAACAGGGGTGTAAATTTTTACCTCAACAACTACTTTGCCACTCCTGTGATGAAGTCACCCCCAAAACCCAACAGAAAACATATTGGTCATTTGCGGCGAAGCTACTTTCGAGAGCTCCATCGTTCGCAAAAAAGGGTACGTTTACAAGCAAATGGACACGGATGAAAACCCAAAAGGGCACCGTAAGTAAAAACAACAGGACTGCCGGCGAGTTTGTGAAAACCCGAGAGGTTGCAAACCCGTTAAATAAAAAATGTGTGCACTTGCAAGGTCCTCTCGACCTTGTGAGGAGAAAATACCTCCGTGAGATCCTTACGACTCACAAAGAAGTAATACACTTAGGAATCCCCATGATTCCTCAGGAGAAAATACACCTATGAGATCCTCTCGACTCGTAGGGAGAAATAGCTTTATGAGACCCTTACAACTCATAAAATCAAAAGCCTTAGTCGACAGGATCCTAACCCTGTTTGCTAAGCCATCTTTGTTCATATCAACAAAGACAAATGATGATTCTCTCCTGAAAATATCCCAGTTGTAGCGATGTTGATGCCTAAACAGGTGTCAATATTCAAATAGACAAAGGCAAATGATGATTCGCTCCTGGCAATATCCCAGTTGTTGCGATGTTGACGTCTAAACAGGTATCAAACTTCAAGTCCTCTCACGACAAATGGTGATTCGCTCCTGGCAATATTCTAGTTATAGCGATGCTGAGGTATCAGGACCCAAGTCCCCGACTCACAATAAAAATCAGCGAGCAAAAATATGCATATGAAACAGTCGAAATGATGGGGCAACTCGCAATAAAAATCAGCGAGTAAAAATATGCATATGAAACAGTCGAAATGTTTAGGCAACTCGCAATAAAAAACAGCGAGTAAAAATAAAAAATGACATAGCCGAAATGATTGGGCTCTGCAATAAATATCTGAAATGATTGAGCAGTCGCGACTTTCACGATATGAAAAGCTGAAAAAATAGAGTATCGCAGAAATAAATAATAAAAAATAAAAAAAAATAATTAAATAAAAAATTTATGTCCTGCAAGTAGATCCATACTGACTCTTGTATATAATCCATGGGCACAAATGAAAGAAAGGGAGCAATATTTTCCCACCATGCTTTGTCAAAAGAAGTTCCAGATCTCGATGGAAATATCTACAGCCTAGAGATCAACTCGACGTTCTTCTCATTCCAGTAGGAAGCAGACGCGACATCATCAAAGACCAAAGGGTCAAATCAAAGCAGAGTAATGGAAAAATCCTAGCTCCAGCTCGACAATCTTTCTCGGTGCAGATGCAACGTCAACAAGGACCCAAGGGTCAAACAAAAGTGGAGTGACAACAAATTCCTAGCTCCAGATCTCGATGGCAACATCTACAGCCTAGAGTTCATCTCCACGTTCTTCTCATTCCAATAGGGTGGAGATGTAACGTCATCAAAGACCAAAGGGTCATATCAAAGCAGAGTAATGGAAAAATCCTAGCTCCAGCTCGACGTTCCTTCTCGGTGCAGATGCGACGTCAACAAGAACCCAAGGGTCGAAAAAAAGTGGAGTGACGGAAAATTCCTAGCTCCAGATCTCGATGGCAACATCTACAGCCTAAAGATCATCTCCACATTATTCTCTTTTTAATAGGGTGGAGATGCAACGTCATCAAAGACCAAAGGGTCAAATAAAAAAGGAGTAATAGAAAAATCATAGCTCCAGCTCGACGTTCCTTCTCGGTGTAGATGCGACGTCAACAAGGACCCCAAAAGTCAAACAAAAGCGGAGTAATGGCAAAATCCAAGCTTCAGCTTGACGTTCCTTCTCGTTCCAGCAAAAGTGCAGATGCAACGTCAACAAATGCCAAAAAGGTCAAATCAAAGATGGAATAAAGACATATTCTTAACTCCAAGTTTCGATGGAAATATATGTGGCCTAAAGACCAATTCTACGTCCCTCTTACTCCAGCAGAATACAGACGTGGTGTTAGCAAAGCTCTAATGAGCCAAAATAAAAGTGGAGTGATGGCAAAATTCTAGCTCCAGATCTCAATGGCAACATCTACAGCCTGGAGATCATCCCAACATTCTTCTTATGCCGGCAGGGTCCAGACATAACGTCAACAAAGACCAAAATGTCAAATATATAAAAGTGGAGCAATGGCAACATCCTAGCTCCTGATCTCGATGGCAACATCTACGACTTAAAGATCATCTCGACGTTGCTTCTCGGTGCAAATGCAACGTCATCAAAGACTAAAGGGTCAAATCAAAGCAGGGTAATGGCAAAATCCTAGCTCAGCTCGACATTCTTCTCATTCCAGCAGGGTGCAGACGCGACGTCAACATGGACCAAAGGATTAAATCAAAGACGGAGTAATGGCAAAATCCTAGCTCCAGGTCTCGATGGAAATATATGTGGCCTAAAGACTAATTTGATGTCTCTCTTACTCCACCAGAGTACAGACGTGGTGCCAGCAAAGCTCTAAGGAGCCAAAACAAAGTGGAGTGACGGTAAAATCCTAGCTCCGGATCTTGATGGCGATATGTACAACATAAAGGTCATATGGATGTCTAACCCTCTTCAGTGAAGGAGCGGCGCGATATCATCAAAGAAAAAGCGAAGTGACGGCATATTCCTAGTTTCGGGTCTTGATGGTAGGCCTAAAAACCATAGGATGTCATCCCATCCTAGAAGGGTGCGGCTATGACTCATTGGGGCTCCAAATCGAGCCTAACCTCAAGTAAAGCGCCACGGCAATACCTAATGATGGATCTTCTAATGGTAATGAGAATATTCCAACCTAAGAAGACTACTTGAAGACGTTTTATCCAGCCTCAGAAGGATCAGAGACACGACAGACGCGGGGCTACTCGAGTAGCAACCTAAGCAACTGCATGTCGAGAATATATCAGCCAATGTGACGGTACGATGGACTTAACACAGTACCATAAACCTAACAGACTCCTGTATCGAAAGGGGTTATCTATATTTCACGTTAGGATACACCTGCGAAATCCTCTCGACTCATAGGGAGAAACAAGTTTTTGAGACTCTCACGGCTCATAAAGTTGAAAAGCCTTAGGAGACGGGGATATCAACCCGTTTCCTAAGCCACTGTTGCCTAAAAGGAGGTCAAGACTGACTCTTGTATACTATCCACGGGACACACTCGTCAAAGTTGCATGCCAGTGAAGTGAAGAAGCCACGGGTCCTCATGACTCGTAAAAAAAAAGATACCCGAGTGAGATCCTTACGACTCACGAAGGCAATGGACACATAGGAATCCTTATGATTTCTAAGAAGAATATGCACCTATAAGATCCTCACGACTCATAGGAAGAAAAACCTTTTTACGGCTCATGAAGATGGACAAAGCCTTAGGTGACAAAGACCTAAACCTGTCTCCTGAGCTATAACAATCCCAAATTTCCTATACAAGTTTTTACAAAAAAAATTCAAAAATCTATAAAGGGGTATTTATTGCCTGAGCACAAGACTTAAGTAATTAATTAGCAATTTAATTAAAAGAAGGAGCTTGTAGCTCATTGGTAATACCTTGCATTGCTGAACCAAGCCACCAGAGTTCAAATCCCATGCCCCACATTATTTTTAATATTTATTTGTTTTAAATTTTATAGAAACCCAACAGTCCACACGAAATAACTCCAAAATTTCCCACTACCCTTGAAAACATGAAAGTACCAGAGCCTACATCTCGAGACCGCCCACCTCCCGACCTGGCGACTCGGCCCGACTTGACCGAGTCGGCCGGCGGACCGGCCGACTCGGGCCGACACCGCCGGCCGGACGGCCGAGTCCCCAACAGTAAAGTTGGGGCTCTTCATCTTCTAAACCCTCCTGCACTTTTCATTTTCCTAGATCGGTTCCAGAGAGCCCATTAAACCTCATTTACTAAATTTTTCACACATTTTTACATTTTTTAAATTAAAACCCAACATCTACCCTAACCCTAACCTAACCCTATAAATACCAACCCTATCCTCTACCCTCTCACCCTAAAACTCTGAGCCAACTCTCTAAAATTCTCAAGAAACCTTGTGTACTTTGAAATCGAGCACGAAGCGAAGCTACGGCAAATTTCCCGGCGGAATTTCCGACGATGATCCTAGGAGCTCCCGGCGATGAAACTATGCACCGGCGATTCCTCTCTCCATCTCACTCTCTTTATTGTCCAAAACTCGTAATTCCCTTTTTCTATCTCTCCTTTCTATTCTAAAAAAAATACGAATTTACAAAACCCGACGGAATCGGAACAAATCCGATTTTCGATTCGGTTTCCTATAAAATTCCACTTCTCACTAATACAATCATACTTAAACTTCCTCATGTTGACTATTAAACACTAATCAAGCAAATTGATCAAGTTTCATTACATAAAATGATAGCTATTTCCATTCATCGTATTTTTCACTTAAATTGTTTCAATTATACATTTAACTTCATTAAACCTTGTTATATCTTTAAGTAGATCACGAGGTAACGACCTACCTCCTCACACACTCACATGTAAACATAGTACAATAATCTTGGGAATTTAGAATACGAGGAAACAAACATTTTCATTTAAATACCCTTATTTAATAAAACCATTTCTAAAAGATTTAGTATTGATACATCTTTGAGCTAATAAAAAATATCTAGACTCAGTCAATTAAGAGCTGTCACAATCATTAGGACAGAGGAAGGTTGTGGGCATTCAGTCGTTTATCTAAACCTGACTTTGTGGTGCCTAAGCTAGACAAGTGAGAAAGGTAACTTTAAAAGGCCCGTCTCACGGTGATTCGTGAGTGGATCTCTCTTTTCTTCACTTGTACTTATCTGGCCACAATTGGCGGTGAAGAGGCGATTTGAGAGATATCTCACAACTTGTCGCTTTGGACTTAGGAGACCCTAGAACCTAGAATACGGAAAATCGACATTTTTACAAATAAATACCATAATTAATAAAACCGTTTTTCCTTAATGATTAGTATTTATACAAATCTTTGCAAAGCGCCGCTACAACCCATTTGGGGAACCCGTTCGGGATGGTGCGGATTATCGCACATCCTCGGGTTTAGTAGTGCGAGATGCAGACCTCCGCAAGGAGCATTCGGTCTCGAAAGATTTAAATACGACATCTTAAGAAAAATGAGATTTCTAGATTATAATAAATATAAATAAAATTATTTTCATATAAATATATGTATATGTAACTCAAAAATATCTAATTTAAATTATTATGAATCTTCAACCTTTTTCTAAAAAATGTCACAAGATTCATTTTACACTAAAATACCATGAAAATAAATATTTCAAATAAATATCATTTATAATGAAAATAAGATATTTTCACTAGAAATATCAAAAAAAATAATTTTACACCCATTACAACTATAAAGACGAATAATAAATACTTGGGGTGTATCTTGAAAACTATTTAAAAGTATTTTTACATAAAACCCTCTCAAGTTCTATAAATTGCCCTAAGGACCCTAGTAAATATAGGTTTAAGGAGTGACCAGTCTCTTGAGTCTCAGGGAGCCGGAGATATGGGTGCTTGCCTAAGGTCGACAATTAACAAACGGTGTTACCGATAACATCAAAATAATCAGGACTTCAATTTACTTTTATAATTGTCTGACTCGGGTTTGAGTTTGATTATAATCTGACTTGAATATAATTCAAGTACCATCTACAATCTACAATATTACAATTCAACATGAATACATGAATCCATGAATCCAGTTATCAATCTATACAACTTGACCGAACCGAACCATGGATATACATTCCATTTACATGATTCTACAGTTATTCCATTTACATGATTATTCAATTACATTCTTTTACTGATATCATGGTTTTGGTCAGTCATCCAACTATACAATTATTGGAGATAGTGCCCTCAGAGTCAATTATTGGATCACAAGCACGTGATTGCAATGATTGAGGGAGGACCTATACCGGTAGGACAGTCTTACTCAAGATGATAGTATACTATCTGGTTTATCTTTATCATCGTGTACTGCTTTAGGTGACCTTTCAGGTCACTATTGCACGTTGATAGAGCCCCTAGGATTCTTGCTTGACTGCCAGCAGTATGAGGGCGATCATATACGTGGGAGCTAGGGTCTATAAGCACATCCTTAAAAGGTCCCTAGTCGTGGGAGTTTCGAGACAGGGCATCGATACTCCTGAGTAGACTAGTGTATACAGTCGAGACCCCGACGAGGGGCGGTGGCCGGTCTCACAAGCCACTGGTGTCAGTTGGTTCACCTAAGATGTATACAGGTGCTCATTGGGTTATGAGAACACCGGACAGGACTCGCCGGGAACATGCTAGTTGGTCTTATACCTGACGTCAGATAGCAGTTCCCTGGTGACATGTGTACAGGTTAGTTCATCGACCTGAGGATCGTCATTTGTCTCGGGTGAGTTCCCACTGTGCTTTGATTACTACCCTACCGCGCTCAAAGGAGACGTGCAAACAGGTTTTAGTTGGGTACAGTCCCGAGCCACATGGAGGCAGTGAGCGGATCTGCAGGAGTTCATCTCTCCCGGTATTGGGGGTGGGGTCACGCTGTGTCTAGGAGATCCATTACACGAAGTCCTTGACCAAGGCAGGAGATTTACTGGTAGGTATTCCAATAGTATCTCAGGGTGTTCTGGGCTACACTCCGACACGACTTATACCGCTTTTGGGGGTCTGACTTTTACCAACCCCCTAGGCCCGCCATGCGATGCTCATTGACGAACGGACCGGACTGTACGGATATTGTCACTGACAGGCTCAGTAGGGTGTCAGGATGAGTTCGCTCATCGACGTCCCTTTTGGTCAATACCTGGTAGCCCGTTACGTATGGCTAATACCTCTGACGTGCTAGTGGTTAAATCCACAACCAAAGTATTGTCGAGTCTTTAGAGTCCCCCACAGACCAGTTTCTCAAGTTTCGGGCGAAACGCTGTAGAGGCCGTATGGAGATATGGCAGGGTTCGATCAGATACGTGCGGTATTGCACGGATCATGATCGGACAGACTTTACTAGCGGGCTTTGGTTTAAGCCGGATCCTAGTATTGTGCAGTGTAGATTTTGTCTCTTTGCATTTGTATTCAGTGGGAATACAAATGCGGGTATGTATATACAGTCGCGGGGTTTTCCTGTAATTTATTACGGGATTAGTTTTCTGAAGTTGCCAGTTTGCATTCCGTTCCGGCCAGTTTTCCTTTGTTCCTTCACGGCCGGATTTTTCTGATGGAGGGGCTAATTTGCAAGTTTGCAAATTAGCATTTGTGGAGGGGTTTCTTGCAATTGAGGGATTATGATGGGTAAAGAATCTTTGCTTTTCTTGTGATCATTTCTTGCATTAATGAGATTAGAATGGATTAGAAATTGATATGATATTGTTATCATCACATTTGGTTGTGGTCACCCTTTTTCTTTTTCCTACACTCACCTCCCTTCTTGGTTTTGATTATTCCCTCCACCATTTTGATCATAGAGGGGCCGGCCACTTTGGGTAAGAGAGAGAGGCTTCATTTTGGCATGAGGAAAATAATTCATATCTCATTTGGCTTGCTTGCTTGCAAAATTCTCAAGCTCTCTCTAAAGTTCTTTCATTCCTCCATCAAAGCCAACTTCACCCCATTGAGACAAAGTAATTCTACACTAGCCTACAACATTTCTTGGACACGTCGGCTCGCCAACTTCGTGCCCGAGTTGCCTCGGTCCAGAGGTGGGAGCCCGTAAAAGAACCCGGCGATGTGGTGCCCATTTCGACGAGGAGGTGACGACCGGAGATTCCGCGAGGAGATCGGAGTGGAGGCGAAGACCGAAGGACACGGATCGCTTGCTATAGCTTCTCTACTCTTTCTATAGTTTGCTAGGATTAGGTTAATGGCCCGATCCGGGTTTTATAGTACGCGGTGGTGCCGGTTTCTAAGTTCTAGAAAAGTTTTCGTTTCCGCATTTCGGCGTCGGATTGACGGCCGGGGCGCCGCCGTGCACTTACAATGGTATCAGAGCCACGCCATTATTCTAGTCTAGCTTGCTCTAACGTGTTTACAAGTTCGATCGATCGGATTTTCCAAAAACCACATTTCCATGTCGCACTTTCTGTCGAATTTTTCCTTGCTCTAAAAATTATTTAGTATATTGGAAAATTACGTGCAGGGTTTTTTTATGAATTCTGTGAAAATTTGGTACGCTGATGTTACTGTAGCGCGGCGGTTTAGCGGCCAAAACCACGTTTTGGCAGCTAAACCGCCGCCGTTTTGTGGCCAAACCGTACCAAATTTCTACAGTGGTTTACTGATATGGAAATAGGGTTTCTGGTATATTCTTTTTGGGCCCATATGTTTTTGAGTGCTACAGTTGTGCTTGGGGCCCGCTTCGGTAAATTTGATCGATCGAAAATTTTAAACATGTTAGTTCACAGTATTTACATTATATCTGCGACCGTGAATGTCACTCGATCGGTAAATCCAGTCTATTTGCTATAGCCATTTTAGACGGATTTGCGAACGTGACATTCACGATGATGTTCTGTGTTGTGCTGTGATGTTGCGGATTGGTCGTGGGGGATAGCCTGGATGCAATGGTAGTACAGTTTGGTTATTTATGTACATTTGATTTTGCAGGGCGAGCGTCCGACATGTAGACTGCCGTCACTGCCTGTTTGTATATTTTTCTTTTGGGGCACGACCGGGCTGAGGTCGATGTACCCGTTGTATGTATATTTTACTTTCTGTATTAGGATTACCCCATGGAGGGGTGCACGGATAGCCGGGTTCTAGAGACCAACGAGCCCGCATCTCATGGCTTTGAGATGGAGGGGGCTTCACTCTAGAATTGGCGGGCTATTTGCCGCACTCGTAGGGGGTACAGGTTGACCCAGGAGGGGTGCCCAAGTTACCGGATTCCGTGAAGTGCTGGGTGGTCCATTCACGTTGCTGAAGGGGGCTGCCTCTCTTCAGGTTTTTGCGGATAACTTGCCGCGCCCGTAGGGGTCTAGGATTTCATTGCACAGGCTATCCACACGACCAAGGGAACGTCGGGTTTCAATAGCGGCTCTATGAAACCCGGGGATCCTAGATATCTGTATTGTTCTGTGATGCTTATTACATTTCTGTGATGTTGCATTTTATCACGCCTTGAGCGAATATTGTATATTGATATATATACTAGTAGATGTTGTATATGTTTTGCATCCGCGCTAGTCCAGTCTCCGCTCTGTCGTTAGTTAAGTAACCTAACGGGTGATGACGGGACCCAGTGGCGAATGCGGATGGCATATACGTACATCATTATTTTCGTTCTTTATTGGTGTGATCAATTGATGGGATTGCGTTAATTCGGATCAATGCAAGCTAAACAAACCTATTCTGATGTTGTTGGAACATTTTTCAAAAAGCTGTTATTGCAAGGGCGTTCTCTTTTGTTTTGCACAGTGGTATTCAGTTGGAATATCCTGCTCCTCAGTCGACGAGGCAAGGGCCGAGATCCCTTCACCGGGAGTGACCCCTTGGACAGAAGTTTGCGTCAGGGCAATAACATCACTATAGTCGTTTACTTTTGCTTTGTATCGTGGTATTCAGTTGGAATATCCTGCACCTCATTCTACGGGGAAAGAGCCGAGATCCCTTCACCGGGAGTGACCTCTTTAGCAAAGGTTTTCGTCACTATATTTTTAAAAAAGCTATCCGGTTCCTTCAACGATATCAAGTTCATTACGTTAAAGGTTTTCGCCAGAAATCATTCGTAGCCCTCCGTCATTTCAGGAAGGTAGCACATAGTATTCATGCTATGTATGTTGGCCTTCGTCAAGGCATAGTGTATGGTAGCTATTTGTTACTTTTCTGCAGCATAGATAGATGTGTTGGTTTGGGACAGTCGTACTACTATTTTGGCCTTCGTTAAGGGTATGTACGGGTGGGTTCAAATTAACCTGGACAATGACGGGTAGAACTTGACATGTCACTTATGATATGTTGGCCTTCGTCAAGGTCATAAGAGCATGGGGTAAAAATCACATCGGGAGTTTCTAAAGAAACTGAAACTTGCCAGATATGCGCATACCTTCTGGAGTGTGATAGCGTGAGCGGATTCCGTCACGTTATCATGCGATGATAGTTGGATCCCGATTCCCACTGATGAGTTGGTTTACTCCTCGGGTGATCCCGACTAATTCTTCTTTTAGGTTTGGAGGAGAATTTGACGGTACAGTGGGAGGTTTCCTGATTAGATAAAGTGATAACCATTCTGATCTAGGTTATAGTGCACGCTGAGTGTTTCTTTTCTCTCTCTCTTTGGCAGCGACCATGACCCGACCTTTGACTATGACTCAGTGACCAAAATTAACCGAACCTTCTTAAACACTGGCTTTTGGATTGTCAGAGTTGCAAACCTCATTGCCACTCCTACTTTTACCCTTTTCTCCAGGACACCCCGTATTACTACGAACGTCCACTTCCATTGGAAAAAACCATCGTATGGTTATATACGAACTCGAAGGAATTTATTCGAGGATGGTTTCCGGTTCTGGAGAAAACGAATAGGACTATTCAGTAGTCTTTTCCTTTTACCTTCTCTCAGGTTGCGAGTACTCCTTGGTTTAGGAGATAGTACACCTATTACGCAAATTGGATAGTCTTCTTCCAAACCTTAGGCTGGTGCCGAACGGTGGGGAATGAAGAAAACCAATTAGCATAACGATGGTGTACAGAAGGTATTAAGTAAAGACAAAGAAAGGGATTAGTAAGAGGGCAAAGTAAATTGCGACTGCTATTCACGACCAAACCAAGTATTTCATTACCACTCCCAATTCACCTTTGTATTTCTCCAGGACACACCGTATCACTACGAAGATCCACAGTTTATTTGGATACTCCATCGTATGGTTATATATGAACTCGAAAGGAACTTGTTCCAGTTCGGGGATGGATTCTGGTTCAGGAGAAATAGGAATAAGGTTTATTCGGTTGTCTTTTATCTTCACCTTCTTTCGCATTGCGAGTGCTCCTAGGACTAGGACAGTACACCCATTATGCTTATTGGATAGTCTTCTTCCAAACCATAGGCTGGTGTCGAATGGTAGGGAAGGAAGAAAACCATTTAGCCAAAGAGGGTGTACAGAAGATAATGACTAAAGACATATAAAGGGATTTGGAGAGATGGCAAAGAGATATACGGTTACAGTTGTGAATCTGGATAATAGAAGAGGCATTACTAGGAATACCGGGATACCCCATCGAAACATTTCAATGTTTCAGTTTCACTGTGTACTGTTAAAAGAAAACTGATTTCCCAATTAGACACTTGCTCCAGGGTATGTATTTACCAGGTTTGATTCTCACATCTGTATGGTTTTACAGATGATAAGTGGAAGTAAGTTATTGGGAATTAGGTGATCATCCTCATTATATCGGAATACGTTGTAATTGGTGATATTTGAGGAAGTCACCTGGGTTATTTGCCGGACGGTAAATATTTGGTTTTGAATATCCGCTGTTATGTGTAAGTGCACGGCGGCTCCCCGGCCGTCAATCGGATGCCGGAATGCGGAAGCGAAAAACTTTGCAAACTACCAAACCGGCACCACCGCGCACTAAAACCCGGATCGGGCCATTAAACTAGTCCTAGGAAACTAAAGAACGGGTACGAGAGATATACCGAGCGATCCGTGTCCTCCGGTCTTCTCGTCGTCGTCCCGATCTCCCGCGGAATGTCCGGTCTCCACCTCCTCGCCGGAAGGGCACCACGTCGCCGACTTCTTTTACGGGCTCCCACCTCTATACCGAGGCAACTCGGGCACGAAGTTGGCGAGTCGACGTGCCCAAGATTTGCTGTAGAATGTAGTGGAATTTTTATGTCTCATTGGGGTGTAGGAAGTTGCCATATGAATGTGGAGATGGAGTTGTAAGCTTTTTGGATGAACTTGGGAATTTTTTTGCATGGCAAATGAAATGAAAACCACCACCAAAAAATTGGGACAGCCCATCCCCTTGAATGGCCGGCCACTATGTGAATGGGGAGAGAGAGAGCAAAGACAAGGGGGTGGGTAAGCAATAATGCTAGAATGTTATCATGAGGAATAATGATAACCCAAAATCTCATACCAAAAAAAACCCCAACACTCAACCATCAAAACAAAAGTCAAGCAATGGTGGATTAATCAAGTCAATGGATGGTGCACCCATCATGAAAACCATCATGATGCAACAAAATGCAAAGAACACCCACCACAAATGCTTATTTGCAAAAATGCAAATAAGCCCTTCTCCACCAATCTTCGGCCAATGAAAGATACAAAGGAAAATGGCCGAAACCGGAAAGCAAACTGGCAACTCCAAAAACTGATCCCGTAATAAATTACAGGAAAACCCCGATACTGTGTATACACACCCGCATTTATATTCTGACCGAATACAAATGCAATGAGACAAAATCTACACTACACAATACTAGGATCCGGCTTAAACCAAAGCCCTCTAGTATAAACCGTCCGATCAGGATCCGTGCAATACCGCACGTATCTGATCGAACCCTGCCATATCTCCATACGGCCTCTACAGCGTTTCACCCGAAACTTGAGCAACTGTCTGTGGGGGACTCTAAAGACTCGTCAACACCTTGGTTATGGATTTAACCACTAGCACGTCAGAGGTATAAGCCAATACGTAACGGGCTACCAGGTATTGATCAAAAGGGACGTCGATGAGCGAACTCATCCTGACACCCTACTGAGCCTGTCAGTGACAATATCCGTACAGTCCGGTCCGTTCGTCTATGAGCATCGCATGGCGGGCCTAGAGGGTTGGTAAAAGTCAGACCCCCAAAAGCGGTACAAGTCGTGTCGGAGTGTAGCCCAGAACACCCTGAGATACTACTGGAATACCTACCAGTAAATCTCCTGCCTTGGCCGAGGGCTTTGTGTAATGGCTCTCCTAGACACAGCGCGACCTCACCCCCAATACCGGGAGAGACGAACCCCTGCAGATCCGCTCACTGCCTCCATGTGGCTCGGGACTGTACCCAACTAAAACCTGTTTGCACGTCTCCTTTGAGCGTGGTAGGGTAGTAATCAAAGTACAGTGGGAACTCACACGAGACAAATGACGATCCTCAGGTCGATGAACTAACCTGTACACATGTCACCAGGGAACTGCCATCTGACGTCAAGTATAAGACCAACTAGCATGTTCCCGGCGAGTCATGTCCGGTGTACTCATAACCCAATGAGCACCTGTATACATCTTAGGTGAACCAACTGACACCAGTGGCTTGTGAGACCGGCCACCGCCCCTCGTCGGGGTCTCGACTGTATACACTAGTCTACTCTGGAGTATCGATGCCCTGTCTCGAAACTCCCACGACTAGGGACCTTTTAAGGATGTGCTTATAGACTACCAGATCTCACGTATATGATCGCCCTCATACTGCTGGCAGTCAAGCAAGAATCTTAGGGGCTCTATCAACGTGCAATAGTGACCTGTAAGGTCACCTAAAGCAGTACACGATGATAAAGATAAACCAGATAGCATACTATCATCTCGAGTAAGACTGTCCTACCGGGATAGGTCCTCCCTCAATCATTGCAATCACGTGCCTGTGATCCAATAATTGACTCTGAGGGCACTATCTCCAACATTATGCACCAATTTCAAGTTGATGTATCTGTACGTCTATTTTTATAGAGTGAGATATACCTTCTTGAAATTATGTCCAGGACATTTACCTATATCAGTGGATGGTTAGGTAAGGAGCATTGAATAGCGGTGTAATTCTTCTTAACCATAAGTACATTTTTCAACCTACGACACACAGTGAATGAGTTATTAGACTCAGGGGACTTATACAGAGTATTGTATATTGTCCAGTGTCTATGAGGACAGAGGGGTTGGTACTCGTACTGTATTCTGTTTGCTTATGCCTTCTCTAATTCTTAGACATGTGTTTCGTAGAAACATAGGGTCCAAGTTTTGAGAAGTTATAGGTATAAGAGTAAAGTAGAGAACCAGGTGTTGCAAGTATCGGGATTCTTCAAGGTGATCGAAGATGTAGATACTTGTGTGTGGTATTCAGTTGATAGTAATGGTTTTAAGAGAACTTGCTTCTCTTTTAGATTACTCATAATTGGAAGCACTCCTAAGTTGAGTAACGCTGATCGGCCTTTTTCCATTTAGTTGACATGCACTGGAGACAGCTGCATGATTTGGATCTGGTTCAATTAAATCAGTGCCTCTGGTTCTATATTGGATATAGAACAGTTCATATCTTAACATTGTTAAGGTACGGGGAGTTGTCCGGCTTATGCTTAAAACCAGACTCTGGATAACTCAAGGCACGTTTCTATAATGGCTGTTTGTGGGTTGACCCAGGCTATGACGAGGGTTGATTTTCTACCATCAGGAAGATCAATAGTGATATTGTTCTTGACTCGCCACAGTTTTAATAAAAATGGATTTTTTCAGAAAACAGTAGTGGGAGTATGGTAGAACTGGAAGTGATTCCAGAACCGCAAACAATTACTAAAGATTTGATAAGAACCTAAAGATTCAATCTGGTTTGACATTCCATTGGCCACTCCGCAGATAAGGTGGGTAACCTCAGGCACCCGAGAGGTACTTCGGTATGCTCAAGGATGGTGGCAGGGAGGTTCTTGTTTACCCAGACTTGCCATTGTTGTTGTTCCAGACTATGAGACCCGGCAGGAGGATGAGTATAGCGTCGTTCTAAACTAGCTTTAGAAGTGTACGTGTATATGACTCTGCCAGAGGGTTGTCGTAGTCAGTGGGAGCAGCGGAAGCATTGGTGGACAAGTGGCTTATGTCTATTTATAGACTAAAGCAGATATAGCGGAGATAGTTCATCTATTTCTGGTGTGACAGTCATAGGTTTGACTTCATCAGAATAGGGGATGGATCTGTTAAGAAGGTAGTAGGGTGTGATGTCCTAGTATTTGGATGACATACACAGAGTAGGAAGTGATATTCCTATACTACGATCGGTTATACTTTGGTTGTCACACAGTGGTTTCTCCACATAGGAATTGGGTATTATATAGACATTCTGGTTACTGGATCTATGGTTTTAGATCTAGATTTGGGTAGTTTCCCAATCTGGGTACTTAGACAACATTCTAAAGGGATTTAGAATGGACGACTCCTGGCATGGTGGTGTACCTGCAGGTGATGGAGTCACCCTCTCTAAAGGTGTCTTACAGACTAAAGGGGAGAGAGATGTGCATGATTGGCAGATCACTTGCTTAGGCAATTGAGTCGATCATGAGTACCACACCAGATGTTGTTTTTGCAGCAGATGCAATAAGTTGATATTGATCCAATCCTGGAGAAACGGTCAGAAGCAGTTTTAGAACATAAGTGGATGTTCTAGGGATATGATAACGACAGCCTCATTCGGGAGACAGTTATCATTCCAGGCTTCCAAGGTGACCTGGATGACAGATTGGTTGTCAGAGTTATTGTTTTCCCTCTGACGAGGGGCAGTATTTTGGACAGGTGGTCCAGGCGGATACTGAGGGAGGCATGTCGCAGGACACTGATTAAGTTCAGTCGACGATACAGTCTAAGAAGTTTGGATTTGGAGTTCACTTATGAACAAGGTCCCATCAGACATCCAAACATATTCTAAGACAGGTATTGCTCATTTCGGGAGATGGGTTTCTCCGCGAACTTGAGATAAAGAGAGACATAGAAAGAAACATCACAGCGGATCCACTCACTGAGGCTATTCCTCGAACGCAATAGTTTCGCAAACGAGCTTTGTGAGACTGACTAGTAGAGGAGTTGGGTGTTCGGTATCACATAGGCTGTGAGTATGCGACATCGCAATAATTAGCCTTGAGTGCAAGTAGGAGATTGTTGGAGATAGTGCCCTCAGAGTCAATTATTGGATCACAGGCACGTGATTGCAATGATTGAGGGAGGACCTATACCGGTAGGACAGTCTTACTCAAGATGATAGTATGCTATCTGGTTTATCTTTATCATCGTGTACTGCTTTAGGTGACCTTTCAGGTCACTATTGCACGTTGATAGAGCCCCTAGGATTCTTGCTTGACTGGCAGCAGTATGAGGGCGATCATATACGTGGGAGCTGGGGTCTATAAGCACATCCTTAAAAGGTCCCTAGTCGTGGGAGTTTCGAGACAGGGCATCGATACTCCTGAGTAGACTAGTGTATACAGTCGAGACCCCGACGAGGGGCGGTGGCCGGTCTCACAAGCCACTGGTGTCAGTTGGTTCACCTAAGATGTATACAGGTGCTCATTGGGTTATGAGTACACCGGACATGACTCGCCGGAAACATGCTAGTTGGTCTTATACCTGACGTCAGATAGCAGTTCCCTGGTGGCATGTGTACAGGTTAGTTCATCAACCTGAGATTGTCATTTGTCTTGTGTGAGTTCCCACTGTGCTTTGATTACTACCCTACCGCGCTCAAAGGAGACGTGCAAACAGGTTTTAGTTGGGTACAGTCCCGAGCCACATGGAGGCAGTGAGCGGATCTGCAGGGGTTCGTCTCTCCCTGTATTGGGGGTGAGGTCGCGCTGTGTCTAGGAGAGCCATTACACGAAGTCCTTGGCCAAGGCAGGAGATTTACTGGTAGGTATTCCAGCAGTATCTCAGGGTGTTCTGGGCTACACTCCGACACGACTTGTACCGCTTTTGGGGGTCTGACTTTTACCAACCCCCTAGGCCCGCCATGCGATGCTCATTGACGAACGGACCAGACTGTACGGATATTGTCACTGACAGGCTCAGTAGGGTGTCAGGATGAGTTCGCTCATCGACGTCCCTTTTGGTCAATACCTGGTAGCTCGTTACGTATGGCTAATACCTCTGACGTGCTAGTGGTTAAATCTACAACCAAAGTATTGACGAGTTTTTAGAGTCCCCCACAGACCAGTTTCTCAAGTTTCGGGCGAAACGCTGTAGAGGCCGTATGGAGATATGGAAGGATTCGATCAGATACGTGCGGTATTGCACGGATCGTGATCGGACAGACTTTACTAGCGGGCTTTGGTTTAAGCCGGATCCTAGTATTGTGCAGTGTAGATTTTGTCTCTTTGCATTTGTATTCAGTGGGAATACAAATGCGGGTATGTATATACAGTCGCGGGGTTTTCCTGTAATTTATTACGGGATTAGTTTTCTGAAGTTGCCAGTTTGCATTCCTTTCCGGCCAGTTTTCCTTTGTTCCTTCACGGCCGGATTTTTCTGATAGAGGGGCTAATTTGCAAGTTTGCAAATTAGCATTTGTGGAGGGGTTTCTTGCAATTGAGGGATTATGATGGGTAAATCATCTTTGCTTTTCATGCATTAATGAGATTAGAATGGATTAGAAATTGATATGATATTGTTATCATCACATTTGTTTGTGATCACCCTTTTGCTTTTTCCTACACTCACCTCCCTTCTTGGTTTTGATTATTCCTTCCACCATTTTGATCATAGAGGGGCCGGCCACTTTGGGTAAGAGAGAGAGGCTTCATTTTTGCATGAGGAAAATAATTCATATCTCATTTGGCTTGCTTGCTTGCAAAATTCTCAATCTCTCTCTAAAGTTCTTCCATTCCTCCATCAAAGGCAACTTCACCCCATAGAGACAAAGTAATTCTACACTAGCCTACAGCATTTCTTAGGCACGTCGGCTCGCCAACTTCGTGCCCGAGTTGCCTCGGTCCAGAGGTGGGAGCCCGTAAAAGAACCCGGCGATGTGGTGCCCGTTTCGACGAGGAGGTGACGACCGAAGATTCCGCGAGGAGATCGGAGTGGAGGCGAAGACCGAAGGACACGGATCGCTTGGTATAGCTTCTCTACTCTTTCTATAGTTTGCTAGGATTAGGTTAATGGCCCGATCCGGGTTTTATAGTGCGCGGTGGTGTCGGTTTCTAAGTTCTAGAAAAGTTTTCGTTTCCGCATTCCGGCGTCGGATTGACGGCCGGGGCGCCGCCGTGCACTTACAACAATCTATACAATACAATACAACAATACAATCAAAATACTACGCGGTTTAAGGGGTAGATTGGTACGGAAGGTGTTAGAAGTGGCACAAGACAGTAAGATTAAGACACCTAACCTATATTCCGTTGCTGTTGTACCGTGGCTTAACGGTTCCTTGTACATTCTGTTTGCCCCGGTCTCTAGCATACTGAGACCCTTCTCGTATACACTGGCATCCTTCTGTACCAAGCTACAAACAACAGTGTAAACACAACATCACATCAATATAATATAACTTTAAAAGATACCTCTTATTCTGTCTTTTCTATTTCTCCCTTATCTTTGAGACTTACCGAGCGACCTGTTCGCTGACGACATTCTCTTTCTTTCTTCTTTGAATATCGTCAGGTGATCTGGACACATCAGAGATCGAGCCCAGCGCTGAAGACTTGGACGAGTTCAGTGAAGACCCCGAGCTCTAGTACATTGTACATTTTCCATTTCAGTACTCTTCTTTTCTGTTATGCCATTGTTTAGGCATTGCTTTCAGTTGTATTTCCTTTCCATGCATTGTACAGAAAGAATGTTAATAAATAAAGTTTCTGTTCAGTTTATATCTCTTGTCTCTTGTGTATTTACCTTTATATTGCTTAGATACGCTTAGCGTATTTGATTCACAGTAAATACGTAGCCGACCGGTCCCGTCCCCTTCGCCGTATACCGAGAAGCGGGGCGTGACAGGTTTTGTTGGTGGCCCATACAGGTCAGAGCTGTATGAAATCCTATCATGCAGTTCTATTCTGTATGAACAACCTAAGCAATATAACACAAGAACCAACAAAAAAAACATTCTTTACAATTCATGTTCCTTGAATCTTATCAATTTCATATTCTTTGAATCATATACTTTGAATCTGTCCTAACCCAAAATTCCCTCACCTCTTTTACAATCTTACCAAAACCTTCGCATTCTTCCATTCCTTCACACATTTTTCACAACACTTGCACCACCTTGTTATTTTTCATACACTTTTAGTACTTTAGTCACCAAACTTATCTTGAATCTGTTACACTTTCCTTTTACAAATTTCGAGGACGAAATTTTTATAAGGAGGGTAGAATGTAACAACCCCAAATTTCCTATACAAGTTTTTACAAAAAAATTTCAAAAATCCATAAAGGGGTATTTATTTCCTGAGCACAAGACTTAAGTAATTAATTAGCAATTTAATTACAAGAAGGAGCTTGTAGCTCATTGGTAATACCTTGCATTGCTGAACCAAGCCACCAGAGTTCAAATCCCATGCCCCACATTATTTTTAATATTTATTTATTTTAAATTTTATAGAAGCCCAACAGTCCACACGAGATAACTCCAAAATTTCCCACTACCCATGAAAAACTGAAAGTACCAGAGCCTACATCTCGAGACCCCCCGCCTCCCGACCTGGCGACTCGGCCGAGTCGGCCGGCGCCGCCGGTCGGACGGCCGAGTCCCCAACAGCAAAGTTGGGGCTCTTCATCTTCTAAACCCTCCTGCACACTTCATTTTCCTAGATCGGTTCCAAAGAGCCCATTAAACCTCATTTACTACATTTTAAATACATTTTTCACACATTTTTACATTTTTTAAATTAAAACCCTAACCCTAGCCTAACCCTATAAATACCACCCCTACCTTCTACCCTCTCACCCTAAAAATCTGAGCCAACTCTCTAAAATTCTGAAGAAACCTTGTGTACTTTGAAATCGAGCACGAAGCGAAGCTACGGCAAATTTCCCGGCGGAATTTCCGACGACGATCCTAGGAGCTCCCGGCGACGAAACTATGCACCGGCGATTCCTCTCTTTCCATCTCACTCTCTTTATTGTCCAAAACCCGTAAGTCCCTTTTTCTATCTCTCCTTTCTATTCTAAAAAATATACGAATTTACAAAACCCGACGGAATCAGAACAAATCCGATTTCCGATTCGGTTTCCTATAAAATTCTACTTCTCAATAATACAATCATACTTAAACTTCCTCATGTTGACTATTAAACATTAATCAAACAAATTGATCAAGTTTCATTACATAAAATGATAGCTATTTCCATTCATCGTATTTTTCACTTAAATACCACATTGTTTCAATTATACATTTAACTTCATTAAACCTTGCTATATCTTTAAGTAGATCATGAGGTAACGACCTACCTCCTCACACACTCACATGTAAACATAGTACAATAATCTTGGGAATTTAAAATACGAGGAAACAAACATTTTCATTTAAATACCCTTATTTAATAAAACCATTTCTAAAAGATTTAGTATTGATATATTTTTGAGCTAATAAAAAATATCTAGACTCGGTCAATTAAGGGCTGCATCATTAGGACAGAGGAAGGTTGTGGGCATTCAGTCGTTTAGCTAAACCTGACTTTGTGGTGCCTAGGCTGGACAAGTGAGAAAGGTAATTTTAAAAGGCCCGTCTCACGGTGATTCGTGAGCGGATCCCTCCTTTCTTCACTTGTACTTACCTGGCCACAATTGGCGGTGAAGAGGCGATTTGAGGGATATCTCACAACTTGTCGCTTTGGACTTAGGAGACCCTAGAACCTAGAATACGGAAAATCGATATTTTTACAAATAAATACCATAATTAATAAAACCGTTTTTCCTTAATGATTAGTATTTATACAAATCTTTGCAAAGCGCCGCTACAACCCATTTGGAGAACCCGATTGGGATGGTGCGGATTATCTCACATCCTCGGGTTTAGTAGTGTGAGATGCAGACCTCCGCAAGGAGCATTCGGTCTCGAAAGATTTAAATACGACATCTTAAGAAAAATGAGATTTCTAGATTATAATAAATATTAAAAAAATTATTTCCATATAAATATATGTATATGTAACTCAAAAATATCTAATTTGAATTATTATGAATCTTCAACCTTTTTCTAAAAAATGTCACAAGATTCATTTTACACTAAAATACCATGAAAATAAATATTTCAAATAAATATCATTTATTATGAAAATAGGATATTTTCACTAGAAATATCACAAAATAAAATTTACACTCATTACAACTATAAAGACGAATAATAAATACTTGGGGTGTATCTTGAAAACTATATAAAAGTATTTTTACATAAAACCCCCTCAAGTTCTATAAATTGCCCTAAGGACCTTAGTAAATATAGGTTTAAGGAGTGACCAGTCTCTTGAGCCTCAGGGAGCCGGAGATATGGGTGCTTGCCTATCTAAGGGAGACAATTAACAAACGGTGTTACCGATAACATCAAAATAATCAGGACTCCAATTTACTTTTATAATTGTCTGACTCGGGTTTGAGTTTGATTATAATCTGACTTGAATATGATTCAAGTACCATCTACAATCTACAATATTACAATTCAACATGAATACATGAATCCATGAATCCAGTTATCAATCTATACAACTTGACCGAACCGAACCATGTATATACATTCTATTTACATGATTCTACAGTTATTCCATTTACATGATTATTCAGTTACATCCGTTTACTGATATCATGGTTTTGGTCAGTCATCCAACTATACAATCTATACAATACAATACAACAATACAATCAAAACACTACGGGGTTTAAGGGGTAGATTGGTACAGAAGGTGTTAGAAGTGGCACGGGACAGTAAGATTAAGACACCTAACCTATATTCCGTTGCTGTTGTACCGTGGCTTAACGGTTCCTTGTACATTCCGTTTGCCCTGGTCTCTAACATACTGAGACCCCTCTCATATACACTGGCATCCTTCTATACCAAGCTACAAACAACAACGTAAACACAATATCACATCAATATAATATAACTTTAAATGATACCTCTTATTCTGTCTTTTCTATTTCTCCGTTATCTTTGGGACTTACCAAGCGACCTGTTCGCTGACGACATTCTCTTTTTTTCTTCTTTGAATGTCGTTAGGTGATCTGGACACATCAGAGATCGAGCCCAGCGCTGAAGACTTGGACCAGTTCAGTGAAGACCCCGAGCTCTAGTACATTGTACATTTTCCATTTCAGTACTCTTCTTTTCTGTTATGCCATTGTTTAGGCATTGCTTTCAGTTGTATTTCCTTTCCATGCATTGTACAGAAAGAATGCTAATAAATAAAGTTGTTGTTCAGTTTATATCTCTTATCTCTTGTGTATTTACCTTTATATTGCTTAGATACGCTTAGCATATTTGCTTCACAGTAAATACGTAGCGGACCGGTCTCGTCCCCTTCACCGTATACCGGGAAGCGGGGCGTGACATGAGCCATCAATTCTACGGCGATGCATAACTTTGCACTACTTAACCTACGTACATACCTACGTGGGCAAAGTAGTGGGGGCATTTATTCTCGCCAAAATTTTTGGCTCAAACCTTGTTGTTCCTTTTATAAAAATAAAGGGTAGCCCATACGTGTTAAACACGTAATCATTCACATGCAAAGCATGTGAGTAGCGGCTTAAGATAGATTTAAATCTTCTGACAGCCTCCACATGCAAAGTACATGAGCAATCACGTGCAAAGCAAGCGAGCAATTACGTGCTAAGCACGCGAGCAATCACGTGCAAAGCACACGAGCACTCACGTGGAAAGCACGCAAATATCTGCCGCGGTTAGGATTAAATCCTATAACAGCGCTCATGTGTTAAACACGTGAGCACTCACATGCAAAGCATGTGAGTACTGGCTTCAGATAGGATTAAATCCTATGATAGCCCCTGATTAGTCTAAAATATTGCACATTTGAATGAACATTTTCACTGCTATTGTTAAGTACTAAAAGGTGTTTATTGTATATATAGAACATATGTGGGTTTATTTGTAAGATTTTTATTATCATATGTTTCTATATTTATAATTAATATAATGAGGGAAAATATATGCATATAATATTTAAGTGAAATATTAATAATTAAAATATGCATATCATATCAAATATTTCTAATCAATATTCTTAAATTTAATATCATATAAATGGTTAGAATAATATCTCAAAAATACCAAATGCTACTAAACACTTTGTGCAGATATTAGCTCAGGTCTGGAATCCAAGTAAGAGATCCAAGTCAAATCGGGATATCGGAACCGAATCTACCAAAATTTATCTACCAAAATTTAGAAGCAAATCGAAAGATCTAGCAATGACAGAGACTCAGAGTATTATTTTCAGAATCTAGACATCAAGAAGATCTCCAAATATCAACACAAAATACCAGAAAAAATATACAAACCTAGTTCTACCAAGTTGCGGCGGAAGGGCGGCCAAACATGCCAAAAAGCGGTGGATCTGCGGCTCATTGGTAGCCGTCGGATGTGGGATTTTATGGCTTGGATCATAACTGTATATCCTCACATATGGAATCTAGGGTTTCTGGTTTCAAATACTATATAAAGTACCGAGAGTTGTACATTCAAAATCATCACCGAAGAGATCAAGAAATCCACGTATCCGAGTTGTCATCATTTATTCATCTACCTCCAACAAGAGAGAGATCTAGAGAAAACTAGGGTTCTTGTTATTGACTTTCTAAGGAGAATTGTAAATGCAATAGTTGATTAATAAAGGTAGTTTTTAGTTTTAATTCTTTTTGCATTTATTTTCCGCATTTAATTTTTGCACTTATTTTTACGCATTACTTTTCTGCATCTTAATTATGCTTTCATTCACCTGCAACATTTCTTCTAAATTAACAATGAGTGGGTAATTCCTAGCTTGCTAGGGTTTGTAGGATAGGGTACAACAATGGATGAGAAAATCTTTTAAGTTCTTTTATACATTTTAAAGTTTATAAACTTTAGCAAATAAATGTTAACCTCTTTATCGGGCGCACTACCAATTTATTGATAGTCACGACCACGATTTGAGATTGGTTCAACACTTGTTTTATTAAGGGCTAGACAAGAATAGAGATCAATGAAACGATAAGGGTTAGTAGTGGGGAAACCTTAGTTTCCTCCAAGAACCCTAATCTACATTCATCATTATCGCTCTAGTTTTAAACTATTAAAAGATAAAAGAGTCATTTTTAATTATTCATCCATTACTACTAAGTCTTATGAACCGTACAAGACTTTTCATTATAAATTTTATATCCGTTTTAAAATATAACGACAAACAATCACCCATCTCTCATCAACTCGTCTGAAGCAAGAAAAGAGTTCACATTTCCCTGCAGACGACCCGTACTCATCGCAGCTAGCTACTAGTGACACCGTCTTGATTGCGGTTATTTACAAAATACTTCTTTCTCAAACGAATCAATCAAATGGCGCCGTTGCCGAGGAAACGGTTGTAATTTTTTTCTTGTTATTCGGGTTGGTTTCTTATTAAAACCAGCAAACATAAAATAAAAGGGAACGAAAACCCCATCTTGTGTATCTGACGATTATTGTGCGAGTTTTGCAAGAGAATCTGGAGTAAATGGAGCCAACCAACAGAGAGCCAAAGACCTTAAACTTGGACCAAGGGAGCATAGGGGTGCTCTGAAGAAAAAATTAGCAGAAAACCCTCCAAAGCGGCGGCAGAACCGCGGCACATTGGTGAGATTGGCGGCGGAACCGCGGCTCATTGGGGGATTTAATGTAAGTCCACGTTGCTCACCCCGGCTCTTACGGGGAGGCGAAAACGGCGAAAAACAATAATTTTGGCGCAAGGCAACATGGACTAAAAGTCGGATCTTTGCTAAACAAGAAACTAGTAAACAACAAGAGGCTACAACTACTATGCTGTAGAAAGTATACCTCACGATACCAATCCTTCGGCTCTTCATTCCGCTGTCCCGCTCGTCCATCCAAGCTCCAAGTGTCGATCCGGACCTTGGGCACCTCCGCGGCCTTCTTGAGTCGAAGACGATCCACCCGAGAGATGTACACTAAGCTCCGCCTCAAGCCGAGGCAACTAGGGCAAAGTGATTGCTAGTCAAGAAGCCCTAGAATGTATAGAGGAGATGTATGGATGTATTTGTCTTTGTGGGATCTTTTTCTCTTAACACATGAGATCAAAAGATGAGATCAAGAGGACGAAGAAGAAGGAGAAAGGTTAGCAACCATGGAGCTTCTCATTTCAAGAGAGAGAATGAGAATCAACAAATGAAAAGCTTAACCAAGAGAAAACACAACCATGGTTGCAATAATACCCATTTTCATCATTACTAATCCTATCATGAAAAAGTTGATGGCTACAAATGACATGACCATTATCATAACAAAAAGAAAAAGAAAACCAAAGAATACTTTAGATCTTTCAAGAAGATCTTAGTCAACTTTGGTCAAACGGTCAACAAAATCAAGATAGTCAAATGGTCAATGCAATTAGCCACAACATAATTATCACTAATAGGATTAGTAAACAATGTCCTCGGCTCATAATGGTTTTGACCGAACCAACTGTCAAAACCCTAATGAGGTACCTCCTCCTTCTCCACTCCGCAAATCTGTGCATACACACCCGCATCCGCATTCCGTAGAATACGAATGCACAGAAGACAAAACAAATCCATCTGTGCAATACTAGGATCTGGCTTAAACCAAAGCCCACTAGTATTGCCTGCCCGAACAGCATACGCAGACAAGTGTACGCAAGTGATCGCAGCCCTGCCGTAAAACCATACGGCCTCTACACGTTTCGCTCAGTGCAGGAAAACTCTCTGTGTGGGACTCTAAAGACTCGACACTACGCTGGCAGTGGGTTTAACCACAGACCGCAAGCGGCACTAGCTGTGCGTAACGGTCCCCAGGTAGATGTCGACAAGAAGGCCGATGAGATAAACCCATCGAACTCCTACTGAGCATGTATGTGACAATCTCCGTACAGTCCGGTCTGTTCGTCTGATACATCGCATGGCGGGCCTAGGGGGGCGGTAAACGTCAGTCCCCTAATAGCGGTACAAGTCGTGTCGGAGTGTAGCCCAGAACACCCTGAGATAACACTGGAAACCTACCAGTATATCTCGCTTGCCCTGGCCAGGGACTACTTGTGTAATAGCTCTCCTAGACACAGCGCGATGTCAACCCCCAATACCGGGAGAGACGAATCATGTCTAACCGTCACTGCCTCCAAGTGCTTCGGGACTGCACCCAACTACTACCTGTTTGCACGACTCCTTTGAGCCGTGGTAGGGTAGTAATCTAAGTACAGTGGGAACAAACTCGAGGCGAAGTGACGGTGTCAAGTCGGCGGACTAAGCTGTACTCATGTCACCTAGGAACTGATAACTGACGATAGGTATAATACCAACCAACAGCTCCCGACGAGTCCTGTCCAGTGTACTCATAACCTAACGAGCACCTGCATACTATCTCAAGCACGACGTACTGACGGCTGTGGGACAGACCGTCTCCCCCGCTGGGATGAGAAGCGCATACGCTAGTCTACTCCGGAGTATCGATGCCCTGTCTCGATAGTCCAACGACTAGGGACCTGTATAAGGATGTGCTTATGGATTACCCAGCCCCCACGAGTGTGAGCGCCATCACAACGCTGGTAATCAAGCAAAGATCCTAAGGGCTCCACTAATATGTATATATAAGCGATATGCTAACAGAAACACATGCACATATTGAAGTAGAGACAGACCAAGTAGCATACTACCATTTTGAGCAAGATTGTCTATACAACTGTGAATATCCCAAGCTTCCATCAAGTAATATACAAGCTAGTATGATACAGTAATGGCCTCTAGGGCATATACACTAACAGTTAAGACCCTAAAATCCTCTGGTATTTTCCTAATATCTTTCTCTCTCCTCTAAATCTCCAATAATATAATTTTACTTGCAGGATTCTTTGCAAACAGCGCCGCTCAAAAAAAAATTGCGTGTTTTGATTTCGGTTTGTTTTTGCATATTTAAATCGGACTTTAAGGGGTAATAAACCCAAATCCAGATTAGGTGGGGATTTCATCACCCTTCCTAGACCCCACAAATCATAAACGAGCATACTATCACCCTACATTAATAAAAAAAACTCTAGACCAGGCCTCTAAATACTGTCGCGCTCAATTAGGACAGAGGAAGGTCCTGGGTAATCTATTACTGATTCGCATTTCTCTTGTGGTGTCTAGACAAGTGTGACTAAGGAAAGTGGTTACTTAATTAGGCCCGCTATTTCGTTGATTCGTATAGCGGATACCTCCCACTTACCTGGCTACAAGATTGATAAGGAGGTAGTAGAGGATTGATCCTGCGACTTGTCCTTTGGAAGTCTAGGAGCGGTCTAGTGACTTGACCTGGGTGACCTTAGCTCTAGGGATTGATTGTGCATTTTGTGATTTGTTGAGTCCAGCCTCAAGTCCGACTATTTTTTTCAAAACAAACCTTATTTAAAAGCGTTCTTACACATAACACATGCTGCCGCGTGCACTAAACCCGCTCAGTGCATGATCGGATGGACATGGGATTCTATTGCTCGTCTTGTCCGCGTTTTTTTATCGACTCTGAAGTTGATACTTCTTTATCTTCTATTTTTCCTCCACCCACCACATCTCCCGAGATGGACGGATCTCCATTAGATTTTAACAACACCACCCTGCAACCACCCATAGGTGCGCAGAATCCACCGCGCATCTCTCTCCAAGAAAGATGCTACCCCGTACGTGGACCCCTTCCTACTTGCCTGCCTCTTCCACCAGCCAATGGGGATAATTTCGAAATTAAACCCCACTTCATCAACATGTTGCCCAAATTTCACGGGCTTGAATCCGAAAACGCATACGTTTTTATAACCAAATTTGAAAACGTATGTGTAATGATGAGCACAACCCAACTTTCAGGGGATGCTATGCGATTATGTCTTCTCCCTTTTACCTTGTGTGATCTAGGAGAAAAATGGCTTTATAGCTTTGCCGCACATTCTATCTCTAAATGGGATGAATTCGTTATAGCATTCCTTAAGAAATTTTATCCTCGTCACAAAACCGCTCGTATTCGAAGCGAGATTAACCGGTTTACCCAACTTCCCAACGAACCATTTTGGAAATGCTTTGAATGGTTTAAAGATCTTCTTGTCCAATGCCCTCATCACGGAATCGACAGATGGCAACTTTGCCGAATTATATATGAGGGTGTTAATCCAGCAACAAAACAAATGCTTGAAATCATTTGTCAATACCATTTCATGTCAAAAGACGATGGCGAAGCATGGAAATTTATGGAAGATCTCGCCGAACAAACGTTACAATGGGAGAGCACTAGACCAACATCGTCTTCATCGAGGGTAGGTATCCATCAACTCGATGTTTCCATCGCAGTAAAAGCCGAAATGGCCGCAATACAAAAGAAACTCGAAGCTATAGAAAACAAATTCTCGTCAGCCTCCCTGAACCAAGTTACTCTCCCCAAAACCGTGTGTGGTTTCTGTTTTGACCCATCACATTTAATGGAAGAATGTCCTTTGAATCCTCCGTCTCAAGGTCAAGAGAAAACCAATGCTGCTTTTCAGCAACGACCTAGAAACGATCCTTATTCCTCCACATACAATCAGGGATGGAGGAATCGTCTTAATTTTGCTTGGAACCAAAACCAAACTCAAACTCAAAATCAGTTCCCAAGCCAAAATAACTTTCAAAGGCTTCCCCTACAGCAACAATAGCCACCACACTAAATTCAGCACCCCTTTCAACTGCAATCTTTTCAAAATCCGGCCAACAACGTTGCTCCTTATAATAATATTTCGACGGCCGACACCAATAAAATCTCTGCACTCGAACGAAACTTAGAAACGTTCATTAAACAATCCACGCAAACGACGGTTAATTTAACGTTTTCTATCCAAACGTTAGTGTAACACACTGCTTCCCACGGTGAAAGAATAAAATCGATAGAAGCACAAATTGTACAGTTAAATGCCGCGATGAGTGAGAAAGAGAAAGGGAAACTTCCATTTCAACCTCTACCAAATCCCGGCCACTCACAAAGCACAAATCTCATCCTTCAAAATCATAATGTGAGCGTCGTAACTACGTTGAGATCGGGAAGAGTGCTGAATAACAAAGTCGACGAACAAGTTGAAGTTGATGACATTGATGAAACCCCGGCTACTACTTCTACTCCTACTTCATCTGATCCAACATCTTCTTCCGAGCCTATTCTCCGTTTTCCACTAGGCTCGAACCCTCAGCCCACTTTCTTGAAGGAATTACTATCTACGACCATCCCAAATCCAATTTTGGGATCCAATCTATCCCCACAAACTTCTCCTCAAATGTTGGACCCAACCCTTATTGATAAAGCTCCTTTTCCAAACAGGTTAAAGGCCAACAGACCAAGTCCCCAAATGGAGAAGATTGTGGAAATTTTTAAACAAGTTAACATAAATATTCCTCTCCTGGATGCTATCCAACAAGTTCTATCATATGCAAAAATTCTAAAGGACTTGTGGACTAGGAAAAGAAAAATTCAAGTGCCTAACAATGTTTTCTTAGCGAGTAATATGAGCAATTCTCTTACCCATTTGGTGCCCACGAAATGTAATGACCCCGGTTGTCCTACAATATCTATAACTATTGGGGGTAAAAATATCAATCGTTCTCTACTCGATTTAGGTGTTAGTGTTAACTTGCTTCCGTATTCTGTTTATGAGTAATTAGGTATAGGAGAGTTGAAACCTGCGCACTGCACTATCCAGATGGCCGATCGATCTATCACCCAACCTAGGGGTGATCTAGAGGATATGTTGATCAAAGTCAGGTAATTTATATTCCCTGTGGACTTTATAGTTATAGATACACAGCCTGTGGAAAACCCACGGAACCAAATTCCGGTGATTCTAGGTCGACCTTTTCTAGCAACTTCCAACGCAATAATCAATTGTCGTAATGGTTCAATGAACCTGTCCTTTAAGAAGATGACAATTGAGCTTAACATCTACAAGTTAGGAAGTCAACCTTCTGAACCCTATGCTCATATAGTTGATGTATGTTCTGTCGACAAGATATCTTCCGACAGTTGCGAATTTTAGGAGCTTCATGATACTGATCTCGACGCCACTAGTGGTTATTGTTTGATCCCGCTATTTATTATACACATGAAGACCCTTCTTGTTAGGTCCACGTTACCCACCCCGGTCCTTTCGGGGAGGCAGAATAGGTAAAACAAAAAAATTCCTAACTAGGTAACATGGAACGTACAAGAAAGATCGTTGCTAAACAAGAACTAACAAAAATTCTACAAGTTCTAACTACTATGTAGAATGGTTATACCTTGGTCTTGAACTCCTTCTCTTCTTGTTGTTGTTCTTCCTCTTGCTTGCTCCTTATAGTTGCTTGAACGGATCCTCCTTGTCGTCTCCTCTTTGCCAAAGATGGATCCACCCGAGGGTCTCAAAATTGAGCTCCAATCTCAAACTAGAGATGACTAAGGTGTTTGGTTTGGTAAACCTAATACCTTAGATTGAGTAGAGAAGAGCGATGGTGGTTTTGTCTCAAAGGTTCATGATTTCCAACTCATGGAACACTTGAACCTTGAGAGAGGAAGAGGAAGAGGGAGAGCTTTCTTTCTAGGAGAGAGAAAGAGAATGATAGAATGAGCTCTCATAATCCAACCCTTCTCACAAAAGTGAGAATAATGATAATAATAATAATAATTGAGTATATGGTGATGGTTAGTTTCAATGACCATTATCATTTCATGCTATTATTGCATTTTTCAAACAACAAGCAAGCAAAAGTCATACCCATGAAATGATAGCCATGAAATGATGATGGTCAACAAGTCCAAAATGGTCAACCGGTCAACAAAGTCAACAAGTCAACAAAAGTCAAACTTTCAACTCAACCATAGCACAATAATACTTAATTAATATTATTAATCATATATCATATTCTCATTAGGGTTTAAAGAAAAGTTAACGGTCAACAAGTCAACCAAAGCCAAATGGTCAACAACCCTAATGAGAATTCTCTGCCTCTGCCTCTGTCAACTGTGCATACACACCCGCATCCGTGCTCCAAGGAACACGAATACACTGAGACAAAACCAATCCTAAAACAATTACTAGGATCTGGCTTAAACCAAAGCCCGCTAGTAACTACTGTCCGGACACCAAACGTGCACAAGTGCGCGGATGTGAACGAACCCCGTCGCAAAACCATGCAACCTCTACTCAGTTTTGCCCAAAGGCGAGTAACCCTCTGTGTGGGACTCTAAAGGCTCGACACTACGCTGGCAGTGGGTTTAACCACAGGCCGCAAGCGGTACTAGCTGTACGTAACGGTCCCCAGGTAGATGCCGATAAGAAGACTGATGAGGTGAACCCATCGAACTCCTACTGAGCCTGAATGTGACAATCTCCGTACAGTCTGGTCTGTTCGTCTGAGAATATCGCATGGCGGGCCTAGGGGCGGTAAACATCAGTCCCCTAATAGCGGTACAAGTCGTGTCGGAGTATAGCCCAAAACACCCTGAGAATCTACTGGAAAACCTACCAGCAATTCTCGCTTGCCCTGGCCAGGGACTTTGTGTAATGGCTTTCCTAGACACAGCGCGATATCAACCCCCAATACCGGGAGAGACGAATCCTGTCTAACCGTCACTGCCTCCAATTGCTTCGGGACTGCACCCAACTACTACCTGTTTGCACGACTCAGTAGAGCCGTGGTAGGGTAGTAATCTAAGAACAGTGGAAACACACTCGAGGCGAAGTGACAGTGTCAAGTCAGCGGACTAAGCTGTACTCATGTCACCTGGGAACTGTTAACTGACGATAGGTATAATACCAACCAACAGTTCCCGACGAGTCATGTCCAGTGTACTCGTAACCTAACGAGCCCATGCATACTATCTCCAGTACGATGTACTGATGGCTGTGGGACAGACCATCTCCCATGCTGGGAAGAGAAGCGTATGCACCAGTCTACTCTGGAGTATCGATGCCCTGTCTCGATAATCCTACGACTAGGGACCAAAATAAGGATGTGCTTATAGACTACCCAGCCCCCACTAGTGTGATCGCCATCACAACGCCGGTAGTCAAGCAAAATCCTAAGGGCTCTACCAATATGTTTTTAGCGATATGTTAAAAGAAACATATACACATATTAAGATAGAAACAAACCAAGTAGCATACTACTATATCGAGCAAGACTGTCGTAAAACCATATATATATCCCAAGCCTCCAAAATGTATTATACAAACTAGTACTATACAATAATGGCCTCTAGGGCATACATATCTAGCACTTCTGTCGACAACTCCACACCGAAGTTCGAATCCTTTGACTTGTCGAATGATTTAGTCGAGCTATCCGAGTATCATAACTTCTTTTCCGATAAGATTATCATTCGGAATATTGATGGAAGTTTTGAAGACATTTTTGCCGAAGAACTCGCATTCCTAAAAGACATGGATGTTGTGATGAATCAACCTCCACCCAAAGAAGTTGAACCGCCACCCCTTTTTCTTATCAAGTACAAGAATGCGAATATTCCACCTACTCCTTGTCTTTCACATTCACGTTTTCATCCACCATCACTATTTCGTCTCTATCAACCGAGACGTAAACCCGTTCAATTACACCTCTTATCTCCACCCCACTTCTTCACATCGATCTGTGACATGATCTTCTACCAACCATGGAGTTACATTGATAAAATATTCGAATGGTTGGTATTGACTTTTGGTCTTTGTAAAGCTTTATATAGACCAATAATACCCCCTTATGATTTTCAATGCTTAAAAATACTGTTTTACTTAAGTTTGGGGGGCGAAAAATATTTTGGCTCTTGAAAGCAAAAAAAACAAAATTTTACACAATTATGAGCCAAAAATAAGTTTGGAGGAAGATTTCACTGTCATTGACTTATGTCCCCTTTTGCTAATCATTGAGAAGTTTTCCTCCCAAGTCTACAGGTCTTGATATTAAAAGATGACATCAGTGAGGACACTGGTGCAAATAGGTTTGGGGGAGGTTTGTTCTTGTTCATGCATCATTTTGCATTATACTAAATAATAGCACTAAATTTTTTGGAAATAAAAGTTAGAAGTGAAAAATACATATGAAAGAGGGAAAGAGATTTAAGAAAAGCAAGAAAATTAGAGGTTTTTAAATGAAGCTAGTAATAGGTAGTCATGAGTTGTTGTCCCAAGAGTTAGTAAAATGAAAGGAATCACTAATCTGAGGATAGAAATAAGTCGGAAAAATATTCCCTGTTCTTGAGTCCAATCATCTGAACATTGATACCCTACTATACGCACTTGCACACACCTTGAAACTTGGGATAGTAGAGGATACCTTAAAATACTCTTGTCTAAAAGCTTTAGTATGAAGAAAAAAATATATAAACAAAAGTATAAATGACACATAAAAAAATAAACGGTGAAGAAAAATGAACACTGGTTTTGTAATTACTTAAGGCAGCATAAAAAAATATAGCAAGGGTGCCTTATCACCTAATACCTTAGACCAACTAGTTTGGGAGTCACTGCTAAGACTTAGGTGTTGCAAGACTAGGATATTGATAATTATGCCTAAATGAGTGAGCACATTTGGTAATCGGTTGGTTAGTACCTCAAGAAGTATTAACGGTCGCATGAAGAATGTGTGAGCAATTCCATCATAAAACATTCACCGACTAAAAAGTACTAAGGAAGATGGACAAGAGTATGATAGCTTGAATTGAATTCTCTAAGTGTAGGGATGTCTTTTACACACACGTAGGGGTATATGATCGATATTTGGAAGAAAGGTGGTGAGGAAGACTAAAAATGATGTTTTATTGAGGGATGATGTGATTTCTGACATTTTTCATGACTATTAAGATAAGGCTCATGGCAACTAAAAAACTAATGTAGTTTGAAACTCTTCTTTTCAAGTTTTTCTTTTATATGTTCTTATCTTTACATGTAATTTTTATCTTCTTTCGTTTATTATGGGATTTTGTGGGTATAATCCCTTGAAAATCCTCAGGAGACAACACTCCTCATACTAGGGACACCTAGAGCTTTAAAGGCTTGTTGCACGTTCTAAGTGCAATCGTGTTGCCTACGAAAGTATGCTAGTTAGGTTTTTCTTTTTCTCCTTTATAACTAATTTGCTTGGGATGATCAAAAATAAGTTTGGGTGTATTTTATTAGTCTAAAATATTGCATATTTGAATGTACATTTTCCCTACTATTGTTAAATACTAAAAGATATTTATTGTATATATAGAACATATGTGGGTTTATTTGTAAAAGGTTTATTATCATATGTTTCTACATTTATAATTAATATAATTAGGGAAAATATATGCATATAATATTTAAATGAAATATTAATAATTAAAATATGCATATCATATCAAATATTTCTAATCAATATTCTTAAGATTTAATATTATATAAATGGTTAGAATAATATCTCAAAAATACTAAATGCTACTAAACACTTTGATTTGAGATATTGTGCAGATATTAGCTCAGGTATGCATTCCAAGTAAGAGATCCAAGTCAAATTGGGATATCGGAACCGAATCTACCAAAATTTAGAAGCAAATCGAGAGATCTAGCAACGGCAGAAACTCAGAACATTATTTTCAAAATCTAGACATCAAGAGGATCTCCAAATATCAACACAAAATACCAGGAAAAATATACAAACCTAGTTCTACCAAGTAGCAGCGAAAGGGTGGCCAAACATTCCAAAATGCGGCGGATCCGCGGCTCATTGGTAGCCGTCGAATGTGATATTTTATGGCTTGGATCGTAACTGTATATCCTCACATATGGTATCTAGGGTTTCTGGTTTCAAATACTATATAAAGGACCGGGAGCTGTACATTCAAAATCATCACCGAAGAGATCAAGAGATCCACGTATCTGATTGATCATCATCTATTCATCTACCTCCAGCAAGAGAGAGATCTAGAGCAAACTAGGGTTCTTGTTATCGACTTTCGAAGGAGAATTGTAAATTCAATAGTTGATTAATAAAGATAGTTTTTAGTTTTAATTCTTTTTGCATTTATTTTCCGCATTTAATTTCTGCACTTATTTTTACGCATTACTTTTCTGCATCTTAATTATACTTTCATTCACCTTCAACCTTTCTTCTAAATTAACCATGAGCGAGTAATTCCTAGCTTGTTAGGGTTTGTAGGATAGGGTAGAATAATGAATGAGAAAATCTTTTAACTTCTTTTATACATTTTAAAGTTTATAAACTTTAGCAAATTAAATGTTAAACTCCTTATCGGGCGCGCTACCAATTTATTGATAGTTACGACCAAAATTTGAGAATGGTTCAATACTTTTTTTGTTAAGGGCTAGACATGAATAGAGATCAATGAAAGGACAAGGGTTAGTAGTGGGGAAACCCTAGTTTCTTCCAAGAACCCTAATCTACATTCATCACTATCGCTCTAGTTTTAAACTATTAAAAGATAAAAGAGTCATTTTTAATTATTCATCCATTACTACTAAGTCCTATGAACCCTACAAACCTTTTTATTATAAATTTTATATCCGTTTTAAAATATAACGACAAACAATCACCCATCTCTCATCAACTCGTCTAAAGTAAGAAAAGGGTTCACATTTCCCTGCGAACGACCCGTACTCATCGTAGCTAGCTACCGCGACACCGTCTTGATTGCGGTAATTTACAAAACACTGCTTTCGCTCACGATCAATCACCCCCCATGTGTTAAATACATGAGCACCCACGTGTTAAACACGTAAGTTCTCTCCCCGCATTCTTTTGGCAGCACTCATATGCAAAGTACGTGAGCGTCGCTGCCATATATGTATATGGAAGCGCTCGCGTGATAACATGTGAGCGCCCCAATTTAAAACGCTCTCATCTAATAGAATTAAATTCTATTTGGGAAATATTTTCCCTGATCTTTCTAATATGGAAAGATCTTTCTCTAACAGAGAATTTTTGGATTTAAAATCCAATGGTGATAAAATATCACATATTAAACCATGTGATAGAATTAAATTCTATTTAGAAAATATTTTTCCTATTCTTTCTATTATGGAAAGATCTTTCTCTAACAGAGAATCTTTGGATTTAAAATCCAATGGTGATAAAATATCACCAATTAAACCATATGATAGAATTAAATTTTATGTTAGGAAAATATTTTTCTAATCTTGTTAAACAAACAAGATATTCATATGATACAATTAAATTCTATATGGGAAATATTTCCCTGATCTTTCTAAAATAAGAAAGATCTTCTCTATTAAACAGAATTAAATTCTATGGTTAGAAAAATATCTTCCTAACAAGATATTCATATGATAGAATTAAATTCTATATGGGAAATATTTCCCTAATCTTTCTAAAATAAGAAAGATTTTCTCTGTTAAACAGAATTAAATTTTATGGTTAGGAAAATATCTTCCCAACAAGATATTCATATGCTAAAATTAAATTCTATGTTAGGAAAATATTTTCCTAATCTTGTTTAAACAAATAAGAAATCTTCTTTGTTAAACAAGGAGCCTTTGGATTAAAAATCCAACGGTGAATAAAATTTATCAGTTGATCTTTAAGATCAATTTGATTGATTATGAAATCAATCATGATCTCTCAATAAGAGATTTTCTCAAAACAGATTGATTTTTCTCTTCTCCTATAAAGAGGAGCAAAGAGATTAAATCTCAAAGAGAGGAGACCCTCCCATAAGCTTCTATAAAAAAATACAGAAGGTTCTCCAAAATCTCCCATAAAATAATAGAGAATTTAATTCTAAAAAAAGAAGAAGATCTTCCTCCTATCAAATCCTAGGTAAAGAAAAAGCAGAAATTAAAACATCTCCTTTACCTATCATATCACATTTATGGGTTTGACCCTTTAAAATAACTTAGTTATTTCTCTGGATCTGAGATCCGCAAGACAAGTCTCCCACAAATGGAGAATTTAATTCTCATCAGGAAGATCTTGTTCTTGAGAATCAAAGATTCAGGGAAGAACAATAGAAGAAAGGACATGAAAAAGATGGAGTTTATATCCTAGGAACTTAGTTCTTTCATAATCAAGACCTTAGTTTTTAAAGAACCCGATCCCATATTCACAAAATAGTGATCTTAGTGATCGTTAATGGTCAAAATACCATTAACAGAAGCTAATCTTCTCTAAAATTTAAAAAGATAAACAGAGATTAAATCTCAAGAAAGAAGCGCCACACGTGATATCCATATAAGCACTAAGGGGAAAATCAAACAAAAGCGCCTCACGTGAAAGGCACGTAATCATCCAAAATAGCTGCTCACGTGAAAGACACGTGAACACTCAAAAGAAATCATGAAGACAGCGTCTCACATGAAATCCATGTAAGCGCTCAAAAGAAGCAGATGATAGCGTCTCACGTGATATCCGCATGAGTGCATAGAAACTCAGAGACTCAGCGCTTTACGTGCCATACACGTGAGCGCTTGAAAAACGTCAGAGACTCAGCGCCTCACGTGATATTCACGTGAGCGCTACGTGACCGAGTGCTTAGCACTGCTGGGTGGTATAGAAATCCAATCTTAGCCCAGATTGGCTAAGTCTGTGAAGCTTAAACTTCTTCTTTGATTTTAAATCAACTGTGCCCATATGCTCATGATATCCAATTTGATCTTAGTCCCATATATGACTAATGATCTTTCATCGATAATATCCAAATTGATCTTAGTCCAATATACGACTAATGGTCTTAATCATAGTCTCATATAAGACTAACGATCCTCAGTTCTGACATGATCTTTTCCCTCATATATGGGATTTGGTTTAAGGGTACATCTTTCCACACCTTTGATATACGTCGTTGTAATTTCTTAATGTCTTTAGAAAAGTGGCGGGTCCCAACAACCAACAACTCTTTCGTCCTAAACACAGGAATGTTGGACCGAAAAGTCCTTAAACTAATATTCGTCCCAAACACGGGAATGTTGGACCGAAATGTCCTTAAACTAATATTCTTCCCAAACAAGGGAATGTTGGACCGAAATGTCCCTAAACTAATATTGGACCGCGGTGTCCTTAAACTAATATATGTTTGGCCCTACGGCTGGTCTCTATTTTGACCCCCGTATACAATTCACGGACACAAACAAGCCATATTCCATTCATGTCTCCCATCGACCGCGATATCCTTAAACTAATATGTTTTGCCCTGCGGATTGTTTTCATATTGACTACCGTATACTATCCAGGGGTTATTCATATATGATCTGATGATCGGTTGAGCCTATATGCTCATTGTTCCAAATTCGATCCCAGTCTCATATATGACTAACGATCCTTAGATCAAACCCAAATATCCCGTGAATTGATGGACTTCATTTATATGAGATCTACGTCCTAAGTTCAAAACCCTAAATCTAATATATGGATTTGGACTAATCCGTGCCCTACGGGCGATGATATATATTAGTCTACGTACACAATCCACGGGCAACCATAATACACAATATATATACAACACGACACGAAGTGACCTACTGGAGCAAATGAAAGTTGTTATCGCAATGCGATAATGTAATTAACTGCAGTGGCTTGCGCCTACAGGGAAGAGCGTCCCCAAAATCAAAAACCCCTCACAAACGAGGGGGAATCTGATAAGTCACGCTACAACGTCCGCATCTGTCCAAACCTCCAAACTACGGTGTCATAAATCAACTTGGCATTTTCGGAGAGGTGGATTGATACATTCATATAGCATCTGCCCCCAAATTCAGGCTAGACACCTCCGCATGTTAGTCCAGTCTTCGGCGGTCAACAACTCGTTGCAAAAGATTTTCGTCAAAGATCAGGATTAGACTATGACGAAACTTTTTCACCAGTGGCTATATTTAAATCCATTCGGAACCTACTTTCCATTGCTACCTTCCATGACTATGACATCTGGCAGATGGATGATAAAACCGCTTTTCTAAATGTAAGTTTAGAAGAGTGTGTTTATATAGATCAGCCAGAAGGTTTCATAGACAGTGGGAGCAGCGGGAAGGTGTGTAAGTTGCTTAAATCTATTTATGGATTAAAACAGGTATCGCGGAGTTAGAACATCTGCTTTGATGAAACGGTTAAGAAATTTGACTTTATCAAAAATTTAGATGAACCTTGTATTTATAAGAACTATGGTATTCCTAGTTTTATACGTAAATGACATACTCCCGATAGAAAATGATATTCCTATTCCACAATCGGCCAAGCTCTTCTTGTCATAGAAGTTCTCTATAAACGACCTAGGTGATACCTCGTACATTCTGGGGATTAAGATCTATCGTGACAGATCTAAAAGAATGTTAGGACTTCACAGTCAAGGTATTGTTCATCACGAAAAACTACATTTCAATACCGCTCATTCGTTATCATTTTTGTGATATATCAGTATTATTAACCAGTATCTGCTCAATAAGTACAACATAAAGGTATTCATGCAAAGCACTGAAAACAAACTCAAATGGCATGGATACGACATTTGTGAGCCGACACTGCAACCAGAAAGAAGAACCGATTATTATTCAAGAAGATTTTGCAATAAGACATGTGTTCACAACTTTTTATCCAAATTGGTCCAACATGATTTTTTTTCAAGCATGAAAACACATTTTTGGTGCATGAACCAAGTTGGGCTGCCATGATGTAGTGTGAACTCAAGTTGTTCAAGTGGGCAAGTGGTTTTGATGCAAGTGGGCTTGATATGATGACATGGAAAAGTGTTAATGTGATATATTTTGAAGCTTGCAATTTCCCTTCAATACTCCAAATATCATCCAGATGATAATTAGAAAAAATTGCAAAACCGGAAATAGGTGAATATGACATGAGATCACCACAAGAATACAGACCCTACCACTCATTCTTTGGCTGCGGTTTTATTCAAAACGACTGCAATTCGCGGCCCTATGAGCCCCATTTCGTGTCATTTTTCTTCTGAGCATTTCTATTGGTCACATCAACTCACTTTAATACTCAACTTTTGTTTTTACAGTGCCTATAATTAGCAGATCAGCTTGAGAGAAAAACACCATGTACATTTCCATACTTTGCAAAAACTTGACGTACATTGTAGCTCTAGTGATAGTTTGAGTTCTTTGCCTTTCTCTTATCTTGCAACTTCTCTTGTGAGGTTGCAAGGTCAGATTTAGGTATTTGAACTCATTAGCTTGTACTTTGGATTCCAACTTCAATAAACCTTCATTCTGTTCAATTGGTTTTTTTTATTCTTGTTCTTAATTTTCTTGCAATTTTCTCATGTGTTTGTTTGTATATTTTGCTCTCTTTACTTTAACCATGAGATGTGTGAGTAGTTCTTTTACATAGGCAATAGTGGGTTAGGTTGATGAACGGCGTGCCTTCCAACCCTTCATTCTTGATTTTTTTGTACTTAATGAACTCCATCCCTTAATGCTTACAACTTATTGTGTTATTGCTTGATAGAATATGTTGTTTTCAATGGTTGCAAATCAACCTTTAACACATATCCAATTCTTTCTTTACATATCATTTGTGTTACGTTGAGATTGAAGTAGAAAGGAGGGTTAAATTTAAAAAAGTGGAGGAAACTAGTTAGATAAGTCATGTAGCCACAAAAGCATATGTCATATACTTGTTAACCATATTTAGTTTGTTTCATCCTAATTTCATCTAAATTTCCTTGCACTTTGTAATTTCTATGTGATTCGATTAGATGTCGTATCCTAAACGATTCGTTGTAATCGGTTTAGATACGGCATACTTTTAAATTTCAAGTAGAAACTAGAAATACCCGTTTCGAATCAAGAATGAGAGTTGGGGGTAATGCCACAATTCAACTTACCAAACCTTAGCCTAAATATCATGTAAATATCAACTTTTCTCTCAAACGTCGTATTCTTTTATAACCACATGACAAAACCAAACTCAACCATTTGTTTCTAACTCAAAATGAATGTCTTCATATTCATTCCCTGTGGACCTGTACTTGCCCGATTGCTACAACGCACCGTGCATTTGCAGTATTTTTATAACTTGAGAATCAAATCGTACTATCTTTTCATAAAAAATGACATATCTGATAACTGAACCATAACCTTTATAATGTAGGGTTGCAGGGCACTCTAACAAGGTTCTACGAGGCATCAACCATGCCCGATTTAAAATTTAGCCGTGCCGAACAACCCAAAGCCGAATCTTTAAACTAGAGATTAGGCGAAAACAAGCATGTTAAACACTTTAACACTAAGTGAGAGGGATTACAACCTTTGTAGATCCGGTCCTTCACTTCATAAGCTCCGTGTTGTGGTCCCTTCACTGCGATCATCAAGTTCCGGACTATCGAGAGGCTCCACGAAGAGAAACATGCAAGCTTGCTTCCGATCTTCGATAACAAAGATGATCTACCTTGAAGTTTCATTAACACAAGCTCTCACTCACTAAATGAAGTGAACACTCTCATCTAAAAGGCAAGGGTAGATGAGGATGATGAAATAGGATTTTTGCTCTCATTTGTTTTCTTATTCTCACTCATTTTTCATCACAAAATCAAAGCAAGAAAGTTTTTCATGAAGAACTCAAGCAAGAAGAAGATGAATGAATAATTAGAATCCTTTTGTGATGAATAATGAAAAGATGATAATAATGAATAATGCAACCATGGTTGACTAAACCTTTGTAGAGATTTAACTAGGGCTAGGGTTTGGGTTGGGTTAAGAATGAGTCATAACAAAATATCTTAACACAAAACAAAAAGAAACCTTCTAGAAGGTTCATGAATGCACTAACCCAAATCAAACTCTAATCTTGTTTAATCTCCACTAAACATGTTGCATTAGTAATCATATCATGTTACAATATTATATATCACATATATAATATTTATTGTAAAAAAATAAAATAATACAATTAACATATATCGCATATATATCAATGTATTACCCGAGTGAGAAAAAGAATCTTTTAGTGAGCTAATATTAGTTAATGTAATTTAATATATCATATATATTATTATACATTAAATTATCGAATCAACACTTGATCCGATAATCCGGCTATTTCACAAATAACCGACTAATACGATGACCCGGGTATATCACATATACCCGGCCGATATCTCATATCGCGAGAATCCAATACGGTATCACATACCGCATTATCCTCGGTCCCGCACATATCACATATGTGCACCTACTCTATTTTGCCTGAGTCAAGAAATCTCTGTGTAGGACTCTAAAGAATCGTCAATACGCCGGCAGTAGGTGATGATCATATCAAACACCCACAAGCTGCAAGCGGTCAGCTAAACGTAACATCCATCCAGGTATTGAGAGATCAGAAGATCAACAAGCAAGCCTATACATTCTCCTGTGAATCCAATCAGTAACACTCACGTACAGTCCGGTCTCGTCGTCTGATATGTCGCATATCTCGCCTAGGGGTGGTAAACGTCAGACCCAGTAGCTCGATAAGTCGTGTCGATATGAGGTCTATAACAGTTCGAGAAACTACTGATAACACTTACCAGTAAATCTCAGCAACCCTGGCCAGGGATTTCCAGTTATAGCCAATCGAACACAGCGCAACATCAACTCCCTATACCGGGAGAGACGAATCCCCTCCTATCGCTCATTGCTTCCATGTGATTCGGGACTGTACCCAAAAGCCACCTTTTTGCACGCCTTCTTGGACATGGTATGATGGAAATCAAAGCACAGTGGGAATCACACAAGACTCTATGACAATCTCGGGTCAACAGACTACTCTGTACCAGTGTCACCGGAGAACTGCCATCTGACGTGAGGTATAATACCATCTGGGGGTTCTCGGCGAGTCCGTCCAGTGTACCCAGTCTCCACTGAGCACCCGTACACCATCCTTGATGTCAAACACCGATGGATATGGGATCATCTATCGCCCATCATATGGGTCAAGATGCGTATACGCTAGTCTACTCTGGTGTATCGATGCCCTGTCTCAATACACCCTCGACTAAGAACGGTTATAGGATGTACTCGTCGACTACCGTGGCCCCACTAGTATGATCTCATCATAGTCCCAGTAGTCGAGTACATATCCTAAGGGCTTTATCAACATGTAATATAGAGACAATCAGAGTACATGTTAAGATAAAGTACAACCAGATAGCATACTATCATGTCGAGCAAGAAAGTCCTCCCTATATATGTCCTAGCATCCACTACAATATACATCGTATGTACAGTAATGGCCTCTAGGGCATACATATAACTAACAATCTCCCACTTGCACTAGAGCCATCTGTTGTGGTATCACATACCCAACAATTAGTTGCGGTTGAAGTATCTCATACTCAACCATCCCATAAAAGTCTCTACTGGGAAAAAGGCCTTTGTGAGTGGATCCGCGATGTTGTACTCTGTGTCTACTCTCCTAACCTCGATCTCCCTGGAGATCAACTATCTCCATGATCAGGTGATACTGCCTAAGAATTATATCTGGATATCTGATGGGATGGGGGTTCCTTGGCAAAAGCCACAACTCCATTGTCACACAATGGTAGGAACGAAGTCCATCTCATGAACTTATATATATCCAGACTGCCTTTTTGGTAGTATCTTTGGTAACGATGTATCTTGCCTTTAATCGTCTAGTAAGTCACGGTATCTAGCTTGGAACTCTTCCAACATACCGTCCCTCCACTGAGGGTAAAGACAATGCCTGCGACTGACATTCAGTCGTCCTTATCATCCTGGAACCTTTCCAATGATTCTCCCCAGGATCGATTGATACCATCTCACTACAACTAGTGAGAATCCTAACATCCAATTAGATCTATCTCATAGATCCAAAACCCAGGATTTAGGAGGTATCACTTTGATCCTATATGGAGAATCGTTGTGATAAGCGGAGATTGACCGAGCGTAGCATAGGAAACTCCTTCCCTATCAAGAGTATGTCATCCACGTACTCTACGAGGATCACCACCATACTCCCTACTACCTTTTTGTATATACAAGGTTCATATACCATTTTGATAAAGTCAAACTCTTTGACTACCACATCAAAACAGATGTTCCAACTCCGCGATGCCTGCTTTATCCTATAAAGCATCTTGCACACGTTTTCGCTGCTCCCACTGTCTACGAAGCCCTCTGACTGTGTACTTATAGACGCTCTCTTCTAAAACATCAATTAGAAAAGCAGTCATGACACCCAACCGCCAGATATCGTAGTCATGGTATGTAGCCGTGGCAAGTAGGATCTGGATGGACTTAAGCATAGCTTTGAAAGTCTCAACTTTTCCATGTACACCAAGTAATCTTCTCAAGATATACTTGCTCCTGATGGGGATTTAACCCTTCAGATAAAGCAATCAAAGTCCATACTTTGTTGGTGTATAAGGATTCCATCTCAGATCGATAAGCATCCAGCCATTCTTACAGAGTCCCACTCTTGATGGCCAGCTCGAAACTAGTTGGGTCCTCATCTCATGATGCAATCCTCGCTCCCACTGTCATAGAGAAACCGAAGTATCTCTCAGGTGGGTGAGGAACCCTACTAGATCGGCAGAGAGGCTGAGGTTCGTTGGAAACTATTGAATCCTTTGGTTCTACCAAATCATCAGCTGCAGTTTGTATAGCTGGAACCTTTCCGGTTCTACATAACAGACCTTGACTCGAGCTTGTCTGGATTTTGCTTTTAGATATAGGCCGGACAACCCCAAATCTTAACAAACTTAAGATATGGGCTCTTCCCTTTCCATATCATATATGAAGTGGTAGGCAACTGATTTGATTTGAACCTTATTCAATAGGTATGCAGTTTCTTAAGTGCATAACTCCCAAAAGGAAATAGGCAACTCAGTAGTACTCATCATAGAGCACACCATATCACATAGGGTGTGATTGCTCCGCCCCGATACACCGACGTGCTGTGGTGTATACGGAGGGGTAATACTGAGAGAGAATCTCATTCTCCTTTAGAATAGTCCAGGAATCTCCGTGCTCAAGTATTCTCCTCCTTGATCTCATCAAAGGACATAACACTTATGCCCATTTTTGGTTCTCTACTTCTAACTTATATTCTGTGAATATCTCAAAAGGTTTGGACTTGTTTTTCAACAGGAACATATATCTGAATCTTGAAAGATCATCAGAGAATGTAATGAAGTACAAAGAACCGGTCTTGGCATGTGTAGACAGGGGACCTTCATACATCAGCATGTATCAATCCCAAGAGTTCACTATCTCTTTCTCTGTTTCCAATAAACAAAGTTGTGGTCATCTTATCTTTGTGACATGACCGGCAAGTTTCACAAGATGTAAATTCAAACTAATTTAAATATGCATCTTTATGTAACTTCATCTAGTCGGGTCGCATGGATATGACCTAGTCTACAATGCCTCAAGAAGGATTCGTTCATTTCTGAACTCTTCCTCTTGTGTGTGTTCTATACGTTAAAAAACGTGGTTTGATTTAGAACGTCTATGCTTTTAGATAACGTGCCTGAACCGATCAACTCTTGATATAGGAAATGTTCAAAACATTATCCAACAATACAAAATTATATCCTTCTTTACTAATAAAGAGATTGATATGATGTTGTATATCAGGTTCGGTATCTAATAACATTCGTTCAGAATCAATGTATTCTGGTTATACAGGGTGATAGTGACCAACAGACTTGGCTGCAACACTTGCACCGTTTCCATCTCATGAAACTTATCACCCGTTCTCAGTTCTCTACCCATCTGTAGCCCATGTAACAAATTACATATGCGGGATCCTGATCCGGTATCTTATTCCCAGGACGTAAAGGATACTGAGAAACAGTTCTATGTAATGAACATACCCGAAGATGATGCAACAGCATGCACTTTCTTCGTTTGGGCGGCACGGGAAATCTGGTATTCCCAAATTTTCTGCTTGTCTTATAACAATTATAAGTTGGAGCGGGACCAACGTTCCCCAGCTCAGTATAATAAGCGGGTTTGGTCAATACATCCGTATTATTATCTTGATCAAGGTGTGACATGGTCGCTACCTGGAGAGAGAGAGAAGAAAACACTCAGCGTGCGCTTTTACAAGATTAGATTGGTTATCAATTTATCTAATCAGGATGTCTCCCACTGTTTTAGTCAAATCTTCCTTCAAACCCTAAAAGGAAAGACTAGCCGGGATTATTACACGCTACAAGTTCGCCAATCTTTCAACCAGACCAGTGCCGGTACTTTGAGGGAGGTTCCCCGTGCTTTCGCACGAACCTAATTATAGTAAACCTTGTTTTCCCAGGGGCGTAACCCCATTAACACCTTTCTAGACACCTACTTGATCGGCTAATTGTAATGTGTAAAACTCTCCCAGGAGTAACTCTTACTCGCAGCGGGTATCGGGATCCAACTATCTCATAGAAGGTATGCAATCTCATTACAAATTTCAACACTTGAAATTCCCAATAATATTTTACCCCTAGCGTCCTATGACCTTGACGAATGCCGACAAACCATAGGCTACTAGTCAAGTTCAACCCGTCATTTCCCGATTGAATTAAACCCACCCGCACGACCCTTGATGAATGCCAACAAAGTCGCACGACTACCCTAACTCAATCGCATCATATGCTTATACAGATAAGCATAAATAGCTACCGCACACTACGCCTTGACGAAATCCAACAAACATAGTACGAATACTATGAAGTACTTATCTGAAATGACGGAGGGCTACGACAGGTTTTTAAGAAAACCCTTTACGTAATGAACTTGATATCGTTGTAGAATCGAGTGATTTAAATGGAGTGTTTTTGAGGCATTTTCTAGTTTTGCTAAAGTGGTCACTCCCGGTGAAGGGATCGTCGGCTCTTTCCTCATCGAATAAGGTGCAGGATATTTCACAAATATCACTATGCAAAGCTAGAACTATAGAAGCAATCAAAAGACAAACCGAGTTTGTAGCATCTGCTAGTTTCACTAAAGAGGTCACTCCCGGTGAAGGGATCTCGGCTCTTTCCTTATCGAATAAGGTGCCGGATGTTCTACAAGGAACACCGCTATGCAAAGCAAAAACTAGAGCTACCTGTTTTTGAGACAAGTTTCTACAACAACTTTAGGTTTCTTTTAGTTTCATTAATCTCATTAATGAAGTCCCATTTTATTATGCTTCACAAACATCTCATTTGAAACAAAATCTGCAATATAACATATATCTCATATATATAATATAAACATTTGTCTCAGGCAGTAATATGATCTCATCACAGAACATTGCAGCAGAAGAACATATATGAAATATTGGATATACTAGGACGTCCGTGTTTTAGTACGAGCCTGTATAAAACACGGATTCCACGGTCGCGATGAATAGCCAAACCCACATCCCTAGACCCCTACGAGAGCGGCAAGCAACACTGCCAATTCTAGGGCTAGGAGACCCGGTCTCGACTCCTCGAGATGGTCTCCCACTGGACCCCAGAACCCGGTTACTTGTGCTCCCCGCCTTGGGTTTACCTAATGCGGAAAAGTAAATAATATACAATGGTGACATCATCCTCATCCTGGAAGTGCCCCAATAAAAGAATATTACATACAAATGAATTTTACATGAATAAAAAAGAAAAACTCTCATCACACATAAAACCCCCGGCTATTCAAAACGTGACGATCCAATATAACATATCACAGCAACACATAATATCTCATATCATCAACGTAAGCAAGTATGCGTATCCCGATTGTCGTTGATGTATAGCAACGAAGCCGGCGATACACCACATACTACGCTTACAGTCACGGAAAAGAAAGTGTAAAACTACAACAGTTGGAATCCGCAACCACCTTAGACATCGCATGCCTAACCAAATGAATTCCTTAGATATCGCATGCCTAACAATTATAAACCCCGCATTTTAGTCTCATTTATCGAAAACTCTTTTCAATATCAAGTCGGGCAATTCAACAAGATTCCCGACATCCTGATCGAATGCTCGTCGCAAACTTTAGTAGACGGCCGCACCCCCGATGCTGTCGACGAAGTGCACTATAAGGCGGAACACCGTTGCCGCGAGCACCCGAACGGATGCTTTTGGCGACGGGGTTCTCCTACAGTCACTTGGTCGGGGCTATAGGGCGTGGCTGTCTATTAAGTTTACCCGGCGAGTATTCGCGTTCGCTACGTGATTGCTACGGACTTTTGATCACATCAAAATTCCATGGCAACCGATCATCTGAGACTAAACTGCAATGTTTATAATATTCAAATTAGTTATCTCATAACTACATGTGGATTCCAAATATTTTATCACATTCCAGATAAAAAGACAGTGTTAAACTTTCCGATCGAATAATCAAACACCCAAGTTTTCCCAAAAAGTTCTCAACACTTGAAATTAGTTTAAAAACATCCATCACATGCCACAGTACCAATGGTCCAGCCGTAGAAGGGTCAAGCCAACGCCTCACATGTGGCACGCCGTACTGCCCCAAACCCTAAGGTTTAGAGGCAGTTCAAGACGGTCACATAATCGAGTTAAGGTTTGTTGTCTTCTAGAGGGTCCACCGCGTTACTTGCACGACTTAGAACGTTCTTAAACTATGGAAAAATCCAACTTTTGAAAAAAAATTCCGTCAGGGGAAAAAGTGAGTTATTGATATCCGTTCGAACTTTTTAACAGTTTCTAAAAATTACCCGGACAAACTAAACGAAGTTAAATTATCCGATCGAATAAACGAGTCCCCAATACAACCCAGAAAACTCAACTCTTGAGTAGAATAAAAATATCCCAGAACAATCAGGAAAATAGTACGGACATTACTGTGGAAACAGAACACAAAAAGCGCACTGTAGCGCCGCGGAACCGCCACGCCAGGCATGGTTCTGCCGCGGTTCCGCAGCTCTTTAAGCGTATCAGTGTATCGTTTTTCACAGAAGTCCATATAATTCCCTGCTGATTTTTTTGAGTATTTTTAATGCAGAAAAAATCATATTTTTGAAAAATATCCAGAGAAGGGTATATATCGGAGTTTCCGGGTTCGATCGGACTTTAAACTTCGCCTAGACTTCGCCTAAAGCTCTAGCTTGGCTCTGATACCACTGTAAGATTGTTGGACATTTTAACAAGGTTCTATAAGGCATCAACCATGCCCGATTTAAAATTTAGCCGTGCCGAACAACCCAAAGCCGAATCTTTAAACTAGAGATTAGGCGAAAACAAGCATGTTAAACACTTTAACACTAAGTGAGAAGGATTACAACTTTTGTAGATCCGGTCCTTCACTTCATAAGCTCCGTGTTGTGGTCCCTTCGCTGCGATCATCAAGTTCCGGACTCTCGAGAGGCTCCACGAAGAGAAAGATGCAAGCTTGCTTCCGATCTTCGATAACAAAGATGATCTACCTTGAAGTTTCATTAACACAAACTCTCACTCACTAAATGAAGTGAACACTCTCATCTAAAGGGCAAGGGTAGATGAGGATGATGAAGTAGGATTTTTGCTCTCATTTGTTTTCTTATTCTCACTCATTTTTCATCACAAAATCAAAGCAAGAAAGTTTTTCATGAAGAACTCAAGAAAGAAGAAGATGAATGAATAATTAGAATCCTTTTGTGATGAATAATGAAAAAATGATAATGATGAATAATGCAACCGTGGTTGACTAAACCTTTGTAGAGATTTAACTAGGGCTAGGGTTTGGGTTGGGTTAAGAATGAGTCATAACAAAATATCTTAATACAAAACAAAAAGAAACCTTCTAGAAGGTTCATGAATGCACTGACCCAAATCAAACCCTAATCTTGTTTAATCTCCACTAAACATGTTGCATTAGTAATCATATCATGTTACAATATTATATATCACATATATAATATTTATTGTAATAAAATAAAATAATACAATTAACATATATCGCATATATATCAATGTATTACCCGAGTGAGAAAAATAATCTTTTAGTGAGCTAATATTAGTTAATGTAATTTAATATATCATATATATTATTATACATTAAATTATCGAATCAACACTTGATCCGATAATCCGGCTATTTCACAAATAACCGACTAATACGATGACCCGGGTATATCATATATACCCGGCCGATATCTCATATCGTGAGAATCCAATACGGTATCACATACCGCATTATCCTCGGTCCAGCACATATCACATATGTGCTCCTACTCCTTTTTGCCTGAGTCAAGAAACCTCTGTGTAGGACTCTAAAGAATCGTCAATACGCCGGCAGTAGGTGATGATCATATCAAACACCCACAAGCTGCAAGCGGTCAGCTATACGTAACAACCACCCAGGTATTGAGCGATCAGAAGATCAACAAGCAAGCCTGTACATTCTTCTGTGAATCCAATCAGTAACACTCCCGTACAGTCCGGTCTCGTCGTCTGATATGTCGCATATCTCGCCTAGGGGTGGTAAACGTCAGACCCAGTAGCTCGATAAGTCGTGTCGATATGAGGTCTATAACAGTTCGAGAAACTACTGATAACACTTACCAGTAAATCTCAGCAACCCTGGCTAGGGATTTCCAGTTATAGCCAATCGAACACAGCGCAACATCAACTCCCTATACCGGGAGAGACGAATCCCCTCCTATCGCTCATTGCCTCTATGTGATTCGGGACTGTACCCAAAAGCCACTTTTTTGCACGCCCTCTTGGACATGGTATGATGGAAATCA